>JAAGEH010000307.1:19550157-19678034 GCA_011751065.1 Lasiurus cinereus
ACTACTCGATAAAATTTTGACTTCTGATGCAGAAAATACAAGAAACCATTATACCTGACAATTTTTTTTCATTATAATCCTTTATTTAAGGTTGAGGTGTGAAATGTGTCTGCTAAAATGTTACATGTGTGTATGGTTCATTTGTAGGGATGGGCATCCTTTGACGGATGACGAAGTAGCAGGCATGCTCATTGGATTGCTCTTGGCAGGGCAGCACACATCCTCAACTACTAGTGCCTGGATGGGTTTCTTTTTGGCCAGAGACAAGACACTTCAAGAAAAATGTTATTTAGAACAGAAAGCAGTCTGTGGAGAAAATCTGCCTCCTTTAACTTATGACCAGGTTTGTTGGGTTATTATTTTTATTGCTGCCTTATTTGAATATCTGTGGCTAACTTTTAAAGAGGACAATTTGAGTAACAAAAGCAAAAATAAACATGGTACATTAACTAAAAAGATTTTGTACAGTTAAGAAAACCATCAATAAAATAAAAAGACAACCTATTGAATGGCCTAAGATACTTGCAAATGATACATTCAACAAAGGGTTAATACCCCAGATTTTTGGTATAGCATCTTAAGTAATTGGTATAGCCGTTTTGAAAAATAGTATGGAAATTCCTTAAAATTTAAAAGTAGAACTTCATATGACAGCAATATTACTTATAGGAATTTATGTGAAGAAAACAAAAACACTAATTCGAAAAGATATGGTCCCCTCTGTATTCACTGTAGCATTATTTATAGTAGCCAGCATATGGAAGCAACTAAAGTATCAATAGATAAATGGCTAAAGAAGATGTAGCATATACATACAATGGGATAATACTCAGCAAAAAAAAAAGAATAAAAGGATGAAATCTTGTCATTTATGATAAGAGGGTGTTTGATGAACCCAGAGGATATTATGCTAAGTGAAATAAGCCAGAGAAAGACAAATATCATATGATTTCACTTATATGTAGAATCTACAAAAACAAATGAATTAACAACTAAAAAAACAGACCCTTAGATACAGAGAGAAAGTGATGGTTATCAAAGAAGATGGAGTGGGGATAGATGAAAATAGTTTTTTGAAAATGGGATATAAAAAATAAAGGGGACAATTTGAGATTTTCTGTATACTGTAGATTCATTTGATTAGTATCTTTACTTTTTGAAAATTTCCCAGAAATGTCCTAATGTTGGATTGGGTTTGCTAATATTTTGTTGAAGATTTTTGCATCTTTATACAAGATATTGATCTGTAGTTTTAATGTGATGTCATTGATAGATTTGCTATCAATAATAGATATCTCAGAGAATGAGTTTGGAAATGTTCTTTTATTTTTTGAAGAGTTTATGAAGGGGTTTGGTGGTAATTCTTTCTTACATGTCTGTCTAATATATTTCACCAGAGAAGCCATGTATGTGCTTTTCTTTGTTGTAAGTTTCTTGATTACTAATTCATTCTCTTTGTTACAGGTTTATTCATATGTCCTGTTTCTTCTTGAATCAGTTTTGGTAGTTTGTGTCCTTTTAGGAATATATCCATTTTATCTAGATCACCTAATCTGATGGCATACAATTGTTATAGTATTCTCCTATAATCCTTATAAGGTCTCCTCTTTCATTTCTGATTTTAGTAACTTTTAAAATACCAGCTTAATTTATATATAATTCACATACTATAAAATCTATTCATTTAAAGTATATAATTTACTAGTTTTTAAATATACTCATAGTTGTAAAATCATAATTTAATTTTAAAACATTTACATCACTTCCAGAAAAAAGAGAGTACATATTAGCAGTTACTCTTCATTTTCCCTGTGCCCTTGTGATAATCCAGAAAAAGTAGTTTTAACTTAAAATTAACTAAAGTAAATTTTAATTTATAAAATATTTAAGTTAAAATACTGTTGAAGTATGTTAAATATTTGTACAATTCGGGAAATGCTTTTTCTTTTCAGCTTAAGGATCTAAATTTACTTGATCGCTGTATAAAAGAAACGTTAAGACTTCGACCTCCTATTATGACTATGATGAGAATGGCTAAAACTCCTCAGGTGAGTCTCTTGGTTAGATATCCCCTAATATGTCCTCAATTTTAATTTATCAAAGAGATAATTTCCAGGAAGAGAATTTTTTAAATTAAAAAAGTAGAAAAATAATCACTTCTAGTCAATTTTCAAGTTTTTATGTTCTAAATATATAAATATTTTCATATAATTGCAGTTAGTCTGTTCCATGCATTTTTATTTAATGATTTTTTTAATGGAAATAACATTTTTAAAATAACATTTTTAAAATACCAACTATACGAAAGTCTAATAATCAGATTATGGAAAGACTCCTTGGAATTTCCTCCTCTACCTCTGAGGCTTTATGATGTTTTTTTGTGTGTATACTTGTAGTCCAATTTTGGGTTATTTGGAAATCATCTTGAGTTAAAATAATTTTTTGCTGGCCTATCATCCTGTTAGTTTTTAAGTCTGACGTATATTAATGCTGTGACCTGATTTTTTGGGAGAATATTTTAAAATGATCTAATGAGCCAATCTGGAAAATAGGAAACATGTAATACTTTTAAAAAAAAATTAAAAAGTTATCTAATGAAATATTTTGCTTTCACTTGTAGATTGTAGCAGGATATACCATTCCTCCAGGACATCAGGTGTGTGTTTCTCCCACTGTCAATCAAAGACTTAAAGATTCCTGGAGTGATCGTCTGCACTTTAATCCTGATCGCTACTTACAGGATAATCCAGCATCAGGAGAGAAATTTGCCTATGTGCCATTTGGAGCTGGTAAGATGATTATATTTTACATTTGAAATGTTTGTTCTGGTACCAGGTTGTCAGAAGTTACCAGAACAAAAATAACTCGTGTGAACTTTATTTACAAGCATATTCCCCTTTCCTAATAGGGATATTTTTGCAAATGTTTGGGGATTTTTCCCCATACCAATTCTCTGCAGACTATCTGAGTTCCTACAGTTCAGTTCTGAAATTCTTTATCTGGGGTTGGTTAGTACAGGCTCCAGTGGTTAAAGGCTCTGTTGCAGAAGACTGCTCCATTTTCCCCCACTTCAGCTACAATTAATTGCAAGTCTAGTTGTCACTTAACTGGTTACAAATCGGAGGTTCTCTTAATCCATAATTTGTTGGAAGGGCTCACAGAACTTAGAAAACAGTTTACTTACTAGACCAAAGATACAATGCAGGAACAGCCTGATTGAAGAGATGCACAGAGAATGGTATGGGAGAAGGGGCATAGAGCTTCCATGCCCTCTGGATATGCCACCTCCCAGCACCTGCAGGTGTTCAGCAAGCTGGAAACTTTGAACACCCTTGTATTTTAAGGATTTTTTTAAAAAAATATTTTTTGTTGATTTTTTACAGAAAGGAAGGGAGAGGGAGAGTTAGAAAAATCAATGAAAGAGAAACATCTATCAGCTGCCTCCTGCACACTCCCTACTGGGTATATGCCTGCAACCAAGGTACATGCCCTTGACTGGAATCAAGCCTGGGACCCTTGAGTCTGCAGGCTGACGCTGTATCCACTGAGCCAAATAGGCTTCGGCCAGATGCTCTATCCACTGAGTCAAACCAGTTAGGACTATTTTAAGGATTTTTATAGAGGCTTCATCAGAAAGGCATGCTTGATTAAAATCATTGATCATTTGGAATTATTCAACCTCCAGCCTCTCTCCCTCCTGGAAGTCAAGGGGTGGGACTGAAAGTTGCAGCCCTTTCATCACTTGGTTGGTTCCCCTGGCAGTCAGCCTCCATCCTGAGGGGCTTTCCAAAAGTCACCTCATTAACAAACTCAGGTGTGGCTGAAAGGGGCCTTCTTCCCTCTCCCTGGCCGGCCCCATCCCCTGGTCAAACTCCCGGACAGCTCCTGGGAGAGGGGGCCATTTGCATAATACGCTTTTATTATACAGGATTACAGTATCACAATTGCTGTTCCTGTAGTATTGAAGTCAGATTTGAAGTCAGTTTAGTCCTCCAACTTGGTTTCTTCCAAGGCTTTGGATAGATATCCTTTGTATTTCATATGCAATTTAGAATCAGTTTAACAGTTCTTAAGAGTATATGATCTTTCAAATTTTGATCTCAGTATGTGTTGCTATTTTGGGTTTATTAAAAGCCTTTTCTTTCACTGTCATTTGTTAAAGGCATTTAAAGTTTTGATTGGAATGTTTTTATTAACTTTTAACTAGGGCTCTCTTGGGAGAGAAGCTAAGAATATTCTAATACAGTGGTGGGCAAACTGTGGCTTGAGAGCCACATGTGGCTCGAAAGCCACGGTTTGTTGCTCTGTTGAGTTTACCAACCACTGACCTAGACTCTCGATTCAAATAATTACAGGCTGTTGTTCCTTGTGATTAAGCCCCTATCCCAGTGGTTGGCAAGCTCATTAGTAAACAGAGCGGCAAACTGTGCCTCGAGAGCCGCATGTGGCTCGAGAACCAGAGTTTGCCGACCAGTGTACTAGTATATTGCCAAACTAGTAAATTAGCATCATAGTAGTATATTTCAAACCATCATATATTTAACCTAGATGGATGTTAAGTTTCAAAAAAGGTAATTGGAAAAGTCATATAATTATTTACTCAAGTGCTGTTTCCCCTAAAAATAAATGTTGAACATCTTCTGGGATGTTTATTAACTATTTATATTCTTTTTAATTTTATTCTTTTCTCACCTGAGGATATGTTTTTTTTTTTTTTATGGATTTCAGAAAGGGAGGGAGAGGTAAAGAGAGCGAAAGAGAGAAACATTGATATGAGAAAGAAACATTGATTGGCTGCCTCATAAAGCTGCCCTTACTGGGAAATCAAATTCACTTGTAATGAAGCCTCAAGTATGTGCTTTGACTGGGAATCAAACCTTTGACCCTTTGGTGCATGGGAGGATACTCCAATCGAGTGAGCCAAACCGGCCAGGGCTATATTCTTGTTTTATGTGAAAAGAATGTCATCTTTTTATTATAACTGTATATCAGCCCTTCACCTAAACTGTAAACAAATTTCATCACTCCAGGCTAAAACAAATGAGAAAGAATTTCAACTGATTCTTACGAAAAATTTTTTTTACAGGACGTCATCGTTGTATTGGGGAGAATTTTGCTTATGTGCAAATCAAGACAATTTGGTCTACTATGCTTCGTTTATATGAATTTGACCTCATTGATGGATATTTTCCCACTGTGAATTATACAACCATGATTCACACACCTGAAAACCCAGTTATCCGATACAAACGAAGATCAAAATGAAAAATGCTGCAAGGAATACCGGAAACATCACTGTAAACAGCAAAAGCATTTGAAGAGAATGAAGTTGATGAAACAACTTACTCTTTTTTGAGTGTGTTACTTTAAAAGACAGCGAACTTAACGGGTTTTATATTTTCTTAACTGAATGGTTCCATAAAATTTAATGGCATTTCAGGCATTTCTTAATACTTTTATGGTGGATATTTACTACATATGCTTTATTTAAGGAAATCAAGTTACTTAGTAAAAAGTTGTTTATGGGACCTTGGTTATTGGAAAATTCTAAATAACACAATTTCCAGGTATTTATTTTAAGAGTATACATAGCTCTTAGTAAGTAAGTTCAGGATATTCAAATCTTGGACTAGATCTGCAAGTATAAAAGCCAAATGAGATACTTGGAAGCCTTAGGTTATTTATTCATTTCCTGTGTAATGTTTGGGTGTGTGAGGATAGGTGGGTAGGAAATAAACTCACATTTAAAGCCTGGGATGAAAGAGAATCAATCCTATTGTTTTGGTATGATGATAATTGGCAGTGATGGAGTTATGTTGTAGAAAAAAATGTCTTTAGGAAGTGCTGTCTTTTAGGAAATTGAGGGAGTTCTATGGTAATTACATTTCCTAAAAAAGAATATAATTATTCTAAGCACTGCTTGCATTAACTTGATCTAATTACTAAATATTTCATTTACTTGATAAATTTGTATCTGGTTCCACATGGTCACACAGAAATCCAAAATAAAGAACCTAAGGGATAATTTTTGTTCTCTGGCTCAAGTGGTTCCCTGCTTCCTCTTCAGAATCTACTTAGGGATGTTTCTGTTTCTAGTTCTGTTTATTAAAACTTAATTTAGGTCAGTTAGCTTTTTTTTAAAAATATATTTTAAAATACAAAATCTGAGATCGGGGGAATTCTGGCTTTAAGATAAGAGTAATATGAAGCAGGATCCTTGAGAGTAGGATCATTGGTCATATTATGTGAAGGCTGTGTTCAAGAATCAACTCAAAACCAGGGGCCTATCTTTATAACTGTAATTTGGCCACATTACTGTTTTTAAAATAAGTACAAAATATTTCCCCCTATAAGTTCTGTTTAAGAGGCTGGAGACTAATGTTAAATTCTGCTGTTAGTTTCCCACATTAAAATTATATTTGAGAAAAATATAGTTTATATTCACAAATTGTAAAGCATGTATGTTTTAGTCAGAATTCAGGAATCTACAAACTCAATGGAAAAAGAATTACATCCTTATTTGTACTGTATTCAAATTTAGGCAACAAACACCACTAGTAATAGCAGTACCCATGACTGAACAGAAATCAGTTATTTTCATATCACATTATAGTTGTTGTCGATCTTAAAGTTCCTTTACTCTCATCACTACTATGAAATTATGGTAGTTGTTAAATTTGCTAGATCTTATGTCTTTAAACTTATATGTTATATCACACATTTAAAAAAGTTTGACTACTTCTGTATAATTGGTTTCCTTTATAGTTTATTTTAGACTCTAATTAGTTTTTAATCATAGACTAAGTGTTGGTAAGCATTAACAAGTTGATGGCAGAGGCGTAATGTCATAGAGGGCTGATCGTCAATGGGAGTGAACAGAATGATCATAGCACTTGTTCATCTGATCCTTTCTCAGAGCAAAGCAGCCTTGAATGGCAAGCTATGAAAGGTTTTACCCACAATCCTTCAGTTATCTGCTTTAGAATACACTTATTATTTCTGTAACTCTTATCAGAACCCAGCTGCTAATAGGAACAATTTAGGTACTGTGAAATCTTCAAGAATGTAGAATTTGTTTTCATAGTTTGTTTGTGTTGGTATAAATCCTAGAATACCCAATGGTAAAACAAAAATCTGGTTAGAAGCATCAAATACTACTTATTCTTGATGTTTTAGTGAGTTGCCATGTTATCAGGGAGGACTCTTAATTAAGAAAACATTTTTATATCTCTAAGAGATTCTCATTATGGATTTGGCTTAGCAGAAACACAGTTTCATTCTATTTGTGGTTAATAAAGTTTAAGATTATTTGAATTAAATGAGTGCTGCATCATCTCAACGGACATGACTTTGTGAGGGCACACCTTTGACCACAAGTAACAATAACATTAATAAAGCAAATAATAGAAAAATACCAATATAGCTTTTAAAATATCCTATATAATAAAAGCTTAATATACAAATTTCCCTCTCTACTGGGAGTTAGACTGCTCGCTATAATGTGCAATGACCACCAGGGGGTAGCGCAGAATATGGCCAGCCACAGTGGAGGCAGTGCTGCTTGATAGGCCCTGATGGGAGTGGAATGGTGGAGCAGGTGAATGGGTAGCGCCAGGCCAAGGTGAGTGCAAGCGGGGCCTGATCGCCCCCAACTATTGCCCAGCAGATGGCAACCAGCTGCAGCGATGGTGGGCAGGGCCGCTGCCCAGTTCCCAGGAGCTGAGGGAGCTGGACGGGGCCCGATGACTCAGGCAGAGGGGGCACAAAGGGCCCAGGTGCTGCCCAGGGCCCAGATGTCAGCTGGGATCTGCCCTTCCATGCCAGATGCTCATGCTTTGATCACCAGCTAGGCCTAGGGAATGCACCTATGCTCAACTTTTGTGCACCAGGCCTCTAGTATTATATATAGATGTAAAGTTGAAAAAAAGGCACATGAAAATTCTTCCTCAATAGAGGGAGAGAAAAACACCAATAGTATCTATAAGATTAGGACAACTTTCTGAATTTCTAAGTCCTACATATTTCTAGTAAGTAATGAGGTGATATGCACTGCTGCAGACTGGATGTGTCTCCCTCCACCCTCAAATTCATTGTTGAAACAATTTGTGGGTGATTGTATCATGGGGGGAGCTCTCATGGGCAGCTATATTGGTATTTTTAAAAGCTATATAGGTATTTTTCTCTATTTATTTGCTCTCGTTTATAAAAGATCTCAGAGGGCTCCCAAGATAGCAGTCTATGAATGAGGAAGTAGGCCCCACCAGTCACCATATCTGTTGGTACCTTGATCGTGGCCTTCCCAGACTCCAGAACTGTGAAAAACAAATTTCTGTTTCTATGACACCCAGTCTATGGCATTTTGTTAGAGCAGTTGAAATGGACTAAGACATATTCCAAGAACTATGGCTTAGTTAAAAATGAAGAGGGTTCAAATACAGTGTGGTTAAAATGGTGAAGTCATTTTTATTTCAGTACTTGACAAAATACCCCATAAAATTCAAAACTTCTACCATTATACAAAAATAGGTCTCTACAAGTGATTCTGTCATCATCACCAGTAGCAAATATATTAGGCAGAAACAGGTAACTTCAGTAGCCTTGTAAGAAAAGTGCAGGACACCTCAAGCTACACATTCAGCAGTGTCATAATATGCAAAAGTTTAATCTTTTCACCCATTTGATAAATACACCAGGTTTATAATTTAACCATTTAAATTAGCATTCCACAAATACACACGTAATTGAACGATTATTGTGCATGAATACATACACAATGCTTATATGTACAAATTCCAGTTTGTTTTCATGTACTGGCTGGGATTTGTATACAATCATAAGCTGTGTTCGTGTTGGTCCCATTGGATATCCGAAATACAAAAGCACAAAAGAACCATTGGTTTACAAAAGGGAATTTGCTTAAAATCACTTCAAGTCATGATGTTTCAAAGGATTATCTTCTCATGCCAGCATGAAAATGAATGGAACCTAGAAGAGAAAACCAGAATATGTAAATGATTTCCAATTAGATTGCTCTCTGTACCATACTAAATAGTTCATGAAGGGCAGATTACTATTATCCTCCATTTAAAAATAATGCTTTTTTTAATAGTCTTAAAAAGTTCTTCATATTTGAAGAGATTTTGAATATAAATTTAAGTCACTATGGCAGGCTCTGTTTTTTGAGCAGAGAGAAATAAAAGGTCATTTTTACAGTCTTTTTAATGGGATAGGTTTTATGACTCAAACAAAAGCACAAGATTCTCCTATGAATAACGGCTATATTAAATGCTTCAAGTCCTTGCTTACTTCTCTTATCTCCCCACCCAGAGAGAGAGAAAGAGAGACATTGATGTGAGAGACATACCAATAGGTTGTCCCCCTCCACTCACCCTAACCAGGGCCAGGGATAGAACCTGCAATTCAGAACCCTTCAATGTGCCGGCTGACACTCTAACCACTGAGCCACTGGCCAGCGCGATGCTGCCAATTTACTGCTAAACTGAGAGTACCTGATTGTACAGTTCCAAGGCGCCTTTGCAGTGCCTCCAGCCGAGTGATATAATCTGTCAGGGCTCTGTCAGGATCATAATTCTGAAGCTGAGAACATGCTAAGGAAGCAGGATTTAAATCACCTGGAGGGTACCTATGAGATCCAAATATAAACATGAATCCAAATTATCCAGAAACAAGGTAAGTTACTTCCCCACCAGCCTCCACCGTCTCTCAGAAGGCAGACCACTTGTACATGGCCTGAGTTGTAAAGTGAAAAAAAATGCCTCAATAAATGCCCAGCAACAGCAATGAAGTCATCACAATAATGTCCAGTATAGTGCCTGTCTAAAGGTCCTCAATAAATGGAGTATATTAACTAACTGCATCTTTTTTTTAAATTTAATAAATCTTTATTGTTCAGATTACAATTGTTCCTCTTCCCCCCAGCCCCAGTTCCCCTCCATCCAGTTCCCACCACATTCTCTGCCCTTACCACCCCCACTGTCCTCATCCATAGGTGTACAATTTTTGTCCAGTCTCTTCCTGCACTCCCACACCCCTTTCTCCCTGAGAATTGTCAGTCCCCTCCCTTTCCAAGCCCCTGATTCTATTATATTCACCAGTTTATTCTGTTCATCAGATTTTTTATTCACTTGATTTTTAAATTCACTTGTTGATAGATATGTACTTGTTCATAATTTTTATTTTTACCATTTTCTTCTTCCTCTTAAAAAATACCTTTCAGCATTTCATATAATACTGGTTTGGTGTTGATGAATTCTTTTACTTTTTTTCTTATCTGTGAAGCTCTTTATCTGCCCTTCAATTCTGAATGATAGCTTTGCTAGGTAGAGTAATCTTGGTTGTAGGTTCTTGCTATTCATCACTTTGAATATTTGGCCTGCATAGTTTCTGTTGAGAAATCAGCTGACAATCATATGAGTGCTCCCTTGTAGGTAATTAACTGTTTTTCTCTTGCTGCTTTTAATATTCTCTCTTTGTCTTTTGCTCTTGGTATTTTAATTATGATGTGTCTTGGTGTGGTCCTTTTTGGATTCCTTTTGTTTGGGGTTCTGTGTGCTTCCTGGATTTGTAAGTCTATTTCTTTCACCAGGTGGGGGAAGTTTTCTGTCATTATTTCTTCAAATAGATTTTCAGTATCTTGTTCTCTCTCTTCTTCTGGCACCCCCATAATTCTGATATTGATACACTTGAAGTTGTCCCAGAGGCTCCTTATACTATCTTCAAATTTTTGGATTCTTTTTCCTTTTCCAATTGAGTGTTTTTTGCTTCTTTGTATTTCAAATCTTTGACTTGATTCTTGCATTCATCTAGTCTGCTGTTATGTGTCTGTATAATATTTTTTATTTCAGTCAGTGTATGTTTAATTTCTAGTTGGTACTTTTTCATATCCTTGAGGGTCTTGCTAAATTTATCAAACTTTTCTAGAAAATTCTTGAAAAACCTTATAACCGTAATTTTGAACTCTATATCCAGTTGTTTGCTTTTTTTCATTTCTTTGTCTCTGCATTTTGGCTGCTTCCCTGAGTTGATAGTGTAGCTTTGTGTACTAGGTGTCCTATAGGGCCCAGTGGCTCAGTTTCCCCAGTTATCTAAGGTGGACACTCTTGATGCACCCCTTTGTGGACTGTGTGTACAGCCTTGTTGTAGTTAAGTATTGATTGTTGATGGTATCACTAGGAAGAATTGACCTCCAGGCCAATTGGCTGTGAGGATCAGCTGTGTCTATGCTGGGAGGACTTCTGTGCTGGAGACAGCCTTATGAGACAAGACTTGCAAAATTGCAAAAGCCTCTGTGCTCAGCTTGGATGGGGCGGAATTTCAGGGCAGAGCAGACAGCCTTGATTTCCTGTCAGCCCTGCCCTATGAGGCCCCTGGTTCTCAGTGTCCCTCAGTAATCGCTGCAAGCACCTCTCAGAGAAAGGCGTCCTTGAGTTTTGCCTGCTGCCAGACAATCCAGTTTCTCAGTGAATGAGTCTAGGTTCCCAGAGTTCTCGTCTGGAACTGAAGTTCAGCGCAGTTGGGAGCTTCTGTCTCCTTTCCACTTGAGAAAGCCAGCCGAGCACTCAGCAGTCAGTACTCTCTGTGTGCATGTGCCCTCGGACCTCTGTCTTCTGCAGCTCCCTTGAGTCTCCGTGTGCTTTTCTCTTTTCCTGACAGTCCAGATTCCCCCAAATGAGTCTGGGTCCCTAGGGTCTTGCCCGGAACTGGAGTTCAGTGTGGTCAGGAGCTTCTGTTTCCCTCCTGCTTAAGGAAGCCAGCCACTCACTCAGCTGTACTCACCTGCCAGTCTTTTCCGTGCGCGTCTCTGTGCCTCAGCCTTTTGCAGCTCCTCTGAGTCTCAATGTGCTTTTCTCTTTCCTTCTAATTGTAGAATTTCCACTCAGTCAGCCTTCCTGTGGTTCTGGAGGATGTCCGTTTTTGTCTTTTAGTTGTAGTTTTGAAATTGTTGTGTGAGGCAGCAGTTGAGGTGTTTGCTTATGCTTCTATCTTGGTTTCTTTCCTCTCTAATTGCATCTTGTCTCACAGCTTGGATAGGTTTCTTCATAGTGTCCACAGACTATCAGTTTTAGCCAATACGTTTCCCAATGTCTAACCCACAGCATTTACTAAATAACACTTGATCAGATGTTTCTTTTACCCTTGGAAATCACTTAAAATTTGATTATGCAAATCATAAATTCCTGAAGATACATTTAGCTTTTTCAATGCAAAGAAATCAAAGCCCTAACATTTCCCTTTCTCTATTAGTATATTTAACTACTTCTAGGCAAGTGTTATCAAATTCGTACCTATTTTGAAAAGGAAGAGGAGACCTAGGATAGTCCAGATCTGCTCTTGAGCGGTATGTAGTGTGTCTTGGCTCTCCGTACAGCTCCAGTCCGCCGGGAGAATGATAAAACAGGTCAGTCTTTTCAGCACCTAAAGCAATCCCAGACATACTTTGTTCAAAAGAAATGCCAAGCTCTAGAAAAATTTCTACAATACAGATGAAGACTCAGAAGAGTACTATACTGTACTACTACACTATTTCCTATTTAGAGTTATTTTCAATTATTCTTGCTGTAGGAGAGAAACAGTAGTAGAGATGTTGCTATGTTTACCTCTCAATACGAGCAATTCTGCTAATTCAGAATGACAGCTCAAAGACAATAAATTATTTAATTGAAATATTTTCTTTTTAAAAAACTTAGTTATAATTAGAGTGAGGTGAAGGGTGCCTGAGTGTGTAGGGGAAAAGAGGTGGGGGGCAAAAAAAATATTAGACTAATGTAGCCAAGCCATTCTTGTGACTTTATTAGAAAAAAGCTGGAAATTAAAATTTACTAATAACACAGAACTCATTATGATACAAATTTCAGCTGTTTCAATAAAGCTTAGATTCATATTTCAATTCATATTGACTTAGGACACTAAATATATTTCCTTTCTCTGGTGCTCATGCTTAGCTACTGGGAGAAAATGTACAGGTGGCTTAATAGCAATAGATAGCATAGTCCTGCTGTGTGTCTGTAACTTCATGTATGCCTCTCCTTATGCCTGAAATGTTGAAACCCTAATGTTTGTTTCCCCTTCTCAGTGTAGAGAGAAGTAACTTGAACAATCAATCATTACCGTATAACTTATCGGTAAACTCAGAAACCTATTTGAATATTGCTAAATTGTAAAAACTTCACACCACAACTTGTCCATATGGCTAAGAAGAGCATTCCGATCTTGAATAAGAGCCTTAAGTGCAGTGGTAAGGAGCGTGGCTCCTGGAGCCAAACTGTCAGGGTTTGATGTTGGCTCCTGGGGCAAATGACCATGTGTTTCGTGCCACAGTTTTCCATCTGGAAGGTGGTAACAGTAACTGCACTCACATCACAGGATGGGGAGAAAACACGGCAAAAGCAGGGTCTTGTGCAGACTAAGCACTCCACAAAAACCAGCTATTACCATTCTTTAAAACAGCTCTGTGAGTTATGACAGTTATGACAGCTCTCTCTGTCTTTGAACAACATTATTTAGAAGGTATTATACACACAGTAATTTTAGACAATCATAAACAGGAGAAAAATAATTCTATTTTGACTTCACCTGGATTCAGTCCATCCCTGTTAATATTGATGGAACCAGAACTTGTGACTCGATGCCATCGTCGAACCAAAAATTTCATTCTAGAAAAGATCCCAGAAAAAATTTCACAGCCTATCTATAATGTAGAGTATAAATATACACTTTGCACAAAAATGAAGTCACACATTTAAATACAAATGCAGAACAAATTTCAAAATCATATTGATGCCTAATTGGAAACAAAGCAAATGCCCCCGGTGCCTGTGGCAAAATGAACTGGAGCAGAAGATCAGGACTTCCCCAGAGGCACCAACGGTCTCTGGTGAGGACAACATCAGTTCTGGCTTTAGGGGTCAAAGGGTATAAGAGATGGAGAGCAAAAGTTGAAAAGAGAAAAGTGGGTGGGCAAAGAAAGGGCGAGAAGTAATAAAAAGAGGAGAAAAGAATGGAGACTAAAGGGCAGATGGAATAGAGCCTTAAACTGGCAGTGAGCGAGCTGAGTGGGAAAGCCCAAGGGGGGAGGCCTTACTCAGCGATGAGAGGAGATGCTGCTTTCCCAGGATCAGGGCGACAGTGTCAAGAACCAGCTGCAGCAAGTTGCTGCCTGCCTGGTCTTGGCCTGACCAGCTTTCTGAAGCACCAGTTCTGATTTTATAATTCCCATCAGTTTCAAGGCTCAATTTTAGGAGTGTCAAAAGACAATGAACATATAAGAGGAGAAGAAAAAGAGGGAGGTAAAATGAAGTCCTTCAATGGCAGGTGGTTTTCCAGGAGACTTCCAAAATTCTAATAAAAATTAATGGTTAACTCCTGAAACCTCTCATTTAGCGTCTTCTAACGTATAAGCTGCCTTTGGGGATGGAGGCAGGATTAGGACTTTTCAGCAGTGCCTCTCCCAGCACTTAACTCTGTACAAGGTGCACAAAGCGATGAAGAGGAGAACTGGAGCCACATGTCTACAATGTAGAGCAGCAGCAGCAGGGAGAATCCAGACCATCAATAGGTAAAACTCGAGCTCTCTTTAGAGAACCAATTTGGATGAGACTTGGGAGTCCTGGCTAGTTGTCCCAACTCCATTGCTATTGGCTTTGCAACCTGTCCCTACCTCATCTGTGAAATGACATTCTTAGCTATGTGATCTCAGACAGCTTCTAGTTAAAAAATTCGAAGTCACACATATGTAATACCTTAATCAATAAAGAAAAAAAATCTAAGTCATATTTTTCAAAAAAAAGAAATGAAAAAAAAAAAAAAAGGCAAAACCGCCGAAGATGCATCAGATGTGACCAGATAGGAACACTTTGAAAACCAAATTTCTTTGGACTGCCTGGCTCCTACAGGAGTAAAAGGGCCAGCGTATACACCACTCAGTTCATGAGGACTGCAGCAGGCTAGGTCCCCAAGGTAGTTTGAATCCTAACTCCACTCCAATCAGACACAGAATAAGTACTGGTGACCCTAGTGTGGAACTGCTGGAGAGAGGGACGAGGGCAGTAGCAGAGTCCAACGACTTAAGACACATCTCTGGCCTGAATGCACAGGTAGGGCTTTCTGTAGCTGGACCCCAAGAGTATGTAGGAATGTATGTCACAGCCTAAGGGATTTTTCCAAACCCCCTGCCCCTTATTTATATGTTGGAAAGAGACAGTCTAGATCGGATGCGCCAGCTGAGTCACCAGCTGCCTGCATCTGGAAGGACCCTTTCCCCAGGGTCTCGAGAGGACAACGTAAGGCATCTCTGCTAAAAGATGGAAGCTGAGAAAGAAGCAGGCCTGTTTTTAGGACATGTCTCATACCACATGACTATACGAAGCACACAGGCAGAGAAAAGAGAGATTAAAAACAACGATCCCTTTCAAGAGTCCATTGAAGTGGATTTGCTTTCAAGTACCTTACCTCGAAATCGCCATGGACACTCTGACGGCTGACCGAAACCTGGTGAAGCCCTTTGGACGGTTGGTGATCACCTCCAGGTCCGTGCAGGCCGGCTGTCCGCCCATCCGGGCAAGCAGAGCCAGTGTGGCCTCTTCACACTCCTGGAAGCCACCCAGTAGCAGCAGCAGGTACTTCTTCTGATAAATGAGAGCTTTCCGAAAACTTTCTGCTCTCAGGTATTTACCATAAATTCTCTACATTTAAAGAAGGGGAGAATATAAAGACATTATTTAGAAGTTATTCAAAATTGTTCTCTGGGGCAAGATGACCTATATTTTATTTAAAAAAACGAAAACAAAAACAGCCAAAACTGATTTGGCTCAATGGATAAGAGCGTTAGCCTGCAGACTGTAAGGTCCCAGGTTCAATTCCGGTCAAGGGCACGTACCTTGGTTGTGGGCACATCCCCAGTAGGGGGTGTGCAGGAGGCAGTTGATCAGTGTTTCATGTTTCTAACTCACTCTCTCTCTCTCCCTTCCTCTCTCTAAAAAAATAAAAATAAAAATAAAAATAAAAATAAAAAAGCAAACAAAAACAAAAACTAGTGGGCCCTAGCCAGTTTGGCTCAATGGATAGAGCGACAGACTACAGACTGAAGGGTCCCAGGTTCGATTCCCAGTAAGGGCACATGCCTGGGTTTGTGGGCTCAATCCCCAGCAGAGGGTGTGCAGGAGGCAGCTGATCAATGATTCTCCCTCATCATTGATGTTTCTTTCTCTCACTCCCTCTATAAAATCAATAAAAATATATTTTTATAAAAAGGACTAGTGGTAGTAGAATGGCAGGTACTCTATCACTATTCTCTACTTTATCAGTGAAGTTGAAAGTAAAGAGAATGAACCCTAACTTTACACTTCTGCCTCTTTTTAGTAAATGGAATCTGAATACTAACCTTAAAGCTATGCTTTTTCTTTTGGATATTAGCCCCTACTCACCACATTTATTGCAAAAATTTTTGTCATCAATTATTGCCTGAGTTTTTACATTAAACTGTAGAGTTACTTTTATTATTATGGTCACTAATCTAACATTTTCATTAATATTTTTCATCCCTTGAAGAGGCATAAATTCATGTTCATTCCATAGTTGGAATAACCATTCCAAACACCTTTCCTTCTCTTTGGTTTGGATTTTATGTTGACTGATTAAAGTAGTTTTACTACAATATTCATTATTAGTCAGTAGAAAGGCTATTCAGAGGGCTTACCATCTTATAGAGTACTAGAGGCCCAGTACATGAAAATTCATGCACTGGAGAGGGCGGTCCCTCAGCCCAGCCTGCCCCTCTCAGAGTCCAGGATCCCTCAGGAGTGGGAGGCAATCGGCAATCAGGGAAAGGTGATGCCCCCATCACACCTCTGCTGCTGCCACTGATGGAAGCACAAGCCTTGGCCAGCCCTGGGCAGCTGGGCCTTGCCTGCACCTCGGGCCGGTCCTTGGTGGCTGGGGGGCTAAGGGGACTGAGGGACTGTGGAGGCAGGAGCACAGAGCGGCTGGGCCTGCCTGCCACCCAGGCGGGGCTGAGGGGACTGGACACTGCCATCTTGTGGCTGTGGGTGCTGCCATCTTTGAGGGCCTGGCAGGCAATTAGCATATTCCCTCTTTACTAGATAGGATAATGATCTATATTGACAGCGGTAGGATTTTAGCTGGGAGTTGAAATGGTAACTTTCTGAAGGATGGATTGTGAAGAGGAGGACAAGAAGCTCAGGTGCTGCCAACTGTGACCACTAATAAAGCCTAATTTGGTCCAGGCCCGGGTGTGCCTCACCACAAAGTTTTTGAGACTGGCTAGAGACCTATATTCATGACAAAAACTGAATAGAGAGACTGAGACACAGCCTGCCTGAGTGCCACCTAAATTTCAGTCTCCAGAATTAAGGGTAATCAGAGATGAAACAAGGCAAAAGCAGAGAACTAGCATTTGGCATGCGTTCAGATGGAAGGTGTCCGACCTTTAGAGTGGCATGTTCAGGGTCAGGGCTCAGACTGTGAAGTAAAGCTTCATTTCTCAGTTCAGCTTTCAATTTGTATACTTCGGCTTCAGCCCTCTTCAAGGATTTTTGAAGAGCCAACTTTTCTCTGTTCCAGACTTCTTTTTCAGAAGCAATGATGGCTTCAATATTGGCACCACCACTGAATGAAAACCTGGAAGACTTCAGAGACCAGAGCCTACTTACTTGATTTTTAAGAATAAGTTTCTAAAGAAAAATCTGATTTAAACATATTTAAGGTGTTGCTATGGGAGATACAGAAGTCTCAACTTTCCAACCTCAAAAAGGGACATCAAAAGCCAATTTCAACCGACACTAAAGAGAATACAGTTTTAAAAATATGATCCTTTGCTGAGCAGATTAATTTCACAACTGAAAAGCCTTATGAGAGTCTAGCTCCAGAGAGGGTGTTTAGAGTTAGCAGAACTTTGAACTGAAAAAATCTAGAGACTTAATAGATGAACCATCTGGGTCCACATGTTGAATTTGAGCCTAAATTTGGAGAAATGGGGAAAAAAACCACATGGTACGTGCACAAGAAGTGGAGCCCTATGGAAGCTGTGCAGATGTGTTATTGTGTATTGGACTGCACAACAGTCTTAGAGGTCTTCCATACCTTTATGTTGGGTAAAGGCAGAGCTAACAATTTATTTTGCAGTTTTAAATGAAAAAAAAATTTAAATAAATTCACAGAACTGAAATAATTTAGTGACATTTTTCACTTGAGTTATGAACGTAACTGACAAGGGCAGAATTTAAATTTGAACATTTCTTGAACATTTGTCTGCTGTTGCTCCATAGGTAGCAAAGTATCTGGCTTTGTAGTTAAGTTGACCTTGGCTTGACTACTGACTTCAGTTTTCTCATGTTAAGGCTGGGCATAGACTTAGAGATTCTGAATGTATAAAACCCCAAATCTGGCAGAGAGAAGGCTTCCAATAAAGACCAGCTATCATTATTATTATCACCCCTATAAAAATTTCCAATGATCCTACTAAGAATCAGATACTTAATAATTCTACATCGGGGGTAAAAACTGAAACGAGGTAGCAGAAACTGTCACTCTGCACTACTTCTAATATGTGGCCATATAGAAACAGACATACATAATCTCTGCCAGCTCCTGTCTGTTGATACCATCGGATCTGTTCTTCCAGCTTCATAACCAGGTTCCTTAAATCATTCTTCTCTTCGGTCAGTTGGCTGATATGTCCTGTCAGGTCAGCATTTTGTCTCAGTAGTCTTTCAGTCAATGAGCCACAAGACATATTTGGGGACACTAAGGTAGGCTAGAAAGATAAAATGGCATAAGGTTGCATAGCACAAACATTTACAAATAATATACACAAAATGTGCCCAGGCACTAAGAACAGCAATTTCATAAAGAAGTGGTGCTTGTGTTGAGCCTTAAATGATAAGTCGGGATTTGCCAGGCAGGAAAGAAGACAGGGAAGGATATAGCAAGCAGAAGGAAGAGCATGTGAAAAGGCACAAAGGCTTGAGCAAGAGTGTGTTGATTTTCCCTACAGTTGGTTTTGCTACAGTTGCTTGGGAAGGCTGGAGACTGACTTCATTTAAGGATAAAAGAACTAAAAATGTAGGCAGTGGAGAGCCATGAAAAGCTTTGGGCATGAGCATGCCTAAACAAAATTTACATGTTAGAAAGATTTCTTAGGTAAAAGTATGTAAAGTAGATTAAATTCCCAAAAAACAGATCCTGGTGTGGGGCAGGTGCATCAGGAAGTTAATGCAACAGTCTAGGTGACAAAGGTTGAATGCCAACATGAAGGCGATGATGAAGGGTGCACAGGATGGATGCTTGCATGTGCATGTACATCCAAGTGAAGAAAAGAAGGAAGGAATGAAGGAATGAAGGAAGGAAGGAAGGAAAGTAGGTCTATGGTAGGAAGGCGGTATATGGTAACTTTCAGCTTTCTAAACTGGGTTGGGACAGGAAAGAGAAAAGGAAAACGATGCTCAGTTTGGAATGTGTCTGGAGGTTCCTAAGGTGTCATTCTAGAGTACATTTCCCCAAAGTAAGATGTTTAATAACTAATGGAAAATATAAACCTGAACCACAGGGCAAAGGTGGCCCACAGAACACAAGCCCCATAAGGGAAACATTTACTTACTGTATCTCCATAACCCAGGATAACTCTTGGCACATAGTAGATGCCCAATGTAAGAATTTTGTTCAGTAAATAAGCCTAGTGGGAAACTCAGACTGCCTAACTGAATAAGCTTCCACAGCTGTGGTTAGAGAAAAAAAATGAATGCAGACAGGAGGAAGAGGGACTCATGAAGGTGACTGATGAAAGAATGGAACTAGAGAATACTGACACAAAAATAAGGAAAGAGGACTTTTAAGATGGAAGAGGTAAAAAGTGTCAAATGCCACAAAGACAGTGAGGTCAAGAAAGACAGAGGCTGAAAAGATACACCAGATCGGTCAATTGTGAAAACCTAGTAACATTCATGGAGTGATGAGGGTACTACCCAGACTAATTTTTCAGGAAACGTGAGTATCATAATACAAGAGATCAACATAATTATTCAATAGTGATAATGAAAGTTAATTTTCCTTCAAGCTTTCACTATCTTTTGTTGGGTGGAGGCAAACATTATTATTATTGAAAATAAATGAAAAGATAAAAGTACAACTGTTGAGAAAATATGGTACCAGTTTCAAATGAGTCATAAGTTTCTGTTAAACCTTTGCTCTCAATACTGTACAGAGTTTTCTAAGCCATACCTCTTTGCCTGGATGGCCAGTTAATTTTTGTAGTTGTAAAATAATTTCATCAATATTTTCCTGAACCCAAATGAAATCTTCATCATCTGCTGTTTCAAACTGGAGTCTTCAAAAAAGAAAAGGATAACGAGTGAAAACATCTTCTCAATCAGTGGTGCTGACTAGCACAAATGTTATGGATTGGGCAACACTGTGCTTCAAATATCGCTTCTCCTTTATATTACGTGTTCTCTCTCCCTGAGTAAGGAGTTAGCATATTTGTTTTCAGGTATATGAGTTCTGTTAGAAAATATCACCTCCTAATGTAAACAGACATTAACTTTAAAATTTCAATTCCCCACCCTTGACTAGCTATTAGTGAGGGGCAGATTCTGTGCAGCTTGTCTAGAAATGCTCTTTCCAAAGGTCAGGTAGAAAAGTCTCACCGATTGGAGGCTTTTTGGGCTAGATGCTGTAGTTTTGAAGCCGTATGTTGAAGCTTTTGTTTGATCATTTCTAATTCATGATTATAGCCAGTTTCTCCTCCATTCATTGCAATCAGTTTAGGGAAGCTGGATTCCTTTGTCTCTCCTTCTATTTTCTGTTGAAGAACCCAATTTCTAGTTCGATCATTGGTTAAACTCCATGTGGATGGCTGACAATTTTGGACAGAAAAAGGAAAATCAATAATTATAAGTGAACAGCATTCTTTATTAAGGGAACACAATTTATAGTAAACATTCGCTTAATGTCATGGATAGGTTCTGTGGCTTTAGGTGAAACAACATATAACAAACCAATTTTACCATAGGCTAATTGATATTCATAAGAGTTAAGTTCCAACTGCATCTCATCAATGTTATAACAAAACAAAGTTGAATGGAATGGTATTATTTGAGGATCTACTGTATTATCTATACTGCAAAGAAACATATAGATTTTGTTTTAAAGTGATTTGCATACAGGTATTTAAATAATCCAATATCAAAATTATATAATCAAAGGGCTGCAATATTCTTTTAAAAAATATTTTAAAACAAAGTGACAATTTACCTCATTAAGATTCTGATACAGAATTCTTCTTTCTCGTTTTTCTTCTCGTTCGAGTTCTTGTTTCTGGAATTCCTGCATAATTCCTTGCAGTCGCTTTCCTTCAAGATCTAACTTATAAACTTGCTGCCTTTTCTCTTCCAGCTGGTGCTGAAGATCCTCCACTTTGGACTGGAGCTCATGCATTTTCTTCTGTCCCTCGGTGTTGGCCTCTTGTTCTGTCTGCAACGTCTTCCTGTGAACCTGCCTATCCTTTTCCATTTGCTGTCTTGTCTGCAGAGAATCCAGTCTGTATTTCTCAGTCTCATTTAACAGTTCTACGATGCGACTGTGTTTTTCCTCCAACTGTTTCTGCAGCTCTTTAAGGAGGTCCTCGGAGGGCAAGAGGGGCCGAGGTTGCCCACTGTCATCACTGCTCTGCTGCAGCTGTGCGCGCACTTCCCGCTCCCTGTCCAGGGTACTGCTCATTTCTCTAATCCGAACTTTCTCTGATTCCAGAAGTACTTGAAGCTCTAAGTTTCGACCTCGTTCTTCTGACAGCTGGGCATTGTGGAGCACTCTTTGTGATTCTATTTCCTGCTGTGATTCATTTAGTAGTTGTTTCTGTTGTTCCAAAAGTTGACTCAGCTGAATATTTCTTTGTTTTTGACCCTCAAGTGAAAATTTCAGATCCTTGTAGGAGAAAGTGATATTAAAATGTATTATTGTTATTAAAAATACTTTATAAAATGCACAATTATGCTTTGATTAATACTAAGTTGGCAGTACTGGTTAGGAGCGCTGATTATTCAATTTAACTTAAATTTTCAGTGATTAGAGCAGAATTATTTGAACAGCTAGGTGATTTTCATCAAAGAATATATCATGAAATAACTAAGCTAAATAATCCTTTCATGATATTAACTAAACCTAGTCTAAATATGAGGCAGGGTACCTTTCTTCTAAAGACAATAACCTTTAAAAATGCAAATATTTCTAATAAAATGTGGTAAGAGTTCCTGAAAAACTTTGTGTTTTCCAATATCACTTACTAAAAATAATAGGGATTAGGGAAAATCAGGGTTCGGGGCAAACTACTCAAAATCTATGCAAATTTGTAATGATAAAAAATAGTAATAGTACCCGAGGAGATGACATGCCTTTGACAGGTAGAGAACTTGCCAAGCCTGGAGGCTACCAAGGTGGGCATTAAAAAATAACCCTCAAAAGTAATAGGGCAGAAATGCTGACTACAGAGATTTTAGTATAGCACTATGGAGCACTGCGCTATGTGGACAGAAGAGCTCTGAGCCAGTGGGACTACTGTTAAAGTGGGCACTGTACGCAGTACCACCTGCTTTGAGCTGAGAACTGTGCAAGGCTGTGAGAAAGCCCAAAGAGAAGGGACTCGTTTTAAATTTTCTTAAAATATAGCATCCTGATGCCTGGAAAGTATCGCTGTTCCCATTCCCAAGGAGAAAATGGGAACCCAATCCACTTCTGCATTAAGCTGACATGACTGTTCTATTTATCAAATTGTGTATGCACTAATCAAATTTTCAAAACACATGTCGCAGAACAGTCTGTATGTATCCTTGAATGCAGCAAAACAAAAAAAAGCATCACACTACTAGCATTTCCTAGTACAGTTTAGATACCATTATAATAGTGTTTAACACAGAGCGAACAAATTATTGTAACTCATAGAGTGTCCAAAATTGACATTTTAGAAAGAGAAAAAGTCTACAGATTCCTTCATATATAGTTGTGGATTCTCCATAGATATTTAAAGACAGAGATAACAATACCTCAAGTTCTTCTTTATCTCGCTCTTCATTGCGCCCCAGTTTGGCTTTCTCTTTTTCCAAAGCCCACTGGAGCTCTCTGGATTTTTTCTGTTCACTTGCTAATGTGTCATTAAGCAAATGTACTTCATCTGTTTTATCTTTAACTTCCAACCTAAATCAGAGGGACAAATACACTTTCATAAAACTACTCCATAGTGAGAGAAAGAGAGAGTGCTTCTTTCAATGAAAAGTAGAGGCATGTAATACACTAGTTAGTAAAAAATAGAAACCATGTAAGGATTAAAGACTGCTGACTGTGGTTCATTTCAAATTAACAGTTTCTAATAGTTAACCTATTAGTTATTTACCATTGAGAACAATTTACTATTACAAAATAATATTAATAAAAATTCTTCCTTGTCTTCTACCAAAGCTAAACATGGGAAATACTATGTATTTTTATGTGAAAAAAATGTTCAAAATAAAGACTGCGCTCAGAGTATCACAGTATTTACACCAACAAACATTCTTTTTACAAACATTATCTTTTAAAGCATTTTGCATATATTTGCCAGCTGAACCATGAATTCTATTGAGATCATAAATGCCATTTCAGATTAGTTGGTCAAATAAATAAATAAAGGTCAAAATTATAGCTTATATAAAAAAATCTCAAATAGAATGAAAGCCACAGTAGAGAATATGCCAATACATAATCATGAGTTTATTATTCATAAATATTTGGAGTTTTCCTTTCCACTGAGTTATTCCATTAACAAAGTCTCATAGTATTTAAACATCGTGTATGTATAATATTATGCTTTTGTAAGATCTGTGCGATGTCTGTGACAAAATTCTTCACATAGCACAGATTTATATGGAAGCCTGACTCACCTGAATGCCTCCAATTCCTTCAGGTGTTTATGCTGTGCCTTAAGTGTTGTTTCTAGTTCCAGCGTAGTCTGTGCAAGTTCACTCTTCAGCTCAGCAACCACCATTTTCTCAGAGCTCAGCTGCTCCTGCAGCTCGACAGCCCTGTCTTTCGCACTGCTGAGCTCCACCTGCATCTCCAGCATCTGAGACTGCTTCTGCTGGATATTATGTTCCAGGAGTTCTAGATGGAAAATTTTATTAATATTTAAAATATGATCTAGCAACTCATATCTAGTTTGTAAATATTTTTGTTAAGAACTGATCTGTAATTTAGGCAATTACTATAAAGCAAATGAAAAGATTATGGTCCCAACAATTTGATAGCCACATAAAGTACTTACAGGAATTACTCAGTAACTATAACTACAACGGTCACCCTCCTTTGCAGATAGTCCCTAGGGACTTTACTAGAGAAGTGGGAAGTCCAAACTCCAATTTGAATCATTTTTTTTTTTAAAAACCAACCAAACCCTTGCTATATGTCTGTTACAATAAAAACAAACTGAACTATTTAAATCCCTAGGTATAATTTCAAAATATGCATCAGAATTCCATTTTTGTGGAAAATGTGATTTTATATACATAGACAAATTGAAAAGGTCTGAAGAAATATTTACCTGGGTATTAAGTCATTATTTTAAGATTTAGAAAATTTTAGAGGTTATTTTTACTCTCCTCTTTTATTTCTCTATTCTACCATAAAAATATTTTTAACTTAAAAATTTTTATTACAGTTCATTACTTCATATTACAATTCCTATTACTGATGCTAGGAGACAGAAATTACTTGAATTTAGAAAATAATCATGTTAATTCAGTTTTTTAAAATGATTTCTTAGAAAGGCTCAGGATCTACATATATAAATATGTACATATATAAAATATAGCTTTCAATGGTGTTCTATTTAACTTAAGTAAAATAATACTAATCAATTCTCTAAAAATAATCTTCAATTTTATGTCTTAATATAAACGATATATTTTATTTGTGATCTCATTATACCTGTTTTCTCTGAAATATTTACAACCTTCAGCTTTTCAAAGACAGATATAAGACTACTAGAGGCCTGGTGCACAAAATTCATGCATGGGGGAAGGGGGAAGGTCCTCTCAGCCCAGCCTGCACCCTCTCTAATCCAGGACTTCTCAGGGAATGTCTGATTGCAGGTTGAGGCCCAAACCAGCAGTTGGACATTCCTCTCAATCTTGGACCACTGGCTCCTAACTTCTCACCTTCCTGTCTGCCTGATTGTCCCTAACTGCCTCCCACCCCTCCTACCCCCTGTTGGCCTGGTCACCCCTAAATGCCCCCTGCTGCTGGCCAGGTTGCTGCCAACTGCCCTCCTCTGTCAGCCTAATCGCCCCCAACTGCACCCCCTCCCCGCTGGCCTTGTTGTCCCTAACTTGGCCCCTACCGGCCTAGTCACCTCTTACTGCCCCCGCTGCCAGTCTGGTTGCCCCACACAGCCTTCTGTTCAGTCATTTGATCATCCCTCACTAACTCCCCTGCTGGCCTGGTTGCCCCATGCAGCCTGCTTGTTCAATCGTTTGGTTGTCCCTCACTAACCCCCCTGCCAGCCTGGTCACCCCAGCAGCCTGCTTGTTCAATCGTTTGGTTGTCCCTAACTAAACCCCCTGTTGTAGGCAGTCATCTTGTGAGTGGGGGAGGGTTAATTTGCATATTACCTCTTTATTATATAAGATGGTGTAATGTTTAAAATTTGCAAAAGCATGGATATTTGTAACATATTAAACAATAATGAAGACAAAGATATATGTCTTCACTAGATGTGATGAAAATTATATTTCAATTTAATCTCAAATGATTTCCATCTTCAACTCTAGCAAAAGTGGGGAAAAAAATCTGAAGCAGTATCATAAAAGCAGAAATCCAGCTAACCAATAATCATATGATAAAAGGATGAAACCACTTCAGTAATTAATAAATATAAATTAAAACCACAACAACAATACACTGCCTCCTCACCAGACTGTCAAGAAAGGTCTGACAGTAACAACTCTTGGCAAAGATGCCAAGCAACAGAATGCTCATACTCTACTAGTAAGCGTACAAACTAATGTGACCACTTGGAAAACAGTTTGGCATTATTTAATAAATTTGCAGATAGGTATTTTATTACCCAGCAATGCTCCTCCTGGGTTTGTACCTAGAAAAGTCATGAATGTATGCATCAGAAACATGATATATCAATATGCAGACTTGCACTGAATTTAGTAGCTAAAAAGATATACAAATTGTGAAATATCCACACCTGGGAATTCTATACAGTAACAAAAATGAATGAACTAGAGATAACTGTACTAACAGGAAAACGTTCTAGAGACGTGAAAGAAGAAGACATAAATATATACAGAGTGATAAATTTCAAAAGCGAAAAAACTAAACTTAAATGGTTTAGAAATATATAAATAGGTGGTAAAACAAACAAAAAAATCAGGATAAGGTCACCTCTAAATTACTAGATGAGTGTGTGTTTGGAAAGGGGGTTTCTGGTATACTTGACATGGGTGATGTTTCCACAGATATTCATTTAATTTGTTACCCTATTTAATAAAAGATGCATATGCAAATTAACCATCACTCCACTGCACCCAAAAGCCAATCAGGAGCAAGTATGCAAATTAACCCCAACCAAGATGGCTGCAGCTACAGAGCAAGCAGGAGAGAGGCTTGGGTTTCCCTGGTGATGGAGGAAGCCAAGCTTCCCACACACCCTGGCCAGCGCAGAGCTCCATTCTAGGCTACCAAGTTCAATTGCAGAAAATAAATAAATCCCAACAAAAATGGTGGCAGCCATGGAGCTGGAGAGAGCAGGAAGCTACGGTTGTCCCCAGTGATGGAGGAAGCCAAGCTTCTGCAGCTCTGGCCTGTCTTGGTGGTGGCTGACCTGCAAACCACCACAGACCCCTCGCCCAGGCTGCCCCATGCCCTAAGGGAAACCCCACCCTGATCCAGGACACCCTCAGGGCAAACCAGCCGGCCCCCACCCATGCACCAGGCCTCTATCCTATCTAATAAAAGAGTAATATGCAGATTGACCATCACTCCAACACACAAGATGGCTGCTCCCATGTGATCAAAGATCCTGCTCCTATGTGGACTAAAGATGGCCAATACAAGATGGTCAGCAGGGAAAGTGACCAGGCTGGCAGAGCAGGGAAGTTGGGGGTGACCGGGCCTGAGGGAAGGGAGTTGAGGGGGACCTATGCCTGCAGGGGAGGGCAGTTAGGGCCAAACAGGCTGGCAGAGGAGCAGTTAGGCATCAATCAGGCTGACAGGTAGAAGCAGTTAGGGGCAATCAGGCAGATGCAGGTGAACAGTTGGGAGCCAAAAGTCCTGGATTACGAGAGGGCAGTTAGACATCTCTCAAAGGGTCCCAGATTGGAGAGGGTGCAGGCTAGGCTGAGGGACAAGGCTCCCCCCCTCAGAAATTCATGCACCCGACCTCTAGTTCTATATCAGCAGATATATATGTGTGTAAACCAGCTGGATAATCCTTTAATCCCTAAGGTAATTAATGTAGATGATCTCTCTGATATGAGAATGAGAACAAAATGTGAATAAGAAGAAATGTGTTTTAACATTTGTGAATAATAAGAAGGGAGGCAACAGGAAACATTTTCATCTGTGTGTTATCATATGAGTCTGTCATACAGCGTACCTTGGCTTGGTTGATCACTCTCTTTTTCTCTTTTCAGAGTCATTTTTCTACCATTCATCTGAGCATGCAGTGCCTGAATTTCAGATAACAAACTCCTCCTATCTGCTTTCTGGAGGCATTCCATAGCTGCTTGATATTCAATACCCTGCAACAATGCAAAGTGAAAAATCAAGTGAAGGCAGTTATAAAGACAGTAAAATTAACAACCAGGAAGTTTGAAGAAGAATGAATAGAACACACATGCTAGGATTTACTTCTGACTATTAATCTTTACATTTATTTTGAAATTCTTCAAACACACAAGAAAACACGAGGTATCCTATGTAATAAAAGAGTAATATGCAAATTGACCATACCTCCACAAATCATGCTCACCAGCCAATCAGGAGCGAGTACGCAAATTAACCCAACCAAGATGGCTGCAACCACAGAGAGAGCAGGAGGCTTGGGTTTCCCCAGAGGAAGCCAAGTTTTCACATCCCTGGCCTGCCTTGGTCTCTGCTTAAGGCTACAAAGTTTCAATTATAAAAGATAAATAAATTCCAACAAAATGGCTGTGGACCCTGAGTGAGCAGGAGGCTTGGCTCTGCTCAAGGCTACAAAGTTTCAATTATAGAAGATAAATAAATCCCAGATCCCAGGGCTTATGCTTGGGTCGCTGGGGGGTGTGGCCCGCCTGCAAACCACCACAGGCCCCTCACCCAGGCCATCCCACACTCCAAGGGAACCCCACCCTAATCCGGGACACTCTTCAGGGAAATCCAGCTGGCCCCCACCTGTGCACCAGGCCTCTATCCTACCTAATCCTCCTATCTAATAAAATAATATGCAAAGTGACCACCACTCCAACACACAAGATGACTGCCCCCATGAAGTCAAAGATGACTACCCCCATGTGGACACAAGATGGCCACAACAAGATGGCCAGCAGGGGAGGACTGTTGGAAGGGACCAGGTCTGCAAAGAAGGGCAGTGTGGGCAATCAGGCCAGTGAGGGTGGGCAGTTGGGGGCGACAGGGCCTGCAGGGAAGGGCAGTTGGGGGGAGGACCCAGGTCTGCAGGGGAGAGCAATTGGGGGGAGACCAGGCCTGCAAGAAAGGGAAGTTAGGGGTGACCAGGCCTGCAGGGGAACACAGTTAGGGCCAAACATGCTGGCAGGGGAGCAGTTAGGTATTAATCAGGCTGGCAGGGGAGTGGTTAGGGGGTGATCAGGCTGGCAGGCAGAAATGGGCAGGGGCAATCAGGAAGGTAGGCAGGTGAGCAGTTGGGATCCAGCAGTCCTGGATTGTGAGAGGGATGTCCTACCTGGATCAGACCTAAATGGGCAATCGGACATCCCTTGAGGGGTCCTGGATTGGAGAGGGTACAGGCTGGGCTGAGGGACCCACACCCCCATGCATGAGTTTTGTACACCAGACCTCTAGTCTATATATAAAACCATAATATGCAAATAGACCAGTGGCAGAACAACTGAACAGCCGGTCGCTATGACATGCGCTGACCACCAGGGAGTGTGCACAGAACATGGAGAATATCGGCAGCAGGTGGCACAGCATGGCCTCAGCTGTGGCAGGATGGTGGAACAGGTGAGCAGGGGTGCCAGATCAAGGCGGGGCACCGTTAACTGTCATTGGGGCAAAACTCTGGTGGTTACTGAAAATTCTTTGCTTCCATCCCACCTGGTGCTCACACTCCCTACTAGCCACCCAGTGCCAGCCCCAATCATCCCTGAGGGCTTCTCCACTTCCCCTTGCTCCTGAGGGGGCGATCAGGGCAGCAGCTGCCAGTCGCACCCACTGCTGGCGCTGGCCCCAATTGCTCAGCATCATCAGCAAGTGTAAGTGGGGCCAGCGCTATCAGCACATGGGAATGGTGGCGGCAGGAGTGGGGCTGCCAGGAGACAGGACTGGGAGCCACAGTGGGAGGGACTGAGTGGGGGCACAGAGGATGGGCTGAGACTGCTTCTGTGCCCACTGCAGCTTTGCAGCCCAGTTTCTTTCAAGGTGCATGAACTCATGCACTAGGCCCCTAGTCTAGAATAACAAAAGTGTAATACGCTAATTAGACAGGGCAGCCAAACAACCTTCCAGACATCCTTCTGACATCCTTCCAGATGACCTTCCAGACGAAGCCCCACAAGGCAAGCTGCCGCAGCTGCGAGGACTAAGCCCCTTGCACGAATTTCGTGCATCAGGCCTCTGGTACTACAATAAACAACCATGTACATAGCCTAAGAAATAGCTCCTATACAATTATAGCTCCTCTGTATATCTCCCTGAATATATCCTTCTCTGTACCACCTGGTCAAAAATAACAAATTGTAAGTCTTGTTGTTTTCATACTCTTTGCACATTATGTTATATACACACAGCTAAACATTATATAATACTGTTTTGCATGTTTTAAAGCTTTATATAAATGGCATCATATTGCATTTATCTTAGTGTAATTTGTCTTTTTCACTTTATATGTTGGTGAACCAATGGGTTGACACATGTAGCCCTACTTCACACTCATTTCAGTATTATATATAGTATTCCATAGTGTGAATAATATACTATATATATATATATATATATTAAAATATATTTTATTGATTTTTTACAGAGAGGAAGGGAGAGAGATAGAAAGTCAGAAACATCGATGAGAGACAGACATCGATCAGCCGCCTCCTGCACGCCCCACAGTGGATATGTGCCCGCAAGCAAGGTACATGCCCCCGACCGGAATTGAACCTGGGACCTTTCAGTCCTCAAGCCGACGCTCTATCCACTGAGCCAAACTGGTCTTGGCTATACTATATTTTATTTGAGCAGCTTTTTATATATTTATTGGATACTCTTTATTGTCTTCAATGAGAACATATATTTATCCAATTGTCCATTTACCCATTGTTTGCTTTAACATCACTGGATAATTGACCTATTTTCTTGTGATGTCTTTGTCTGGTTTTGGAATCAGAGCAATCTGGCCTCATAGAATGGATTGGGAAATGTTTTCTTCTCTTTTTTATTAGGACAAGTTTGCGAAGGACTAGTATTAATTCTTGTTTAAACATTTGGTTTGAATTCACCAGTGACGCCAATGTATTTCACTAACTTCTTTTTATGTATTACTGTTGAGTCTCATTATTTAAGGATTATGTATTTATGAATTCGTCTATTCTCTAAAATGTATATATGTCCTTAAAATTAATACTTGCAGTGCTTTTCCAGTCATTTGCAAACACACAGTGGCAAAAAAATTTAAATTGCCAGGCTAGTGTGGCTCAGTGGCTGAGCATCGACTCATGAACCAGGCAGGAGGTCACGGTTTGATTCCCGGTCAGGGCACATGCCTGGGTTATGGGCTCGATCCCCATTGTGGGGCATGTAGGAGGCAGCCAATCAATGATTCTTTCTTACCATTGGTATTTCTATCTCTCTCTCCCCCTCCCTTCCTCTCTGAAGTCAATAAAAGTATATTTTCAAAATTTTAATGGCCAGATGTGCATATTCCTAGCTGAAGTCAAACAAGGAGACCTGTGCCTTCTTGTTTCATCCCTTACACTCATTTCTGCCACCTATTTAGTGTTCTCTTATACACTTTTGTGCTTTTTATTGGTGATACTGCTGTTTAAAATGGTCCCTCAGCACAGTGATGAAGTTATTATCTATAACTTCTTCCTAAGCACAAGAAAGCTGCAGTATATGAAGAAAACATGTGTTAAGTTTCATTTAGGCATGAGCTATAGTGTTGATGGCCATGAGTTCAATGTTATTGAATCAACGACATATAGTAAATATAGCGTCTTTAAACAGAAACACACATAAAACAAGGTTATATATTGGTTGGTTGACAAAAATGTCATGAGCAGGGGCTCACAGGAACTGACCCTTCGATTTCTCCTGGTAGCAATGGCTCAGAATTTACAGCAAATTCACAGATTCTAAGTACAGTCAGTAGTAAGAACTGACTGTATCATATCTCTCCTAATCTCTTTAGGCTATTTTGTTGCTCATTTTCTAACTTCCCAAGCTGGATGATTAGCTCATTAATTTTTAATCTTGCTCATTTTCTAACATAAGATAAAAACACTTCAGGTAATAATTTTTCTTCTAAATATTCTTTAGTGGCTCTAAAATTTTAACCTTCTGACTTACTGTAAAATTAATCATTTATTACTATTAAAAAAATTCCTTCCTTTAAGCTTTATGTAAAGTTTCACTTTGATACCTGCTCCTGTATTCTCTGTTCCAAACAGTTCAATAATCCAGGTGCATCTCTAGTTCCCAGAGCTGCCAGTTCGGTCTGAAATGCGGCGAGTAAAACACTTCGTTCCTTTAAGAAAACTTGTTGTAGGGCAAGTAGAAGTTCACCTCGCCAGTCTGAGAAGTTTTCATGGGACTGAGTATAAAAAATAAAAGTTAGCTCCAAATAAGCATGTTTAAAAAGGCTCCAAAATGGATATTTACCTACTAACCAAAATAAATATTAGAAGCCTAAAGCATGTCAATTTATTTGCAACTATGTAACTTGGAACATTTAAATATTATGTAGTAATTTATGTGAAAATACATCACAAACAACAATTTAATTTGTAAAGCGCCTTAAGATAGCTAAAAAGCATATAAAACTATTGAGATGCATAATACTCTTGAGTACCTCTGCTCCTCTTTGCACTTGCATTTTGGTAATTAAGTCCTTAAGAGATGAGATTGTACTGATGTAAGCTCTTCTCTCATCTAGCCAGAATTCTGAAACTTGCTGAACAGAATGGTCTTCTCCATCACTGTAGGGAGATTCGGTGAGAGAGAGCACCTGCATGCCCTCATTGTGAACAGCTCTCAGTAATCCCTAGAAACCAAAACCCAAAAGCCAGAATTATGACAACTTCTTCAAAGACTGCAAATTCAGATAGTAAAATTTTAAGCAAGACAGCTTTATATATATATTTGTTAAATTTATTTAGAAAAGCCACTGCAGATAGGAAATACCATTCTACCACTTTCCTATGGAGGGGAAAGCCATAAGATAGCCTAAGACTTTATTCCTTCTACTTACCTAATGTGCTCTTTTGGGTTCAATAATTAGCCACTAATTTGATTAAAAGAAATATGTAGAAGATAAATTCTAGTTCTTGAGACCACTTTAATAATTTTGGTAAGTATAATTTTCAGTAATAAAAATTTTCAAAAAAATCTTGATACAAATATATTATACTTTATTAGCTGTAAAACATGGGGATAAAACTAAATAAAGCCCCAAGGTTCCTTCTAGTTGTGCAGTTCTCTTTCCATAGAGGATTTTACTATATAACTTTGAACAGATTATTATGTTCAATATAGAAACCACACTGGCTAAGTTTTACTAAAAGATATATGTAGCTCTTGCATTTGCTCCATTTTTTTCAGGAAAGATATATGTCTTTTAGTACCTTTATTTTCTTTGGAAACGAATCTATTGAACTTTCGCTTTCTTCTCTTTGGCCTTCTGATGTCAAATCAAATCCCTGACTTTGTGCAAGATAAATTCCTTGACCCCAGTCTGATCCAGAATCTAAAATAAAGAAAACAACAATTGACTATTAAAAAGAAACAAGTACTTTTTAAACAAGCACTATACAAATTCCAGAAATTTATATAACTTACCACTAGAACATATTTCTCTTGTCTGGTAACCATCAGAATGTGTTAATTCAGGAACTGAGGATCCCTAATTGGAGAAAACAAAAAGCCCCACATAACTTTCTTTGCTTTAATAAAAATAGGGCCCAATGAATATAGTTTTGTTTTTCCTAATGCTGTAAAAAAACCAAAACACACACACACAACAAAAAACAACCCTCAATTAAGTTTGTTTCACCTTTTAAATAAATGAAACTATCTATGGCTTACAACAAGGCTTTAAATTTTTTTCCTTCATGAATATTAGCATAATAAGAAATATTCATGAGTTAAGGAACATTAACTCCAGGTTTCAAATCTGCACAAGAACTTTGTGGAAAGTTAATATCTGACTCTACACAATGGAAAGACTTAAAATAGTAAGTTTATCATAAGGAAGAGATTGTCATAAATTTTTTTTTTCTCTGAAAACCACAGCATTTTTTTTTAAATTACAGAATGCTGAAGAACACATAGTATGAAAACCACATACCTCTTTAGCTTTCAGACACTGTATCACTGTTTTCAAGGTACCACATTCCTCTGTCAGTAACTGAATAGCAACATAGTGCTCCCTCTTTAAGGTTTCAGTTTCTGAAATATGTCTGGATTCCATATCCAAAATTTCAGCAGCATGTAGTTCTTGCATTTGCTCAATTTTTTCAGTAAACTGAGTGATTATTTCAGTAACTTCTTCTGATAAACCTTCACTCTGTAAATCAATTTGGATTCCTGCGTTTCTAACACGAACTTGTGGAGTCTGGTTGCTGCTATTCACCCTGAGAGTCCTGTCTGTCTGGGATGCGGTGCTTGTACCCTCTTTAATAAAAAGTGGCTCTAATGGGCAGATATTTCTGTTTTCTTGTTCCTCAGTCTCATCTTCTTTTTCTAAGAAGTAGGATAATTTCTCTTTTGTCTCTGTGAGTTGATCCCTGACTTGGCTTAAATCTTTCTGGAGAAATGTCATATTCGTTTCTTTTACCTAAAAACATAATGATTAGAACCACAGAACATTTAGTTTAAAATACTGAACGTAGGATTTAGGGGAAAGAGGGGGGGGTGTATAATTCAGGCTAATATTTTCATTTTTCCTCAGAATAATAAAAAAAAATTTCAGAAACACTCAGTCTCCATATATATTCCTATATATAAGGTCACAGGTTACCACAGAAAGTGAAAACATTTTTATCAGCCTCTACTTTTGGTTCTCATATAGTTTCCTTTAACATCTGTCTTTCTCCTCCTTCATTAGTAGAGATTAAAAATATCTTCCTAAGAAAGATTCCAAGGAAAATCAAGCAAGAATATGCCAGCAATGAAATTTATAATAACTTTTCACCAAATTCACAAAGTTTTTAATTTTTCTAGCTTTAAGTTATGGATCTGTGTTTGTTTACATAGAAGAGAATATACCGTGAAATATAATTAAGATATGTAGAAATAAGTGAATAGGAGCTATGTTACTTATTTTACCAAAAGCTCTTGTTGAAGTTTCTCTGCCTTTTCTTTATAATTGGCCAGTTCTTCTTTAGTAGCTGCTGACTCAGCTCGAAGAGCCTCCAGTTGACTAAAGAATCCACTTTCTTCATTGGTATGAATTAGCTCAGTTGTCTGTATGGCAGTGGAAAAACGTAAAACACATTTTCAAAAAATATAGCCAAGTTGAAGGCACATATACATTCATTTTTTAAAAATATATTTTTATTGAGTTCAGAGATGGAGAAGAAGAGGGAGAGGGAGAGAGAGAGAAATATCAATAATGAGAGAGAATTATTGATCAGCTGCCTTCTGTACACCCCCTACTGGGGATTGAGCCTACAACCCAGGCATGTGTCCTTGACCGAAATCGAACCCGGGACCCTTCAGTCTGTAGGCTGATGCTCTGTCCACTGAGCCAAACTGACTAGGGTGGCACATATATATTCTAATGAAGCTTTTTCAGGACTGCCTATGAGATAAAAGGAATTGATATGACCCATGTTCTTTCAACAAATAGGGAAACTATTTTAGAACCATAATTTTGTATTCCTGAGACAGAAAAGAATGCTTTTCCAGGAATAATAGGTAAATACTTTCATCAGTATATAGCCTAAAAATTTGTAAGTTATTATTTAAAATATTTTGGGTGCCATTAAAAAAACTTTCATATTTATATCCCTTTCCTCAAAAGATACTAGGTGTTACTAAAATAGTCTTAGAAGTTTTATATACATGGAAAGCAGCATTACTATTTCAATATTATAGTAATTTACAGTTCCAGGAAGCTGGGAAGAAAAAACCTAGTAAGTGGAAAGAATTATTATCCTTTACAAAATAAATTATACATTTATAACATTCTGATACAGCAGTGAATCTCCTGGTATTCACATTTACTATTCAAAATAAAAAATGTATATATAGTAAGAATTTGAAAGTTAAAGTCCTTTCACATCAGTACTATGCTAAGAAATAACTGAGATTTCAGATCTTTATGTAAGTAGATGTACAGGATGAAATACAAATTGTTCACAGGAAAGAATGAAATTTATTATCAAATATAAACTCTATAAAAGCTAAAGCTTTATTACACATATTTTAGTCTGGTAGAACACTAGCATATTTTGATAATTCCCATTACCTAAAAGGGATGATCATATACATGTATGTTAGAGGGAAAAGAAAAAAACCCTACACAAGTTCCAGAGGACATTTGCCAAACTTAACATTTCTAAGTTTCTTCTGACTACTCTATTTAATGACGATGTTAGTGAAATAAATACGTATTGTGATTTGAAGACCACAATGATGGATACAAAATACAGTTTGTATTACTTATTCTAGTGATAATATGCATAGAATAGTTTTTTTTAAATAAAAACTCTTTACCTATGAATTGCTAGATGTAAAGAACACTATCTTTAGTTTAATAAATTAGCAATTAGCACTTAAAATAAAAAAATTAAATGCAAACTAACCTTGGGAACTTCAAAATCTCCCTGAGAGCTTCTTTTCCTTTCTTTGCCTCCCTGATTTTTCTCACTGTCCTCCAATAGCTTCTGTAGTTCTAGTAGCTTCTTTTCTTTTTCCACCGCATTTTTCTCTGCGATTTCTACCTGTTCTTTTTCTAGAACCAAACTAGTCTGCATTTCAACCACCTGGCTTTCTAATTCTGATATTCTTAGGGTTAATGCTGCTACATTTGACTCCATCTCGTTTTCTGTTAGTTGATTTAAAGTCTGTGTATTTGTTCTTTCGGGCTCTGGTGAACTTTGTCTCCTCTGACAGAGTTTTGCATATTCCTTGACTGCGTCAAGTTGGACCTGACTCACGACAGCAGCAGCAACTGTTTCCTCAAGCACAGTCTGCAGGTCTACGATCTTCTTTCGGAGCATTTCTGTTTCAGTCTGGCTTTGCTCTTGCATGTCCTTTATTTGGTTATAACACTGGCTAAGTTCTAAGTTCTTTGTACTCACAGTGCTCTCAAGTTGTAGCACCTTTGTTTCCAAACTCTTTATGGAAACTCTGCTGTTTTCTTCAGAAGATGTGAGGTAAGTCTGACTTTTTAGGGGTTGAAGAGCATCCTCAGTAAGAACTTCTTCTATTTCAGGTTCCTTTTTCCTCAGATCTTCTATAGCCGTGTTAACACTTTTCTCTGGTATACTTGGGATTTTTTCCATGTTTTCCTGTTCTCTCTTTAAGCTGCATAATTCTTGTGTTAGCTGGTTCATTTTGAAATTGGTTTCTTTAAGTACATTTTTCATAAAGGCCATTTCTTCATTAATGGTTTCTACTTGCTGCTCCAAAGCCAGTTTCTCAGCTATCACCATCTCCAACTGATGTTGCAGACTGTCTGCTTCTTCTGGAAGAGAATTAGCATGCACTGATGTCTTCTCTTCAATATTCGCCAATTCCTGTTGAAGTTTTTCAATCACTTCATTAAGCTGCTCAATTTCTTCCTCTCTGGTTTTCTTCAAACGTTCTTGATCACTCACCAAACATTCTATTTGGGTTTCAAGATCCCTTATCAGTTCATTTTTTTCTTCAATAACCTGTTAATGAAAAAAAGTAACATACATAATAAAAATGCATTTATATTTTGAGAATTCTATTTTATTTTAGGGCAGGGTATTCAAGTATTGATCACACAAAATAATATACTTCTTGGACATATTACATTAATTTTAACAGACCCCATCATATCAAAGAAGGACCTAATTTAGACTTTCATTCAGAAAGTTCTGTAAAATATAAAGAAATTTACACTTTTAGTAGCTAATTTCCTATAAGTAAAATAGTCAATGTCAATATATTTAATCGAAAAAAGGAAATAATGAAATGAAAACAATATATAGCAGATGGCACCCAAATGTCATGATCTTACTTAATTCATACTAAACAATAGCATTTTTAATAGGTTTAGTTAGAATGGTATGATGAACTCTAAGTCACCAGAGACTTCTTCTAAAACATGAAAAACCTTTAACAATATTAGGAGAGGATAAAAAATATACATATCTTGGTAAATTAAAATTCATGGTAAAGAGAATTTTTTTTTTATTTTGCTATCCAAAGAGAAACTGAAAAAATAAATCACCATTTTGTCCCTTTTAAAATTCTAGCTAAATTAACTTCAGGTAATAATCCATCTTAAGTTATTGTACCTTGTTATCCACTGTAATTTTAAGTTGATGCTGAAGTTTTGTAATTTGCTCATTCAATCGGTCAATTTCTACCTCTTTTTCCTGCATTATTTGAGCAAACTTCCCAAATAACACATGGTGGTCCTGAGTAGAGGTAGCATCAGATTCCTTTACAGCAAATCCCAGCTTCTCCATTTCATCCTAGGGACAAAAATAACCTTCCCAGTTGGACAAATCATTATACACTGTATGTGATTTCTAAACTTACAATTAACTTTTACAAAAGATATAATGCCCCAAATATACAAATTAAAAAGTCAGAGATAGCGTAGTATTGTAAATCAATAATTCTTAAAATATTTTGATATCAGGTATGCTTTTTTTTCATTTATGAGGGATTTAAATGTTTCTATTGGCTTAAAAATAAGTTCAATGAAAATCCATTTGCAATGAATGTTCCTGTTAGCAAATTCTTAATATACTAGTAAACACTTGCACAAAACAAAAACTATGAATTATTTAGCAAAGCTTTTCTTAACAAATTACCTTAAATAACTTGTTTTCTTGTTCAAGTTCTTGTAGGCGGGTAGTAGCTTCCTTTTTCTGTATTTCTAATTGCATATGTAGTTGCTGAACTTCTTCATTCTTATTTTCCAGTTCTTCTCTAAACTGTTCTAACTGTTCTTCTAAGTTTGTGATCTTAGATACCAAAATTATAAAAAAGAAAGACAAAACTGTTTATACAAATATTTATCAAGAGAGATGAAGAATGCCATATTAGCTATATAAAGTGTGTGTGTTTTAAATTTTTATTTTTATTTTTATTGATTTTTGAGAGAGAGAGAGGAAAGAGGAGAGAGAGAGAGACATTGATCTGTTGTCTCAAGTACCCTCACCAATCGGGAATCGAACCCACAATCTAGGTATGTGTCTTGACAAGTAAATGAACCTACAACCTTTTGGTATACAGGATGATGCACCAACCAACTGAGCCACCTAGCCAGGGCTGTAAGAATAAAGGAAAGAGGTTTCTCTAAGTCAGATGTAACTGTGTGGTTTGCCCAAAGCAAAGATGAGACCTTCAGCAGAAGGATACAGGAGCTATTTCCTACCTAAAATACTCTGAGATAAAGCAGAAAAGGACCATGGGAGAAGAGAAAAAGTCTATATTTAAAATTTTATTTTATGTTAAATTTAGTTTTTATCAAAAGGTTGAAAAAAGTAGTAGAATTAAATCAGTTATTTTTGCTACCAAGTGAGAATAGCTCAATTTAGTCCATATAAATACCCAACAAAAGATCTGGCTCCCATGTGCCTTGTTTATGCAGAAGCAAGCAAGGTGGAGGTCAGAAATAAGAAACATTAAATAGTTATTAATACTACCTTAACAGAAAATTAGAGAGTTTCTACATGTAGGACAATATAATTTTTGCTAATTTCTGAGGATAAATCTCATTAATGATAAAGCAATAAATTGCTTTTTGATTAGATAATGACTGAAATTAATGATTAATATTAGAAGCTCTTATTGTTATATTTTAAAAATTGGGTTTGACTGAGGACAGGAACAGTCATTTAGCTCACTGCTTTGTAGCTACTTATAAATATTTAATGAATGGATTTGCAAAAGGATATATATCTGATGATCAACTTGCTGCATTAAAAACAATCTAAGATGCAGGAGCAGCATTTAATGGCAACTGGCAGTCTATAAATCATTTATCACCTTAGAATTTCAAAGGGAGCATATCCTGATTACATAAATACATAATCAGAATTGTACCTTAGCATTGGCAAGGCAAAGACCTTCAAAACTCTTCAGCCTAATACTTCCTTAAGAAAACAGTATTGACACTAGTAAAAATAGCCATCATTTATAGACCATTTACGGTTAGGCATTGTATAAAGTGCTTTATATGTACTATTTTTAAAGAGCCCTGTAACAAACTTCTGAGGCCTTTGCTAAGATTATCCCCATTTCAGAGATGAGGAAGGGAGTTACTGAGAGAGGAGTTACCTAGTCTTGGGTCACAAGGCCAGTATGTGAAAGCCAGCTTTTAGACCAGAGAAGTTTACCTCTGGAGCCTTACTTTTTTTCCAAGAAGGAAATAGTTTATTTTAGTCTCCGCATGCCTTTATATCCTTAGTTATAAGACTTCTGTTCAGCTAGTCTTCAGGTGGTTCTAGGTTGATTGTTCTATAATTTAGCTGTGATTTTGATGTGGTTATAGGAGGAGGTGAGCACAGCTTTTACCTACTTCCACCATCCTGACTGGATGGAGCCTTAAATTCATAACTATCATTTATTCTGCTTCTAATAATTAATGTCTAAGACTTATATTTAAATTGTTTTCTGTAACCCTGGTATTAAACTCAGCAGACACATCTTAAGTACATTTATAGTTGTGCATATATAATTATCAGGTTAGTTTGTTGAAAATTGTGATGATTATATCTTCTTCAAAGTTATCTAATATAGTACTATTTATACTTATCACTATCTTCTACAACTTCTTTTGATGACAAGGTATTATTTCAACACATACATAGATATTTAAGTTCAAAATTGCTGCCCTACATCACATGGTATTTATTTTCTTTTTGATATAATAGATTAAGGTCGAATACTTAGCTCTGTGATCTAAAGCCTTGCTATTCAAAGTGTGGCCCCTGGCGCAGAATTGGCATCATCTGGGAACATGTTAGACGCAGAGATTCTGGAGCCCCACCCAGACTTGGTGAATCAGAGTTGAATCAGGATCTTCAACAAGATCCCGAGGGGATGCACGTGCACATTACAGTTTGAGAGGCACTGGTCTAAAGCACTAACACTTGTGTTATAGACAGCCTAAACTGAGGCATCACAATGGAGATTTCAACTCCCAAAAATGACCTTGAAGGAAATTCTTTCCTTTTATTCAGCCAGACTCCAGTTGCAATTCCAGCTTGTCTTAATACTGAGTCTGTAACAACCCTAAAGCACAGAATATTATTAAGGTTTAAAAATAGAATGATAGCTATTTGTTTTAATCTTGTTTACTTTAGCTATCAAAGGATAATTATGCAGTGGCTGAACTTCTATTGGATCACATTAATTTACTCCATTTGTGTTTTCTTTTTAAGGGATTATATCTTTTTTTTTTTAATGTGTATGTTCCTTAGTTAATAGTAGATTCCTTGAAGTCCAGTGCTTGTTTATTGGACAGTGGTGGTCTATATTTAGTAAGAGCTCAATAAATGTTGAATGACAGTCTTTAATACTTATACCAACAAGGCCAAACATGGCCCACTGCTTTTGCAGTAGAGCATTACAAAGCTCCAGAATCAGAGAAATAAACTGGAGGAATTCTTGCTAAACCACTTACTGTGTGACCATGAGCAAGTTAATCTCTTTCTTTTCTTTATTAAAGTATTACATATGTGTTCTTATCTCCCCCATTGCTCCCTTACCTCCCCTCCCCACTCATGCCCTCACCTGCCTGGTGTCTGTGTCCATTGATTAGGCTTATATATATGCATACAAGTCCTTTGGTTGATCTCGCCCCTTACCCTCACTCTCCCCTACCTTCCCTCTGAGGTTTGAGAAACATTGGTCAGACTCAGGTAAAACAGAGATGACAAAGTCTCTTAAGACCCAGGTAAAATACAGATGACAATAGAACCTATCCTCAGAGAGACACTAGGGTTAATAACATAGGACATTTGAAATACTTACACTTTCTAGCACAGATCTAACAAAGTTAACTATTATTATTTACTAGAGGCCCAGTGCACAGATTCGTGCACTGGTGAGGGCGTGGCTGTAGGGACTGGCTTGCTGGAGGAGTGTCGCTCATCCCAGTCAGTTAAGCAGTGCTCCCAGTGTGGGAGCGCACTGACCATCTGGGGGCAGCTCCTGTGTTGAGCATCTACCCTAAGTGGTCAATGTACATCATAGCAACTGGTTGACTGGTCGTTGTTGGTTTGCTGCTGGGCTTTTATATATATAGATTATTGCCATCTGTAAGCTAGATTTCATTAGCTTTAAAGGGAGCTAAAACCTATTGAAGTAATCTTATTCTTAAAGAAATTCTAATTCTCTCTACATTATTCTCCTTCTCTTATCATACTGAAACTCCTATCTTTTAAAGTTTTCTTCTCTTTCTATTCATTCTGCTTTCTAAACCTTATAATAACTTTAAACAAAATTTAGGCTATGAGAGTAGCCTAAAGGTATCTCAAATATAGTGATACATACACATCTAATATTTATTCTCCATCAAATATCTGAAAATATTTGCTTAGTACAGGAGAGAATACTTAGGTTGTTTTCACTGAAAATATGTTTTAATTTTACTTTCCTGTCTTTCAGCCTCCAGTTACAACTGAGTGCATTCTGACACTGTATTTGTCACTGTTATTAAAAACTGGCAGACCAGGGCCACCAGTTGTCAGGTTGTTTCTTGCCCTAACTGGTTTGTTCAGTGGATCGTGCACTGGTCTGCAGACTGAAGGGTCCCAGTTTAATTTCTGGTCAGGGGCAAATGCGCAGGTTGCAGGCTCGGTCTTCAGTTGGGGGGCATGTGAGAGACAGCTTATCAATGTTCTCTCATCATTGATGTTTCTATCTCTCTCTCTCCCTTCCTCTCTGAAATAAAAAAAAAAAGTCACCTCATTAAGGTAACAAAAGGCACATTACAAAAAAAAAACCCACAAAAAAACACACAAAACCTTTTAGGTAATCATTAGTATTATGTATCAATGAGAAAATAATCCTGCTCATAGAAATGATTATTTCTATTAGTCATTTATATAGATGGCTTTTTTTCAACCCTACACTACACATTCTCTGAGCTGTAGTTTTAGCTGATGTCTAAATATTCTTATATTTTTCAAAGCACTTGTTTACATTTACATACTGTTCAAATTCAATAAATATTTGTTAAAATATATTAAAATGTCCTTAGAAAATTATATGAAGATAAAAATGTAATTTAAAAAATTTAGAGGAGAACCAATATGGCAGCATAAGGTATATTACCTGTGTGTGCTGCCTCTCACAACCACACCAAAACTACAACTAAAAGACAAAACGACTATCCCCCAGAATCATGGGAAAACTGAATAATAAAGATTTATTTTTTAAAAAAGGGAAAAAATTAAACATTTTAAATGATTTAATAAAGCTAGACAATGTAGAGTACAATATATTAAAAAAACTAATAGTAGACAAAGGTTTAAATAAGTTATAATTTAATTAGGAATTGGAAATTACTTCTGTTTTAAAAGGGATTTGTGTTGGGGGAAAGGGGCAAGTAGAAAAACGTAACTTTATATAATTATTATTAATCTTTTGTTTTAAGAATATGTTTAGTATATTCTAAAATAGCACTATACTCTCCCAGGTCAATACAACTTAAAGGAAAAACCCACAGCAAAGTAACAATAATTCAAAGCCCATGGTAAGGTCAGCAGAAAAGAAACTGCCTTTGCCTTAACAGTACTGTACTCACAAACTCTCTACTTTCATCTTCCTTCAATGTATATCTAACCAAATTGCCCTTTCTATCCTCTAAACTTCTTGCTACATCAAACCCTTTATACTTGCTGTCCCCTCTATCAGAATACTCTTTCTTCCTCACACCAGTGATCTGTTTAAATCTTTCTGGTCTTCAAATCAACAGGCAATGAGCTAAGAAATAGTCCAAATTTTGGTGTTCTACCATAAATTCCACTCTGTTCAAATGGTATTTTCAGAGGACTTGTTCATAATAATTCAAAACACAACTGTCATTAAAAATAAACTCTTGCTCGGCTGGTGTGGCCCAGTGGTTGAGCATCAACCTATGAACCAGGAGGTCACAGTTTATTCCCAGTCAGGGCATATGCCTGGGTTGTGGGGTGGATCCCCATTGTGGGTCAGCCAATTAATGATTCTCTCTCATCACTGATGTTTCTATCTCTTTCCCCTTTACCCTTCTTCTCTGAATTCAAGAAAAACATATTTTTAAAAAATAATAAGTAAACTCTTTACCTCTTTTTCCTTTCTGTCTATGGCGTCTCTCTCAGCCTGCAATTGTACTTCTAGGGACAATTCTGCTTTAGCTTCTACAGCTCCAAATTGTTTTCGGTCCTCTACCTTTAAATATATAAGAATTTTCTCAAATTTCCAGACATTAAATCTTGATTATCCTTTTTAACTGGAGAAGTAGCAATTCTATTTCTCCCAATTAGAAGTAGATAATCTACATTAGTGAATAATAAAAAGAGTTACAGGTGTTCAGTCTTGAATGCATTTTATACAAACTCTCACAGAAATGTTTGACACTTAAAATTCATTACTCAGCTAAAATGAAGTCTGTCCCTCACATGCCCCCTCCCAAGCTTCCTTACCCTGCTCTTGTTATTTTTAAATTTATTTTTGTTTTTTTGCAGTATATTGGGAATAGATTTCATACTTTCTAGTCTGGGGTAGAGCATAAGTCTAAATTGATGTCCACAGTTTGTTCACTTGGCTATTATTTTAGAATCACAACCTATTGATGGTTAAAGGGGTAATGAATTCTTCTGATTTAACTAATCTTCCTTTCTCAGGACTAAGGCATGCAAGTAACATTTGGAAACAAAAATAAAGAGAAATGGTTATAATTTCAATGAAGACATAAAGATATATACTTTATGCAATTACATCAAAAAGTCAATAGCAATTTTTTACTTAAAAGAACTGATGTTCATGTAATTGGGAGTAATCTGTATTAAAATACTTGATAAAAATAAACCCAAAGAAAATGTCCCACCTTTTGGAAAGGGTCTGTACTAACAAGTAAGGCTTGCTCCAGTTCTCTTACTCTGAATTCCAGTTTCTCAATTTCTTCATTCCGTTCTTGTATGTCCCTCTGAAGTTGCTCTTTAGAGAGCAAAAGCTCACTGCACTTGTCTGTTTTTTCTTTCAGATGATTTGTTAACTGTTCAACCTGGAAATATGTAATACACAAAAACTGTAAATTCAAAAAATTTCAGCAAGTTAATAGAACATCTATCCCCATTTCAGAAAGTATTTCTGGCTCTAGCTGGTTTGGCTCAGTGGATAGAGTGTTGGCCTGAAGACTGAAGAGTCCCAGGTTCAATTCCGGTCAAGGGCATATGCCCTGGTTGGGTACTCGATCCCCAATGGGGGGTGTGCAGGAGGCAGCCAATCAATATTCTCTCTCATCATTGATGTTTCTATATCTCTCTTCCTCTCCTTTCCTCTCTGATATCAATAAAAAAATATTTTTTGAAAGTATTTTTGGATGCTATGCTTATTATTATTTTTTTAATCCTCACCTGAGGATATTTTTTTCCCATTGATTTTTAGAGAGAATATAAGAAAAAAGAGAGATTGGGGAGGAGGAGAAAAAAAGAGAGAGAGATTCAATGATTGGTTGCCTGCCACATGTGCCCTGACAAGGGGGCCAGAGATCAAACCTGCAACCAACTCACCTACCTGGCCAGGACTATAATATAAAAATTTTTTAAAATAAAATTTATTTTGGGTCCTGCCAGGTAGCTTAGTTGGTTGGAATGTCATCCAGATATACCAAGGTTGCGGGTTCGATCCCTGGTTGGGGCACATGTAAGAATTAACTAATGAATGCAGTGGAACAACAAATTGATGTTTCTTCCCCTCTCTCTCTTTTTCCCTTCCTCTCTCTCTAAAACAGAAAATTTTTAAAAATTATTTTCAGAAATAATAGTTAAATTTAAGTGTTCATTGTGTACCAGGACAATTCTTCTATTTGATGGGTTCTATTACAATATCTATTTTAGAAATGAGTAAGCAAGTTTTAGAAAGTGACTTTAGCCATTGTCACACACCTACTAAAGGGCAGAGCCATGATTTGAACTGGGATGGTCTAAAACCAAGCATAATTTTTTTATAACCATGATAAGCCACCTTTACAATTTATATAATGAATCTTCCCTCATTCATGTAGCATTCATTTGGTAAATATGAAGTTCTGGTTATGTGTTCATATATGGAGAAAATGGATAGTTGGGGTGAAAAAGCAGAAGCAAGAGAATAGTAAGGAGGCTACCAAAATCATCTACACAAGAAATAACAACAGCTAAGATTTAAGGAGATGAATGAAAAGGAAAAGAATAAAAAAATGTAGTGAAACCTGACACAAACAGATAAGGAGGGCTGAGAAAAAGCATGGAATTAAGAATGCATTATAAGTCTTAACAATGAGGAAGGTGGAGATGGTATAAAATTTACTGAAATAAAAGAACATGTTTTATTTTTATCCTTCTTAGTGGGGGACAGTCAGGCATCAAAAGCTCTCTGTTGAGCATATTCATGTTGAGACATCTAGGAGGAAATGTAGACTGAGCAACTGATATTCAAATCTGGGGCTCAACTGAGATGTTAGGGCTGGAGATACAAATGTGGAGTCATCTATATATATAAAAGCCTAAGTGACCAGTTGACCGGATGACCAGCTGACTGGCTGGTAGCTATGATGCACATTGACCACCAGGGGGCAGATGCTCAATGCAGTAGCAGAAATTACAGGCATGGAAACATGGAACAAACAGATGAATCTCTGAGGGGAGAGAGGGGAGGGCAGGAAGAGATTAACCAAAGATCTTATGTGCATACTAGAGGCCTGGTGCTGGTGGAGTCCCTTGGCCTGGTCTGCGGGGATAGGGCTGAAACCAGCTCGGTGCACGAATTTGTGCACCAGTGGGGTCTCTCAGCCTGGCTTGTGGGAATCAGGCCGAAACCAGTTCTCCAACACTCCCAAGGGATCCCAGGCCAGGCCAAGGCACCCCATCAGTGCATGAATTCATATGCCGGGCCTCTAGTTTATATATAACTGCCTTGGAAGAGAACATAAATAGGAAAGAAAAGAGTGCTCAAGACTAAGGTTTAGGGTCCCCCATCATTATTTTGGGTCAAAAAACAAAGACAAGAGAAAGAGACCTATGAAGTGAGTGTGTTACAGAAGCCCAAGAGAAGGAAATATTTCAGGAAGAAAGGTTGTATGAATGCCTCTACATCGTCTAGAGAAATGGTTACTGGACATAGCCACGAGGCTGTGGGTAACCTTCATGGAACAGTTTCAACATCTTTTGTGGGTGTGACAATGGGGGCCAATTGGCTCTTAGGATGACCCTCTCCTGCTTTGGCAGTTGCTTAAAGGAAAGACTAGGACAAGTTTCTTAACTATGAATGTGGAAATGCTAACTGGCAGGGCTTCTTTATAATTTGCCTGTATTGCTTTTAATTCTGATTGCTAATTCTAACAATTATTGAAAATTTTAATTGGAAGAGTACTTTTTAATTAATTGGTAAAGACATAAAGTAGAGCAGGGTAGGGAATGTCTGACCAGAGGGTTGAATAAAAATACAGAATACATCTCTCTCATGTTTTCTATCAATTGGCCCATGAAATCATTTGCCCTGGCCCTGCCAAGGCATTATGGGTGAGTTAATTAAATGTTTGACCAAATGCAGCAGGCTAATTTTTAAGTCGACAATTCTGTATGGCCCACGAATGATGTTATAAATATCCAAATGGCCCTTAACAGAAAAAAGATTCCTCCACCCCTGGAGTAGAGGATAATAAACTCCACTGAGATAGAGAGGTAAGACACTTCATTGGAGTAGATTGAGAAGAGAATGGGAGATGGGGAAGTAAAGAGTGAATGAATATAGACAACTCTTTTGATCAGTTGTTTTGGGCATGGGGAATAAAAAATAAGTAGGAAAGTTTGTTTTACTGGGCAATACTAGACAATAAATATAAGTAGTAATAATTCCAAATGTCAATGCACACATTTTTAATCCTCATCTAAGGATATTTTTTCCATTGCTTTTCAGAAGGGAGCTGGGGGGAAGAGGTGGAGGAGAGAAACATCGATATGAGAGAGACATATCCACTGGTTGTTTCCTGCATGTGCCCCATAGAGAATCCATAACCCAGGTACGTGTCCTTGAATAGGAATCGAACTTGCAACCCTTGGTGTGTGGGCCAATGCTCTAACCACACCAGCCAGGACTCAATACACATAATTTTTAGGGTTTTAAGAACTTTTTCATGTCAAAGTAATATTTACTTTGAAAATTTACATACAACAGAAAGAATTCCTTTTATTTTTTTCAAAATATACACCTTATTTTACAATATATAAATTATTTTAAGGTAGACAATATCAGTAAAGTTCTTACCTCTCTAGTTTGATGTTCACTGATAGGCTGGAATCGAGGTACAACCTTAAGTTGTTGTTCTAATTTCTGTATTTCCTGTTGGAATACATCTCTCTCATGTTCTCTATCAATGGCTTGCTCCTGAATTTTAATAACAGTAATTGAAGAAACAGTATTTATTGCAGTTATTATTTTCCTCACATACAGTTTGGTTACAGGTACAGTTTTGTTTGAAGACAAACAACTATCCAAACCAAAAGATAACATTTTTGTATGATAGGAGCTTATGTAGGTTCTTCAACAAAAATTTAAGCACTTAAATATTATTTGAAGTACATTTCTTTTTATTTGAATACTGTTAAATACAAAATAAAATAAAATAAAGACATTTTCCTTAAAATGAATTTACTTGTTTGGAACAAAGGATGTATTCCACTGTTAATTTAATTATTAAACAAAATAAGTAGAAGAAATTGTTTAGTAAATCAATTTATTTCATCCTAATCTAGGTTTTACACTTAAAAGCATATAATATATAAGGATCTGATTCTCTGATATGTGAAGTGAACTTCAGGCTTAAATGAAACCTCAAAGAAGAAAATCCATGTGAAATTAGAGATGTGACATCTTTTTAAAAGAAATTAATGACAATTGTTCCAGTCCCTTGTCTCCAAGGGAACACTGTTACCAGTATATATATCTTTTGTGGGTGTGACAATGGAGCCATTTGGCTCTTAGGTTGACCCTCTTCCGCTTTGGTACTTGGGTAAAGGAAAGACTAGGACAAGCTTCTTAACTATGAATGTGGAAAGACTCACTGGCAGGACTTTTTTATAATTTGCCTGTATTGCTTTTAATTCTGATTGCTAATTCCAACAATTATTAGAATTTTTCATTGGAAGAGTACTTTTTAATTAGTTGGTACAGACACATATGGAATATGGAATTCATGAGTCTCTTCATAATTTAAAATTCACAACCTAGAATAGAAGCAGGTAGCATTCTACTGAGAAAAATCAACATTTAAGTTGAGGATACTTACATCTAAAAATTTTCTTGTTTTTTCCAACTGCTTTTCCAGGGCTTGGTTCTGTTGTCTTAAGTCCATTAGTTCAGCATTTTTTTCTTGTTCCAGCTCTACAAACCTACTGACTTGTTCCTCAACATCCATTTCTAGAGCTTTCACTTGTTTTTGAAGGTCATCGCATACTTTTTCAGCTTGACACTGTACTTCTAACTTTTCCTTCATTAGTTTTTCTGTCTCCTGTAATAATTCTGTTTTTAAACGCAAAAATATACTAGGTTAAATTGCAGTGGCATTATAATAGTGAAATCACCCATAACTATGTTTAAATTTTACCTTCAGGACATAAAGATCAGTTTTATTTCAAATACATGTAGAAAAAGAAGATATTCCTATGAAAATATCAAAATAACATTCCTCTATTAGTAAGCAATAAAATTACACAGAATTAACAAAAAGAATGTCCTGCCACTGAAAACAGTATTTTTGTGAAAGCAGCACAGCAAACAACACCCCCCCAAAAAATGCACTTTTACTACGAGGAAAAGGACAAAGTCTAATTATATTTGAGTATAGAAATAACTTACCTCAGGTAAAAGTCAATTCATTCTAAAACCATAAAGTCACTTTTCTATGCATACACAATACACATGAAGATCAAATACTGCAAATCTTTAACCAAGGCAAGTAAAAGTTAAAGAAAAAGAAGTGCAACTGCAATCAGAATTTTGTGTTAGTCTTCATCCTTATTAGATCCATATTCCTGAGTGAGTCTTGCACACTCATATATCTGTGTATCAAGGGAAAACTGCTAAGTAGGAAAGTCAGTGTGGTGCAGTGCTTATAGTTCTGCCACTTGTCTCCTATGTGACACTTAACAGGATGCCCTTTGTTTTCCTTGTATACAAATTGGGAACAGTAACAGTACTGATCTCTAAGAGTTACTGTGGAATCAAATGAGTTAATACATGTAAGGAATAGTGCCTAGAGTATGGTAGGCACTATATAACTGTTAGCTATTATTAATATTAATCCTACAATAATAAAGTATATTTAGCCAAGTAAAACAATTCTCTATTGACGAAAATGGAAGAAACAAAACCCTAGAGTCTTTATACCAGCTACTCAGGACTAGGAATCTAGAAAACAGCTTGCCTTTTAAAACAATACTGATTTAGATGTTAATATAAAAGTAAATCAACCAGAAAGTCTCTTTATGAAATTCATTGATTCTGTTGATGCCATCATCTTATATACTTCTTGATTTAGAAATAGCATTTGGAAAAGCCATAGGCTGTAAGAGTTTAATATATTTGTTAAAGAAAAAATGTTTAATAAGCCAACATTAAAAAAAAAACCCCACAGATGGTCTTAAGCTCTGTGGAAAAACTGATATAATAAGATGATGGTCACTGTGAATATTAGCTGTTAATTTCAAATATAAATATGTATTTTCATTGTAAGAAAAGGTTTTGTTAAAGAGAAAAATTAGTATGAAACACAACAGCAAAATTAGAGATATGCTAGTTGGTTGAAATTCCAAGTGTCATCCAATTTTTGGAGTTGTAAGTTTAACACCCAAAGATTGGCCATGCAATTGTGTAAACACACCTGATCCAGGTGCTGCATCGATTGCAGCATTTACTAGTCCTATGAAAATAGAAAAAAAAAACCACACACACAGAAAATATAATTTACATGGCTTCTATTTCCAAAAATAGGATATTAACACACAAAGAATTAAAAGTAAAAGGTGAAACCACTGAATATTAATGGTAACATTTTGAGACATGTCAGTGTTTCTTAATTTTACATATATGAGCCATATACTTTCCATATTAAAAAATTCCAACTCTAGCCTTGGCCACTGTTGCTAAATGGTTAGAACATTGGCCTGTGTACCAAAGGGTCTTTGGTTTGATTCCCAGTCAAGGGCATGTACCTGGGTTGCAGGTTTGATCCCTGGCCCCACTTGGGGAGTGCACGGGAGGCAACCAATTGATGTGTCTCTCTCACGGTGATGTTTCCCCCTCCCTTCCTCCCTCCTCCCTTTCCAACCTCCCTCCCTCCCTCCCTCTCTCCTTCCCTGCCTCCCTCTCAAAAAATCATGAAAAAAATATTCTTGGGTGAAGATTAACAACAACAACAACAACAACAAATCCAACCCTAAACCTGTGTTTAACAAATCTGAGCAACTAAAAACAAATTACATATATATTACAAAAATGTATATTGTATTTCTCAACTAGTAAAACTACACACAATTCCAACAGCTTGTGAAATATAAAAGTGAGAGGATATGATAAAAAGGATTTAAAGTTCCATTGTTACAAAGACTGACATTTATGTTTTTACTATTAAACTCACTTTATTTCAAGATGTTACCTACTTTCTCACTGAAGAAAAGATCAAATTCATATATTCTTTGAACTACTACTTAGATTAAACTAGATGTCAGTCTGTTTTTAAGAGCCACTGACCTTTTCAAGCTATTCTCTTGAAGGCCAAAATCCACCTCCACCTGCTCACTAAGTAGTACCAGATCAGTGCTCTTCATTACTTAATCCAAGTATACATTTTTGCTGCCTTTCTGCTATTAAAGGAACTCAATCTTACTGAATTTAAAAAATATCCTGTCTCATTATGTGCAGCTTTCTCTTAAAGCAGAGGTTTAAAGAAAAATGAATTATCTTTTCCTGTTAAAACTTGCCAAAGGAAAAAGAAAATAAAATTCTGATCCTACATATTTGGCTAGTAAGACATTTACCAATAAGGTAGATTTTCTTTAATTTTTTTATTTCTATATAAAGTATGTGAATAATAGCACTGAAGGGAGGAAAAGCTATCTTGAACTTAAAAGGAATGTTTCATACAAAGTCTAAGAATACATACGCTGTTCGACTGGGCCTGCCTCTGCTTTCATAGCCTCCTTCTGTCTGCACAGTAATTCTCTTTCTTCCTGGATCTGCTGTTGCTCTGCTTCCAATTCTTGTAACCTGCTACTTGCACATAACAACTCCTGCTCCAGTCCATCTATGATATCCGCTTTTTCCTGAATGTGCCTTTCATAAAGCGTTTTTTCCTCTGCATAGCCATCAATGACACCTATAAGATAAAATTAACAGGAAATGGGGTTATTACTTATTTCAAATTGTACTGGTAGGTTTTATATAAATAAAAAGGGTGTACTGCTTGCAAAACTAAATCAAGCTATTAACAGTCTTGAGTGAATTTGTTGCTGCTGATAGCAACTATAGTACGTTCAACGCACCTTTTTTCTTGTTAACCATTATACCTAAATATGAAATTCCTCTGAACTTTCTATGCTAATGTATCACATCAAGTGGTTAAACTTACCTTACTAAACACATATAAATAGAGAGGCTCCTATATATAAATCAGATGCTTATAAACTCAATCACATTTTAAATTTATTAGAGAAAGGTGATATTTAAGTGATTCTACAAAGCCAACACCCAGCACAGCAGGATGCAATTTTAAAAACATGGGGCTTACAGGCTAAAAAGCCTGGTATCACCATTTAATGGTGAGTGACCCTAAAAAGTCATTAATATCTTAGCTTCAGTTTCCTCATCTTTAAATTAAAAGAGTTGTCTTAGGATGGCAGAGTTATGATAACAACCTACCATCACCCATTTCTGTATTTTCTAAAAATTTTATTCTTTCTATAATTCTATTAAGTACTTTTTGTAATTAAAATATATATAGTTTTAAAAATTGTTTGAAGTAATTTGAAGACAAATTACATTTATTTTTTAATGGTCACTCTAAACTAGAGTCGATGACTGGTTTCCAAACCTGGCTTGCAGCAAAATCTCTATATTTAGACTAGAAATTTCCCACCCTCAGTTGCCAATGGCAAGTTGCTCACCTTCAGCCTTGCTGAGCTCCACAGCCAGTTGCTCTCTGGCCCTGGACTCCTCATGGAGGCGCTCTCGCAGTTCTTCTTGGCACTTAAGGGACTCTGTTGCTTCTCTTTTCTGTCTAAACGACTCACGCATCAACTCTGTCTGTGTAACTCTTGCATGTTCAAGCTAAACGAGGAAGGAAAATATACATGAAGGAAAACAACTAGTGCTGGTAATACCAATATCATTCCCATTAAAGCTTTAACAAAGAGGTTTTAAATAAGAATAAAGGCATACAATACTTGTTGAACTGTAGTCATTTAATATTTTTAGTACATGCTAACATTAGTAAACAAGCAGATTAGCTGGGTCCAACTTTCCATAAAAGATGTATTCTAGTTTAACAGAAAATTGCTTCTTTTGTAAATAAACCACTTTACATCACAAGATCTGTATTCTATTCTATAAAGAGACATAAAAAGTAAGTAAGACTTAGGTTCTTTTTGTATTTGGTAAATAATTTTATGTAACTATGTATGTGTTCTATGATAAACTTTCTTTTATATTTACATTTATTTATTGTGATTCCTAATGCACACTGTGAGAAACTAATAATATATGATTAAATACAATGATATCAATGAACAAAATCAAAGTGGCAAAACAAAATGAAATTACATTATAACTCATGTTTGTTTTAAATATATTTAATTGCTTTTTTACAGAGAGGAAGGGAGGGGGGCAGTTAGAAACATCGATTCAGCTGCCTCATGCACATTCCCTACTGGGGATGTGTCCGAAATCAAGGTACATGCTCTTGACTGGAATCAAACCTGGGACTCTTGAGTCTGCAAGCTGATGCTCTATCCACTGAGAACAAACGGGTTAGGGCTATGACTCATGTTTTAACTAAAAGCATTATGTTTCTATCCATTTGTGAAACAACTACAAGGTTCTATATGGTTATTCTGTTTCTTTTCCCTTAGAACACAGAGGCATTATCCACAAACACAGTTCCCTTAAAATGCTGTCACTAGCACACAATGACTAACATGCCAAAAATTTTCTTAAGATAACATTAAAGTATTGTACAGAATCAAGGCCAAAGCTCTCAAAAAAACTAACCATAAAAAAAGGTATCACCATTACCAGCTGCATGAAATTACAGAAAAGCACTAGTCTCTGACTTAGTTTCCTGGGCTGCTAACTGCTAATCTATGCTTATTGAAAACTAAGTATTCAATTGAGCTCAAATTGAATACTTAGTTCTAGATGATTAACACTATTAAATTTTTTTTAAAGCAATGACCACATACATTAGTAACAGGCTCACAACAATGTCATAAGAATTTGTAAATTTACATATAAGTAATTAAGTATATTAAAAATATTACCATGTCATAAGCTTAAGATATGAATCAAATGAAGTGGTTTCTGATTTATAGTCAGGTATAAAAATTATAATATTTAAGAATATTTTTATTTTTAAAGACATCTCCCTGGTCTTCATATCTGAGTGGTATTTGCCATAGCAAATAGATTTTAGAGTTACTATTGTCATTCTAAATCAATTTCTAAAATATCTTGTTTGCAATTATTCAATTTAAGACTCATAATGAAAAGTAAGCATACATTTTAAATCAAATATTTCCTAAAATATATATTATGTTGCTACTTCAACATAGGTAAAATTATATATTTTTACTTTAGACTGATAGGAGTATTTTCCTTTACTTGTAGATAACTAATATGCATTTTTATTAATATTAATTTTTATTATAAAGAAACATAGTCATAAAGTATGAACTAATTTTTATATAACTACTCTCCCTGAATTTACAGCCACAGTTAATATTTTTAAAATATATACATTATTTCTACATGTACATATGTTTTTCTGAAAATGTTAACTGTTTTCTTGGTAAATACATGAAATCACTAAAAGAATTCAAAGCTCAAACTAAAAAAGAATGAGTCTTTTTCCTTTTTTAAATTTACTGTACAAATGCAGCAGAATATTTGCAACAAAATACTTACTTTTAGATAAGAAATTAAGTAAGTCTTTGCTTCTATATTCTACTTCTTGACAGGATCTAAGCCAGCCTTAAAGTGCATTTAACTGTTTGCCATAATACCACAAGAAATAACAAAAATGTTGGAAAAATCAAATACAGTAAATCTGGCCAACAAATTTCATTATCATGCAGATGGCAGCTGCACTTTGTTGGAATAAAAGATTCCCTTCTATTGTTCACCTAGATACTTTATACTTAAAAAAACCCTCTTCTATCCAGTTGAAGTATGATTAATCCCTAATACCTATGTAATACCTAGTACTTACTAAATATGAAATTTCATAATCAATATTTTCAAATAATTTAAGAAACCTATCATTACATTGAAAATATGTATAAAGATTCTGTCACTTTAATATAAAAGTTTCAGGGTCCGTAACAAAATTGTCCTGAAAACCATCTGGCTTGTTAAATATTAGCCAGTATATTATAGTTAAAGTCATTAAAGCCATAAAAAGTTCTGAGTAACCAGTAGCTACACTGAATAACTTGTAGTAAATCATTCACAACATATTTAAGTCAAATAAACCTGAAATATCAACCCATGTGTATCCTGAACAATGTTTATAAAAATATTTTTCACATAAAAAGGATTAGTAGGCATATAAAATCATTGAAAATAAAAGGTCTTAGAAAGTTAGCAAGAAAATTTAAATTAGAATTCAGGTCTCCTTTTTCCTTGTCTGAAACTATGGCCAATATGACATATGATTGTTAAACATTTCATAATTGGCTCAATGACAATTCACTTAGCTATTTTTAGGTTTCACAATGCCCATTTCCTCAAATGGTTCCACTTTTACTAAGGATTGACATCATAAATATATAAAAGCAAGATTCTTCAGTACAAGCCAAGATCTTTGAAAATAGGTTGCCTGACATGGGAGAACTGTAATATTATCTCATTCTGCTTTCATAGATAAAAAATGTAGTCAAGTTGGGGTTCTGAGACCAAATTTAGCCCTTCAATACATCCAGGATGAATGAGAGATAGTAACACACCAAACAACAAAACAAGATTCTATTCCGTTTATCCTTACTAAAAGCATTTACACTTCATTTCTCACTGTACAGTTTTTTTTAAAACTAAATGTATTAAAACAAAATATAAACTAAAACTAAAAGTATAAAAAAATCAAATATTTTATACTTACTGAATAAGGAGGGGTAGGCAGTGAAATTTTAGAAATAAGCTTTAATATGTGCCCATTTCTTTTATTAATAAAATGAAAAATAGAAGTATTAATTATTACTGAGTTATTTTCATCCAAATGTTCACATAGAGGAAATGGATGTGGTAAGGGCACACGCGATTCAACCTCATAAATGTCTTCATCTTGTTCTTCCAACCATGAGCCATTGAGTTTGACAGTTGTCAAATAGGTCCTGTAAGAATCCATTCTAGGAGATGCAGCTGCCAATGTTCCTCATTGATCAGTTTTCCATTACAGTAAAAATTCTTTTTAAGTTTATCAAGACATACCATAGCAGTATAAAAATTTCTTTTTAGCATTAACCAATAAACATTATAAAGCTAATTCATAAAAAACTGAACAAAAAAATAAAAATCCCACAAACCTAAAAAAAAAACCACACCTAGATCTTTCAGTCAACAACAAAACAAAACAAAAATAAAAGCAAGCAAACAACTTTTAAACTAGATTAACTAAGTCCTTGAAGAATGAAAGAATAAAAATATAAATATCAAACTGGCTGAGCAATAAAACTGCTTTCAGTATCAAATACGTCTGTGGAAATAAATAACCCTTCCAAGCCGATCCTGGCAGCGAAGGTCAAGTTTTAAATCTCCATAGTAGCAGTCTTGAGAAATGTAGTTGCAACATTATCTCCCTTGTTCTTGTTGGTTCACTCAATTCAAAAGTAAAACCTCTTCTGAACTGAGCTATTCAAACAGCCTCTCACACTGAGCCAAAGGATTCTAGTCAGTGTCCCCTGAGGAAAGGTCAGAACAGAGGGTGTGGTTTAATGTGGTTACCTATAGGTACTCTGACAGGTGGAATGTGAATTAATACACCCACAAAAAAGCCTGCCTAACAGGATTCAAGGTCCATGTAAGAGCTTTGAAAAGGGTATTTAGATAAGTTTATAATGCTTCTGAGATAAGCTAGTGTTTTTCCATCCTATTAAAATATGTTTTAATTTAAAAATGTGAAACCATATTACTAATGAGTTCTGCAACTATATAAAATAATTGTAATTATTTCTGGAAAATTAAGTTAGCACTTCTTTTTGATATTTTCTTAGAAATAATACTTATTCTTTTAAGCAATTACTAGAATACAGAGTGGGGTAAAAGCAGGCTTATAATTGTGAGTACACAAACAGAGTTTATTCTTGTATTATTATTTATTAAGTACTAGAGGCCTGGTGCACAAAATTGTGTGTCCCTCAGCCCAGCCTTCACCTTCTCCAATCTGAAACTCCTCGAGGGATGTCCGACTGCATGGTAGGATTGGGCCTAAACAAGCAGTTGGACATCCCTCTCACAATTCAGGACTGCTGGCTCCTAACTGCTTGCCTGCCTGCTTTCCTGATTGCCCCTAACTGCTTCTGCCTACCTGCCTAATCATCCCCTAACCACTCCCCTGCCAGCCTGAATGATGCCTAACTGCTCCTCTGCCAGCCTGTTTGGCCCTAACTGCCTTCCCCTGCAGGCCTGGTCTCCCCTAACTGCCCTCCCCTACAAGCCTGGTCCCACCCAACTGCTCTCCCTTGCAGGCCTCAGTACTCCCCAACTGTCCTTCCCTGTAGGCCCAATTGCCCCCAACTTCCCTCCTCTGCCAGTCTGGTTACCCCCAAATGCCCTCCCCTGTAGGCCTGATCATCTCCAACTGCCCTTCATTGCAGGCCTGGTCCCTCCCAACTGCCTTCCCTGCTGGCCATCTTGTGTCCACATGGGGGCAGCCATCTTGTGTGTTGGAGTGATGGTCAATTTGCATATTACTCTTTTATTAGATAGGGGATAAATGCCTGGTGCACGGGTGGGCACCAGTTAGTTTGCCCTGAAGGGTGTCCAGGATCAGGGTGGGGGTTCCTTTGGGGCGTGGGGTGGCCTGCGTGATGGGCCTGTGGTGGTTTGCAGGTTGGACACCCCCTCTCTCCAACCGCCCCCCCCTCCCACAGCGACCCAAGTGGAAGCCCTGGTATCTGGGATTTATTTATCTTCTATAATTGAAACTTTGTAGCCTTGAGTGGAGGCCTGGGCCAGCCAGGGTATGTGGAAAGTTTGGCTTTCTCCATTGCCAGGGAAACCCAAGCCTCCTGCTTGCTCTGTGGCCACAGCTATCTTGGTTGGGTTAATTTGCATACTCACTCCTAACTGGCTGGTGGGTGTGGCATGTAGGTATAGCAGGGTGATGGTTAATTTGCATATTATTCTTTTAGTAGATAGGATTGTATGATTTTTCCATATAAACAACAATAAACCTATTTTTGTCCCACCCCTGTATAGAGTCCAGTTATAACCTATTTCCACATTTAATTATTTATAGAGTTAATATTAACATAAAAAAACACACCTCTTTTGAAAAGTTAAATAGTTGGTAATTATATAATGTAAGATAATTAAAACTTAAAGGCACAAGTTGTATATAATAGCCTTCTTGTAGCTCAAAAAACAAAACCAAACCTGGGCAATAGTGAATAAACCAGCTACTCAAAGTTTTAAAAGATGAACAACTTACTTTTTAATATTAAAAGATCCTTAAAAGTGAAAGTTGTTTTTAAGTAAATGAAAAAACTTTTATTGTGGTGCCTTTTCTCTATCTAGTAACTAAATATCCTAAATCCACAAAACTTTTATCTTTAATGGAAAACCCCATATTAAAGCAAGGAGGTATTACTAACAAAAATCCATTCTATAGCCATTTCATCACACAAAATGGTTAGAGGAGCCAATACTCAAGGCTTATAATTAGGGCACAGAAAATGAGATTTTCTACAGAAAGCCCAGAATCTACAGAGAGATGGTTTGTGGCAAGAAAGGGATAGCTGACTCTTATAATTCTGGATTAAGCAATGACTAATTTCTTATGTGAACCCTCCAGTTAGTTGTCTGAACATCTGTACAAGATGGAGGCCTAATCCTACCACTGACCCAGCTAAATGTGACATTACTGGGATTCAGCAGACACAAAATCATCAGCATGATAGCCACTCAGCTTTATGAACGGGTGGGACTCATGCTTAGCATGTGGCTCCCTCTGCAAAGTACAGTTTATTTGGATACTCTGGTGTCCAATTTATCTTATTTGAAGCAAAAACAAAACACTGAAAGTAAGAAGTATCCCTTTATAAATAGAAACATTTAGGTCAAGATAAGAACTAACTACAATGGAAGGAGAGAAAACACCAGGGAGGAAAACAAGACTCAAGAAAACAGTAGATTAAGATTTAGAACAGCCCTGGTAACAACAGTATGTTAATTGACAGCATATTATATTCATGTTCAGAAAGGTGATCCACAATTAAAATAATTCAAATTATAGCCTCCCCCAACCCCGATTCTGAAAGCATGTAAAACTTTTTTCCATCCATGTAATAACACATACACATTTGTGTGTAAGTGGTATCTCTTTGTAACTAAGAATAAAGGTCAAGAAAATAATCACCAAAAAATACAGCAGAATTTGGGAGGAAAAGACTCAAAAAAGCAGTTAAGATGATTTAGGATAGGGGCAAATAGCTCTCCTAATAACAGCACATAAACTGTGATATATTATAAACTAATATTCAGAAAAATTACTCTCAATTAGAATAATTCAAGATATATACCGTATTTTCCGGCATATAAGACGACTTTTAACCCAGGAAAATCTTCTAAAAAGTCGGGGGTCATTTTATACGCTGAGTGTCATTTTATAGAGCAGGTATATCCTCAATTCTGTATTTTAACTGGAAAAATTGGGGGTCATCTTATATGCCAGAAAATACAGTGTGTGTGTGTGTGTATGTGTGTGTATGTGTATTTAATTTTAGAAAGCACATAAGACTTTTTGAAATAAAAAAGTTAAAATCACTTCAATTATTTAGGACACCCTTTTAATTATCCAGACTAGTTCATTATCCCCAAGTTTCAGATAATCAAGATTTTAATGTATATTTGAAAGCTTAATTTGTGGTATAGTTATGTTTCACAAACTAACTAGTTTGTACAAACTAGGTTATTTGTACAGTCTCAATCTATTTAACCTTTTTCCTCAAAACTATTTCCATCAGATTGTAAAATATTTCTGTTGTTTTCCTTTGGATTTTTATTTATTTCTCTAATGAGAATGAATCCTGAATACAATACCCCAACTAATGCTTAGAATAATACCTTGGGAACAATGTTAATGGTAAAATGTTTCAACAAAATAAATGACAAAACAAAATTCTAACTTATACTACTGCTTCATCCTCAGGAAAATTTTTTTTTTTGAGAAAATATAGAATCATGAAGCTTAGGAACCACCATTCTTAAAAAAGATAATTAATAAATTCAAGAGAGTTACCTACATTAGCAATCGCTCTGTGGGAGTAAATTCTTTATTCATTCATTTCTTCCAAGGACTTAGGAATCTCTTGGTAAAAGACTCATATCATAGTCCTAAATAGTATCTCTGGGTTCTGAAAACTTGGTGAAAGACTATTCCTAAAGAACAGACTGATTTGTATTTTCACCTGACCCCAAGAATCAAGACTCTGAAGCTACACTCTCAAAGATAACATTCTACAGAACCACAGAGAGACTACTGAATAAGGAGTAGGTTAAAGAGATTTACCTTTCTAAGGACTCGAGGATAGTCTCTAAATCCTTTTCTTCATATTATAATGAAAGCTATCATAAATAGGAAACTGCAATGGGCTGAATATAAGCCCAACTTTATAGTAGCCCATTTGGGAAAAAAAAGTTTAATCCATCATAATAAATGTATTATTATATGAATTTGGACATATCACTGGGCAAATGTATTATTATATGAATTTGGACATATCACTGGACATACCACTTGTCAAATCAAATATATAAAGTAAAATACTACTACAACAGATATTATGAAATCAGCCTATAAGGCAGATGCCCTGATAGTTATTTTATTTTTTAATTATTAAAAATATTTTATGGATTTTTTTTTTGGGGGGGATGATATTGGTCAACATGAACATGCAGGTTTTAGGTGTGGGATTTTATGTTATAAGATCTATATACTGTACTGTGTGTCCATCACCCAAAGTCAGATCTTCTCCTGTTACTATATAATAGAGAGAGAAAGGGAAAGAGAGAGAGGAAGAGAAGAAAAGGGAAAGAGAAACATTGATTGGTTGTCTCACTCATCTGCCCCAAACTGGGGATCAAACCTGCAACCTGGGTAGGTGCCATGACTAGAAATCAAGACCAAGACTCCAACCACTGAACAACACACATCGGCTAGGACTCAGTTCAACATCTTAAAAATAAATAAGTGAATTTACTTCATATTAATAGCAAATAATTTTAAATTCTTCAGAGAGTAACTTAGATAATTATCATACATGGTGTAAAAATTTTATAGACAGAGAACACTGCAATTTGTTATAAATACCTTGCTTTAAAAATTTCTATAAAAATAGTATTTTAATGTAGAAGCTATCCTACACTCTAATTTCCTAACAAGAGATAGTCTGTAAAGTGAAGTAATCTATTCATATTTGTGAAAAGGATGTTAAAATCATGTAAAGAAATTGTAGATTTGATTTGTTCATATTATAATAGTAATGTTATGACATACTAGAGAATATAGCTTGTTTTCGTGATAACATATACTATTCCTTCAAATGAGTTATATATATTTACTGGAATATTTCATATAATGGTGAAGTTAAAACCTCTTTTAGTATAAAAAAAGTAACATGTAAGAGTTTAGAAATCTGAAAATTAAAACAACATTCAATTTTAGACCTAGAATAATCTGCCAGCACATTATATTTTATCACTTAAAAAAGAAGACTATTGATACCAGTGTTGGTTGTCACAAAAACAACCAATTATTATTATTTTTAAATTTATTTAGAGAAAGAGGAAGGGAGAGAGAAACATTGATCGGGTTGCCTGCCACATTCACCCTGATTGGAGATGGAACCTGCAATGTACACATGTGTCCTGACTAGGAATGGAGCTACTAACCTTTTGGTGAATGGGACAATGCTCAAAGAGCTAAGCAACACTGGACAGGGTAAGATAACCAATTAGTAACAGGGAGCCTAACTAAATTTCTGGAACATAGAGAAAAATCATTTAGTTGTTCTGGTGCTTAAGAGAAAACCTACTTCAAACTCAATATATATTAGTAATATAAGGAGGTTACCTGACTACTGGTTTCACTTATGGCTTCTAGGAGTTTTTCAACTGCTGCTTGTAGTCGAGAGCTAATATTCAACATAAGTTCTTCATTTTCAGGATCTATTTCAGTTCCAGCAAAACCACTCCTCATGAGTCGCTGTGACAGCTCCGTTCCTTCCTCAGTTACTTTTGACCACATGCTACTGTCGTTTCTTGGCATATCACCTCCAGAATAAGGTGGTATAGACTCATCTGTAACTAGAGCAATATTTTCAAGGCATAAATTATAATTAATAACTGCAATTTTAAAAGGTTACAAATTAAAATAAACACTTGACATCACTGAAACTATGAGGGTTTTTTAACAACAATGCAACAAAATAAAATAGACTAATATGGAGAATATTATTTGATAACCAAATAGGTAAAAAAAGATAATGTTATGCTAATAGGACTTTGCAGAAATTAGTATTTGGGTTATTTAGCACTTTAAAAAAATTTTTTTAAAACAACCTCCAATGGATGTTTACTAAGTGCTTACCATGCAGGGTTTACTAAGTAATGGAGACATAAAGTGATGAGAGCTGGATTTTACATACAGTATGATAAGAAAATAAAAACAAATACACCCACATTAAAAGCAAAGCACTGTGCCAATAGGTTGTTTCAGCTGGATGGAAGGACAGAAGTGCTTGATCTGGTCTGCAGCAGACCCTTTGACTTCTGAGCACCTTGGGCAGCATCACTTACTCCAGCTAGGCCATAAAAGAGACCGAGATCTTTTTGCAGCTTGCTACTTTTACTGGTATAAGCAGTATACTTACGGGGAAGAGGTCAGATTAATGAGCAGTTCTAATTTAAATAGGGACTTATGCATATACATTATTCTTATTTCTTATGTAAAGAAAATTGAGTGTACTTGGGCAGGAGTAAGGTTTGGAAGTATTTAAACTAAAATAAAAGCATAGATTATCCATTACTGCCATGGAATACAGTACTAAATGTGTAACTGTAGTTGAGAGCTAATATTGTAAAAGTGGCAACAATACTATAACCCAACAATGAAATTTCCTGAAGAGGAATCACCTACTAGTATTCTTTTAAAAAGAGTTTAGAAATCTGAAAATTAAAACAAAATAAATGATTTTAAATGTTTGCTATTACACAGTTTTATCTAGTTCTTGGAGTAACAGTTAATACGGATTTGTACACTGGTAGGGTCCCTCGGCCTGGCCTGCGCCCTCTCGCAATCTGGGATCCCTCTCACAATCCAGAATCATTGGCTCCTAAGCGCTCACCTGCCTACCTGATGCCCCTAACCATCTCTGCCTCGGCCCCCACAGTCATGGCTTTGTCCAGAAGGATGTCCAGAAGGACGTCAGGAAGGCTTGTTCAGCTGTCTGGTCTAATTAGCATATTATGCTTTTATTATTATAGACTAAAGGCCCAGTACACAATTAAATCGTGTGCTTGTAGAGTCCCCTAGGCCAGTGGTCAGCAAACTACAGCTCACGAGCTACATGCGCTGGTGAGCTGTTGACTAATGAGTTTGTCGACCACTGCCCTAGGCCTAGCCTGCCATCAGGGCCATGTCCGCCACCCTGCAATGCCTCGCACACTCTGGACGCTGCTGGCGCCCTGTGATGCACCACCAGCGCTGCTAATGCCCCAGGGAAGGGGAGGAAGGGCTCAAGAGGTGCTCCATGCACCTCCTGGTGACCCCTCATTTGGTTGTTATGACATTATGGTCACTGGCCTTTTATAATATAGATAGGACATATTTCTTATCAGTAATTGTATGAAGTTAACAAATTAAAAGCACAGGAAACTTTAATTTTCAAAGTATGTGGAATTAAGATTCACTAAGAAACAGTACATCTGGAAGAATAAGAGCTATTTATTAAAAAAATCTTGCTAATGTAGCTTATGCTACACTGTTATCTTAATCTTATGTACTAACAATATCAGATGCAGTTTCAGACACAAGATCTGAATTCAGCACAATTCAGTATTTACTAAGCACCTCCTCTGTATAAGTCACTGCCTACAAGTGCAAAACTGCATTCTAGGAAATGATTTTAAATGTTTGCTATTATACAGCTTTATCTAGTTCTTAGAGTAACAGTTAATACAATTTTCACTTTGTATTTTTATTCTCAAAATTAAAACACAAACAACTAGACTGGTATTTACTTATATTATCCCAAATATTCAAAATGGAATATCTTAATAGGGATATTTTATACATATTTATGAGCTCAAATGATGCTGGCATTCAAAATTAGCTCAGATAAAGCATGGTATAATATATGTCTAGAAAATAAATATTTTTAAAGAAGCTATAGAAGCAAGAAATACTAATGGTTTACAACATATGTTAAAAAAAAAAAGGATTTATGGACCAACCAGCATGGCTCAGTGGTTGAGCACGGACTTATGAACCAGGAGTCACAGTTCGATTCCCTGTCAGGGCATGTGCCCAGTTGCAGGCTTGATCCTCAATGTGGGGTGTGCAGGAACCAACCAATCAATGATTCTCTCTCATAATTGATGTTTCTATCTCTCTCTCTCTCTCTCCCTTCTTCTTTGAAATCAATACAAACATATTTTAAAAAGATATTTATGTTGTATAGTTAGTTACTTTACTTGAGGAATTAAATGCACTCTAGTGACTTTTCTTTCTAATGGATAAAGAACATGGTAAATCTTAAGAAACAATAATTTGATCTGATGGAAAGTCAGGGCTTTATGGAGTCAGAGTACGTGGAGAAGTGAGGATGAGGTAAAAGAAGAGATGAAAGAAGGCAGCTGGAAAGTAGGCTGGATCTAAGTTGTGAATGTCTTACCTTTCAAAGGAAACTGGGTTTTCACTATTAATAATGGGGAGTTAAATACCTTTTTTGAGCAAGAAGATAATATCCAATCTGTGAATTAGGAAGCAAACTGCAACAAGGCAGAGTAAGGACTGGAAAGAAAGAGGTTGATTAGAAGGCTATTTCTATTGCCCAGATGAGAAGTGTTGAAGACATGAAATAAGGTGAAGGCATTGGGGTGGAGGCTGGGTAGAGGTGGGCAAAGAAGGAAAATGAGGGGCTTCTGTAATACTGTCAACAATAAAAATAAAATTTAAAACAAGATGCAGAAAGATGGGGCACAGGTTGGAAAAAACAATGTGTAAGACAAGGGAGGAAGGACCTAACCAGTTTGGGTCAGTGAATAAAGCGTCGACCAGTGGACTGAAGGGTCCCAGGTTTGATTCCAGTCAAGGGCATGTACCTTGGTTGAGGGCACATCCTCAGTAGAGGGTTGATGTTTGATTGATTGATGTTTCTCTCTCATCATGTTTCTAACTCTATCCTTCTCCCTTTCTCTCTATAAAAAATCAATATAACATATTAAAAAAAGAAAAGATAGGGAAGAAGAAAGTAGTAAAAAGATGACTCTGAGTTTCTAGCTTCTATGAGTCTTAGATGATAGAAGAGATGAGAAATCAGGAGAAAGTATATAGTATAAGCATGAAAAATAATTAGTCTGAAATGTTAATGGGCTATGTAGAGGAGATGTCAACTTTTGGAAATTTGGGTCCATAGAGCTATTTAAGAATCATTTGTAGAAAGGTGAGAGTTAAAATCTTGGAAATGGGTACATTTGTTTTAGGAGTAACATTCACTGAAAGAAGCAGGACAAATGAAGTTGGAGCCTCTGTATATCATAAGCTAACAAAAGAACCCGTGTGAAAAAAAAAAATCAGAAGAAGACAGGAACGATATTCCAGAAGACGAGAATGTTTCAAAAAGGTACAGATTCAATATTATTAGTCTAGAAAGTCAAATAGGACAAGGACTGGGAGATGGTACTAGATTTGACAACTGGTGGTCACTGTTGTCCTCTAAGATGGCAGCTGTGGTTCTGTAGGAACAGAAACCAATGCTAGTGGAGGTAGGAGCCAGTCTAATTTCTCATCAGATCTGTTGAGGTTTACCTTGAGATGGGGAAGCAAAGCTGCAAAAAACCAACAAACACTTCTTTTTTCAGAGGGAAAAAAATTAGTGTTGAGAAAAAGATTGGAGTTACTGTGTATAATATGGAGCAAATCTCAAGCACAAAATAAAGAGGACATAGAAAACAAAATGACTTATAAAAGGCCACTGAATGTTAATTTTTAAAGATATATAATGAACAAAATAGATATTAATGTACCTAGAAAAAGATGGAGATATCAATTAGCTTAATGTATTTTATTAATAACATTTTGAAGATATAAATAAACAAAAATAATCTGAGTATGTTCCAAAGAATAAATAGAACTTTTTGTTTATTACCATGAAATAAAGAAGAAAGACATCAAACTTATACTTTATTTATAACAATTAGTTTTGAGGGGAAATGAGAGAATAATATAAATCACCAGGGCAATTTCATAAAATGCCAATAGAAATCTCAGAATAGTCAGTTTGATGTATAGATTCATGATTTCAGATTTGTGAACCACTCATCTGTATCTTAAAATTAGCAGATAATGGTCCAGCCAGCATGGCTCAGTGGTTGACCTATGAACCAGGTCACAATTCCCTTCTCAGTCAGGGTACATGCCTGGGCTATAGGCTCGATCCTCAGGATTGGGTGTGCAGGAGGCAGCCAGCCTATCAATGATTCTCTCTCATCATTGATGTTTCTATCTTCCTCCCCCTCCCCCTCTGAAATAAATAAAAATATATTTTTAAAAATAGCAAATAATGGTTATTTAAAAATCCTTTATTTACATTATGGATTATACCATTTCACTCTATACACAATAAACTTCTCAGGTTAAAGCAGAGTAGGTGATATGATAGAGCATTTCTCTGCCCCTGTGGCCTTCAGAAGATCTCTATGGAAACCACTGACTCGAGTTGGACTCTCATACCTGATAGGTGAAAAAACTGAACTGAAACCCTGGGAGACTAAAATTTGCTCAAGTCACAGAAAGCTATATCAAGAATCATGGGCCTTCTGGTTGCTAATCTAGTAATCTTTCCAAAAGGAAGTGGCAGCAAATGAGATTCAACCTTTGGCTTCTAAGAGGGTGTATGCATTCGACTGGTGAACCATCACAGTGCAAACCTCAAGGAAAGTTTTCTTTCAACACATTCTGGGGGAACTAATTTTTGTGAACTAGTCTAATATTCACTCAAGTTCAAGTGGCTCAAAATGTGCCTTTAATTTCATTAACTAGGTTACTCTTATGAGGAAGCAAACATTAAAAAATCAATTATTTATTTTTTTAGAGTTAACAAGTACATACACGTCTAAAATCTAAACAAGTTCAGACATGAAGACTGAAAATAAACCACAAGTGTTACCTATAACCAAAGTCATATGTAAAAATGGAAAAGCAGAAGCTGCTTCATAATCAGATTAGTAATGAACCCTTTTCTGTGATATTAGACAAGAAATATTTCAAAAGTCAGAAATGCAATAATGCATCCTTAAAATATGAAAGAATATAAGAAATAATTCTTACATAAGAAACACTGTCAATATTTCAAAGTTTATGAGAAAATTCAAGGTGTTAAATGATAAATTCTATTAACTCAATACTTCCTTTGAGACAGGTCAGTAAAAAACTAGGAAAATTCCTCAGCAAGTGTTTTTCACCTGAACAAATTGGCCAACCAATTTAAATCCAGGTGATACGTAGCAAGGTCTTATTTACATATTTTAGACCAAACGGGAGCAGACCCACCTTGGTCGGGTCTCTCTTTGGTGACATTCTTTGAAGGTGAAACTGACCAAAGGATGACCCTGACCAGTCAATATGCTCATTTTGATGCATCAGCATATTAAAGGACACACCTAGAAAGCTGATGAATATTTTATTGAGGACCTCCTGAGACCTTCCCTCAAATTCCCACTTTTAGAAAACAGATAAAAACCCTTAAGAAAAAGGACCCAGCATTTGCACTCTCTAGCATATGCCTGCACTTTCTTTCTTTAGGTGTGCATCTTTGCTTTCTTTATCCTAAGCTTTAAGGCAGTGGTTCTTAACCTTTTAATGCTGCAACCCTTTAATACAGTTCCTCATGTTGTGGACCCCCAACCATAAAATTATTTTCGTTGCTACTTCATAACTGTAATTTTGCTACTGTTATGAATCGTAATGTAAATATCTGTGTTTTCTGATGATCTTAGGCAACCCTGCTAGCGGTTCTCAACCTGTGATTTCTCAACCAGAGGCTCCCTCCCTCCCTTCTCTCAGCTGGGGCATAGATGCTGGGCCAGCGTCGCCGGTGGCAACATGAGCTCAGCGTCCTGCGCCCAGTCCTTTGGCCAGAGGCCCCTCAACATGGCCAAGGAGTGGGCGCTGGGCTCACGTTGCTGGGGCGCCATGGGCACTGCCATTTTGTCATGGAGTGATGGTTAATTTGCATATTACTCTTATTAGATAGGAAGTTTCATTTGAAGAAATAAAATAGTCCTTGATTGAGAGCTTAAGTTAACGTTAGTTTGAAAAATACTTTTAACAACATTTGAAAAGAATGAATTCAAAAGCAATTTTAAAACAGAATATTATTTCAGGTCTTATTTTACTAAAAGCAGTTTTTAAAATTATCTTTGTCTTTGACTAAAGTGTTTTATATTAGTTTTACTTAAAGTTCCAAACCAAGTTTTTTTCTGCACTTAGAAACATGCAACTGACCAACTTGTAATTAGGCAAACCTTCTGTTAGTGGCATGGATAATTTCCTTCTTATAGGAAACTTAAACAGAACACTTTTAAAAACTGCATAAACTGGCATTTTTAGAATATCAGCTTCTAAATAAGAGAAATGGTTAGTTATGGCATGGTAATGAAGCATGGGCTTGATCTTCTGATCTGAGACTCTATTTCTCTCCATGTGACAAAAACTTTCTCCCTGTCTACAGTAAGAAACAAGGAATAAAAAAGTAGGAGAGACCAGAGGTCAGCAATATGAAAGTAAGAAATTCAAAGAAGAGCCTGGCCCACACAGCTGAAAAAAGGTAGGAAGGCAGCTATGTATGTCATGTCAGGCCCTAATTTCTGGATCCACACACATTCTGCCATATTTCACACCACTTTTCCAAAAGGAAGAAACGGTGTAACAGAGGATTGTTCAAAGATAAATTCAAACCTTGGATTTCTTATAAAAACTTTCTTCTAATCATACCAATAGATATGTGAAACTGTTTTTTGATTCTTAAAAGCTCTTTATTTCTTATCTTTCCTTCATTTTTATAGGGATATTGCCCAAACCTCTTTTTTTTAAATATTTTATTGATTTTTTACAGAGAGGAAGAGAGCGAGATAGTCAGAAACATTGGAGAGAGACATCGATCAGCCGCCTCCTGCACGCCCCACAGTGGAGATGTGCCCACAAGCAAGGTACATGCCCCCAACCAGAATTAAACCTGGGACCTTTCAATCCGCAAGCCGACACTCTATCCACTGAGCCAAACCGGTCTCGGCAAACCTCTTGTTTACTGGTAAGAGTCCTGAGTGATGATGTAAAATTTTTTTTTTTATTAGTGGTGAAATTAAACAGTCTCTGACTTATGTAGCACAGTAGTAACCCCGAGTATATCTAATGACAACTCTAAGACACCACTTGTAAATGCTACACAATAATGGTGCTTTGAGAACAGTGGCTCTAAAGCATTTGTGTTTGGAGGTCTTTTTGTTGGAAAACCACTTTATTTTCAATACACAGCAAAGTGCCTTGAACTCTAAGATTTACTGAAGATGATAACAGTTTCTACAGAATATAAAGCTAGTACCTCTTGTATGTTCCTCATGAACACATGACTTTATAGGTGCCTCTGCTTCTGACCTCCAAATCAGGTTGGCAGGTGACTGGCCTTTACTAGATCTATCCAGAATACCAAGGACATGGCGGCCAATTGTTTCTTCCACAGCCGCTGTTGTCTTTACAACTTCTAGGAGGATCTTCAGAAGTCTGTTATTAGCTTTCTGGAGTGCATACCTGGAGATAAAGAAACATTTATTAAAATGTTAAATCTTCTAAAAATCAAACACTTTACTTATGTCCCCAAAAAAGTGAGCTACAAATATCTGACTTGAAAAATATCGGAAGATTTTCTCTATTAATAATATGCAATAGCACCTACAATGAAGTGCTTTTTAAAAAAATTCTTTTATACATTTTAAAATTTCCAGATTAAAAAAAAAATAAGGAGATGCAAAAGTTAAGTTTTAAAAAGTGTAGTAGTACCCAACCAAGGTATATGTAAGTTATGAGATGATAATACTATTCATGGTTATTCATATATGTTTTACATTTAATTTATTTGTGCCAAAGAATACATTTTAAAATGTAATTTAAAAAATCCACTAGGAAAAAAATGTGTATTTTTATATTTCATTGGCAATTATCTAGTTGGGTTAAATTTGGCATAGACCTATTTTTAAAATGGCCTACTGTGAAATTTCACTATCAACACCAGAGGGCATATCATAGGCCATTATACCTACTCCAGAGACAAAAATTTCTCAAGTTACATAGCACCCTCATTTCAACCAATAGAAGGGACAGTTTCAGCCAAATGACATTAATGTGTGTTTCTCTTTTTTAAAAACTCTTATTTAAAAAAAATCAAAAAATATTGCTAACCATCCATCAAAATATCTCAGCCCTCAGAGATATCATTATTAACATTTTAATGCTTATCCTTCTAGACTTTCACCACATCTCTCTCATGCACATATTTTAAATGGAACGATCCTAGACAAACTACTTTGGTAAGCTTTCTATTTTGCTTAACATTAACATCTTCTCATGTCAAGAAATATAATTCCATAAATGGTAATTCAGATGTTCTGATTAATCTTCTGAATAATTAAATAATTCTTGTGTCTTAATAGCTTAATTCGACAAAGGTACTGCAAGGACAAACTTTATATTTCAGACATGTAGACAAAATAAGAGCCTTTCATGGAAAAGATTCTCTACCTTAACACAGCTTTCTCTCTCAGCTTCATACTGAATGACCACTAACAATCAGGTTAAAGGATATCTGTTTTCACAGGCACATGACATAACTATTTTAAGACAAGGTAATAAATGCATAATTTTTCCTTTAGCATTTGTCAAGTGAACAGGCAGATCTATTTTTGCACCTAGATCAAGTTCTCTGCTTACATAAGCAAGGATATTAAAAATAAAACTAAATAATTTAGTTAGTAAAGTCAAGGGTTTTATTTCTCTAGCTTTTCCTGAAATTTTGTTCAAGCCCAAATACTTTAAGACTAAAATATTTTGAAAACATTTCTATATAAGAGAAATAATTAAAATTAATATGATGGCAAAAAGAAATGAATATGAACACTAATTTATCAGCACTCACCACAAAAAAATCCTAATAATTAAACATAGCATAATTTAAAAAATATACCTAATTGAGATAAAAACACTTTATCTCAATTACAAAATAAACATTTATTTTATAATTATAAAATAAACATTTTGTTTATTTTATATTGCCATGGTAACTCTAATTTTCATACACTGTCTTTCCTGTTTGAGTTCCATACTGACTGTGTTCCATACTGATGATCCAATGGGGAAGCCAAAATCTTAGGGGCCAAATTCCTCCATGCAAGCTGAGGAAGGAGGTTAGGAGGACACAGAGGGTTGACAATCACAGAAATTAGAAAAGGAGGAAATTAAGTTAGTAGATATTAGTTTTAATTTAAAATTAAAGAAATTGTTTTCATTTGAATAAAACAAATTTTAAAATATTGTGCTTAAAATCCTTCATATTAATTGGGATAACTATTCTCATTTATATATTACATTTTTATACTAACTTATACAAAATCAAAGGAAAAGTTTTGTTAACACCAGATCATTAATTTGTTCCTCTGTAAAACTGGGATATGGATGAAAAATACTCATGTAGCCCAGCCAACGTGGGTCAGTAGTTGAGCATTGCCCTATGAAACAGGAGGTCACGGTTCCATTTCCTGTCAGGGCATATGCCTGGTTGGGCAAGGCTCGATCCCCAGTAGGAGGTGTGTAAGAGGCAGCCAACCAATGATTCTCTTTCATCATTGATATTTCCTTCTCTCCCTTTCCCTTCCTCTCTGAAATCAATAAAAAGTATGTTTTTTTAAAAGTTCTCATCTGTTATGCAGTAAATAATGCATGAAAGCTATATGTGGACTATCACACTTCATTTTTTTTTCTCATCACGAACACACCAGGAAGTAGCTTATACTGAATTCATGTCCATCCAGTGAAGGAATAAAACCACAAATACAATTTTGTTTTTTAGTATAAAAATTCCTTATGAGTAAATTAAATTAATCCAGAAATTTTCAACAACCAAATGATGCTGTAACATTTACTGAGTTAAGTATCTGATCAGTATGTGTTAAAAATTACTTTACATACAAAAAAAATTAAATGCTTGTCTATTTAAATGACCAAAAACTGTTACTCTTTACATACAAAATATAATGTACAAATAAAAGAAATATACAAGATAAAAATAAGGACAAATATAATTTATAACACTGAAACAACTATTTTAATTCATTTTTTGTGTTAAAAAAATACACCTCTGTATACCTTTCATTGGACAGAACAGCAGGAGGCACATCTTCAAGTTTTCTGTCCAATTCCTTTTCTTTAAAGGTCTGTTCCTCAACTTCCCCTTGCTTTTCATTTTCCTCCTGTGTAAGTTTGTGTAAAGGTAGAGAGGACAAGATAGAAAGGAAACCTGTCATCTTGGAAATAGCATGTCATTCCTTTATACTGTTACAAAGTGAAACAGAAACCTTTACATGCAGAATAGATACTGTACAAAATAATATTTAACTATATTTTATCAAGAGATTAGCATTATCAAAAAAAGATAAAAGATTCTACACATGAAAAAATTAAAAAAAAAAAAAGCTAATGCATGCTATAGTGCAACAATAAAGTTGGTTAGGCTGCTCGGTGAGACGACAGTTGCTCCTAGCAATGTCAGACTCAAATTACTTACATAGAATGTAAGGCATCTTAACTCCACCTATTTTACATGTCAGCCATCACAAATATTTTAAGTGCAATGCCAATAAAGGACACATTTCACAACAACAACAACGACAAACAAATCCTACTGCATTGTTGATCCATTGCTCCTAGATGGGTCAAAGTCCATACTACCTGTGTTTGCGTACTGCTGTTGCGCAGCTCACAACACAGCTTCTCTCTTCCAGCTAGAGACAGCTGCTTTAGTGCTTCCAGCTCCTCTAAAAGCACCCTTTCTCTCTCTGAAACCAGGTTTTCATTATCTATTGAGGATCTCTAAATAAGAAAAAAGGTCATGAGAGAATATTGTTTGCGACAGGAAATAAAGGCAGAAATATAAGCAGGTTTGTTTTAACCCCCTGGGACCAAGAGACCTTAGTTCTACCTATGATTCATATCCCATGATAAGGGGTTAAAAGCATTTGTAAAGTTCAATGCAAAATTTGAAAGAACAAAAAAACAAAAAAAAGCTAATTTAGCCTAAATATTTAGGAATTCAAACAACTGAAATACGTAATATTATTTTATATGCCAATTTTGCATTGAAAATTCAGAAGTTTAAATTTACAAAATGCAATGAAGAAAAGCAAAATTAATTTTTCCAAATGATTTGTCAACTCCCAATTTTCTGGTGTTTTATATTTGAAAGAACATATTAAGAGTTATTTCTTCTAATAACTAAATTCTCAAAATTGAGTGTTTTAATAAGAACTTTTATATAATTATTTCTTGCTTTTCTGCAATGATTTTGAGAGTATATCATATACAGCAATTGATAAGAATCCAGCTTCCAAATACCAAGGAGTATGTAAATTTAGCCAAGAAAGGGTAAGAACGTTATATAAATTTGCATTTCTCAAATCAAGAAGAGATGTTTCCTTGGACAAAGATCCAGAAACATACCACTTCAGATTTCTATTCATGATTTAAAAGGCAGATTAAGGACAGATAAAGATAAACCTTAGAATTGTTAATTGGTGACTCACAAAACTATAAATAAATATGGAAAAACTGAATATTAACAGCATCTCAGCACAAAAAATTTGGAATGATTAAAACAACAACAACCGTGCAAACCTTTTTTCAGTGTCTACAAAGAAAGATAAATAAAATGGTAGGGACGCAATGCCTCCAACAATGAGTCGGATTTCTAACATCTAAGGCTGTTGTGCTGATGGAGTCTATTCCTGACATTAAATATTTGTATTTATTCACATTTTGGCAATAATTTTGACTGCTTAAACAAAGGCTATATAAATAACTTCTTTTATTAGGAAAAAAAAGGACTCTTAAGTCCCATACCTGGGCTAACTGTCTATTCAGTCTCTTAATCTCTTCTTGTAACTGCTCTTGGTCTTCTCGCTGTCTCTCCATCTGGCGCATGTGCGCCTGCCTTAGCAGTTCTGTTGCCTGTTGATGTTCCTGGTACTGTCGTACAAGTTCCTGCCTCATATCTTCCAATTGTTCCTCATTTAACATTAGCTGTCTAGAAGCATCCATGCTCGATACCAAAATCTCATCATGGATCTATAATAATTTTTAAAAAATCAATTATAACACATTTTATAGAAATCTGTCAGCATCAATATTTTAAATAAATATGAAAGCAATTCTATTAATCCCACAAAGCATCTGACTTTTTATTGATTTTTTTTTTTTAACAGAGGAAGGGAGAAGAATAGAGTTAGAAACATTGATCAGCTGCCTCCTGCACATCTCCTACTGGGGATGTGCCTGCAACCAAGGTACATGCCCTTGACCGGATCGAATCTGGGATCTGTCAGTCCGCAGGCTGATGCTCTATCCACTTTTTAATATACTATTATAAACTAGAAGGGCCTGACTTTTTAATATACTTATTATAAACTAGAGGCCCAGTGCACAAAATTTGTGCATGGGTAGGGTCCCTAGGCCTCACAGGGAATCAGGGCTGATCAGGTTCCCCACTTCCCCACCTCCTCCTTCCCTCACTACCCACGTGCTGCCACTTCACGGTCCCTGCCTTTTTCCCTCACTCCAGTGCCTTGCCACCACTGCTAGTTGCCCACCATGTTCTGTGCCACACCCTGGTAGTCAGCACACATCATAGCAAGTGACTGAACTCCTGTTCTCCAGGTCGAAATCCTGAGGGGACACTTTTCATATTAGCTTTTTATTTATTTTTTATTATTTTTAAAATATATTTTATTGATTTTTTACAGAGAGGAAAGGAGAGGGATAGAGAATTAGAAACATAGATGAGAGAGAAACATCGATCAGCTGCCTCCTGCATGCCACCCCATTGAGGATGTGCCCGCAACCAAGGTACATGTCTTTGACCGGAATCGAACTTGGGACCCGGACCCTTCAGTCTGTAGGCCAATGCTCTATCCACTGAGCCAAACTGGTTTCGGCAATACAGTGGTACCTTGAGATACAAGTGCCCTAACACGAGATTTTTGAGATACGAGCTATCAAGCGAGCGATTTTTGCTTTGAAATATGAGCAACATTTGAGATAGGAGTAATCACGCGGATCGGCCGGCTGCATACGACCCCCCAGTTTACCATGACTAGAGCGTCTCATTGTTTCCCATGCCTCAAGGTTACGGAACGAATTAAATCGTATCTCAAGGTACCACTGTATTAGCTTTTTATATATATAGAGAGATACTTATAAAATATATTTGTCTTAATTATAATTCTTAATCAACGTGAAGTTAGTTTATCACTATTCATACTTTCCAAAAGTAAAATAGTTATTTATCAGTTAATTTAGATGTAATCTAATTCTAAGGGAGAATAAAGATACTCAAGATTCCTTTCATACTTAATGAAGCTAAAACTCCATTATTCCTTTGACATTTTATAATGGGAAAATAATATATTTTAAAAATAAATGTATAAAACATTACCTATTTAATTTATATTATACAGTGATCATCACAATTCTACAGGGAACTGCTTGGTAAAATCTCCAATAAATTGTATCTGGAAATAAGTTTTATATTCTACTTTCTCATACTCATAAGAGGTCAACTCCTTGGTGGGTTTCTACAAGTACTTCAATTTCTGAAGAGCTACTACTTAAACAATCATTGTTATTTTTCTGCCTTGAATAGTTGCTGGTAAATTAGAAATTTTCATGAATACCTCAGGAGTTTTGCACTACAGAAAGAGTTGGCAATTTTATTTAAATATGCCACTAACAAGACATAACCTATCTTGAACATTAATCAAAAATTTGAATTTAGGTAATTTTAAGAGGTAGAATTTATTCTGTTAATGGCACAAATAGACACAGAGATATAGACACAGAATTGATTCTCCATTAATGGATAGTAAAGAAAAAGAATCAGTATATACAGACTAGAATGCTTTAAATTGTTTTCTTAAATTGGTAGCTATCTTCTTGTGATAGTATCATATTAAATTAAGTTATATTAAATTTATTAATTCATATTGTCAAATTATAACATATTTAATCTTGAACTGCCTAAAACAAAATTAATATAGGTATAACTTAAGATTTTACCATGCACAATAAGTTAAGACAAATAAGGATACTATGAACCAGACTTGTTTTACTTAATAATATTAAATCATTTACTCATTTACCTTAGAAGTAATAAAACACTTTCATAGCGACATCACTGCTAATATCTGTATAGTGAAAAAAGTCACAATTTTATATAAGTTTTTATATTCAAGGAGACATACTTACAGATTCTCTGGCTATAAATGTTTTATCTTTGGAGAACAGTTCTTCTGAAATAGTCAGTTCATGGTCCTTTGATTCAAGTATATCATCAAGATTATCACTGTTTGATAACAGAACTTCCTTCTCATCTTCTCCTAGCTCCTTACTAAGTGGTTTAAAGTCTTTGCATTTCATGTCCATTGTCTTAAAAGTCTGAAGACCAAGCTGACCCTGAAGTAATTTCATTTCATTTAAATAATGTTCTTGTTGACAAAGAGCATGTGCTTCTTTTGATGATGATGAAGTATTTTCTTTTTCTCCAGATATTCTAGATAGTTCAGTTTGTTGAGCAAATGCTACACTCATTGACACAATGACCTAAAGAATAAAGTAAACAAAAAAGGATTTGATTTCTAAATACCAGCAGAAATTAAAACACAGGTACCACTCAAAATTACATGACTCTGGTGAGGGGGGAAGAAGTTTGGGAAGAGAAGGATTGAGGAAAAAAAAAAAAGAGAGGGAACTCATGGTATAGACAACAGTGTGGTGATTACACAGTGTGGAGGGTGTGGGTGGAGATGGAAGAGGGCGTAGAGGGGATAAATGGTGATGGAAAAAGTAAAATGAAAAACAGGTTAAAAGATAATAAAAAAAAAGAAAAGAAAAAAACATATGGATTAGAAAAAATCTTGACCTCAAAAAAGAAATCCTATGATAAAATGATGTGGAGATAAAGATTTTCTAGTTTACAATGAATCTAATGTAAAAGTATTTTTTTATACTGCCTGCCTTTTTAAAAGTTTTTAAATTTTTACTATGACAGCAATAAATGTCCAGTACAGAAATTAGAAAAAAGGTAATAAAACCATTATGTTTCTCTCTTCCAATAAAAATCACTAATACTTTAGCAATACTTTTCTGACTCTCTCTTTCACTATCAATATGGATATGAACAGATATAGATATGCATTTTCCTTATAAAAATGTCAAATTCTAATATTGTAATCTGTGTTTATAGCTTGACTATAGTAAATATATTTTCAAGTTAAAATACATTACTATATAATGTTTAATGAGTTTGTTTCAGATTATACAAATATATTATAAATTTATTCAATTTTCTATGTTGGGCATTTAGATTAATTGCAGTCTTACACTACATTAAACACCACTGTGATAAAAAAATCTTTGTGCATATCCTGTCTTATTTCCTTACAAGAAATTCCCAGAAGTGAAATACTTGATTTGTGCTATTGTGTAATTTCCACTCCAACAATGATCCTAAATCTCTCCTTATTTTGTGTCCCATCCAGCACAGGTACTTAGAAATTCTGACCAGCAGTCTTGGCTTTGACAAATCCAAGCCTCTGAGAACCAACTGCACCAATAACTTTATTTCAACGGACATTCCACAGAGAATTTGCATTGGGGGAAGCCTGGTTGCCACAGTCTGAGATAAAGCATGCCTGAGCTTTGAAACACATCTAAAAGGGACTGATCTCAGAACAAAAGCTATACACAAACTGAAAGCAAAGTAATAGAAAAAAGTATTCCATGCAAGTAGAAACAAACAAACAAACAATTAAAAGGTGGGGTAGCAATACTTACATCAGACAAAACAGACTTCAAAACAAAGACCATAATAGGAGACAAAGAAGGACATCATGTAAAATTAAAGGAATCAGCCCAACAAGAGAATATAACCCTTGTAAACATATGTGCACTCAACACTGGAACACCTAAATATATAAAGAAAATCTTGGTGGACATTAAGAGACAGATTGACAGTAATACAGTCATTTTGGGGGATTTTAATACCCCAATGACATCAATGGATAGCTCTTACTGACAAAAAATCAACATGGCACACTGGACCAGATTGATGTTTGATATTTACAGAATATTTCATCCCAAAGCTGCAGAATATACACTCAGAAAGAATAAAGTTGGAAAAATCATGCTACCTCATATCAAACTAAACTACAAGGCCACAGTAATCAAAACAGCATGTACTGGCATAAAAACAGACATACAGATCAGTGACATAGAATAGAGATTTCAGAAACAAACCCATGCCTTTATGCTCAATTACTATTTGATAAAGAAGGCAAGAACATACAATGGAGTAACATACAATGGAGCCTTTTCAATAAAGAGTTTTGGGAAAATTGGACAGATACATACAAAAAAGTGAAACTAGACTATCAAATTACAAAATACACAAGAATAAACTCAAAATGGATTAGAGACTTAAATTTAAGTAACAAAATTACAAAAATCCTAGAAAAAAATATAGACTGTAAAACCTCACACATTTCTTAGCAATATTTTTGCCAATATATCTCCTCAGGTGAGGGAAAAATAAACAAATGAAACTACATTAAACTAAAAACCTTCTGCATAGCACAGGAAACCATCAACAAAATGAAAAGGTAACCCACTGAATTGGAGAACATATTAAAAAATGATACATATGATGAAGGGTTAATTTCCAAAATATATAAACAACTTGACACCAAGAAAACAATCCAATTTAAAAAAGGGGCAAAGGATCTGAATAGACACTTCTCCAAAAAGGACATTCAGATGGCCAAGAGAAATATGCAAAGATGATCAATGCCACTAATCATCAGAGAGACACTAATTAAAACCACAATGAGATATCACCTCACATCTGTCACAATGGCTATCATCAATAAACCAACAAACAACAAGTACTGGCAAAGATGTAGAGATGTGCACTCTTGGTGGGATGCAGATTGGAGGCAGTTCCTGCACTGAGTGTCTGCCTCCTTGTGGTCAGTGCGCATCATAATTATCGGTCATTCTGCCATTCGGTCAACTTGCATATTAGGGTTTTATTACATAGGATAGACACAGACACACACAAAAAAACCAATATGGTGACAGCCAGAGGGCAGGGTGTGTGGGTAGAGGTAGAAGAGGGCCAAAGGGGAGATAAATGGGGATGGAAAGAGACTTTGCTTTCTGTGATGGGCACACACTGTACTATGTAGATGATGTTTTGTTGAGCTCTACACTTTAACCTGTATGGCTTTATTAACTAACCAGAAGCCCGGTGTATGAAAATTTATGCACTGGAGGGGAGGGTCCTTCAGGGTAGTCTGTCCCCTCTCACAGTCTGGGAGGCCTCAGGGGCAGGAGGCGACCCAGTGATCATGGGAAGGCAACGTCCCATCACACCTCTGCTGTTGCCACTGCCCGCAGCGCAAGCCTTGGCCGACCCTGGTTACCTGAGCCTCGGGCGCCCCTGGGTGGCTGGGCAGCCACCATCTAAGTCTTGCCTGTGCCTCAGGCTGGCCCTGGGCAGCTGGGATGCTGAGGGACTGGGGGACTCGGAAGCAGGCACGCAAAGCGTCCAAGCCCGCGTGGGGATGGGCCCGGCCTTGCCGCATGCCTGCTGCCTCAGCACGCTGAAGGGACTGGGTGCTGCCATCTAGTGGCTACCGTCATCTTTGAGGGTGGGGCAGTCAGTTAGCATATTTCCTCCTTATTGGCTGTGGGTGCCACCATATTTGAGGGCAGGGCAGTCAGTTAGCATATTCCCTCCTTATTGGCTGTAGGCGCTGCCATCTTTGAGGGCGGGGCAGTCAGTTAGCATATTCCCTCCCTATTGGATGTGGGTGCCACCATCTTTGCAATGGTGTGAAGATCAATTAGCATATTCCCCCTTTATTAGATAGGATGTCACCCCAATAGATTCAACATAAAAAGAATTTATGTGCCTGGAGTGTGACTACCCCCGACGTGCCCAGTTACTCAGAACCATTTTTTCATCTATTCTACTCATCCTTTTACAACATGCTATTGTTTTATTGTAAAATCAACCATTCTTTGGTACTTTTCTCAGGGCTTGAAGTTTTGTAGTAGACAGAAATTTTCTATCTAAAGCAGGATGATGGTCTTGTTTTCAACAATACACTAAACAAAAAGGTACTCTAAAAGACCCATAGTAGTCATGTCAAGAGAAAGTCTTTCTTATCCATAATTTGCTTTCATTCCTTAACCAAATATACATGCTGTCATGGTCTTAGTGGTAATGGTGTGGCTTTCCTCCAAGCCTTGTTCCAACAGGCTCCTGAATGTGTGCTCCAACAAGGTGTCCTCCCTGGCCCTCTGGGCTATGGTTTCTCAAACCTCCCTCTACTCCTGCAGGCAGACAGGAGCAACCAGAGGAGACCTTGGCCCATTTCCTTTACAGCAGCCCAGGTCACCACCCACTCCACTCTGGAACAGCCAGAAGTATAGACAGGTCACAAAGCTCTGGACTCCTCTCCATTGGCAACAACACTGATGGATAAAGCTGAGCATCCTTTGAGTCTCTATGTACATATGCATGCTCACATCTCTAGGTGCATATTCATCCAGTTTTTCTTGGGAGACCAGCAAAGCATAGCAAAGAGACCTCGTGTTAGAGCCACGGGGATTCATCCCAGCTCTTGTATTCATCTCATTCACCATGGAATCTTGAACATCTGACCTTCAGTTTCTTCATCTGTAAATTATTGAAGACAATGCCTACATTGCTAGATTATTGGAAGAAGAACTTAAAATAAAATAGGTGCTATGGCAGTATGTTTAATAAGGAGACTTGGAAGAAAATTAGTATATGCACAGGCTGTGTTGGAGATGGGCACAGCTCCAGTTTATGTTGTAGGATCATGCCAATTCTCAGTTTCCTTTGGACCCTAAGAGTTGTAGTTTTTATCAAGCTTTTTTATTTTTATTATTATGCCATCAACATACTTCCCCCTGATTTTCCCCCATTAATGACTTAATCCACTTTCCTTCTCTCAGTATACTGTATTTATAATTTCTTTCAGTTGTCTGTAAAAAGGTTTCACCTATAACCTCTGCCCTGTTCCCAGAGCCATTTCAGGACTTAGAGGTTACCAGCATCCCATCCCTTGGCTATGCTCAGATGTTCATTTGTACCAGTTCCCTAAAGAGTAAGAAGCACATTCTGCTCCTGGCAGACTGAGTGGGCCTTTCTGGAGTGTCAGAATGCTGGACAGAAAAAAATGTTTAGATTGCTAACATCCAATGTTGGTCTTCATTCTCTATCCCTTATGGGAACAAATTCATGTCTGCACCCCACTGGGTAGAGCCATTTTCATTGCTCACTGCAGACACGGTAGTCCTCCGTACCCTGGGGGTGCCGTCCCTGCCCTCAGTCCACAGATTTTATTCCACATGTCCACCTGCATTCTTCCATCAAACCACCGTACACTTTGCCAGGGCAGCTCTCCTTGCTTGCTAATGCTTCTGTGAGCTTTCTTTGAAACAGCTGAGGGGTGGGGAGCCTATGGAGGAATGATGCTTTACAAATAAAAAAATAATAATGGAGTATACATTTACATTAGGATTTGTCATCTCCACAGGGCATGGAGCAGCAGGAACTGACTAGTAAATGACAACACTACCCTCTGGTGGCCAACCTAGGCAGAATCCAAATAGTGCAGGCTTTCTGTTAGCAGGTATCTTTGGGTTTTTATACAATGCAGAGTTTTCCCACTAATTCCATAGAAACCATAATCAAGCAATGAAAAGAATTCCCCAGAAAGCATTTGGGCCAGAAAGAAACATAATAGAAAAGTCCCATATTTTAGCATTTGGGGTTTTTTTGTTGTTGTTTTTTATTTTTTTTGTCCCCCAACAATGAGCTAAATTTCTGAATATTTCAAAGCTCACTAAAGAAGCTGAGACTTTTAACGGCATTCTATAATGTTGCTTTTAATAAACAGAATTTTAAGCCATTGCTATCTTTGTTACTGAGGGTTACTGTTAACTGAAAATACGTATGAAATTCTCTTAAAGGAATGAAAGTTTTTGCTTCCTTTGCATTAAGTAAAAAGCCAGGTACAGAAAACCTACATTTTTCTAAAGAACTACATAATGAGAGCTATATAAAAAATGATGCCTCACTTTTTAGTTTGATCTCCAGGAACTAAACATTTAATTCAGATATAGAAGTGACCAAGTCCTGAAGGCCCATGTATTTCCTTGGGTCTTAACCTCTTCATTTAATTTACCTAATTCCTGTATATCTTATAAGTCCTTCCCCCTTAAAATATACATACTCCACTGGGATTGTTATATTGGAACAGTGATATATTGTAATAAATAAGAAGACAAACTCAGAATTCAACTGTTGCAATATAAAAATCTGATCAGGTATATGAATTTTTAAAGAGAATAAAAACAATATAAATGGGATCATAATGGTAGGCTAGGTAATATACTTGGTATTCAAGAGTTTAAAAGAATGGCTCTGAGCATAGCAGCTAAGAGTATCTGTAGTCATTAACATCACAGTAATGTATCTGGGAAAAGATAAGCAAAGATAATATATAAAAGGCCAACCACCTTTTCTCATTTCCTACCAGGACCACCTTTAAGGAAGGCCAAACTCCTCTACTATTCACAAGGTGATGAATTTATAAAAACTTGTTTTGGTATTTTGAAAAGTTTCTGATTACTATTCCCCCTCAAGAAAAGAATGCTTTTTTTCCTCAAAGAAAATGTCACAGGATTTTCCACTTACAGGCAATTGTGTAGCTGAGAACTTAAAGACAGGCCATGTATGAAACTTATAACAAAAAAATAAAGTGTGTCACCATCAATAAAACCTACATTTTTTGAAGATTCAAGGGAATATAAACTACATTAATCTTCTGGACAAACTATAAACTTACCTTAGCTACTTCTTCTTCTAATCGTTCTTGGTACTGTTTTTCCAACAACTTAACCATATTTGTTTCTTGTTCTACTCCAAGTCCTCCATCTGAAAACTAAATTAAAAAGTAAAATATGACATATTTATTTACACTAATTATATACAACTTATTTATGAACTTCTACTCTCAAATATCTTTGAAAGATCAGTATTTCTTAGAAAACTTCTGAGAAATTTTAATAAATCAATTTCAGTTTCATCTTAATTAAAAACAATAATTCTAGTGAATAATTGCAATGTATACTTCCACTAAATAATTGTACTTGCTACTGTGCACTTAACAAAAATGCAAAGTGGGAAAATATTTACATATTATATTTAATAACATTCAATTCTAGGGTGGGACAAAGATACTTAAATATAATGAATAAGATGTGTTTAATTTTAAGTAATGTTAACAGTGGCTAGCTTTGCTCATGAAATTATAAGCAAATTTCCTTCTTGGTACACATGAATAGTATCCAATTGTCTACAAATACAAATTATTTTTATAATTAAAAAAACCATAAATGTTTCTTTAACGTAAATGTGTTCTCAGCATGAAAGTATTTCTTTATTAAATATCTGAATGTCATAAAAGAGATACTCCAAATGGAATGATTGTGAAAGAATAAAAAAGGTAGCCAACATCTCTCCTCTGCATCCAGAATGAGAGAGAGCAAGGAACTTTATTTTCTATGGGACTTAAGAACTAAAAATCTACAAAGACCAGGGTTTTAAGTTATAATTCTCAAAAAAGTGGTCATAATTGGGGAATAGACAGAACACTGAGGAGAGGCAGGAGGTGGTTTACCTAGATGGTGTATACAGGAAAAAATGAGGGCTTTTATATATAACATGGCTGAAAGAAGCCTCATCCACTGTCCCAACCTACCATCTTGGGTTCCGGAGATTCCTAAATCCTACTCTAAAGATGGTCTGGTCCAACTTCTCATGGTGATAAGAAAAGCTGTTGGCCAAGGCACTGAAACTAATTTGTTATGCAGTCCATATAAATAAAAATAAAACAAGTTTTAAACTAGATCATATTCAGGGGGGGAAAAATGCTCTATTCTTCTGGATATTTTATATAAGGTATTATCTTCATATTTATGATGCTTACTTTCTCAGCACTATTTATTGGATAATTACTAAACCACAGACATAAAAATGACAGCAAGAAAAAAATAAGTACACATTACAGTTTAAAGATATAATACCTCTGTTGTACCATCCACGTTCTGTTTTAGACAATTTCCAGTTTGCATGGAGTTTCGTACATCAGATTCAGTAATTACAACTGAATCAATAGAAAAGCTAAATATAAATAAAAGAGGGTGAAATAATTAGAATTGTGAGTTTTAATAATAATACTCACAGTATACACATTTATGCAAATTTAAAGTATGCATAAATGTGTATACTGGAGCAGGGGAAACAAAAATGATAGGTCAAAAGTTACATATATTTTAAACCATATTAGTTACTTATTTTCCATTTAAAAGTAAAATAACATAACTGAAAGAGTATTTTAACATCACCAATGAATTTCATGTCATTTTATTTTCTAAATATGTTTTTATTGATTTTTAGGGAGAGAGAAACATTGATTGGCTGCCTCCTGCACACCCCCTACTGGAGATGGAGCCTGCAACCAAGATACATGCCCTTGACCAGAATCAAACCTGGGACCTTTCAGTCCGCAGGCCGCGCTCTATCCACTGAGCAAAACTAGTTTCGGCTATGAATGTTTTTATATAATAAAATCATAATTGTAAGGCTTAATATTTAATTTTTTAATATAATGCCAGAGTACAAAATGTTATATTAATTTTGTTCACAAAACAGTATCATTTAAGTAATTTCTCAAAACTTCAGCAACATGAAGTTCTAATAGCCTTTATTTTTTTGATGACATGACTTTCCAAATGCTATCGGTGAAGTAAGTTTCTCTGCTATGAATCACCTTTTCATGTTCTATATTTATAGTCTATGTTCATGTGAAACAAATGGAAGAACTCATTTCTCTTGACTTTCTTTTCTGCCCTTTCCTGGTTCTCCTATCTTCCTCAACGTTTTGCTCTGTTTCCTAATTGCTTCTTATATGCACTATTCTGACACTTGGCTTCAGTATTTATTATTATTGTCATAGCCCAGAAAACCCTCCTGATTATTTATTGAGTCATTAAGATACAAACTCCAAAAAAAGTGCTACTAAGTTACACTGACTCCATTCTGTAGTTTTATAGCATTTGAAATTATTTATCCCAAATTTAAAAAAAAAATCTGGCTAACACCAAATTCACTGCTCCCCTCTTACAGTTAAGGTCCCATTCCCCACCAGCTTGATTTATTTATTTATACTTATACACCATTATTCTCCATATTCTCTAAGCCCAAACAACAAAATCAACTTCAATTTTCTCCTCTGCTGTACTCCCAACATTACTCCAGCCCAATGTCTCATATCCATTCCTTGATTTCCTTTTCTCCTAGGGCCACTTAAATTATTACAAAAATGTACAGGATAGACAGTGAAAAATACCACACAGAGATGGGTTTAAATTCTAGCACTTTGGCTGTATCACCATGTTTCATTTCCTAATCACGACTTTTAAAATATTATTTTGTGAATAATTATTGTTTCAATGATTAGATAGAAGTCCCATGAAGGAAAGGGCAGCTTTATATACATCTAAAGCTTCTTCCATGCTATCTAGCCAAAACTCTTCCCTCACAATCTTCAGAGTGGTAATTGTTGTTGTTGTTGTTGTTGTTATTATTATTATTAAGATGCTTAAATTATCTGCAACAAATAACAGAGGCAATAAAATGTCAAATCAGAGGTGGTAAAATGCAGGTCTGACTCATATGCCCATGGTCCTTCTAACCCCATGCATGCTATATCCCCAAGAGGCTTCTTGTATGACATAACCAATGTGTTAAATGAATGACTCAATTATTTCTCGTAAACTAGTTCACATTTACCTTAGGAAAACACTACATTCTTTATTCAAAAAGTGTTATGGTTGTGTCCAAATGTATGATGGCAGTTACAAAAAATGACTGACTCTACTGTTAGTAAGAGTGAGCATGGTGGTCAATAAATGTCTCTTTGACAATGGGGTGGGGGAGGAAGTAATGGCCTTATTTGAAAGGTATTCTCAATACATTTCCACTGAGTATAGAAACAGAAAGGGTGGCAAGCTGGCAAAAATTCAAATGCAGGAACAGCAAAATAAGCCTACATTTCAGAAAATTCCCCTTTTTTCATGCTTTGGAGAAAAAGCATCACTAATTAAAAGAAGGCTACTTGAAATATTATAGCTGGTTATTAGAGAGTTTTTGCTGTCAACATATTTCCTTTCCCATCAGTGGTTTCCAAGTGGCATTCCATGGATTGCCTGCATCAGAATTACCTGGTTACAAATACAAGTGTCCAGGTTTCATCTCAAAGCTATTGAGTCTGTAATTTTAAGTATTAAAAAATAATATTGTTTCAATAATGTAAAATTCAAAATTTAAATTAAATTTCTGATGCATGATTAAGTTTGGGAACACCTGATCTCAAATAAAATGGAAGCTTTAAAAGGCTGTGCCAATGCTGGGTAAACAATTCCAAAGCCTACACACAGAGCCTGAATCAAAGGAGAAGCATACTGCTTCTACGGAATTGTGGACATTTACTATTTTGTCTCAAAAAAAAATTGTCTTCAGATTAGTGTCTATAAAGACATTAATCCAAGGACGGCACAGCCAAGCAGTTAGATGAAGTATTTGAGGACTTTACAGAGCTAGTTATACACTATAGTATACTTCCCAAATAAAGTATTATTGACTGTTCATTCATGTAACAAATATTGATTGAACACCTACTGTGCATAGGGAATTGTTATAAGGTTTGGGATATATCAGTGACGTAAATAGACAAAAACCTTTACCTTTCTAACACTTCACAGGAGACAGTCAATAAGCAAAACAAACTACTCTCAAAATACACACACACACACACTCTCGTTTTTAATTTTATATATACAATAAATAATATTAAGTCATATGGGAAAATGTAGCAGAAAATTAGGACACAGGTCCTAACGGATGATTTTAACCTAAACAGGGTGCTCAGAATTGGTCTCATGGCAACATGACATTTGAATAAAGACCCCATGGAGGTGAGTGTGTTGGGCATGCAAACATCTGGAGAAAGATCATTTAGGTCAGTGGTCGGCAAACTCATTAGTCAACAGAGCCAAATATCAACAGTACAACGATTGAAATTTCTTTTGAGAGCCAAAATTTTTAAACTTAAACTTCTTCTAATGCCACTTCTTCAAAATAGACTCGCCCAGGCTGTGGTATTTTGTGGAAGAACCACACACAAGGGGCAAAGAGCCTCATGTGGCTCGAGAGCCGCAGTTTGTTGACCACTGACTTAGGTAAAAGGAACCCTTGCAGGACATTTGGTCCTGTTCAAATTGTCACTGAAATGTTTGGTCCCCATGAAAAAGTCCTTGAAATTTGGTCCTATCAAAAACAACTATGAATATATTTGGTCCATGCCAAATGAACCTTGATATTTGATCCTGTTAAAAACATCCATGGTTAGAAAATGTCCCTGGGTTCAAATGGCCCATAATATTTATTTATATTTTGGGTTTACAGAATTAATACATAAAAATACTATCATGTTTTAATGGTTGAATAATTATGTGGTGACTCTATTGCCAATAATGACCCTTCTCACCTCAGTAGTCTAGCTGGTAATGGTACAGAGGTCGGGTAGATGAGTTGGTGTTTAAATCTTGCAGAAGAGTGGATTTAAATATCAAAGACCTTTTGTTGTGGACCAAATGTCTCCATGGACATTTTAACAGGTTCAAACGTCCACTAATCAAAGGAACAGAAATGAGAAGTCTCTAAAGCAGGAGCATAGCCACAATTAGACGATCTCAAGTAGACTAGCCAGAGAACAGTAAATGACAGGCAAGTCAGTCGGAGATAAAGTCAGAGAGGTAATAGGGACTAATCATGTAGGCCCCCATAATAGCAGTGTAAGAACACAAGAGCGCTGGAATAACCTCATCTGTTTTAAATTTTAAAAGCAAAGTTCTGGCCCTGACCAGTTTGGCTCAGTGGATACAGAGCATGAGCCTGTGGACTGAAGGGTCCCAGGTTTGATTCCGGTCAAGGGCATGTACCTTGGTTGCAGCCACATCCCCAGTAGGGAGTGTGCGGGAGGCATTTGATCCATGTTTCTCTCTCATCAATGTTTCTAACTCTCTATTCCCTCTCTCTTCCTCTCTGTAAAAAAATCAATAAAATATATTTTAAAAACGAGTAAATTGCTCGAATCTCCTTCTGCATTTGGCTTTCTTTGCTTAATGAGGAGTTCCCTCATTAATCCAGCGTGTATGTGTGTCATCTTTTAAAAAAAAAAGAAAAAATTAAAAGCAAAGTTCTGGAACTGTGCTGAGTTCAGACTCTGGGAAAGAGTTCAGGTAGAAGCTGGGAGACAGGTTGCTACCACAATCCAAGTGAGACATGACGATGGCAGTGACCAGAGGCATGGTGAGAAGTGGTCCAGTTTGGATGCATTTTGGAGGTACAGGTAACAGCATTTATTAATAAGTGAAAGTGAGGTCTGAAAAAAGAGGAGTCACCATAGATGGAGATGCTGTGGAAGAAGCATATTTTGAGGGGGAGGATCCAGAGTTTTATTTTAGACATGGTGAATCTGAGATTAGACAATCAAGTGGGGAAAGTCTAGCCATGACTGGAATGATTGCATCTTAGAGTCCTCGTATATTCCTCACATCAAAATAGTAAAGACTAGGCATATGATAAATAACAAGTACATGCACACTGCCTCATTTAATCCAGCAGATTAATAACAACCAGCACCCTTATAAAATATAGGTGTAAGTAAAATTCTTATAATAAAATGTTTGGTTTATATTAACATTTACTTTACACATTTTAAGATAACTACCTCCTGTTCTTATTTCTTGATAATACTACATCCCATCTCTTTCAAATAACTTTGCTTAAGTTACTCTCTGCCCCCCCTTAAAACAACTATCCTATGAGTGTTACTAAGCTACAAATACTATTAATTGAAATTATAAGTAGATGGATACCTTGGCTGAACTGTGGACTCACTAACAGCTTGCAGCCTTTTCTGCAAACAATGGATCTCTGCCTCATAGTTTTCTTCAGTTTCTTTCAACTGTTGCTGCAAAGAGGATATGAGTTTTTCTAATTCTTGGACTTGTCTTTCAAGTTGTTTAATTTTTTCAATATGTTGCAGGGTCAATAACTTGCTTTTATGACTGGCATCTAAGATAAATATAAGAAAAAACATTTAATACAAATTTCTTAGTGAAATACCACAATCACTTTTCTGTGTGTGCAGAGAATCCTATTTAATAAAAGCCTACTAAGCAAATCGACCAAATGGAGGAATGACTAGTTGCTATGATGCACACTGACCACCAGGGGACAGACGCTCAATGCAGGAGCTGCCCCCTGGTGGTCAGTGCGCTCCCACAGGAGGAGCCCCTTGCTCAGCCAGAAGCCGGGCTCATGGCTGGCGGGCACAGCATTGGTGGCAGGATGTTCCCCCAAGGGCTCCTGGACTTTAAGAGGGCATGGGCTGGGCTGAGGGATACCCCCACCCCCACCCCGAGTATATGAATTTTCATGCACCAGGTCTCTAGTGTTCATATATAAAGCTATTCCTGATCAAGCTCCTGCTAATAATTTAGGCTTTATCCCCTTCTACTTTTTCACACACCTTGCACTCTCAATTCTCCAATTTGGATGCTGTTTGTCATACCTGTAGGTTTAAATCTCAGGAGCCTGTCCTAAAATTCCAACCTCCCTACTCCTGCCCAATGCCTGACCCTATTCATCCTCCAAGGAAGTACTAGACTTTTCCTCTCTCCTACTATTCTTTTTATTTATTCTATTATAGAAACTGTCCTACTGTTTTCTAACAGTTTATTTTATATTGTTTTTCCACTGGATTTGACTTCCTTTGGGAACATATTTCAGTGATTTTAGATTTCATAAGTATTTGATAAATAAATCCAAGACTGAGATATACAATTACCTACCTCTATAGGCTCTAAGAACATAATCACTTATTTATTTCATAGTACTTATAATTTTGTCAAAAACCATTTACCTGTTTCCTGTGTTTTTATATTCTGTATCTCTAACTGGTGAATTTTCTGAAGTTCCTTGATTTTTTCCTCTTGAGCAAAAATAAGTTCCTCTTTAAGATTGCAAAGAGCTTTATCTTTTTCATTTTCCATGTATGCACGAACCTGATCCACATGAGTCGAATAAACCAGAGAGAGGCATATACGTTGAGCTTCCATTTGTAGCCTTAAATCATCCTTAGAAGTGAGTATATATACATTAGAAAATTTTAAAATGACAAATCAAATAATTTAACTTCTGTTTTCTTGCATATACTGACCATAAAATGGAAAATACATGAAATTACAGTTTAAAAATTTATGTAAGAAAAGTGAACTCTAATTTTTTTTTCTCACTTTTCATTCTGCTGCATTGATCTACTTATCTTTTTCAAGGTAAGTGCCATAATGCTTTCATTAGCTCATTTATGGTAAGTTCTGATATTTGGTATAGCCAGTATGGCATCAACTTTTATTTTTATTTAAAAATATTTTAAATGTAAAGAAATACAAAGAAAAATATAACAAACATCTATATATTCACACCCCATATTAACAAATACTAATATTTTGTCTTTTTTAAACAGATTTCTCCTCCCTATACCACTTTTTGGTTTAAAACAAAAATATAAATAAAATTTAATCTACCATACTTCCATTCCTCCTTCTCTAGAGACAATCATTATCACATTAGTTACAAGTCCAGTCCACTGCTTATGCTGTCACTTCTCAACATATCTGTAGGCAATGTACTGTATTTAGTGTTCTGAGGACTTCACATAAATAGTGCAAAATGGTATTTATATTACAAACCACTCTTCTCATGTAATATCCTTTTGAGAGTTATCCATGTAGATACAGGTGAACTTATTTTAACTGTAGTATATTATATATGAATACACCACAATCTTTCCATTTCCTTTCTGGAGTTAAACTGAATTTCTATTTTTTTATATTTCAAAGAAATGTTGCAATAAATTCTTATACACTTCCCTTGTATAAGAATTGTGCCAGAGCTTTCCTAACGCAGTGATTCTCAAACTTTAGTATGCATCAGGTTCATCTGGAGTGCTTATTACAACAGACAGCTAGGCCCTTCCTCCAAAATTTCTGGTTCTGGATATCTGGTGTGGGGCTCGAGAATTTGAGTTTTAACCAGTTTCCAAGTGATACTGAAGTTGCTGGTCAGGAACCACACTGAGAGCCACTTAGAAATGTAATATCTGGGTTGTAGCTAATGCACATAACTGTATTAGATTTTACCAAAACATTTTATATATAATTATACCAATGTCTATTGGCATTAGCAGTGTATGAGTCCTCATTGTCCCCATAGCTTCACTACACTTTTTACTGAGACTTATTTTGCAATCTGATGGATAGAAAATGCTGGGGTTTTATGTTTTTGTTTTTAAATGGATCCATCTTTTTTTTTTACACATTCAAAAAATATATATGTATTTTATTGATTTCAAAAAGGGAGAGGGAGAGAGAGACAGAAACATCAATGATGAGAATCATTGATCATCTGCACTCTGCATGTCCCCCACTGGAGATCAAGCCTGAAACCCGATACCTTTCAGTCCACTGAGCCAAACCAGCTAGGGCTAGAAAATGCTGTTTTTTTGTTACATCAATTTATAAAGTTAAAAGTATCCTTTCATGTTTATTAGCCATTTTGGTTTCCTATTCTGAGACAAATGTCTGTACATATCCTTTGTTCAATTTTAAAATTTTAATCCTCTTCTTACATTAATATTCTTTATAACTTCTCCCCCCCATTTTTTACTATATGTGGCAAATATGTAATCCCAGTCCTTCAACTTGTTTTTTAGTATTATTTGTAAAACAGATATAATGACATTTATCAATCTTTTCTTGTGTATCTTTGTCTTCATTAAATGTCTTTCCCTATCAAGATCCTAATTTCCTTTTATGTGAACATCTTTAACCAATCTAGAGTTATTGTATTCTAAAGGGTAAGGATCTAATTCCCTAATTTCCCATCCCAAATATCAAAAGAATATTTGGCAAAAAGCATAAAAAATATTATCAATAACCTATATCAATTTGAAAAAATGAAGGTATATTCTCTTTCCCTGTTGGTTCTTGATAAACTGGCTTTGTTTTGTTTTTCTTTTATTCATTCATTTAAAAAATCTTATTAACTGCCTATCTTGTGTTGAACATCACTCTAGTCCCTAGGAATACAGCAGACAGGGTTCTTGCTTTCAAAGAGCTGATATTCTAGTTGTCCCTCTTGTAGTTTCTAAATGCCAATACATTTTTCAATTCTAATTATTACCTTCAATTTTACACATATACATTTTAATCCATGTTGTCCCCAAGCATAAATAATCAATCATATCAGTAACGTTTCTGCCACTCCTCCCTCTTTCCTTGAATCCTGACATTGATGAGACTTCTGTGATATTATTTCCCTCCTATTCAAATTTCCTAATTATATTCATACTAGTGACCCAGTACATGAAATTCTTCCACAGGGGGTGGGGGTGGGGTTAGGGGGGTTGTTCTTCAGTCCAGGCTGCACCCTCTCCAATCTGGGATTCCTTGAAGGATGTCCTACTGCTGGTTTACAGGGATCAGGCCTAAATAGGCAGTTGGACATCCCTCTCACAATCCAGAACTGCTGGCTTTCGTACTCACCTGCCTGCCTGCCTGCTTGATTGCCTCTAACCACCCTGTCTGCCGGCCTGCTCACTCCAAACTGCCCCCCTGCTGTCCTGATCACCTCCAACTGACCCCCACCGACAGCCTGCTCACCCCCAACTGGCCCCCCTGCTGTCCCATCCTGGCCTAATCACCTCCCGGTGACCCAAGTTCCCAGCCCCTCCCTTTTTTTTTTTTTTTCCGGTGCCTCCTTGACTGGAGACCAAGGCTGGCTGGAAGCAAGTATCCAGGATTTATCTATCTTCTATAATTGAAACTTTGTAGCCTTGAGTGGAAGCTGGGGCCAGCCAGGGTGGGCAGGAAGCTTGGCTTCCTCCATTGCCAGGACAATCCAAGCCTCTTGCTTGCTCCAGCTCTGTGGCTGGTTGCCGGCTGGTGGGCATAGCAGAGTGATGGTAATTTGCATGTTTTTCTTTTATTTAGGTATATGGAATTATACTTCAAAATTATTTGTTACCTTTAATTATAAAAAGATCATAACACCCACATTTATTTTGGTTTCAGTGAGAACTATCTGTTCTATTTACTAAGTTTATTTAGTCCCAGGAATAGTATAATTTGTGTGGCCTTAGCATTATTTCTAAGCATATTTTGATTGCTCTTAGATGTCACTGTTGTGTAAATTATTGCTCAGTTTCTTCTGTGAGCTTCCTTCCATACACACATATTCACTGTCCTTCCTACCAATCAGGGGGTTTATCTTGGTAGTGATGAGTGGGCAGGGACAATTTACAGACTTGACTTTCTTCACTTTCTGTAAGTTAATGTCATTTTTAGTAGAGGAAATAAAATTTCTATTGAAAAAAATGTGCCCATTTTATTATCTTCAAATTTGGGTCCTCTTCTAATAATGCTTTTTAAATGATTTCTGGTATTTTAGGATTAATTAGTCCTAGCCAGTTTGGCTCAGTGTATAGAAAGTCAGCCTGTGGACTCAAAGGTCCCAGGTTCGATTCTGGTCAAAGGCACATGCCTAGGTTGCAGGCTCAGTCCCTGCAACCTAGGGGGGGCATTCAGGAGGCAGACAATCAATGTTTCCCTTTCATCATTGATGTTTCTGTCTCTCTCTTCCTCTCCTTTCCTCTCTAAAATCAATAAAAATATATTTTATAAAAATTAAATTAAAACCAGTTTAAGGTTTTGAAAATAATTTCAGATATTTAGCAATCATTAATAATTATGCAATTTGAATTTTGTAATTATTTAAGTTATTAAAGTGGAAACTATCTTCACATAAGATATATTATAAATATGAACATATTAGACTAATAAAGAGAAAACTTTCCAGTGGTTTTCTATTATAACCTATATAATAAAACCTAATATGCAAATCGACCGACTGGTGGAATGACCAGTTGCTATGATGTGCACTGACCACTAGGGGACAGATGCTTAATGCAGGAGCTGCCCCCAGCCCGCAGGCCCCAAATCATCCAAGTTGGGTGCCAGCAGGGGGCCCCAATCACCCTGCCGGTCACCCTACGGATTGGCCCTGATCATCGGCCAGGGCTAGGGACCCTGACTATGCACACATTTTGTGCATCAGGCCTCTAGTATAAAATAAAATCTCAACATCTTACAAAGTCTTTAAGGCTCCCCAAGATCTGGCCTCTTACTTCTTCAAACTCTTCTTCCACTATTCCTCTCTCAAAACCAACTAAACACACTTTCATTCTGCAACTCAAATTCATTTATATCTTCATAATTGCTCTGATTTCCTTGTGGTAGGCCAGTGGTCTGCAAACTGCAGCTCCGAGCCATAGTTTGCTGCTCTGTTGACTAATGAGTCTGCCGACCACTGTGGTAGGCTCCTCCTTGTCATTCAGATCTCAGTTCAAATATCAATTTCTCTAGCCAAAACCGGTTTTGCTCAGTGGATAAAGCATCGGTCTGCAGAATGAAAGGTCCCAGGGCTGGTCAAGGGCATGTACCTTGATTATGGGCACATCCACAGAAAGGGGCATGCAGGAGGCAGTTGATCAATGTCTCTCTCTCGTCGATGTTTCTAACTCTCTATCCCTTTCCTTTCCTCTCTGTAAAAAATCAATAAAATATATTTTAAAAAATATATCAATTCCTCCAAGAAACCTTTCCTGACCACTCTATTTAATGCTGCCACATCACTACTGCTCAGTCTCTTATCACCTTAACTGTTTTATTTTCTTCCTAGGACTTACCACTATTTCTAACTACTCTTCTTGTTTCCTGGTATACTGCCTGCTCTATCACCAGACTATATATGCTTTCTGAGATCTGGAATCATCTTTCTCTTGTTTGCCATTATACACATATACCTGGTAAGCGATTCAGTAAATACTTGTTACATAAATGAAGAAATACAAAGATTGAGTTAATATTGTTACATAAGACATCCAGTGGGTGAATTTTCCTATTATTTCTAATATTAGTATCTAGCAAATATAAATTGTTGGGAGTGTCTATTATTACTTATTACATGCATTCTTTAACTGTATTTAGAATTAATACTTTTCCCCTTTCAGGCATAATGATACTCAAAGAAAACACTAGGGCTTAAATCGAGATTTTTTTCAGGGAAATAGTTCCTAATTACTGAACAACTATATAGAGTACTTTATATTTAAGAGTTAATTTTCAGCTGTGGAACTTTGAAAACACCAGTATGAAGTAAAATTCTGAAGCTGATCTTTGGGATTGTAACAAAATAGTAAAAAAATAATTTTTGTAAAGTTTATATTCTGAACATAGTTATTTAAAATTCTTGCCTTTTCAAAGACAATGTGAAACCATTACTTTTTTTTTAATTTGTTGAGTAGAATGTACAACACAGATGAACTGAAAGAAAGCCAACAATGTTTAAGAAAAAACAGGTAAGAGAAATAATAAGTAAATGACAGGCCCAAATGAAAACTATATTATAGGGTTCACTTTCATTCTCCTGTAAGGAGGTTAATTTATGTTTTCGGAAAATAGAAACTTTTTTAGTATGAAGCATACATTAGCAATATGCTTTAGCATATATAAGTAAGGAAACATACCTGTTCTGATTTAAGTACACTAAGTTCCTGCTGAAGTTTATCACTGTCACTTGGTTCAGTTATCCCAAGTGATAATTCATTTGTCACAGATGGCAAGTGATCCCAACACAACTGTTCTTGTTTGCTTTCTTTCCCAATAGTCATATTTTCAAAAGGTATTTTCTCATCCTCCACTATTTTTGATGCACCAAAATCTTTACTTATTTTAGAAACTGATCCTCCAGATTCCCTGCTTGTCACAGTAACAACTCCATCATTTAAAGAACATAACTGAACATCACATCCACTTACATCTTCTGTCCTATTTTGGTTAATTATGACTTCTAGCTCTTTACATCTCAATAAAACTTGCTCTTTCTCTTGCTTTAAAGATTTAACTTCTTCACTTAGAAAACAAATTTCACCATGTTTCTGTTTTAATTGTTCAGAAAGGTCAGATAGTTTTTCTGACAGTTCTAATTTTTCTCGCTTGGTTACCTCAAGTTTTTCCATAAGTTCTGTAGTATCTTTCTCAACCACCTCACCAATTTCCAATGATTCTGCTATAAAAGTTTTGTCATCATCAAATATTGAACTTTTCATTTTTTCTGTAGCTGGATTTAGTTTTTGCAAATGATGAAGTTCTTCACTAAGTGCTTTAAGTTTACTTCTATACTCTACCTCTTGTTTATTTTTACTGTCTTCTAAATCATTTTTTGCCTTCAGAAGGCAAGCATAGTCCTCTTGTAACTCTTGATAGTTAACTTCAAAATTTTTTTCAGCAAATGAAAAAGTGTTTCGTTGCTTCTCAATCTCTTCATTTAGCTGAGTACATTGTTTTTTGAGGTCTTCGTTTTCCTCAGCAAGCATTTCTATTTCTGTTTGCCAGCTACCATCTTTAGATTTGGACTTAATGGAATCCATGCAAACTAATCTTTCTTCTTTGTTAACAGGAGTATATATTTTCAACAAGTCTTCAAGGGCTTTCTTTTCATCTTTAAGAATACTATTCTCCGCTTCAAGCTGCACAAATTTTTCTTGAAGGTCATCCTCCTTTTCCTTCATTTGTTTCTCCAATAATTCAGTTTTAAGTTGCAATTCTTGAACTTCTTGTTCAAGTGTACCCTTTTCTTTTTCTTCTTGTCTGAGTATTTCAATTTCTTTTTGAAGTTCATTGATTTGAAGAGCCATTTCTTCTGATTTTGAATTCACAAGAGACTGCTGTAAATCTTTTAGCTTTGAAATTTCCAAAATTAATTGATTCTGCTTAGTTATCAAATTGTCTCTTTCAAACTGTATGTTTTCTATCTTTTGACTCATTTCATTCTGTAAGCCATCTATCTGCTGTTTATAATGAATGCCTAAATTATCTTTAAGTTTTTCAATATTTATTCGATGCTCAATTTCTAAATCTTCCTTTAGCTTGGAAAGTTCTTCTTCATGACTAAACAGAAGCTGTGTTCTCAGTCTCTCTAATTCAGCTTCTTGTGATTCTGCCATTCTATCTAATACAGCATTCTTTTCTCTTTCTAACATTTCAAGTTTTATCTTATAATTTGTAACTTCTGCTTCATGTTTTAATTCTAGTTCCTTCCTGGATTCAGATGCAGATACAATCTCAGCTTTCAAATCCTCCACTGTACTAAGGGACTTATGTGCTTCATTTAGTTTACTTTCTTGTTCAGCTATTGTCTGTCTAGCTCTTTGAATTTGGTCTCTTGAAAAGCTCAATTCTTCAAAAAGGTCTTCAAGCTGTCTTTGTAGAGCAGACTTTTCTCCTAAAATTATCCCTAGTTCTTCTTTGAGTTTTTCTTTTTGCGAGTTAGTATCTTGCAATTTTACATTCAGTTCATTTATTGCCATATTCATTAACTCTACTTGATCTTCATTAACTGTAATATTTGGACATGATCTTAAGGCATTTTCCATCTCTCCTTTATGTTGTATTTTAAGTTCATCTATCTGTGATATGTGTTGTTTTATTAACTCCTGTTTCATCTGTACTATCTGCTGTCCATACATCTCATCAAGCTCTGCCCGGAGTTGTTCTAACTTTCTTTGTGTTTCTTGTTCCATTCTTTGCAGGATATCAGTTTCAAATTGGCTATCTTTATGGTTTTTCTTCTGAAGTTCTTCAACTGTCCCCATTAATTGTTTTATTTCCTCAGAACACTGTCTTTCCTTTTGCTTGGAATTAGTCAGCTCTAAATTCATATTTTTTATCTCTTGGTTCTTTTGTACAACCTGTTCTTGTAATTCTTCCAGTAATTTGTCAGCAGCTGTGACTTTATCCTTTAGCTCAAAAGTTTTTCTTTCTTCTTCAATTATTTTTGTTTTTAATTCTTCAATGATTGCCTCCTTTTCTTGAACTTCTTTATTTGAACTTTCTACTCTTTTATCTTGTTCCTTTAAAAAGAAAAATAATGAAAATATAAATATGATATTTTTAGTTCCTAGGAACTTAACCTCATTACCAGGAAAGTAAGATTTTTACATAATCATAAAAAAGTGACTCCTGTCCCTCAATTTTCTCAAGTCAGTGAGAATTTATAGTTCTAGAAGAAAGTCTTAAAAATCAAGGTTCCTCCTGTGTATTCTAATGACCTGAAGGTATTTGATGGGCAAGTGCTTTAACTTCATTCGTGGGGCTAAGTAAATTAGAAATTTAGGGATATGCAGCATTTAAGTGATTGAACCTCAAGCGACATGCACATGCAAGACAACCCTACCATGTATGACATATCAACTTGGTCCTAGACTTTGGTTTCAATAGAAATTTGAAAGTGGGACAGATACTTTTTCCTGGTTTGGTATTCTATTTCAGAATTGTAGATAAGCCTAAATCCAGAACACTTGCCAAATCTGTGATTATCATTATGCAAGCACAATCATTCACAAGAGTCTGATACCAAAATAAGTCAAGTTGAAGTTTTCCCTTTGTTACTTAGTTGCCTATGTAGTTAAAGGTTGTAGACCCAAGAATAAAAAAATAAAAGTCAAATCCAAAGAATGGAACAGACTATAAGTAGGTAAATTAAATACCTTAAGGAGACAAGAGTCCCAGGCCAAGGGGACTTATTAGTAAAGGCACTTGAATGAATATATTAACATTTAACATTTAATATATAAAGCAAGAATGTCAAAGCCCAGAAAAAGGAAAGCCTCAGAGGGAACTGTTGGCAGAGCCCATTCATGTATAGTCAGTCTAGGGAAGAGAACAAAGGTGCCATGAGACTGAGAATTCTGATCCTTCTGGGAAACCACATTCCAAATGTAGGAAGCAATATAGGGGGTTGCAGCCAACGCAATTTAAGAATTCCAGTCCAGAGGCATGATCATTCCTACTGTGAGATGAATATCAGGTTCTCACAGCCTAATGCCCTGATTATTTGATTCCTATAACATTTCTTGATCTCATGCTCACTAAACAACTTTTATTATTATTTGGCTCTTCAAGGAACTTGAAGTATACAGGTCTCTGGGAAAATTATTTTTCATTATAAAGTAATAATTTTATATTGAAGCCCTGGCCAGTGTTGCTCAGTGATTAGAGCATCACCCCAAGTACCAAAGGGTCGCAAATTCCATTTCTGGTCAAGGGCATGTACCTAGGTAGCATGTTTGATCCCCGGCCTTGGTGGGGACAGGTGCAGAAGGCAACAGTCGATGTATCTCTCTCTCACTGTTTTTTTTTTTTCTCTCTCTCCTCCACCCCTTTCCTTCCACTCTATCTAAAAATCAATGAAAAAAAATCCTTTGGTGAGTATTAACAATAAATAAATAATCCTTCCTCCTCTTCCCCCCCCAAAAAAAGAAAATCTTATATTCAAGATTAAAAAATTAGACTCTTGAACTTGGAAAATCTGAGTTCAACTGAGACAGCTCATCTCAGTTGATAGAAAATAAAAACCAAATCAGACTTCTGACCCTACAAATAAAAGACCACATTCTTTACTATTAAATTAACCGAGGCAATGAATGCTTTCCTGTGCAGTCACTTGAGCAAAATCCTATCAGCTTCTACGTTGGTATCACATATCCCATTCAATGTCACCATAAGTTATTACTAAGGACTAAGCCTCTTATGTTCATTTTAGCACTACTATATGATATTTAAATCAGCTTAATCTCTGAAATCTCAATGTTTTCATCTATAAAATAAAGATATTATTTTCTCTATCTCACAGAATATGCTTGACACTAAAATATATATATTAATTGTTAAAGTAAAAGAAATGTATTTATATGTAAATATATAAATGCAATATAACTGTATACTAGGAAAAAATCTATAGGGCATTTGGAATCTATAGGAAAGTATAATCACTTTACTGGGGTCAACTTAAGTTAAATTGTTAAATAAATAATTAGTCTTGAAAATGTGAACATTGTTATATATAATATATATGAGGAATAACCTTAGTTGATTTGAATTTTAGCAAGAATTCCTTATTGTCAGTTCAAAATGTGAACATTGTTATATATAATATCAATGAATTATTTGAATTTTAAATGACCTTACATTATTCTGCCAACTAAATATAATATAATACAATACAAAAAAATTCAATTTCCAGGCTTCTAAACTAGATTGTCTTTCTACTTTCATCCTAGAAAGGGTCATTTTCAAAGACTATCATTTTCTAATTTAACTACTTTTTATTTTCTATACATGTATCACCTGGGTTCTTATGCACATTCCACCTACTGTCAAAATGTTCTCCCATCTTGCCCTGGCTGGTATGGCTCAGTAGCTAGTGCGTTGACTTACAGATTGAAGAACTCTAGGTTCGATTCTGGTCAAGGGCACATGCTCGGATTGCGGGCTCAGTCCCCAGTGGGGGCGGAGGGGTGCAGGAGGCAGCTGATTAATGATCCTCTCTCATCATTGATGTTTCTCTCTCTCCCTCTCCCTTCCTCTCTAAAATCAATTTAAGAATATGTTCTCCCATCTCTATCAGTTCAGATTCATAATTTAATCACTTATTTACCAAATAAGTATTGAGTAGCTGGTATGTGCCACACTAATGCCAACTGCCAAGGAAACAAAATTCAATTAAAAAGAGATTATTCCAACTTATTGCCCTACTTCATACACCTCTTCCCTAGAGCCTACCCTTAATCACTTCCTTTATGAAGCCAGACTCAGAATTTTCAACACACGTGTTACCTACACTTATCCTTGTTTCGTGTGTCTTGTGTACAAGGTCCACTATACCATGAGTTCCAGTGAAGAAAAGAACACATTTTAAGCATCACCATTTTTTGCAGGGGCATGTTACAAAACAGATGTTTTGTAAACGTCTACATAATGAACTTTAAATCACCTTGTAAAACATGGTCATTTATCTTAAATTTGTTTATTTTCTATTTTCCCAAGAGCAAAATCTTAGGAAGTTGGACTACATAGGTTTGATATTTGGTTCTACCCTATTTTAAAAATATACATTTTATTGATTTTTAAAAGAGAGGGAGAGGGATAGAGCGCTAGAAACATCGATCAACTGCCTCCTGCACACCTCCTACTGGAGATGTGCCCACAACCAAGGTACATGCCCTTGATTGGAATCGAACCCGGGACCTTTTAGTACGTAGGCTGATGCTCTATCCACTGAGCCAAACTAGTTAGGTTTCTACCAACTTATCACCTTGTATTTGGGCAAACTGCTTCATCCTGGTTTGCCTTGGTACCCTCAGAAGGTTGTTGTAACGATTCGATGAATTAATATGTGTAAAATACTTTCAATACTGCCTGGTAGCAAGTGAACAAAAAATAGATGGTAGCTAATACTTTTACTATTACCCAAACAATACTCCTGGCTTGGAAATTTCTTAACCTCTTTTTGCAAAACAACCCTGCTAAGTTTATAAAACGTATTGTATTGTATCTACAGTCTGTCCTTATTATTCACAAATTCTGTATTTGCGAATTCATCTACTGCTAACACTTATTATTTTTAATTCCCAAATCAATCCTCTCAGTCATTTCAGAAGTACACAGAGTGGCAAAAAATTTGAGTGGCTGGACATGAATATTTCCAACTAATGTCAAACACTCCGTCTTCTTGTTTCAGTTCTTACATGGAAAGGAGAGTAAAGATAGTAGGGGGAGTGCAGTACAGTGCAATATGTTCTGACTCTGGCCCAGTTGGACAGAGTTTGAATCCCAACTCTGGCAACTGTTAGTGGGGTGGCCACAGCCAAGTCACTTAGCATTTCTGAACCTCATTTTATCTTTTGGAACATAATCTACCAGGATGAGTTGTTTTTAGGATTTAAGATTATAATCTATGTAAATATGTATGTGTGTGTTGTGTCCAAGGAGTACTCATTTGCTATGTAAGTGTTCTACGCAAGTATATAAAACATAACTAGAGTGAATAAAGAGAACTGACTTTGTTTTTCCTAACTAAAATCCATGAAAATTCATTTGTCCATAAAAATATTTTCATGCCCAGCTGGGTGTGGCTCAGTGGTTGAGCATCAACCCAGGAACCAAGAGGTCACCAGTTCGATTCCCGGTCAGGGTATATGCCAGGATTGCAGGCTTGATCCCAATGTGGGGTGTGCAGGAGGCAGCTAATCAATGCTTCTCTCTCATCATTGATGTTTCTATCTCTCTCTCTCCCTCTCCCTTTCTCTCTGAAATCAATAAAAATATATTTTAAAATATTTTCAGAATTTAATAACCATGGCTAAAATGAATAGAATACCTATAGATGAATAAAAAGAATAGAAGTTCTTATTATAAATTCTCTTTAAAACTCAGTTTAACATAAGCTCATCACTTTCAAGGAACTCAGTAATGAGTTATTATCTTAAAACTATTTATTATTAGATTCCTAATGGATTTTGAAAGAAATTATGTTACAAACTTAGAGCTTTTCTTAATTATAACATTTTTTAATTCATGTATATAACAAAAAGATTAACATTTGCATACAAAATTTGGAAGTTAATTATAAAGCTGCTACAAGTTACCTCTTTAAAATAAACATACCATTTCATATGTTTTAATTTTCTCTTGCAAAAAACTGATTTGCTTTTTGAAGTCTTCTTTCTTTTTTTGATAATCTTCTAATAGATGGTCTTGTGCTTCCAGCTGTTGCTGATGAGTAAGAATTTGTTGTTTGGCTTGTAGTAAATCTGCAGCAGTGCTACTGTGATTGCTGTTTCTCAGAGTTTCACTAGCCTGTAACTTGAAAACAGAAAGAAACCACAAAGTATTAAATTCTGAAGTGACTGCACTAAGGAATAGATACCTCTTAGGGGTATTAACTTGACTCATAATTCTTTCTGGAAACTGTTCGGAATTTACACGCTTTAGACCTCAGCAAACATACTATCATGGCTGATCAGAGAGTATTGGCATATTATCCAAACTGACCTAATAAGGTTATTTTTCCTATGATAAAGCTGGGAAAGTAGTCTAACGAGAGTAGTAAGACTGAGACAGACAAACAGAAAGAAATGGGGCCTGAAAAACAGTACTTCCTGAATTTCTGACGATATTCTAGTTTCTGATCCCAATCCATTTCAGAAGCCTGGTTGCAGTTCAGCCTTGAATTCTGTAGGATAAGTAGGATCCTTACATTAAATTCTCCCTTTTGCTTAAGCTGTCTTCAATTATTTTCCATTACTTGCCATCAGAAATCTTGATTAATACAATTAGATTCCTATGACTCTAATTAAAATCAAAGCATACCAGAGTTGGCAAAGCATGTGACTATATATTAAATATGTGCAAAACTCGACCCAATCAGATTTATAAGGTTTTGTAAAATTTCAAAATATAGACAAAGGTGAAGTACGAATAAATAAAAGCAAGAAACCACCGAAGAAATATGGCTTAAATTCTTGGTTAACATAACAACTGGTCTTCACTAGGTGTTTTTTTTTTCAACATGATACATAATAGGCAAGTGAATTTTAAACAAATTTAAATTTATTTTGGACAGTGTAAAAAAAGTGCAATTGTTTTCTAAAGACCTAATAAACTTTGTTCTATTAGAAATACTTACATGCTGAAATTGAATCTGTAAATTTTGGCTTTGTTCTGTCAATTCTAAAAATTCTCTCATTGTCTCATCCTTTTCTCTTCTTGCTTGTTGTAAATTAGCAGTAAGCTGAGTTATGATGCCATCTCTTTGTTTAATGGCAGCTTCAAATTCTTGTAACTAAAAGACACCAGTGAAATTAATAAGTGCTAGATTTACTTTTTAAAACAAAACAGATTATAACAGGTAACTGTTCTTCAAAAATATGATTTCAAAACTCATTGCCAGAATTATTACCACTTATAAGCAATCTTCTCCATATTTGAAGACTATTACTTCCAAAAAAACTTTAAAAATGAGTATCTGAACTTAGAAACAAAACATATTAGGTCTAATTTGTCCATGTATCTACTTCTAGAAGAACAGTGTCTTTACACTAAGGAATGCCTCAATCTGTTCCTAGGCAACACCCTCCTGACAGATTCAATCTGCACTCTTGCCTGGAAAAAATGAAACTGAAATGTATCCTCTCATCCTCATAGATGTTCTATTTCACCTTGTTTCTATAACTGACTGCCAAAAACAACAGATGTCATTTTAACCACAGAGGTTACTTACAAGGACTCACTGACATTTTTAATGAGGTTAAGTCATCATATTTTGATGTGGTATGCACAATAATTTTCTCTCAGGCTGACTACAAAAACATCTACTCTGCTGAAGTGATTTCAGTATGCCTATCTCTTAAAGTTAAATAAAAGAGTCCATGTTTTATTAGCTCTGTTAATGAAATCCTGTTTTTAAGTGAAGCTATGATACACACACACACACACACACACACACACACACACACAAATATTATAAGTTGACCATAAGTTACCATTTAATAACCTCATCTTTAAAACATGTACATATACTGCCAAATTTCCCATTTTTGTTTTTGTGAGTAACAGAAACCATGTAAGGTAAACATACTTGCTGTAGTCCTTCAGTCCCATAGGTGGCCCTCATTTCTTCCAGTTCTCTGTTTAGCTCCTCAATTTCATGCTGTTTTCCAACCAATTCATTTTCCATCATCTCTAGGTGGGTCGGATTGTACTGTGCTCCATGTTCAGAATAAGAATCATCAACACCAAATTCTTCTTCCTAAATCAATCCAAGATATTGAAAAATTCAGTACTAGCACATTCCTCAGGAAGAGGAATCCAAATATTCAAAGCAATGTCCACTTTAACTCATCACCTGTGAGTTTACTCATATGGCAATCTACTTTGTTGCTATTGAACATATAACTCAAAAGCAAAAACAAGGTATCTGCAAATTTTGTTACATTGAGCTTTATAACAAAGAGTAGATACTTTTGTTTTGTTAAATATTAAAAGCATTTAGGATTCACCCACAGAAAGAAGTACATGCAAGAAAAATCTTTGTTAGTAAGCCAGATGGTTTTAAATAGCATAAAACATTAGTATCATGAGTAGTTTTAAATACTGTACCCTTAATAAATTTGTAGGCTTTCCTGTTCTCACCACAAAACTGCAACCATTTACCTGTATAAAAACAATTTCCTGATATATTATGATTTTAAATAGAATTCTATTTAGAGTTAACAATTGTATTTCTGTTACCTGTATTCATGTCTCTTTCATGCCTAGGAAAAATGCCTCATTGGCAAAAACAGATACAGTGATTAAACATAAATTATCTAATGAGTGCTTACTATGCAAAAAACACTACATTTTCTTTTCAGTGATTTAAAGTTCTAAGTGCAGTTTTTCTTTTGTCTTCATAAGATTATAAACTTCAAATTATTGGATTGACCCTCTTCTACAAAACACTGCTTTAAACTTATTTAAATAATTTTTATAAAGTCCTACTCATTTTTAAAGTGAGATTGTTTACTGGTACAAATTCACTGAAGACTGGCAAGCAGGTCTAGAGCTAGGAGATCAAGAGACAAGGAACACCCCTTTAAGAACTTTTCCATGGGGGTAGTACTATATAGCCATGCCAACCCCGATGGGCGTGGAGATTTTCCATACATATTACTGTCGGTCTCTATCACAGACATTTTGTGGTAGGAAGAAGGATGACTACTATGTCTTTAGGGCTGCCTTGGTGGAAGATTAATTTCAGATCAATCAATCTAATTAACAATCCTCTCTTCCCCTCGCCCCCAACAGTATAAAAATTAACTATATTCCACTCAAATCTAAATTATTCAAAATTCTATGCTAGTAGAATCCAAAACAATGAAGTTTTTACTATTGAAATTCATAAGATAGAATATCCTGGAATTAGATCCACATGTGGTTCTGTTACTCACAAAAACAAAAATAGGAAATTTGACAGTATATGTACATGTTTTAAAGATGAGGTTATTAAATGTTAGCTTATGGTCATCTCATTATATATATATATATATATATATATATATATATATATATATATATATAATAGCTTCACTTAAAAACAGGATTTCATTAACAGAGCTATTAAAAGATGGACTTTTATTTAACTTTAAGAGATAAGTAGGCTCAAATCACTTCAGCAGAGTAGATGTTTTTGTAGTCAGCCTGAGAGAAAATTATTGTGCATACCACATCAAAATATGATGGTTTACGCTCATTAACCGTAACACTTTAAAAACTGAAGATCCTAACTAAGAATTCTTTTTTAAAAATATGTATATATTTTATTGATTTTTTTACAAAGAGGAAGGGAGAGAGGGATAGAGAGTCAGAAACATCGATTAGCTGCCTCCTGCATACCCCGCACTGGGGATGTGCCAGCAACCAAGGTACATGGCCCTTGACCAGAATCTAACCTGGGACCCTTTACTCCATAGGCTGACACTCTATCCACTGAGCCAAACCCCTTAGGGCCTAACTAAGAATTCTTTATCTGAGTTTGATTCCTTTCTTTCCCCCCCTCAGGATAATTTCTGGAAAACAAAGCTAAAATAAACAAACAAAATCACCTTTATAGCAACATGTATTAAAATTTGTAAACATCAAATTCTGCTTCCTAAATCAGTCTTTCAATGAAGTACAAATAGGTACATTTTAAATATAAAAATGTTCTGTAATGGTACATACCATGTATTACTATTTAGGAAAAAAATCACAGGAAAGATCATTTTTATTTTAAAACTATAAAATGGCATTCACACAAAACTTTTTAAAAATATATAGTTTTATTGATTTCAGAGAGGAAGAGAGACAGAAAGAGATAGAAATATCAATGAGAATCATCAGCCAGCTTATCAGCTGCCTCCTGCACGCCCCTCACAAGGAATCCAGCATGTGCTCAGACTAGGAATCAAACTATGACCTCCTGGTTCATAGGTTGACTCTCAACCATTATGCCACACTGGCTGGATTCACACAAAACTTTTTCTTTCAATAAACATTAGTTTAAAAACATAAAATAACTTCACTCTTTAATTTACTGATTATTACCTTATCTTTATACTTAATTTGGTAGTACATACATTCAAAAATATCAATAATTGATGTTTTAAAAAGATAAAAAGAATCTGATGATTCATAAAAGTTTATGAAAATGACAGTTGACATCATAGCTGATCCAGGGAATTGGAGCCAAGTAACTAATGAGGTCAAGACAATCCATTCAAAATCAAACTTGAATATCAAACATCATATTGTACACCTTAAGTATATATATAAATTAAATTGTAAAATTATACGTCAATAAAACTAAGGCAGCTAGGGAGAAATACAAAATTATTATATGTAGTATAAAAGAGAAACCCATGTCAAAGTTGAAAAGCTAAGTTTATACTACTTTATGGCTATAAATAAATGTTTCCCAACTCCAGCCAGTCATTTCATAAATGTTATGAATTAAACAAGTGTCTTGGTTAAGAAGTATTAGATAATTAGATGAAATCCATAATAAAATTGTATACCCTACTATCATTTCATCTTTCTATATATAACAAAGCATATTTACCCACCTGTCTTTCTCTATGTTGCCTGTAGCATTTCCCACTTTCTGCTCAAATTGTATGAATAAAAATTTGTCATGTAAATATGGCATTCTGTATATGATATGACCCTTCCTTGAGGACTAAACAGATCATGCATAATTTAATTCAGAAAAAGTATTTTAGTCTGATTTCCCTAGTAGTATATATAATTGGACATGTATTTATACAAAACAGATCTTTCATAGGTCACAGGATAAAAATATCTAATTCTCTCTAGGCTTGAATCCATTTTTCAACCCAACACGTATATACTAGTAAGCTAAAGAAGTCAAGAACATTAGGCTCATACCATATCCGTATACATAAAATTTCCAAAGTAAGTTCTAAATTAATATATAACCAAAATCTAAGATCCTTCTGAGAATAACTTAATAAAATAATTTTTATCACTCGCTTGTTTCATATATAGGGTGAAGAAAAATATATTAATACTGAGAAGCCATAAAAGATAAATAAACAAGCTTTGCAAATTATCTTTTAGATACCAAAACACCATACTAAATATCATCAAATAACCCTCTCAACTACCCTATAAGGTAGATATTATTACCCCTGTTTTATGGGTAAGAAAACTGTGTTTCAGAGTTTAAGTGATGTGCCCAAGTTTAGCTTGGAGGTGATGAAGCTGAGATTTGAATACAGGTCTTTCTGGATCCAAAGCCATTACTCGTTACATTACCTTAACTGCTACATACCTGAAAAATGGCAGTGATACTTAGACAAAATACAAGATATGTGGTCTATAATAAAACCATGAAATTTTAAAAATGTAGAAAACTCAAGCATAAACCGGGGCAGCCAAGATTAATAAATTCCAAATATGGTATTTGTTGTGGTTATAATCTAGGGGTTGACAAAAGTAGGTTTACAATTGTTAGTACACAAAACAGATTTATTTTTTAAAAAATATATTTTATTGATTTTTTTTTTTACAGAGAGGAAGGGGAAGGAAGAGAGAGTTAGAAACATTGATGAGAGAGAAATATCCATCAGCTGCCTCCTGCACAACCCCTACTGGGGATGTGCCCGCAATCAAGGCACATGCCCTTGACCAGAATTGAACCTGGGACCCTTCAGTCTGCAGGCCGATGCTCCATCCACTGAACCAAACCGGTTAGGACCAGATTTATTCTTGTATTATTTATTATTATTATTAACCTACTTTGCCCACCTCTGTATGTGTTGCCTAAAAAAGAATTTTATAGGGGGACGAGTATAGAGGAGGTGTTATTGAAAAGTAATGCCTACATAGGGCATCAATTTATTTATTTAACCCTCGTTAATTATCTTCCTGACCAGATTACTAATAAGTATATTCCCAGCTTTTAAGCACATTAAATTGGCAATTCAAAACAGTAATACATTCATTTAAGAACAGGGAATTTATATTTTAATACTAGAAATCTACAATAAATCAAAACTTAAGGAATATACTGAGTTACTGAGCCATTCAGAGTAAGGAATATTTTTCCATGTCCTTATAATCTGGACCAAAGAAATAACAATCATATCTAAAAAAATAAGAAAAAGTTAAACTGACATATATTCATTACTAATACATAAAGAAGGTATTTCCTAAGATGGCCAATGCCTACATCAGTTTTGATCATTACTGTGTTAAATATGGATACCTTATAATAATCATATATCCTAGAAAACCAGTATCAAACACTCCTAGAAATGGAAAAAAAAGAATTTTATCTAATTAAGGCCCAAGCTTTCATACAATTTAAGACCTTAGTTAAAATCTGGGAGAAAAAATTATATATATATATATATATATATATATATATATAAAAAATTTCTGATATATATATATATCAGAAAAGCATAATCTTCAAGTTTTCTAGGTCATTTATATTATGTCATGTTATGCTATATTTTGTTAAACTTATAAAAATACAGAATCATGTGAGCTGTAAGAAGTGAAGTACTAATAGTCAATAACAGTTTCAAGAATAATATAAATTATCCATCATAATATTATTTATTCTTACCTCTGAACTATAATCTTCGGCTGTGGTTGAAATTTCACTTTCTGGCTAAAACAAAAGTAAAAACTGATTACATTAAGGGCCTTTACCATCTAAATACTGTATTTTATTAACCTATTACTATAGGTGCACATAAAAATATCACTAAAAACCTATACAAATTATTCAGATCTTTAAAATTTCCACTCTGATTAACAATGGGTAAATAACACATCTAAAATTTAACACTAGGCATTTTTTTATATATAAAAATATCAAGAGGTATTTCACACCAGGTCTTGTATCACCAAGAATCATTTGAAAGACAAAAGTACCAATTAATATATCATCCCACTAATACTTGTGTCTCTTCTAAATAAAAAAGTCCTGCTCTGGCCCATGTTTCTCAGTGGTTAATGTGTTGGTACAACAAAGGATTGTGGGTTCAATTTCCAGCCAAGGGAATATATTTGGATTGTAATTTTGATTCCTGGCCCCCATCCAGGTGAATATAGGAGGCAACCAATGGATATTTCTCCCTTTCTTTCTCTCTTTCTCTCCCCCTCTCCCTCCCTCACTCCCTCCCACTTTCTCTCTAAAAAAAAAAAAATCAATGCCAAAAATATCCTTGGACAAGGATAAAAAAAAATAGCCTGGCTGGATTGAGTATTGACATATGAACCAGGAGGTCCTGGTTCAATTCCCAGTTGTGGCTGGATCCCCAGTGGGGGCATGCAGAAGGCAGCTGACCAATGATTCCCTATCATCTCTCTCTCTCTCTCCCTCTCTCTCTCTCTCTCTCTCTCTCTCTCTCCCCCCCTCCCCTCTCTCTCCCCTCTCTCTCCCCTTCCCTCTTTCCCTCCCTCCCTCTCTCACTTCATCTCTGGAATCAATAGAAATATTTAAAAAATAATAATAATAAATAAATTTAAAGGTCCTAATATGTTAGTAAAAAAGTCCAATTTCTTTAAAAGGAAAAATCATTAAATCTTGAGTCTATAAAAGTAATAACAACTTGAAGAAAAATAACTTTTGTTGTTAACACCTTTGCAGCTTACAAAGCACTTCTAAAGACATTCTTGTTTCATTCATACATCCCTGAGATTTGGGTATGAAGTAAGTGATTTTTCCAAGCTGCCCTCAGTTGAGAAGTACTGTCCTAGGAAGGAAGAGTCAAGAAGAAAACCTAAATTTTCACTTTCTCCCTCTCATATAAGAAACTCATTTTAGAAGTAAGAAAAAAAGGCCCAGATATTTCACCTCTACGTTTAACAAATATGAACCATCACTGTCTCCTTTCTGATCTACTTATGGAAATTTTATTCATCATTCAAGACCAAATTTAAGTCTACCTACTACCTCTATGATATAATAACTGATGTCAGGAATAGGAAAAAGCCCTACCCCTGTTCTAAAATTCTGTAGCAGTTAATTCCTAACTCATGTGACCCTCTTTTAAATCCAAAATATTTCCATGACAGAAGCCCTCCATGGTTCACTTGCTTATGCATACTGTGTACTAAAACAGTGGTAACTGAGGATAAGAAGACACTCTTTGAACTCAGAAATGCTAGGGAAGCAGTGAAAATGCAGAGACAAAGAAACAGATCACAAATAAAAGAAACGGAGGAAAGCAAATGACTGGATATAGAGTTCAAAACCATGATTATAAGGTTTTTCAAGAATTTCCTAGAAAAGGCCGATAAATTTAGTGAGACCCTCAGGATATGAGCAAGACCCTCGAGAATATGAAAAAGGACCAACTAGAAATTAAACATATACTGACTGAAATAAAAACTATTATATAGAGACCTAACAGCAGACTAGAGTACCACAAGAATCAAATCAAAGATTGAAAATACAAAGAAGTAAAAAACTGGAAAAAGAAAAAGGAAAAAATATCCAAAAATTTGATGATAATATAAGGAGCCTCTGGGACAGCGGTTCTCAACCTGTGGGTCACAAACAGCTAGCAGGGTCTCCTAAGACCATCAGAAAACACAGATATTTACATTAAGATTCATAACAGTAGCAAATTACAGTTATGAAGTACCAACAAAATAATTTTATGGTTGGGGATCACCACAACATAAAGAACTGTATTAAAGGGTTGTGGCATTAGGAAGGTTGAGAACCACTGCTCTGGGACAACCTCAAGCATAGCAACATTCGAATTATGGGGGTGCCAGAAGAAGAGAGAGAGCAAGAAATTGAAAACCTATTTGAAGAAATAATGACAGAAAACTTCCCTCACCTGGTGAAAGAAATAGACTTACAAGTCCAGGAAGCACACAGAACCCCAAACAAAAGGAATCCAAAGAGACCACACTAAGATACATCATAATTAAAATACCAAGAGCAAAAATCAAAGAATATTAAAAGCAGCAAGAGAAAAACAGTTGATTAACTACAAGGGAGCACCCATATGATTGTCAGCGGATTTCTCAACAGAAACTATGGGAGTGGCAAGAAATATTCAACATGATGAATAGCAAGAACCTACAACCAAGATACTCTACCCAGAAAAGCTATCACTCAGAATTGAAGGGCAGATAAAGAGCTTCACAGATAAGAAAAAGCAAAAGGAGTTCATCAACACCAAACGAGTATTGTATGAAATGCTGAAAGGTACTCTTTAAGAAGAGGAAGAAGAAAAAAAAGGTAAAGATAAAAATTATGAATAACAAATACATATCTGTCAACAAGTGAATCTAAAAATCAAGTGAATAAAAAATCTGATGAACAGAATAAACTGGTGAATATAATAGAATCAGGGGCATAGAAAGAGAGTGGACTGAAAATTCTCAGGGGGAAAAAGGTGTGCTGGGGGGGGGTTTCAGGAAGAGGCTGGACAAAAAACATACACCTATGGATGAGGATAGTTGGGAGGAAGTAATGGCAGAGGATGGGGAGGAAACGGGGTGGAGAGGAGCTGTGGGGGGGAAAAAAGAAGAATTATAATAATCTGAACAACAAAGATTTATTAAATTTAAAAATAAATAAAACGAAACTATTTATGGTTTCCAAATCACATCACAATGTTTCATGTCTTTGTGAACACAGTCTCTTTGGCACAGAGATGGCATCCCCTACCTCTTTGCTTCCAGCTACATAACCCCACAAGGCTGATTTAGGCATTCTTCCAAATCATGATACTAGGGTACCATGTACACTGTTCCTAGCAAAACTCTAATCAGGGTACATGGCCTATTTTATATCTGCCCTCCCCACTAGACTGACTTTCCTAATGGACAAAACTGTCACATTTTACCTTTGTAACCTTGGTGCTCAATCATCGGTATATAACAGTTGCTTAATAAGTGTTTATTGAATCAAGGTCATGAAAACTGCACAGGGTGCTAATGAATATTGTCATTATAATAACTTTCCACTTACAATTTTAATGTTTAAAAATATGGATGAATACTTACTTCAACAGAAAAGACCTGGTCATGTTTGATTATTTCTCCACTGTGTAGTGTTCGCGTTACTGTGGATTCAGGAGTCACGACTGATCCCTGAGAACTATTCATATACATCTCATCACTCTGTGATTGCTTAATATTCAAAGCATGGTATGCTGATACATCAAGTTTACTGCTTGAAGTATTTTTCTTTTTTTTCTTCTTAGAAGGATTCTGCCCATCACATTGAGCTTTCCTTTGTCGAAACTGGGCAAGCTAAAAAAAACAAACAAAAAAATAAAAAAAAAAGAAAGAAAGAGATTGTCATTATTGTTAAAGATAATTTTTTTTATCACCACTAAGAAAAGAACAGCTTTGGAGTCACTTTCTTTAAGCCTTCACTAAAATGGTAACAAAATAAAGAACAATTGTTGGTCTTTAATATATTAATAACTATTGAGTTGCAAGGAAATTAGTATTTCTGAAAGAATGCTTTTTAAATATTCAGAACTAAAAATGTCAGGTCTCAAAAAAAAAAAGTATTAGCCCAGAGTTGGGTAGAATAAGGGGAAACAGGCACTGCCATTCAACACTTGGTGAGAGTGTAAACTCTGGATGTGAGATTATACAAAAATATAAGAGCTATAGATAAATGTGCTTTGTGGAATTTCTGGGACTTCTAATAATTTATACTTCTGTAATTAGTCCATGTAAAAAGATTTAGCTATACAAATGATCACTGCAGTCTTGTTTATAATGGAGGAAAATTAGAAATAATTTTAATATCAAACAACAGTACTTCTCACTACTTAATCATCAGAATTTATGCCATGTCCCAGTGCCACTTACATTTATCATTTATTGACCATGTTTTAACTTATATGCTTTTCTTATTTAAATTTATTTTATAAGATTTTCTACCCCTGATAAAAATTAATAGCCAGTATCACTTGTGATTTAACAAAAGAGTAAACAGAAATAAAAATAATGAAAAATAAAACTACACTATTAAAATTTTAGTTAAATATTACTGCTTAAGTTTATAAAAGAAACAGGCAAGTGTGAGAAGGGTATAAAGGATAGATGAGCATCAAATAGATGAACTTAAATCCAGAAAGGTGGTAACTTTCTTATATTATTATCCCGTGACATTTAATATCAGATTAGGAGGATATCATCTAAAATATCTGTCACCACCTAAAATCAGAATTATGTACTATTGTATGTAACAGTGGATTAACTCAATTAAAATATTAATATAACCCATTAGTCATAATAAATATGTTTATGACACAGTAGTAGTTATAAAATAATATTGCAATGTATTATTTTCCTTAATAAAAGGGAAATTATGTGCATCTGTTTAACAGAGACAAACAGGCTTCAGGCTCACAGCTTTCATCAATTCATTCTAACTAGCTTAAATTTCAATAACATACACAGGCATAGGCAAAGTCTATAACCGTAATAACTCTGGTATATATCTGGATTTGAGATTACAGGTACTTTTTCTTATGATCATTTGAAATTTCCTTTTTTATGTAATAAATTTTCTAAATTTTATGAAGCTACTACTAACCACTGATTCCTAAACTGAATTTGAGCTCTTGATCATTCTAGAGAAGAGAAACAAAAACATAAGAACAAGTGTAAACCCTTGGTACCTTAAAAAGAAGAAATATACTACCAGTAAATTAATAATATAACTATTAATTAGACCAATTATAAAGATGACCATTAAATTTCTCGTAAGGTATTAAAGCAATCTTAATAATATTGATATCATTAACTACCAAAATATGTGACCAACACAACTATAGAATAACTTAACACAGCATATTTTATCCTTATTTTCTCTGCAGATGAAAAGTATATATTAATAAGAAAGTATAATTCATAACTCAGAACTATCTAATCACTGACCTTGTAGAATATAAAAATATATCACATTTAAATCCCTCCCCTTCTTTAGCTATTTAGCAACCAGCAGTTATTCTACTTCATGTCTGCTTAAGGAACAGATGCAACACCAGTTGCTTCTATTTGTACATTATTAAGTTGCAGGAATGCATTTAAACTACTTTGAGGATAGCAGGTTCATTCTTAAAAATAAACCAACTGAAACACATTATGGATTATCTATAAATAGAATCCAAAATCCAGGCACATCATTTTTAAAAAGATCTCTCAGACAGAATGCAAAATCAAGAAAAATATTAATGAAATTAAAAAAATATATTTGTTTATTACTGATTTCAGAGAAGAAGGGAGAGGGAATAGGAATATCAATGACAAAGAATACAAAAATAGCAGCATAGATGAGCACCTAAACTGTTGCCTCGCACAACAATTTCAAAACTACAACTAAAAGACAGAATGGACATCATCCAGAATCACAAAAAAGCTGGCTGAGTGGAATTCTACAACTGGAAGGAAAGAGAGGGGCTCAAAGAGACCCAGAGGAGCTGCAAAAAGCTGAGGTACGGAGACGTGCGCGTGGAGAGAGCTGGTGCCGGACTGCCTGGCTGGCTTCATCTGGCAGGAGGGAAATGGGAGACTTCCAAATGCACTGAACCCCTTATCCTACGACAGTGAACCCCAGATCCAGCTGAAACTCATATGGGGGGAGTTTGGACTGTGAAAAGGGAGAAGTGTATGGAAATTTAGGGGAGTCGCAAAAGATCAGAAGCCTGGTGGCGCGCACTGCACTGCGTGCAGAGGACCGACTGCTGATTGTGCCGCTGGCTTTCAAGAGTAGGGGGGAGACAGACCCTCCCAACTGTGCCACTTCTAACTCCACTAAACCCCAGTTTGGGGCGAAACCCTGGGGACCCAGACCCATATGGTCCTGGAGCGCAGGGAAGCCAGAGGTGCAGCAGTCTAGAGGCACTGCAAGAGCACGTGCACAGGGACCACTTCAGTGATTACCCAGTCAGTGAGACTCAGGGGCTGTGGAGGGCGGGAATGACTGGAAGGCAAGGCGGTTTGTTAAGCCCTGAGACTACACCCATATCAAGTTCAACAGAGAGGCTTTTGCAGTTTTGCAAGTCTGGTATCATAAGGCTGAATCCAATACAGAAGTTCTCCTGGCATAGTGAAAATGCCGAGACAAAGGAAGAGATCACAAACAAAAGAAATGGAGGAATACAAATGACTGGATATAGAGTTCAAAACCACGGTTATAAGGTTTTTCAAGAATATCCTAGGCCGAGACTGGTTTGGCTCAGTGGATAGAGCCTCGGCTTTCGGACTGAAAGGTTCCAGGTTCGATTCCAGTCGGGGGCATGTATCCTGGTTGTGGGCACATCTCCACTGTGGGGCGAGCAGGAGGCAGCCGATCGATGTCTCTCTCATCAATGTTTCTGACTTTCTCTCTCCCTTCCTCTCTGTAAAAAAATAAATAAAATATATTAAAAAAAAAAAAGAATATCCTAGAAAAGTGGGATAAAGTTAGCGAGACACAAGAGGAGATGAAAAGGAACCAACTAGAGATGGAAAAGATCCAACTAAAGCTGGAAAAGGACCAACTAGAAATTAAACATACACTGACTGAAATAAAAAATATTACAGAGACCTAACAGCAGACTAGAGGAAGGCAAGAATCAAGTCAAAAATTTGAAATATAAAGAATCAGAAAATACTCAACTGGAAAAGCAAGAAGGAAAAAGAATTCAAAAAATGTGAAGATAATGTAAGGAGCCTCTGAGACAGCTTCAAGCATACCAACATCAGAATTGTGGGGGTGCCAGAGGAAGAGAGAGAGCAAGATACTAAAAATCTATTTAAAGAAATAATGACTGAAAACTTCCCACATCTGGTAAAAGAAATAGACCAAAGAGGCCTACACGAAGACACATCATAATTAAAATACCAAGAGCAAAGGACAAAGAGAGAATATTAAAAGCAGCAAGAGAAAAACAGTTCATTACCTACAAGGGAGCACCCATACGACTGTCAGCTGATTTCTCAACAGAAACCATGCAGGCCAGATGGGAGTGGCAAGAAATATATTCAACATGATGAATAGCAAGAACCTACAACCAAGAATACTCTACCCAGCAAAGCTATCATTCAAAATTGAAGGGCAGATAAAGAGCTTCACAGATAAGAAAAAGCTAAAGGAGTTCATCAACTCCAAGCCAGTATTATATGAAATGCTGAAAGGTATTCTTTTAGAAGAGGAAGAAGAAAAAGGTAAAAGACAAAATATTTTGAACAACAAATACATATCTATCAACAAGTGGATCTAAAAATTAAGTGAATTAAAAATTTGATCCACAGAATAAACTGGTGAATATAATAGAATCAGGAGCACAGAAAGGGAGTGGACTGATAATTCTCAGGGGGAAAGGGGTGAGGGGTGTACAGGGAGAGACTGGACAAAAATCATACACTATGGATGAGGTCAATGGGAGGGAAGGAAGGGTAGAGGGAAGGGTAAGAGCCGGGTGAAGGGGAGCTATGGAGGGGAAAAAAGAGAAACAAATGTAATAATCTGAATAAAGATTTAATTTTTAAAAAAGATGATATAGTAGACATATCAAAATCTATTACATAAAAATGTTCCATGGTCTCAAAATTAAAAATAATAATTACATGAATGACAACAGAAAATAATCCCTCTCACCATAATCTCTCTCTTCCAATAGGCCCCAACACAAGACAAAATTAAATTCTCAAAAATAATGCCCCAAATAGCTTTTTACCAAGAATTCTATTTTAAAAAGAGAGGTTAAAGGGGGGGTGGGCGGGGGCTGGGAAGGAGGACCTACGTAATATTTTCAACAATAAAGATTAAAAGGAAAAAAAGAAAGAAATTGAGACACAAAGATGTTTAGGGACATGCTAAAACTCACACCGTTTAAAGATAATGCCTCCTCCATGATTAAATGCTCAAACCAAAATAAACTAAAACTAAAAATGAAAATTTTTTACTTTTAATAAAAGGATTGTAGGGGGTAAAAAGGAGATAATAGGGAAGAAGATCATATAATTAATTTCTTACAGCTATCAAAACTATATTATAAATCTAAAGGATGGCAAGCTAACAGAAGAGCAAACATCAGAAACTACTCAATCAGCTAATCATTTTATACTGAAATGATACATGGAAAAACATTTAGTGGAAAACATTTAGTCTAAAACAGGCCAAAACTTCATACTATAGCCATCTGTGTTTGTCATCTGAAAGCCAATGATAAAGATGTTAACATATGTAGGAACAAAAATAGTTGCAAGATTTACTAGAAAGATATTATGTCCACATACAGTCTATTTCAAAACTGATTCAGACCTCAAGTAATATCCTGACTAGAACATGAATAAAGAATTAAATATAAATGACTGAAAATGTATTCCTTAAATTCAATATAACTTTATAAGTGATTATTCTCATATACAGCACTTCTTTAAAATAGTATATAAAACATGCCAAGTTTTTATAATAATATCACATAAAAAAAACTTTCTTTAAAAAAAACCCCTAGCCGAAACCAGTTTGGCTCGGTGGATAGAGTGTTGGCCTGTGGACTGAAGGGTCCCAGGTTCAATTCCAATCAAGGGCATGTACCTTGGTTGTGGGCACATCCCCAGTGTGGGGAGTGCAGGAGGCAGCCGATCGATGTCTCTCTCTTATCAATGTTTCTAAGCTCTCTGTCCCTCTCCCTTCCTCTCTGTAAAAAATCAATAAAAAAAATATTAAAAAAAACATTAAAAAACAAAACAAACCTCACTAGAGGAGATGTTTATTTATTTTAGAGAGAAAGAAGAAGAGAAAGAAGAAGCAGAGAGAGAGAAATATCAATGTGAGAGAGAAACATCTCAGTTGCCTCCCGTACCTGCCCTGACAGGAGATGGAATCCAAAACCTAGGTATGTGCACTGACCAGGAATTAAACCCATAACCTTTATTTATATAGGACTAGAGGCCCAGTGCACAAAATTTGTAATTTGTGCAGAGGGAAGGAGGGTTCTCTCAGCACAGCCTGCACCTTTCTAATCTGGGACATCCTTCTCACAATCCTGGACCGCTAGCTCCTAACTGCTCACTGGCCTCGCTGCCTGATCAACCCTAACTGTCCCCTCTTGCCAGCCTGATCACCCCTAACTGCCCCCCGGCACCGGCCTGATTGTCCCCAACTGCACCCCCCCAATGCCAGCCTGGTCGCCCCACATAGTCTGCTGTTCAGTCGTTTGGTTGCCCTTCACTAACCCTCTTGCCAACCTGGGTGCCCCACGAAGCCTGCTGCTTGATAGTTTGGTCGCCCCTCACTAACCCCCTGCCAGCCTGTGCCCCACGCAGCCTGTTCAGTTGTCTGTTCAGCTGCAATGTCACTTAGGCTTTTATATAGATAGATGACACTCCAATCTCATGAGCCACCCAATCAGGGCTGTTGTGTTTCTTGAGTTTACTATGTGCCAGGCATTGTGCTAGACATTAATTAAAATATATGGCCCTAACAGTAGGATGTTTTAGTCTAGGTCAGCCTATTACTTCACTGAATTGTGAGAAACAAGTAAGATAAAAGTTAGTGTACAATTTTGCAAACCCAACAGTCCTCTATACAATATATTGCTAAGAAGTGGTATGGAAACCTCTTATACTAATTTTCTCAAGGATGGCTTTCTGTAAGAGGTATGGTTGTAGAGTTTTGTATCTGTGAAGGAAATTATTTGGCATAAGGCAGGTATTAACAGCGGTTCATTTATTTAGCAAACATTTACTATTATGTGTTCAGCTCAGTGCTAAAGGCAGGGCAGGTAGTGATGAATCAGGTACAAACCCTATTCCTTTGAACTGTAATTAAGTTAGAAAGAACAAATTAAACAAATATAGATAGATATAGAAATATATCATTTCAGGAAATAAAATGTACTTTGAAGAAAGATTAGAAGGTACAAAGAAAGCATACAACAGATTTAATTTGGAAGGGAATATGGGGAAAGGTCAGGAAGTATTGAGAAAGAATGTGGAAGCTGAGATTTGAAGACAAAGATTTGTCCAAGATTATAATAACTGGCAAAATAGAATAGGACAGTGGTTGGCAAACTCATTAGTCAACAGAGTCAAATATCAACAATACAACAACTGAAATTTCTTTTTAGAGCCAAATTTTTTAAACTATATAGATAGGAACATTGTTATTAACTTAACTAGAGGCCTGGTGCATGAAATTCATGCACGGGGGCAGGGGGTGTCCTTCAGCCCAGCATGCTCCCTCTCCAATCTGGGACCCCTTGAGGGACATCCAACTGGCAGTTTAGGCCCAATCCTACCTGGCAGTCAGACATTCCTCTCACAATCCAGGACTGCTGGCTCCCAACTGCTCATCTGCCTGGCTTCCTGATTGCCTCTAACCGCTTCTGTCTGCCAGCCTGATTGATGCCTAACTGCTCCCCTGCCAGCCTGTTTGCCCCTAACTGCCCTTCCCTGTGGGCCTAGTCATCCCTAACTGCCCTCCTCTGCAGGCCTGGGTCCCCTCCCCCCACCAAATGCCCTTCTCTGCAGACCTGGTCACCCCTAACTGCCCTCACGTGCAGGCTTGATCATCCCCAAATGCCCTCCCTTGCAGGCCTGGTTCCTGCCAACTGCCCTCCCCTGCTGGCCATCTTGTGGTGGTCATCTTGTGTCCACATGGGGGCAGGATCTTTTGACCAAATGGGGGCAGTCATCTTGTGTGTTGGAGTGATGGTCAACCTGCATATTACTCTTTTATTAGATAGGATAGAGGCCTGGTGCATGGGTGGGGGCCAGCTGGTTTGCCTTGAAGCGTGTCCTGGATGAGCATATTCCCTTGGGGCGTGGGGTGGCCTGGGCGAGGGGCCTGTGGTGGTTTGCAGGCCGGCCATGTCTCCCCCCCCACCCCCCAGTGACCCAAGAGGAGGCCCTGATATCTGAGATTTATTTATCTTCTACAATTGAAACTTTGTAGCCTGGAGTGGAGCCAAACCTTCTGCTTCTACAGCCATTGAAACTTTGATGCTTTAAGTGGAGGCCTGGGTGGCCAAGGTTTGCAGAAAGTTTGGCTTCCTCCCAGGGGCAACACAAGCCTCCCTCCTGCTCTCTCTGTGGCCAAAGCCATCTTGGTTGAATTAATTTGCAGACTTGCTGATTGGCTAGTGGGCATGGCTGGTGGGTGTAGGGAAGGTATGGTCAATTTGCATATGACTCTTTTATTAAATAGGATTAGGGTACTCCTTCAATCGCACTATATGTGCGCCCGCACGTGGTATTTTGTGGAAGAGCCACACTCAAGGGGCCAAAGAGCTGCATGTGGCTCACATGCCGTGGTTTGCCAACCATTGTCCTAGAACACTAATGTTAAAGACACAAACAAATGAAATCACCAAATCAATACTTTTATGACAAGACTGTGTGAAAACACACACACCACACCCCCCAAAGAGAATATTATAATGTATTTAAAAAATATTATCTACTCTCTAGTTTTCAAAAATTGCTAAGACTAAAAGTAGAGCTATTTTCTATGTTTCTGTTGCAGAAAATTTAAAATATCCTAATTAACTCTAATTATGGTGATTATTTGTACTTGTCAGTGCTGCCTTTAAACCTTTGTAATAGTCCCAAGAATGCTGTACAAACAATTACAGCTAAACTCCAGGGGCCTAACTATGAAAACAAAAGATTACAACAGTTGACCCAAAGACAATTTGTAAAGTAGGGCAACTGCAAGCAAAGAAGACAAAAGCAATATTTTGTGCTCTGAAGCATATTTTCTAACAACATCAGAGATACAAACTGTTGGAAAATAACAGTGCCAATGGAAATCAGATATGGTAAAAACCACAGCACTTTATAATACTGAGCCATCTGTCCTGTTTATATCCTATAATCTCATTCAATGCAGATTTTTTTTCTTAAATAAATGTTTTGGAACACCATGTGTAAGAAGAAAACAGATTCTTCAGTATCAGGAATTAACTTAATTTTACATATTTGAACACATAATAGACATAAATATTTGTTGAATGAAAGTAATGTTTCAAAAAGAAATATGGATTTCATCTAATAGAGTACTTGACTGTTGTGTCTACAGAGACCCTAATAAGCTAATTAAGTAACAACGGACAAGCCACTTAACCTCGGCAGAACTGTTTCTTCAACTGTACAATGAAGAGGTAGATTCCAGGATATTTTAAGATTTCTCCCAGATATAAGAATTTTTTTTTGGAGAATTTTTTTTAATTGTTCCCTTTCTTTTCTCCTCTTGCTAATTCCACTTATTATAAAAGAGAAAAACTAGAATTCTACATTTAAAATAACTTGCTTGAAAAAACAACTCAATAAGCAGTGTCTATTACAAAATGATCCCAAATAAAAAAAGACATAAAACAAAAAGTGGAAAGATTACATAGTAGTATTCAAAACAAATCGATTCTAAGTATATAAAATTATAAAAATATTGTCTTAGGCTCATATTACTGATTATATGGAGTCAAATTATTATTTCAGAAGAAAACCCTAGAAGGCAAGCTCCAAGAGGGCAGGGGTTTTTAATTCACACATTCTAAGTCTAGAACAGTGCCTGCACATAGTAAAAAAAAAAAGGCGGTAATTGGTGATTTTTTATTTTTTATAGAAAAGAGACAGCACTAAATTTTTAGTTTCTTTATTCTTAAAAATATCTAAAATCTGCACGGTTTTTTTTTTTTTTTTTAAAGATGATACCCTAACTGGTTTGGCTCAGTGCATAGAAGGTCCCAGGTTCGATTCTGGTCAAGGGCACATGGCTGGGTTGCAGGTTTGGTCCCCAGTAGGGGACATGCAGCCAACGGATGATTATCTCTCATCATTAATGTTTCCCTCTCTCTTTCCCTCTTCCTTCCTCTCTGAAATCAATAAAGATACTTTTTAAAACAATAATAAAATGATATATCAGTTTCAGGGTTAAACTACTACAGAACCACACAATGTAGTTATTATGCAGCTACTGAAAATAATGTTTTAAAAAATTATTGTGAGAAAATGCTCTCATCATAAAGTAGGAGAAAAAGAGGCCAAAACTGAAAATAAGAGTATGATTCAAGTTAAGTTTAAAAATATACTTACACACAGAAACAAAGAATCAACAAACTTTTAACAGTAATTGTTTATAGGTTATGAGACCATGGGTGATTGTTTTCTTTCTGCCCTTGGCCAGTCCTATGAAGAGTGTCCACTAATAAGTTAATATCACTATTTTTAAAAGGTTATAATAAAACTACACATCTACCAAAATTCTCATCCCAAAAGACGGAAATAATGTAGAAGCCCAGGAATATGTTGTCCTGGGCCTGGCCTCTCTCATAAGCCACTCCAGGCACCTTTATCACATCCCATAAGCATCACTACCAAATACCAGCAGGTCATTATGCTTCACTATTCAGATGTCACCTACCTGTTTCATTTATTTCACTGTCACCTGAGTTATTGCTAATAATGAACTGTGAGAAGAATAGCACTTTGTCCGATCTTATCTTGGTTCCGAATGGCTTTTCAGTTTCCCATGAGGCCCAACTATATTTTTCTTACCTTCCTTTGGGATCTTTCCTCTATTATATCTCCTTTATTTAACTCAGTTTGGAGGGAACAAAAGAGCCCTATGAGAATTAGGATATTTACATGTAGCTACAGTAATCAAATCAATCCTATATAATAAAAGGCTAATATGCAAATCAACTAAACAGCAGAATGACTGGTCACTATGATGCGTACTGACCATCAGGAGGCAGATGCTCAACAAGGAGCTGCCACCTGGTGGTCAGTGCACTCCCACAGGGGTAGCGCTGCTCAGCCAGAAGCCAGGTTCACAGCTGGCTCCCACCTCCACAGCAACGCTAAGGATCCTAAGGGGGATGTCAGACTGCCAGCTTAGGCCTGCTCCCTGTGGGATCCTGGACTGCAAGAGGGTGCAGGCCAGGCTGAAGGACAACCCCCTCCCCAGTTCACTTATGTCGTATACCGAGCCTCTAGTATTTTATATTAAAAAACAACATGCTTCATCTGTATAGCAACAACATCAAAGTGCCACCTGGTGACTGCATACCTATCTGAATATGAGATATATTTTTAGGAAAGGAATAACCTATTCAGAGGTTAAGTATGCCAAATATATACTTTCTTTCATTCTCTCTCTCTCTCTCTCTCTCTCTCTCTCTGTTTCTCTCACTTTTGCCCCCAGGTTCTCCTTTATTTATTTATTTATTTATTTATTTATTTATTTTTTAACTTAAATTCTTCATTATTTAAAGTATTACATGTCTCCTTCCTCCCCCCGCCTCCTACCCCCGGCCCCATTAACCTAACCCCAGCCACACCCACCACCCAGCACATGAGAGTTTTAGCATCTATGTTCATCAAGGATATTGGCCTGTAATTCTCTTTCTTTGTAGTGTCTTTATCTAGTTTTGGGATTAGGGTACTGCTGGCTTCATAGAAAGAGCTTAGAAATGTACCTTCCTCTTGAATTTTTATAAGTCTGAGGAGGACAGGTTTTAGTTCTTCTTTTAATGTTTGGTAAAACTCCCCTGTGAAGCCATCCAGACTATGGCTTTTGTTTGCTGGAAGTTTTTTTTGATTACTGCTTCAATTTGATTGGTAATTATTGGCCTATTCAGGTTTTTTTGATTCTTCCTGATAGAGTTTTAGAAGATTGTATTTTTCTAGGAATATATCCGTTTTGTCTAAGTTGTCCAGTTCGTTGGAGCAGAGTTGTTCGTAGTATTTTTTTTTTTTTACAATCCTTTGCATGTCTGTGGGGTCGTTTGTTACTTCACCTCTTTCATTTCTGATTTTATTTGGGTCCCCTCTCTTTATTTCTTGGTGAGCCTGGCTAGAGGTTCATCAATCTTGTTTATCCTTTCAAATAACCAGCTCTTGGTTTTATTGATTTTTTTTTTGTCTCTATGTTGTTTATTTCTACTCTGATCTTTATTATTTCCTCCCTTCTGCTCACTCTGGGCTTTTCTTGCTCTCTTTCTAATTCTTTAATTAATAGGGTTAGAGAATTTATTACTAGTTTTTCTCATTTTTTTGAGGTAGACCTATAATGCTATGAACTTCCCTCTCAGGACTGCTTTCAGGTCCCATAGATTTTGGATTATGTTTTCATTGTCATTTGTTTCCAGATGCTTTTTATTTCTTCCTTGATCTCTTTCATAACCCAATGATGATTTAATAGCATGCTATTTAGTCTCCAAGTGTTTGATTTTTTTCACTGTTTTTATTGTAGTTAATTTCTAATTTCATGCTACTATGATCTCAGAAGTTGCTTGATATGATTTCTGTCTTCTTGAATTTGAAGAGACTTTGCTTGAGTCCCAATATGTGGTCTATTTTTGAAAATGTTCTTTGTGCACTTGAGTATGTACATTAATAGCTTTTGCCACTTATATGGTAAAATCCATATTATTTTAAATGATACTTATGGCTCCTCATAATCTGATTTTCATCTATTTCTCCAATCTAATTTTATACTATATAGCTTAATCTTCTGTGCTCCAGCATGACTTATAGTCTGACAATGTTCTAAGTGCTTTATTAGCTGAATCCTCTCAGGCTGGTACTATTGCTGTCCTTATTTTTTAGATGGGCACACAAGTACAGAGAAATTAAGTAACTTGTCTACAGTCACAAAGCTAATAAATGTCAAAGGTAGGATTTGATATCAGATTGTCTAATATAGTCCAAGCCCATAACCACTACAATTATACCGCTTTTTGCAACAAAATCTTTGAAAAACTGGGTAGCATTTACCACCTTTTTTTATTAGCATTCATTCCCCATCCCACAGCAATCTGAGTTCTCATTTGACAACTGGCAGCCACTCTGTCTTACTTGAAACCCTTGTCTTCCCTTAGTTTCACAGCAACCTCATCTCCTAGCTTTGTGGCTAGTTTATCTGTCTCCTTTGCAGTCTCCTTCTCTACCTGCCTTTGAAACTTGAATGTTTCCACAAGATTCAACTCAGTCTGCATTCCCCTCAGTCTTCTTCCTGAGTGAGCTCCCTATTCTCAGAGTGTCAGCTAGTATCTTTAAACCAAATACTTATCCAAAGCATGAGCTTCTTTCTGTCTTAAGCTCCAGACTTGCATTCAATTTTATATTGTATCACTTCTCTAAAATGTCCTGACACTCCTGACTCAACATATCCAAATAAAACTCACTTTTACTGAAATATTTGTTTCCCTGAAAATATGCCATGATTTCTTCTCTCAAAGGCCTATTTTACTAAAGCTTTCTCTCCTCCCCCCACCCCTCCTCCAATGTGTCTATGTTACCTATCTCAGAGACTAGTACTTTCATCCCTTCCGCTGCTCAAGTCAGAAAGCTGTAGTTATCTCCAGTCCTAGTCTGTTTGGAATGTGATAACAGAATACCAGACTGGGTAGTGTATAAACAATGGAAATTTGTTTCTCATAGTTCTGAAGGTCAGAAGTCCAAGATTAGAGTGCCAATAGATTTGGTGTCTGATAAGAGACCACTTTCTAGTTCATAGATGACCATCTTTTTGCTATAACCTCACAAGGTAGAAGGAGCAAGGGAACTCTCTTTTTTTAAGGGCCTAACCCTATTCATGAGGGCTCTACCCTTATGACCTAATAACCTACCAAAATAACCATCACTTTGAGGGTTAGGATTTCAACATATGTATTTTGGTGGATACAAACATTCAGGAACATAGCATCTCTCTTACCCTTTACAACCAATTACCAAGGCTTCTCAATCCTACCTACTGAATTACCAAGGCTTCTCAATCCTA
>JAAGEH010000307.1:19678044-19722071 GCA_011751065.1 Lasiurus cinereus
AGGCTTCTCAATCCTACCTACTGAATTACCAAGGCTTCTCAATCCTATCTACTGAACACTGATCAAGGATATAAGAGCCAGTGTAGGACTGAAATTAAGAATACAATGTTTTAGGTCAGATAGACTGTGTTTGAATCCTTGCTCTGCCTCTAGGACTTTGTGCAAATTACTTAACTTCTCCCTTTTTCCAACTACAAAATAGGAATAGCAACAGTAGTCATAGTTCTTAGAATAATTATATGGATTAAATGAGATAATAAATGTAAAACACTTAACATAACGTCTAGCATTAGAAAGTACTCAAAAATTGACAGTTACTATCATCAAATTCACATTCTTCTTTCTTCCACTTTCATCCTTTTCATTGTCCAAGTGAGAGACAATGAGGTAGGAACAAAAGTGGGGATAAATCAAGAAATATGTGGAAGGTAAAAGCAGCAGAATGTGGTGATTAACTGGATCTGAAAAGCAAAGGAGAGTGAGTCTGGGAAACCAAAAAGAAAGGAGGTAATGTGGGCCAGATTTTATTGGGTAGTGGTATTAGAATGGAAAGAAAGGCTAAGTAGGAGATAAATTTTGAATTAAAAGAAAATTAGAGATTGAGATTATAAGTATGCAGGATAAAGGAAAATAACTACAGAATATTTCAAAGGGTTTTATTTTTCAACTGAGATGTTTTCTGAATAGGTATAAACTCCCAAGCCTCGAAAATATCATAGCACATGAGATATAAAAGAGAAAACTGGAAAATTAAAAAAAATTTAAATCTAAATCCTACAGGAAAAAAATATTACATATAGAGTCTTCTATCATAAGATTAAACCTTGAAACTTATTAAAATTTCATATATTGTATTTTACCCTTTAAATTAAAAAAGCATTCTTTTTCTCAACTAAAAACGTCCCAAATTATTGTCTTATTTTTTCTCAAACTCTATTATAAAAATTGCGATTGGTTGAAGTAGAAAAATGAGAGCAGAAGGGAAGTTATTGAGTAGAAATGCTCAGACATGGATTTTCATTGTGCACATTAAAATTTGTTTGGAAAATCCTATAAGATTTTATATTAAAATATTTTCAATATTTTTAAGTTGTCTATGAATGGAAAATAGTTTCTATAACTTTCAATAAACACCCATTCTTTTAAATGTAAGTTCCTAGGAAATATTTGTTAATGCAATTCTTATACATTTACTTTTATTTTTTTTACACATTGCCTTTTATTTTTTTAAAAATTTATTTTATTGATTTTTTTACAGAGAGGAAGATAGAGGTATAGAGAGTTAGAAATATCGATGTGAGAGAAACATCAATCAGCTACCTTCTGCACATTACCTTCTGAGGATGTGCCCACAACCAAGGTACATGCCCTTGACCAGAATCAAACCTGGGATCCTTCAGTCTGCACACTGACACTGAGCCAAACCAGTTAAGGCAGTCATTGGCAAACTGTGGCTCTTGAGCCACATGCAGCTAACGAGCCACGGTTTGCCACTCTGTTGACTAATGAGTTTGCTGACCACTGGGTTAAGGCAATACCTTAAGAAATCAACATAAGCAAACACAGACCATAAATGTTGTAGTAATTAGCTGATAATCACTGCCCCCTACCCATCATGTTGGCTGCATCTCCCTCACACACTTTCATACATTAAATTTGGTTCTTGATAAATATAGATACTAAAATTTTTATTTGGTCCCTGTCCCTATCTTCTCGGGGAAAACAATAAGGCAAACCATTAACTGAAATACCAGTAAAAGTGACACTCTTGAAGAATAAATACAGCCTAATGAGAGGACCCCCAATGAAAGATCCTTAGTAAACACGAAGTTTTGCAGTGTGTTCAGCATCAAGAAATAGAAGGAAAAATTATAAATTTTGTACTCTTAAGTTTTTCAGAAATCTATAAATCAGAGGACCTATTTAATCAATGCTATTTATAAATTCAAATCTCTATAAATTGGGATTTTAAATAGTAAAGTTTAGTTTAGTTCTTACTAATCAAAATAACTTTTGGGGCTTTAAGCATTTTCTTTAAAAAGGAAAAAAAGAACAACTTTGGAGGCTTAAAAAAAAAAGATATCTTAAAAGGGAAAAAAAAGTTAGATTTACAGAGAAATGTTTAGACCACATAAAAATCTTAGTGAATGGCAAATCAAAATAAGAATCATAACCTTGATGGCAACTGAAAGCACTACACTGTTAATGAACAAAGAGAATAAAGGACTTCTTCATGCTATAAAGGAATCTATGGAGTTAAATAAAAAAACCTAAGAAAACTACCTCTGGAACAATGCTGTCTCCTCCCCTCCCCTCCCCTTCCCTCTCTTCTCTTCTCTTTTTCCTTTTCTTGCTTAATTAGAGGCCCATTGCAATAGGCATTCCTTCCCTTGGCTTCCAGAACCAGTTTTCATCTGACACCTGGGACCCAGGCCTTCACTCCAGCTGGAGTCTGCCATCTTCATCTTTACTGCAGACTTCGGAATCTGCAGACTTCCTCTTTGTTGCGGCCAGAGTGCCGCTCCTATAGATCCCTTCACCTGCTCCCTCCTTCTCATAGCAGGCATCCTGCCCCACCCAGCCACTCCGCACCTGGAGCAACTGAGAAGCCAGCATCTTGGTCCTAATTTGCATATTCCCTCCTGACTGGCTGGTGGGCATAGCGGAGTGATGGTCAATTTGCATGTTTCTCTTTTATAGTGTAGAAGTATTACAAATGGTAGTACATATGTGTCCTTTTTATCCTCCATTGACCTTCTCCCAGCCCAATGCTGTTTTCAAATAGAGTTAAATATATGTGCAAATCAACCAAAGCTTTATGTAGCATATCTACACAATCATGAAGTATCCTAAGTTATATTTTGGTTACCACTAGCATAATAACAATAGAAGTAAAAGGGGAGACAATATGACAACAAAAAAACTGTCTTTCACTAGTGAAATATCTGTATAGACTTATAATGTTCATATGTGAAAATAATGGGCCTTTTTGCTAGTGAAGAAGACTAGGTTATTTTTCCCCACAGTGAAAATGGACTGGTAATGATCATGCCAAAAACCTAACAGGTGCCCCTAGGAAAAACTGCATGCACTTATAAAACAGCTGGCCATGGAATGGAATGACTAACTGGCCCACACATTACTAAAACTTCAGTATCATGCTCTAATCAACTGGTCAAGAACCAGTTGTTCAAAGGAAGCAACAGTTTAAATTTGAGCAAAGCCATAAAGCCTAAAAAAAAAAGATAAAAGATAATCCTACTGAAGATGTATGTCTCTCACTGCTCTTCTGTCATGTCTGGCTAAATGCATGTGTTCTCATTCTTTCTCTGTATATAGAATAATATAAATAAATATCCTATTTAATAATGAGGGAGTATGCTAATTGACCATCACTCCATCACAAAGATGGCTGCACCCACAGCTGAGCCAAGTTCCCATAAGGAGCCTTAACGAGCAATCTGCAGGGACCTGAGGCTACACCCTCCCCTGCCTTTGTGCAGCTTGACAGGGGACCTCAGGCTGTGTCCCCCACCTGGCAGGGCTTGACAGGGGACCTCAGGCTGCACCCCACACCCGGCAGGGCTTGATGGGGGACCTCAAGGTGCACTTCCCTTCCTGTGCTGGATTAGGGGTCCTCAGGCTGCTCCCCCCGCCCCAGTGCCAGGCAGGCCGGAAGACCTCAGGCCATGCCCTCCACCTGGTGGGGCTTGACATGGCACCAGGGCGGCAGACCTTAGACTGCACCCTCTCCCCCAGCACCGGGCCAGGGGACCTAATGCTGTGCCCTCCTCCCAGTGCCATGCCAGGGAACCTGGGGCTGCGCCCTCCTGCCTGGCGGGTTTGATGGGGGACCTCAGGCCATACTCCCCACCCAGCGAGGCTCAACAGGGGATCTCAGGCCATGTCTCCCACTTGGCAGGGCTTGACAGGGGACCTCAAGGCACACCCCCTACCCTGGTCTAGCCTCGGGGACCTCAGGACACAAACCTTTGTCCTGGTGCCAGGCCAGGGGACCTCTGTCTGGCGGGCCTTGATAGAGGTGGGACTGGCAAGGTCTGGATCTAGCCCAATGTGGGGTAGGGCCACAGCTGGGTATGGGTCTCACACGATTTTGAGGCACATGTGGGTAGGCAGGGACTTGACTCTGTTTCCCATGGTGTCTCCCAGAGTCTGACAGGAGGAAGGTTTTCATATACATTTTACTAATTTTCTTTCATCTCTGACACTTGTATTATAGAGAAAGGGCAAATAGCAATATTAAATTATTTCCTCTAATTAATCCCCTTTTAATGTGCAAAAATTCCGTGCACTGGGCCACTAGTAATAAGTAATAATTAATAATACATAAAAGAAGTTAGTTACAACTACTAGGCCGGGTAGCTCAGTTCATTAGAGCATTATCCTCATACGCCAAGGTTGCAGGAAAGGTCAGGGTACATATAAGAATCAACCAATGAATGCATAAATAAGTGGAACAACAAATCAAGGTTTCTCCCTCCGTTCCTTTCTCCCTCCCTCCCTCTCTTTCTCCCATCTCTCTCCTTCCTTCCCTCCCTCTCTCTAAAATAAATAGATTTTTTTAAATTGGCAAAGAATTTGAATAGAGATTTCTCCAAAGATAGATATGTTCAACAAATCCATGAAAAGATGCTCAACACACTTAGTCATTAGAAAATTATCTTCCCTGGCTGGATGGTTCAGCAGATAAAGCATCAGCCTGTGAACTGAAGGGTCCTGAGTTTGATTTCAGTCAGGAGCATGTACCTTGGTTGCAGGCGAGAACTCCAGTAGGGGGAGTGCAGGAGGCGGCCGATCAATGATTCTCTTGCATCATTGATGTTTCTCTCTCTCTTTCCTTCTCCCTTCCTCTCTGAAATCAATAAAAGTATATTTTAAAAAAATTATCAATCAAAATCACAATGAAATATCACTTTCCACCCCTAGAATGGCTATAATAAAAAAAGGAAAAAAATATTTATGGAGGATATGGAGAAATTGGAACCCTTACATTGAGCTGGAGGGAATATAAAATGGTAAGTCACTATAAAAAGCAGTTTGGCAGTTCCTCAAAAAAAACATGGAATTCCCATGTAATCCAGCAATTCTACTCCTAAGTATATGCCCAAGAAAAATAAACACAGGTACTCATGTACAAATATTCATAATAGCACTATTCAAAATAGCCAAAAGGTGGAAATGGGTAACAAAATGTGATATATACATACAACTGAATATTGTCTGTAACTAGTGACTGAGTGCATGAAATTTGTGCATAGGGGGAGGTGGGAGGTGTCCCTAAGCTCGACCTGTACCCTTTCCAAACTGGGACCCCTCAAAAGGATGTCCTTACAGGGATCGGGTCTAAACCGGCAGTCTGACATCCCTCTCGCAATCCGGGTCTGTTGGCTCCTAACTGCTCACCTGCCTAACTGCCTGCCTGCCCATAACCATTCTGCCTGCTGGCTTGCTTGCCCCCAAATGCCACCCCACCAGCCTGATCTCCCCCTACTGTCCTCCCTCCCCCCCCCCGCCCCGCCCTCCCCCCCGCTGGCTGGCTTGCCCCCATCTGCTCTCCCTACTGGCTTGCTCACCCCTTGCTGGCTGGTTCACTCCAAACTACCCTCCACCCACTGTCCTGTTCACCCCAACTGGCCCCCCTGCTGGAATTTATTTATCTTCTATAATTGAAACTTTGTAGCCTTGAGTGTAGGCCAGGGCTAGTTGGAAGCCTGGGTTTCCCCTGGCAACCCAAGCCTTAAGCCATTCTTTGCGTGGAGGCCAGGGCCAAATAGACACAGGTATCAGGATTTATTTATTTATCTTCTATAATTGAAATTTTGTAGCCTTGAGTGGTGGCTAGGGCTGTTGGGAAGCTTGGCTTCCTCCATCGCCGGGGCAACCCAAGCCTCATGCTTGCTCCAGCTCTGTGGCCACCACCATATTTGTTGGGTTAATTTGCATACTCGCTCCTTATTGGCTGGTGGACATGGCTGGTGGGTGTAGTGGAGGTATGGTCAATTGCATGTTTCTCTTTTATTCATGTAGATAATAAAAGAGTGATATGCTAATTAAGAACGATGTCCTTCTGGATGACCTTCTGGATGAAGCCAGGAAGCCCGGGTCCTGGGTGCTAGAGGGAAGCCTGGGTCCTGGGTGTCAGAAGGAAGCTGGTGCTGGCAGCAAGGGGAAGGAAGGCCTACTCTTGAATGAATTTCATGCATCGGGCCTCTAGTTCAGCCATAAAAGGGAATAAAGTACTTATATATACTATAACATGGATTATCCGCAAAAACATTATACAAAGTGAAAAAAGACACTAAGGGTCAAATATTTTATGACTTCATTTACTTAAGGTATCTAGAATAGGCAAACCCACAGAAACAGAAAACAGATTGGTGGTTGCAAGGAGGAGGAGGGATGAACAGTAACTGCTTAATGGATACAGGGTTTTATTCTGGGATGATATAAATATTTTTAAACTATTTAGAAATGGTGGTTGCACAATGCTGTATATGTACTAAATGCAATTGTCAGTTTTGAGATTGTTAATTTTTATTACATAAATCTCACCTCAATTAAAAAAATAACCATAGCTTCTTTATATCTGGCACCAGAAAAACACAAAAAGCTCTCAATCATTATCTCATCTTTTTCTTCAAAACACCTGTTGACACAATACGGCACAGCATTTGTGATCACTGAAATATATGCTTGCTAAGAAAAAGTCCATGGCTGCACCTGTAGGCTCTCAAGAATGTCAGTTGAACAAATAAGCAAATAAGTGTCTCCAGAGTGCTGAAGCCTTTTCTAGTGTGTCAAACAGCAGAATTATGAACACAGACACAATTCAAAACTACCTTTATAAATAAACTTTATAAATGAGGCTTTCACAAATTAAAGTGTTTAAAGAAATGCTGACCAATGAAAGAGGTCTAGTTTCAGTTTCAGTAGAATCTTATTGAGAAATTTAGCTTTCCTTATAATTTATCACTTAATTTATTATGAGAACTTTTTCTACCTTCCATGTTAGAAAAAAATCACTTATACAGTATTTCAATACTCAGTAGTCTGTAATAGATAAATATTCTGCAGTCATAGCTTACCTCTTATTACAAAAATTTTAGACATAAAAATAAGATGTGTTTTTTTTTTGAAAATACTTTTTTGCCCTAATTTTGTTATATTCTAGTCACTTGGATATAGCCCATCTTTTCATTTTCTCTTTTCCATGTGCTCTTTCAATTTTGAGTTTCATGGATAGGATACTATAGACCTCCTTGCTAAGTCTCTCTTCTTTGAATTTTATGGCTCTTTTACCCAATCACTTACCTATATCCCTGTTCTTGCCATCTTTTGTATTTGCCTTAAAAACCTTTCTTCAATACTATACACTTCAAGAAGCTTGTTATGCCTATTCTTTCTTCATATTCTCTCTCTTAAAACTTATAATCTAAAAATCATGTGTTTTTTTCCAACAAAGCCTAACAGTCACAAATTAGAGTTCTTAAGTTGCAGACAATGCACCACCACTGTTGTAATAAGTGTTGATGGAAGTATTAAACTGCGGTATCCACTATGAAGTTAGGTAAGCTATGTCACATACAAGAATAAAAAAGCTAGCCCTGGCTAGTGTGCTCAGTGGTTAAACGAGCAAAAAGCCCTCTAACAGAAGGATCATAGGTTTAATCCCCAATCAAGGGCACACACCTAGGCTGCAGGTTTGATCCCAGCCCTGGTTGGGACACATGTGGGAGGCAAACGATTGATGTGTCTTTCTCACATCAATGTTTCCCCCTCTCTCTCTTTCTCTCTCTCATCTCTCTCTTTCTGCCTCCCTCCCTCCCCCCACTCCTTCCTTTCTTTCCTCCCTTCCACACACTCTCTCTCTAAAAATCAATGGAAACCTTAGGAGAGGGTTAAAAAAAAAGTTTAAAAGAAACAGATAAAGAACAATAGTAGTGGTGAAGCAGTGTATCTGAAATAGGCAAAGAACAATTTTACACCAAAACTAACTTTCTCTATCAGTAATCGAAATGTCATGTCACTAATATTCTAATATACAGCTTGCAATGACCACTGTTCTTTTTGCATAAAATCAGCACCATTTTCAAACTAAAAATGCTCATTAAACAAATAAATATCATATAGTTACTTCTTAGTAAACATAATAGGCAAAATTTTAAATTATTATCCATCAAGCCCTAGCTGGTTCTATCTCACTGGATAGAACTTCAGCCTGCGGACTGTAGGGTTCCAAGTTTGATTCTGGTCAAGGGCACATGCCCAGGTTGTGGGCTCATTCCCCAGTAGGGGGTGTGTGGGAGGCAGCTAATCAATGATTCTCTTTCATCATTGATGTTTCTATCTCTCTCTCCTTCTCCCTTCCTCTCTAAAATCAATAAAAATATATTTTAAAAAATTATCCATCAAATAATGCCAATTATATAAATGCTAAATGGTACAAAACTCTGGTTTTACTGAATTTTGCTACATTAGAATTTTAAAAAGTATAAACAGAATATTAAAAATTATACCTAATGTGAATTTACAGGAGTAATAATTTTATACTAAATACACACTATCCTCTAATTTTGTTCACTAATATTACAATACTTTCGTTACATAATATTGCAAATAATTTTACTTGGAAAAAAAACTGAAATCATTTAAAGTGGAGTTAGAATAGTTTGGTTCAACACAAGGATAGCCTGCGTCATGCTGTCCTTGTCAGCACCTTGTAAATGGGGTGAGCCCAGCTCTGAAAATATTTACTTAACAATGCAGTAATGTCTCACATCTCCATGGGTAAGGCTTCCTGCAATATTAATAATGAGGAAGTAACTGAGGACCTAACAGCAAATAAAGAAGCCAACAAGTAACAGAAAAACTGTCATAAAGCCCATTCACCAGGCTCCATTGGCCCTTTATTTTTACAAACCATATTATCTAATTCAGTTACTGGGTTCTCTAGTTACAGCAAATCTAAAATAGCAACTTGGGGGCAGAAGCAGATGAGGAGTAAGGCAAGATGAGCATGTCCATAGTAGCAAGAAAAATCGGTAAAAACTACAAAACCAGAAAGACCTATATATGTCTAACAGTATAGAATCCCAACTATGTAATACAAGCAACAATGAGATAAGATTAACAGCTACCACTGGGTTGGCTCAGTTTGTTAAACATTGTCCTGTACACCAAAAAGTGTGTGGGTTTGATTCCTGGTCAAGGCTCCTACCTAGGTTTTGGGTTTAATACCTGGTCAGAAAGCATATGGGAGGCAACCAAGCTCTCTCTCTCTCTCTCCCCCTCCCCACACCCCTTCCTCTAAAATCAATAAACATATCCTTGGGTATCTATCCTATATAATAAAAGGCTAATATACAAGTAGATCAAACGCAGAACAACTATGATGTGCGCTGACCAGGGGGCACGTGCAGTACATGGTGGGTGTCGCTAGCTAGCGGCAGAGCTCAGAACTTGCGGGGGGGGGGGTGGAGCAGGTGAGCAGGGGTGCCAGACCAAGGCAGGGTGCTGGTCCCTGTCACTGGAGCAAATCTCTGGTGGTTACTGAAAATTATTTGATCCTGCTGCTATGCTCCTGCCCCGAGCTTACACCTGCTGCCGGTGCTGGCCCTGTTCGCATCCACCGCTAGTGCCAGACCACTGCTTGCACCCGCTACCAACACCAGAACTACCACTTGCACCCACTGCCAGCGATGGCTCCGCTCGCACCCGCTGCCACCTACTGCTGATACCAGGCACCGATCCCAATTACTTGGCGCCATTAGTGGGTGTGAGCCATGGCTGCTGGCCCATTGCCCCTGAGGGCTTCTTCATCTCCCCCTGCTCCTGAGGGCGACTGGGGTAGCAGGTACTGCTTGCACTGCTGCTGGCACTGGCCCCAGTCAACCTGTGCTGTCAGGGGCTGGCAACATCAGTGCATGGGAGCAGTGGTGGGAGCAGGGCTTCTGGCAGATAGGGGACCAGGGGCCACAGTCGGAGGGGCAGGGTGGGGGTGCAGAGGATGGGCCAAGACCTACCTTGTGCCTACTGCAACCTCATGGCCCACAGTTCCTTTCAAGGTGCACAAATTCGTGCACTTGGCCCCTAGTCTATAATAATAAAAGGGTAATATGCTAATTAGACTGAACATCATTCCAGACATCCTTTCTGACCAAGCTGAGCCAGAGGGAAACCAGCCTGGGGCCCAGGTGTCTATGGGTAGCTGGAGGAGGGAAGCAGCCCAGGGCCCGGTGCCAGCAGCCTAAGGGAGGAAGGCCTATTCTTGCATGAATTTTCATCCATCAGGCCTCTGGGGGTGAGGGGGGGGGGAGAGGAGGGAGATGAGGATGGGAAGGAGAGGAGGGAGATGGGGAGGGGAGGAAGGAGAGGAGGAAGAGGAAGGAGAAGAGGAAGAGGAAGAAGAAGAAAGAAGAATTATAGTTCCAGGACTGCACTAAAGTGAGGACCTAAGGAAACCTTATTATTCTGTGACTCATTTTCCTGTTCTTTATAACATGTTCTTTGACACAATATATCTGATAAGCATTATGTTTTTAGAAATTATATTTAAATATTTTTTTTACTGGTCATAAAAGAAATATATTGTAGAGAATTTGAAAATGCTAGAAGTGTACATAAAATTTAAATTGCCAATAACCCACCACCCATAGATAACCATCATTTACATTTGGTGGATTTTTCCCCCAGGTTTCTTCACATACAAAAATGGAAATATATTTTTTTGGTAACATTTTTATTAATCTCACATTATCTGTGGGCATTTTCCCAACTCAAAAAGTCCTGCAGAAATATTTTAATGACTACATATATCAAAATTTATTCTCTTATCATTATAGACTTTGGTTGGTATAGAACATTTTATAAAATAAATTATACTGTATACATGACAAGTCATTTAAAAATGATTATAAGATCTAGACCCAGAAAGAAAAATGACCAGTAAAAAGTGTATCAAACACCAAGAAAAAAATTAAAAGTTGTGGTTTATAAAACCAAGTTATCAAATACAATACTTAAGTCCAATAAATAAACAAGACATTTAGAAAACTAAGTATCTAAATAAATTTTGGCAATGATCATTTTAAGTGATTTCTGATGCCAGCAAAAAGAGACTTCCAATTAGGAGAATTCTGAATTATTATTAAATTACAACATGCTAGTGAAACAGCACCTATTAACAACTCATAGTCATTTTGCTTATTCATTCATTAAGCAAAAGAAATAAGAATTACAGTTCCAGGGCTTCACTACTAGTAAAGCAGGAGTCCTTAGGAAACCTAGTTATTCTGTTCTTGTTCTGTATAGCATGTTCTTCAATACAATATCTATCTAATAAGAGAGTAATATGCAAATTGACTGCACCTCCATCACACCCACAAGCCACGCCCACCAGTTAAGTATGCAAAGTAACCCAACCAAGATGGCTGTAGCCACGGAGAGAGCAGGAGGCTTGGGTTTCCTCAGCAATGGAGGAAGCCAAGCTTTCCACCTGTCCTGGCAGGCCCAGGTCTCTGCTCAAGGCTACAAAGTTTCAATTATAGAAGATAAATAAATCCCAGATACCAGGGCCTCTGCTTGGGTCGCCGGAGGGCATGGCCGGCCTGAAAACCACCACAGGCCCCTCGCCCAGGCCACCCCACACCCCATGGGAACCTCCAACCTGATCTGGGATACGCTTCAGGGCAAATCAGCCAGCCCCCACCTGTGCACCAGGCCTCTATCTTATCTAATCCTATCTAATAAAAGGATAATATGCAAACTGACCATCACTCCAACACACAAGATGGCTGCCCCCATGTGGACACAAGATGGCCACCACAAGATGGCCAGGAGGGGAGGGCAGCTGGAAGGAACCAGGCCTGCAAGGAAGGGTAGTTGGGGGCTATCAAGCCTGCAGGAGAGGGCAGTTATGAGTGACAAGGCCAGCAGAGGAGGGCAGTTGAGGGCAAACAGGTTGGCCAGGGAGTGGTTAGGGGTGATCAGGCTGGCAGGCAGAAGTGGTTAGGGGCAATCAGGAAGGCAGGCAGGTGAATAGTTGGGAGCCAGCAGTCCTGGATTTTGAGAGTGATGTCCGCCTGCCCTGGTAGGATCGAGCCTAAACGGGCAGTCAGACATCCCTTGAGGGGTCCCAGATTGGAGAGGGTGCAGGCTGGGCTGAGAGGCACACCCTCCCATGCACGAATTTCATGCACTGCGCCTCTATATTTGATAAGCTTTGTTTAAGCAATACTCATTCACAACTCATACTCATTCTGCCCATTCAGTCATTCATTTACTATTTTATAGGCATTATGCTAGGCTGCATTAACATCAATATTAAGAGACTTCTTCATAAAAGCCTTAAAAATAATGTAGCAGCATTTAAACATTTTAACAAATGAAAAAATTCACCTCAAATCCTACTAATCCTAATCCACTAACTGTACTTATTACCCAGTGTCTGTTCTCCCACTAAACCGTGAGCTACTTGAGAACAAAGACTGTCACCACCTCTATATTTCCTCTATAAAAGAGAGGTTCAGTATAGGTTTGCCAAGTGAGTTTACATTTACAATACAAACTTTTAAATTCCTAATCTAAAGCACACATTTATACCAAGGCAATAATATATACACTATTTTTAATGATGCTGTTTTTATCTTTTCCATGTTCCTATCAGTCTTCACAATCTTAATGCTGCATAATATCCCATCAAATTTACATAGTATAGTTTAGAAAACAATTATCCTAATATTGTGGTTGAAGCTTATTTCCAGTGTTTTTATATCGTATAGCTAATGCTCCAGCAAACCATACCTTGCTTTACAAGTCTCACAGATTTACCTCTGACTAGAAAAATTGGGTTCAATTTTTAGAGAAATATAATCTTTACAATAAAAGGGAATGGTAAAGAGATTTTTACCCCATAGGCAGAATTTAGAAGACAAAGAACACACATACAAAGGAACTCTTAGAATTCCTTTTTGTCAAATCAAAGCAATTTAAACAAATCCTCATTATGAAATGTGCTGTGCAAAGCAAAGTACGTTTTGTAAGACTGCTTCACACATATTCAGAGATACTTCTGGGAGCAAGGAGTAAAAATTCTGACGTAACAAACGCATTAAAACGTCAATGGTTTTGGAAGGAGGTGCACACTTTACCTCCACCTTCTTGGATTCATAGGACTTGCTCATCCTCAGGCTGAAGAAAGGTAAGCAGCTTAGGGCACCTGAAGATGCCTTGATTCCCCTTTCCTTCCATTTACAGATCCTAAAGTGATACAATCCACCTGGCACTCTGCAAGCACCTAAGCTCTGACCCCTGAAGGGGCTTGGGAGGAGCCAACTATATTTTAGAAATATGAAGCTAGTTTATACACATATTCATTTGAGAGAGCTGTGCTGAGCGTCTACTGTTACACCTCTGCAGTATGGGCCTTCAATGATTACTGAAATAACAGACCACATCTCCTTTGTTAACTTTATTTGGAGGCAGGGGAGAAGGGAGAAAAAGCAGTTAACCAGATTATGATTTAATTGTGGTCCAAGTATGATTGCTAACAATCATCTCAAATAAAAGAATATAACCTACAAAAGATAACTTCATTATAGGGAAGGGCGCCTTTGATGCCGGCCAAAAGATATGCTCAATTCTGTAATTTTTTTAAATCTTCACCCGAGGATGTATTTTCATTGATTTTTAGAGAGAGGGAGAGGAAGGAAGAGACAGAGAAACACTGATGTGGAAGAGAAGCATGGATGGGTTGCCTCCTCGAAGGCACCCTGACCGGGAACTGAACCTACAACCCTTTTCCTGTCCTGGAAGGACGCTCCCCCTGAACTGCCTGGGCCAGGGCTCAAGGATGGATTTTTTTAAAAATGCTCTTTAATGCATATTGTCTTAGGTCCATTTTTTCATGAAGCCCACTGCGCGCGCACACACACACACACACACACAATGACTAAGACAGGGAATGAATTCACTGGCTTTAAAGCAGGCATTCCCGAGGTGTGGCTGAGCCCGGGGACCTTCCCTCCCCAGAAGTTCCCTCCGCATGCTGCACGGGCATTCCGCACCGCACAAAAGCGCGTGCCAGGACAAAGACCTCCACACACACACACTCACACACACTCACACTCACACACACACACACACTTACACACACACACACACACTCACACACTTGTGGCACACTCACACACGCACACACTCACACACACACACTCACACTCATACACTCTCACACTCACACACACACACACTCACACACACACTCACACACACACACACACTCACACACACACTCACACACACACACACACACACACTTGTGGCACACTCAGGCCGCCGCGGAGGCAGCTGTCACAGGCCGGTCACACGCCCGGCCGGTGCCGTCGAAGAAAGCCGAGAGCGAGGAGGCCAGGACCCGCGACAGACGCCCCGCCGCCGCCGCAGAAAGAAAAGCCCCGAATCCCCACGGGGAAGGCACAGGGACTGGCGCTCCCCAGAAAACTGTCCGTCCCCCCACACACACCCCCGCCCCAAGTGACAGGCGGATTCGCCACGCCGCCCCCGCGGGCTTTCGGAGGGGGCCGCGGGAGGGCGCCGCCGAAGGAGGCTCCCCACGGCAGGAGGTGCGGGGAGCGCCAGCCTTTCCCCGAAGGGAGAGAGGAGAGCGGGCGCGGGGACGCAGGCGACCTGCACCGCTGCCCCGGCGGCGCCCGGGCCGGTCCGCTCCCCAGGCCCCCGCCCGCCCCGCCCGCCCCGCCGGCCCCGCCGCCTGCGGCTCTCACCTTCGCTTTGCCGAACTCCAGCTTCTTCTGCCTCTCCTCGTCCTCCATGGCCGCTGCGGAGAAGGCTGGGGGAAGACAGAGGGAGAGGGAGAGAGAGGTCGGGGAGCGAGGAGGGGAAGGTCGGATCAGACGGGGGGAGGGCCTCAGGCTCCGGCCCACGGAGCCCGGCCGGCCGCCGCGCTCCCCCCGGCGCAGTGGAACGGCCCCGCGCTCAGGGGCTGACGGCCCTCGGGCGCCCGGGCCGCGCCGTCACCGCCGCCGCCATCTTCGTCTCCACGTAAACACACGGCGGGGCTGTCGCGGACGGGGAGGAGGCGGGGGGGGAGGACGTCGGTCCGCGCAGCCTCCGCGCGCCGGGGGGCCTGGCAGGTGCGCCCGGCCCCGCCCTCCGCGCCCGCGGCCCCGCAGCGGCCTGGGGGGCGCCCGCCTGCGGACCTGGAACCGCCCCACCGGTGGGGGCCCCGGCCCGGAACGCACGCCCCAGGTGCCGCCCGGCGCAGAGGTGGCAGAGAGGGGTGTGTCCCAGGGACTGGGGTCGTGTGTAAGACATGGAGATTTTTCAAGTTACAGAAATAGCATGCCTGGTGGTGGACGGAGACTTGACTCGGGGTGGTGAACACACAATCCAGTGTACAAGTATCACCCCAGGAAGTCCAATAAAAGGGGAGAAAGTAATCATTTTAAAAAATGACAGATGCCTAACGGTGAAGTTGGTGGACACTGAGAAACCCCAGAGGAAAAGATTAGGGGTTGGGAGGAAGGGACCCCAAGAGACCTCAGTTTTCAACCTAGAATCCTCGACTGGAAGAATTGGGAGAGTAGCCAGCAGCTCTCATCACTTTTTCTTTCTTTAAAAAAAAAAAAAGATATATATATATATATATATATATAGTTGTTGTTGTTGTTGTTGATTTTTACAGAGAGGAAGGGAGAAGGATAGAGAGGTAGAAACATCCATGAAAGAGAAATATTGATCAGCTGCCTCCTGCACACACCCCACTGGGGATGTGCCCGCAACAGTGGTACCTCGAGATACGAGTGCCCTAACATACGAGATTTTTGAGATACGAGCCGTTGAGTGAGCGATTTTTGCTTTGAAATACAAGCAACATTTGAGATAGGAGTAATCGCATGGATCGGCTGGCGGCACACGACCCACCAGTTTACCACGACTCGAGCATCTCATAGTTTCCCACGCTTCAAGGTTATGGAACGAATTAAACCCAATGCCCTGGACTGGAATGGAACCTAGGACCCTTCAGTCCGTAGGCTGACGCTCTATCCACTGAGCCAAACCGGTCAGGGCACTTTTTCTTTTTTCTTTTCTTTTTTTAAATATTTTTATTGATTTCAGAGAGGAAGAGAGATAAAAAGAAAAAAGTCAATAAGAACCATTGATAGGCTCCCTCCTGCACGTCCCAGGAGGGGGTGGAGCTTGCAACCAGGGCACAGGTCTTGGCGGAGATCGAACCCTGACCTCCTAGCTCCTAGGGGAGTGCTCAAACACTACAGGCAGGCTCATCACTTCTTTAGCTGAAAGTCTGTCTCCCCAGTCTCCGATTCCTCCTTCAAGGTTCACCTCACATTCCACCCCAAATAACTTTTCTGATCGCCTTTCCCTCCACTGTGAATAACATCCTAACTTACAGCCCTCTCACTCCTTGGAGGTTCCCGTTAGCCATCGTATCCTGAAAGGAGCTAAGCTTTGGAACCTTGGTTGGGGACAAAGCCAGCATATACTAACTTTTCTAGTTTGAATGACCTTGAACAAGTTACCCGTCCTCCCTGAGTTTCCTTGGGAGTATTGGAAGGGTTGTCAATATATATGAGTTAATATATGTGGCTGCCACCGGTATATTAAAACGTCTTCAATGACTGCCAGTTTTCTTTCTCATTGTATTTTCTTCAGGTATCTGCATGATGCTATATAATAAAAAGCTAACATGCAAATTGACTGAAGGGTGGAACGACCAGTCTCTATGATGCACACTGACCGCCAGGGAGCAGGTGCTCAACACAGGTGCTGGCCCCTGGTGGTCAGTGCCCTCCCACAGAGGGAGCATGGCTCAGCCAGAAGCTGGGTTCACTACTGGTGAGCACAGCAGCAGTGGTGGGAGCCTCTCCTGCCTCCATGATCTAAGGATGACTGCTGGCTTAGGCCTGCCCGCTCCCCAGACTGAGAGAGAGCACAGGCCTGGCTGAGGGACACCCCCAAGTGCACTAATTTTGTGCACTGGTCCTCTAGTATTTTAATAATTTGTGCACTTTTTAGTCCACCTCATACTCCCCACTCTTGATACCAGAGACTGTCTTTTTCATCTTGGCATTACTAAAATGACTAGCACAGTGCTTTGCACCCAATAAACTCTTGTTAAATTAAATTGAGCCAATTTAACAAATTAAGTATTACTCTCTTTTTTCTTTTAATGTCTCTCAATATTTCCTCTTTTCTCCCCACCTTTCTTGGGGTGAACTACACATTTTAATGTCTCAGGTTGATGATGTTTCTTCTTTATTTTGAGCTAGGTTGGACTGAAAAACTACCAGATGTGAACTAAAATAAGTTTTGAGTTCAATCATAGAAAAGGTGTTAAGAGAAAATTGGGGTTAAAAAAATGAAAGGGAAGAAACTAAAGATCTCAAGTCTACCATAAACTGAAGACTAGTTTTAAGTAGCCCTGATTAAGAAATACTTATATTTAAAGATTTTTTTTTTGTTCTCAAACTTCATAATGCACACATAATTTGCCATTTTGTAATACCCAAGTATACTACATTGCTTTGTTATCTTAACTTGAATTGGGAAGTGGTGAGATTAAACATTTAGACATTTTATCATAGGAATAAAAGAATTAAACATTTAGACATTTTATCATAGGAATAAAAGAATTGAGATAATTAAAGAAATAGTGGTTTATTCTGTCACCCACCAAGCTAAGAATAAAACTAGGACTAGAACTAAGTGTCTAATAGAGCAGTGATTTAAATGCTGCCTAGATTAAGGGATTATGTTTGTAGATTGTGATTGCCTAAAAGGAGGATATCCTAGGAGAGTGGCTGGCAAACTGTGGCTCACGAACCACTCTTTGGCCCCTTGAATGTGGCTCTTCCACTAAATACCACCACATGGGCGAGTCTATTTTGAAGAAGTGGCGTTAGAAAAAGTTTAAGTTTAAAAAATCTGACTCTCAAAAGAAATTTCAATCAGTGTACTGTTGATATTTGGTTCTGCCGACCACTGCCCTAGGATATCTGGTAAGATATTCCTGTTTGTTAATAGATACTGCTTTCTTATTAACCAAGAAAGTCAGGTATTTATTTCATTAGGTGCTAAAAATGTTCAAGAATCTTCTAAAGCAGCAATTTGTAACTGTTGTGCTGCAAGAATTTTTAAAATTCAATACCTGACTATTTAGTCAGGGGAACTGACCTTTTTACCCTTAGATTGTCAAGTTAAAAAAATGGAAATGGGCCAGTCAAAAATTAAGTACACACTGTCCGAAATAAAGAATAATATACAGAAATCCCAATAGCAGACTAGAGAATCCCAAGAATGAAACCAAAAATTTGAAATACGAGGAAGCAAAAAACACCCAACCAGAAAAACAAAAAGAAGATAGAGTCCAAAAATGTGAAGATAGTGTAAGAAGCCTCTGGGACAACTTTAAGCATACCAACATCAGAATTATGGGGATGCCAGAAGAAGAGAGAGAGAGCAAGATACTGAAAACCGATTTGAAGAAATAATGTGTGAAAACTTTCCCTACCTGGTGAAAGAAATGGACTTACAAGTCCAGGAAGCACTGAGAACCCCAAACAAAAGGAATCCAAAGAGAACCACACCAAAAGGACACATCATAATTAAAATACAAAGAGCAAAAGACAAAGAGAGAATATTAAAAGCAGCAAGAGAAAAAACAGTTAATTACCTACAAGGAAGCACCCATACAATTGTCAGTTGACTTCTCAACAGGAACTATGCAGGCCAGATGGGAGTGGCAAGAAATATTCAACGTGATGAATAGCAAGAACCTACAATCAAGATTACCCAGCAAAGCTAACATTCAGAATTGATGGGCAGATAGAGCTTCACAGACAAGAAAAAGCTAAAGGAGTTAATCATTACCAAACCAGGATTATATGAAATACTTAAGAAGAGGAAGAAGAAGAAAAAGATAAAGATAACAATTATGAACAACAAAGTGATAACAAATCCATACCTATCAACAAGTGAATCTAAAAAATCAAGTGAATAAAGAATCTGATGAACAGAATAAACTAGTGAATATAATAGAATCAGGGGCATAGAAAGGGAATGGACTGACAATTCTGGGGAGGAAGGGAGTGTGAGGGGTGCTAGAAGAGATTGGACAAAAATCCTACACCTATGGATGAGGATAGTGACAGGGGATAAGGGCATGGGGTGGGGGTGGTGAATCAGGAGAAGGGGAGCTATTGGGGGGGAAAAAAGAGGAACATTTGTAATAAACTGAACAGTAAAGATTTATTTAAAAAAAAAAAAAAGGAAAATGTCCTGGCAATTGCTCAGGTACCTCCTGACTTTTCTATAATAAAGTTTTGATTTTGAAAAAAAATAAAAAATAAAAGAAAGAAACATTAAATGCTAAAACAAAAAATGTTTTTTACTTATTAGAGTAAAAATTAGAGGTGAGAGAAAATAAAAGTAGGCATAGTGGTGTATCTCCTACATTTTATAGACTAAAAACCAGAAGTCTTGAGAGGTTAAGCAATATGCCTAACTTTCTATAGTCCTACCAAGTCCTAGTCCAAGATCTCCTGATTTAAGTCTTACTCCAATTTGTCAAGCTGCTTTTCCAAACAAAATGAATATTTGAATAAATACGGAGTGGGCAAAAATAGGTTTACAGTTGTTTTTATGAAAAATGATACAATAATTAGTGAATAATACAAGAATACACTGTTTCAAGTACTCACAACTGTAAACCTACCTTTGCCCACTCTGTAGTGGGCTTACAGAATGTACATGCTTACAGAATGTATTAAAAATTTTAGGACATTTTTTGGTTAAAGGTTTTGGTTTCAAATAGTTATTCATGATGTATGATACTAGTACTCATTTAGAATGACCTACTGAACCTAATGAAGAGTTAGAGAAATCTAAGGTGTTTCTATTTCCAAGACATTGCAATTGATTACTGAATACAATCTATATTAATGTCAGATCTTCAAGGATGATTATTCTTCTAAGCAGTCATATAATATTAACTAAATGAGTTTTCAATAGTTATATCATGTAGTTTTTGAGTCAAGAAACATTTTGTCTAAGTATGCAAGGAAATTTCAAATAATTTATCTTTCAGCGCCTCTTCTGTTTCAGCCATGCATCTGTGAAATGCTAAATACTGACTCTCTTATAATGCCCTTCTTAGGAAAACTGTCTTGAGTTGCAATGGCTTGTTCTGAATTTGAGTGAAACCCATCTTATTTATCCTGGTCTACGAATGTTTGGACCTCTGGAAAAACTGGACAAAAGGAGGCTGACCTTCTGTGAATTTGCGTAGCAAAAAAATTTTAACCAATTTCAGCATTCCATTTTGAATGGTAATATATGGACCTAATCACAATCTCTCCCTCTTAGAAAGTAAGATGCCTTATGAACTAAGAGAATTTAGGCATGACTCCAATTTTCCATGCGACACCTGGCCTGCTATACACCCCAGACTTGGACTAACCCAGAATAACTCCATGACTCAGAAGATAAACTCTTGGGCTACCTTAGATGTTGGCATGTCCTTTCACAGAACGTCCACTGCCAAAGGTGACCCAAGTTTAAATTTTCTTTGAATCTCTAAGGTGCCTAACAAATAGGTCTTATGTAAACTGCATGCATTTTAAAAATGAACAAAATAATATAAACTACTTGAACTCTTTTTGCATTCCTAGAATTAATATATATTTTCCTATTAATTTCTATTTCCCTACCCTTCATCCAAGAAACCAGGAATAGAACTCACCATTGTGAAGTAATTCTGAATAGTACGTTTATTTACCCCCTACATGTGCATGTGTAAAGAGCAGTCTATTAACCTTGACTAGAGAGTCTCTTGGAGAGTAATCATCACAAACTTTTCTAAAATTAAAGGCCTGAAGTGCCATTTGGAGCTCTGCAGCAATAATTTACTAAAAGCGATCTAAAAGTTTGAAAGAACTAATTATGTTAGAAGGTATTGAACCTGACATCTATATTGACAAATAAACTGACATAGAAATTGTATCACTTTTTGAAAGAAAGTATCATAGACTACTAATTTAAAGTATAGAATCTCAATGTATACTTAGATAATTATGACTTAGAAGGATAAAGTTTGCTGATTTTTCTTTGCAAGAGTGATTTTAATTTTTAACTTTACATATTTCTTTTTCTAATTAAATCTATTATTCAGATTATTATATTTGCTTCTCTTTTTTCCCCTCCATAGCTCCCCTTCACCAAGCTCCCACCCTTCCTTCTACCCTTACCTCCCTCCTGTTGACATCATCCATAGGTGTATGATTTTTGTCCAGTCTCTCCCTGTACACCCTCACCCCTTTCCCCCTGAGAATTATCAGTCCACTCCCTTTCTGTGCTCCTGATTATATTATATTCACGTTTATTCTGTTGATCAAATTTTTAATTCACTTAATTTTTAGATTTGTTGATAGATACGTATTAGTTGTTCATAATTTTTTATCATTTACCTTTTTCTTCTTCCTCTTCTTTCTAAAGGAGTACCTTTCAGCATTTCATATAATACTGATTTGGAGTTGATGAACTCCTTTAGCTTTTTCTTATCTGTGAAGCTCTTTATCTGCCCTTCAATTCTGAATGATAGCTTTGCTGGATAGAGTATTCTTGGTTGTAGGTTCTTGCTATTCATCACGTTGAATATTTCTTGCCACTCCCATCTGGCCTGCATCGTTCCTGTTGAGAAATCAGCTGACAGTCATATGGGTGCTCCCTTGTAGGTAATTAACTGTTTTTCTCTTGCTGGTTTTAATATTCTCTCTTTGTCTTTTGCTCTTGGTATTTTAATGATGATGTGTCTTGGTGTAGTCCTCTTTGGATTCCTTTTATATGAGATTCTGTGTGCTTCCTGGACTTGTAAGTCTATTTCTTTTACCAGATGTGAGAAGTTTTCAGTCATTATTTCTTTAAATAGGTTTTCAGTATCTTGCTGTCTCTTTTTCTGGCAACCCCACAATTCTGATGTTGGTACGCTTGAAGCTATTCCAGAGGCTCCTTACATTATCTTCACATTTTTGGATTCTTTTTTCTTCTTGCTTCTTTATATTTCAAATATTTGATTTGATTCTTGCCTTCCTCTAGTCTGCTGTTAGGTCTCTGTATAATATTTTTTTATTTCACTCAGTATATGTTTAATTTCTAGTTGGTCCTTTTTCATCTCTAGTTGGACCTTTTCCATCTCTAGTTGGTTCTTTTTCATTTGCAGTTGGTTCTTTTTCATCTCCTCTTGGGTCTCGCTAACTTTATGCATCTTTTCTAGGATATTCTTGAAAAACCTTATAAATGTGGTTTTGAACTATATATCCAGTCATTTCTTTTCCTCCATTTCTTTTGTTTGTGATCTCTTCCTTTGTCTCAGCATTTTCACTATGCCGGGAGAACTTCTGTTTTGGATTCAGCCTTATGATACCAGACTTGCAAAACTGCAAAAGCCTCTCTGTTGAGCTTGGGATGGGTGGAATCTCAGGACTTAAGGGACCGCCTTACCTTCCAGTCGGCCCCGCCCTCCAATGCCCCTGAGTCTCACGTGACTGGGTAATCACTGGAGCAGTCCCTGTGTGCGTGCACCCTCACAGTGCCTCTAGACTGCTGCCCCTCTGACTCCCCTGTGTTCCGGGACCATATGAGTCTGGGTCTCCAGGGTTTCGCCCGAAACCGGGGTTTAGTGGAGTTAGAAGTGGTGCAGTTGGGAGGGTCTATCTCCCAGTCTCTTGTGAAAGCCAGTGGCACAATCAGCAGTTGGTCCTCTGTGCCCAGTGCCGTGCACGTCACCATACTTCTGATCTTTTGTGACTCCCCTAAATTTCCGTGCACTTCTCCCTTTTCACAGTCCAAACTCCCCCCGTATGAGTTTCAGCTGGATCTGGGGTTTAGTGTCGTAGGATAAGGGGTTCAATGCCGTTGAGAGTCTCCGTCTCCCTTCCGCCAGAGAAAGCCCAGCCAGGTACTCTGGCACCTGCTCTCTCCACGCGCACATCTCCATACCTCAGCTTTTTGCAGCTCCTCCGGGTCTCTGTGAGCCCCTCTCTTTCCTTCTAGTTGTAGAATTTCCACTCAGCCAGCTTTCCTGTGGTTCTGGATGATGTCCGTTCTGTTTTTTAGTTGTAGTTTTGAAATTGTTGTGCAAGGCAGCAGTGTAGGTGTTTACCTATGCCACCATCTTGGATTCTCCCACTTTAAATATTTCTATAATGGTTTTAAAAACTTGATATTTTGTTAATATCCAGATTACATTTATTATTTTTTGATTTTATACCTTCTACTACAGTGGTTCTCAAACACAAAGTGAATATGAATTTCATGGAGTGTTTATTAGAAATGTAAATTTCCTACGTCACAGGTCTGAGCCAGACCTAAGGGACCCAGGAATACTGCATGTTTAACAAGCAGTCTATTTGACAATGACACTAGTGGTCAGAGGACAAACCCAGTATTATTTACTGAATGCCCAAAACCTGCTCTTATAATAGCAGTAAATGATAATTCTACTTTATCTATTCTCAGGCCAATAATCTTGCAGTCACCATTGTTTCTTTTCTTCTCTCATAATTCACACTCAGTCCAATAGTAAAGTGTTAAAATATATCCATAATACTGCCAGTTGTTCCCACTTACACAAATACCACCCTGGACCAAGTCACCATTGTCTCTCACCTTGATTTTTACTTGGTCTCTCTGCTTCTACCTTTGTCTTTTCAGAGTATATTCTCTACAATAGTCAGGCTGATACTTAAAAAATGGAAATCACATCGTGTCATTTTTCTACACAAAATCCTTTATTAGCATTCTGTATCATTCAGAGTCAATTCCTGCAAGCTCATAACACCTACCAAATCTAGTCTCTGATCTTATCTACCCTCTGCCTTACTGACTCTGACCTAGCCACATTGGCCTACTTGGTGTTTCTTCACAAAGGCAAGCAGGTAGGTACCCAACTCAGAGTCTTTGCACTTGCTATTCCCACTGCCTGAAATGTTCTTCCCCAGATAGCCAGACAGCTTGCTTTCTAATCCTTTTTTGCATAATTATCGTCTTCTCTAAGAAGGCTGTTCTTGAACACTCTATTAATGTATCCTCCTCTCATATTTATCTTCTTCACTTTCTATTATCACTTTCTAAAACTATACTAGTTGGATGTTAGAACTACTCCATTCCTTGCTTGGCTTCATTTGTTACTTATTTATTTTTTAATTTCACAGTGCTTGTTACTACCTGACATAATTTATATCTCTCTCCAATTTCATGCCATAAGTACCCCTAAAACAGAACTTTAATTTGTTCATTGTTATACCCCAAAACTCTGACACATGGTAGGTGCTCAATCAATATTTATTGAAAGAACAAATGAATATGTTACTCCTCTCCCTTTGCTTTAATATTTAATTAAATATTAACTAAATCTTTCTGTAGTAATACTACCCATCATTCTTTGGTAGTTCTCCAAATCAATTAATATTCTATTCTAATGATGGAAAATTATTGTTATTTGTTCCTTTCCCCCTAATTCTTGAGCAGTGCTGTTCCATAGAACTTTCCATAATGACTATCTACAATGTATTTATGAGATGACCACATTAGTATATACATTCATCATGTAGATTCTACACTAATCTGGTAGCCACTAGCCACATGTGGTTATTGCACAGTTCAAATGTGGCTACTACAACTAAGGGACTGGATTTTTAATTTAATTTTACTTTAAAAAGCAACATGTAGCTAGTAGCTATTATATTGGACAGTATAGTTTTGAATAATATAATTTTTAGTGTTCCAATTACCCATTTCATAATTTTACATTTTTATCTTTTTTTAAAAACTTCTTTATGGTAACATAAGGTTATTTTCTTAATCATGAATCAAGTAGCTTCATATTCTCATTTAAAAATTTTCACTGGTTTCTTTCCAGTTTAAACTTACACATTTACTTTAAAATGTGTGCATCTCAAATAGTAATATATAAATAAGGTAACCAGAATGTTTTAATAAAAGGAATGAAATGTAACTTTCATCATAAAATTTAGAACTGTGAAGTTCATTTTAGTGGATTTTTTTTTGTTACTCAAAAGCCATTCCTGCCTGGCTGATGTGACTTGGTTGGGTATTGGCCTGTGCACTGAAGGGTTGCCAGTTCAATTCCAGGTCAGGCATATGCCTGGCTTGCTGGCTATATCCCCATAAGGGAGTATGCAGGAGACATTCAATTGATGTTTTGCTCTTACATCAATGTTTCTCTCTCTTTCTCCCTCTTCTTTCCTATCTCTTAATCAATAAAGAAAAAAAATCAATTTTAAAAAATCTAAACAAAAAAGCCCTTCTCAACCTGCTTCTCCTTTGTAACCACCCACGATAGAAGCTAGAAACACAAAAACACAAATACTTTCCGAGCCTCCTTTGCAGCAATGACTGGCCATGTGACCAGATATGACCCATGAAATACATTTAGACATTTATTAGGAAAGTTTTTGGTATTCTGACAATAAAGGAACAGATAATAGGATACTATGCAACAATAAAAAGTCCAATCTCTTGATATATATATGAATGACATGGGAGAATCTGAAAAGTATCATGTTGAGTGAAAAAATCCAAACAATTGTACATATTGTGTGGTTTCATTTTTATCAAATTCAAGAAGATAATTTAAATTTTGCGGAAATCGGTTTGGCTCAGTGGATAGAGCATCAGTCTGCGGACTGAAGGGTCCCAGGTTCGATTCCGGTCAAGGGCATGTACCTTGGTTGTGGGCACATCCCCAGTAGGAGGCGTGAAAGAGGCAGCTGATCGATGTCTCTCATCGATGTTTCTGACTCTCTATCTTTCTCTCTTCCTCTCTGTAAGAAACCAATAAAATATATTTTTTTAAAAAGAAAATAAATTTTACTGATAAAAATCAGAACTATAGTTGCTTCTGGGTGGGTGAGGAGGCTGGTTGAAAAGGAGCAGGGTTGATGGAAATATTCTGTGTATTGATTTATGAGATGACCACATTAGAATATACATTCATCCACACACATTGATCCTCCTTGAAACACTTGAGACACTTCTTCATTTGACTGGCTGCTCCTTTTCTGTGTTTTCTACTGATTCTTTTCCAGCTCTTTGATCTTTAATTAAGGGAGTGACTCAGTCCTTGGACTGTTGTATCTATTCACTCAATGGATGATCTCATCTAGGCACATGACTTTATTATTTTTTAAATAAATCTTTATTGTTCAGTTTATTACAGATGTTCCTCTTTTTTTCCACCTGATTCCCCAACCCCCCACCCCATGCCCTTAACCCCTGCCACTGTCCTCATCCATAGGTGTAATATTTTTGTCCAATCTCTTCCTGCACCCCTCACACCCATACCCCAAGAATTGTCAGTCCATTCCCTTTCTATGCTCCTGATTCTATTATATTCACCAATTTATTCTGTTCATCAGATTTTTTATTCACTTGATTTTTTAGATTCACTTGTTGATAGGTATGGATTTGTTATCACTTTGTTGTTCATAATTTTTATCTTTACCTTTTTCTTCTTCTTCCTCTTCATAAAGAATACTTTTAAGCATTTCATATAATCCTGGTTTGGAGGTGATGAACTCTTTTAATTTTTTCTTGTCTGTAAAGCTCTTTATCTGACTTTCAATTCTGAATGATAGCTTTGCTGGGTAGAGTAATCTTGGTTGTAGGTTCTTGCTATTCATCACTTTGAATATTTCCTGCCACTCCCTTTTGGCCTGCATAGTTTCTGTTGAGAAATCAGCTGACAGTCATATGGGTACTCCCTTGTAGGTAACTAACTGTTTTTCTCTTGTTGCTTTCAAGATTATCTCTTTGTCTTTTGCTCTTGGTATTTTAATTATGATGTGTCTTGGTGTGGTTCTCTTTGGATTCCTTTTGTTTGGTGTTCTCTGTACTTCCTGAACTTGTAAGTCCATTTCTTTCACCAGATAGGGAAGGTTTATGTCATTATTTCTTCAAATAGGTTTTCAGTATCTTGTTCTCTCTCTCTTCTTCTGGCATCCCCATAATTCTGATGTTGGTATGCTTGAAGTTGTCCCAGAGGCTCCTTACACTATCTTCACATTTTTGGATTCTATTTTCTTTTTGTTTTCCTGATTGGGTGTTTTTTGCTTCCTCATATTTCAAATCTTTGGTTTGATTCTTGGGGTCCTCTAGTCTGCTGTTGGATTTCTGTAAATTATTCTTTATTTCAGACAGTGTATGCTTAATTTCTGTTGGGTCCTTTTCTTTTTTTTTTTTTTGGCATTCTCGTTAATATTCTTGAAGGTCTCACTAAGTTTCTCAGAGGTCTCATTAAGTTTCTCGGTGGTTTGTAGAAGATTCTTGGGTAACTTTATAAATGTGATTTTGAACTCTATATCCAGTAGTTTACTTTCCTCCATTTCTTTTAATCATGACATGTTTCTTTATCTCCACATTTTGGCTGCTTCCCTGTGTTGATGGAGTGGCTTTGTGTGCTAGTTGTCCTTTATGGCCCAGTAGCTCTGCCGCCCCAATCATCTGAGATGGATACTCTTGGTGCACCCCTTTGTGAACTGGGTACACAGTCTTGTTGTAGTTAAGCCTTGATTGCTATTGGTACACTGGGAGGAACTGACCTCTAGGCCAATTGACTGTGAGGATTAGGTATGTCTATAATGGAAGAACTGCTGTGCTGGAGGCACCCCTATGGGGCAGGACTTGCTTTGGTGGGGCTTTGGTGCTCACCGAGTCTGCCTCTTGAGTGTGTCATTTATGTGAGGAGTTGAAATCTGGTGTTGTCTCACACTGACCTCTAGGTACACTGGTTCCTGGATCTCCAAGGAGGTGCAAGTCAGCTACTATCTGAGGCCACCTCGCAGGAACTACATGGAGCTCTGCAGATTTCCCCTCTTTGCTTGAAGTTTGGAAGTTTTGGAGTTGTCTGACCCAGTTGCATTTTGTTAGGTTAAGCTGCCAGAGGGCAGGCCATTCATATGCAAAAGCCACTGGACAGAGCTGGGTGGCTTTGTAAATTGGGTGGGTTGGGGTCTCAGGGAATCATTAACCTAGGGTGTGACAAACAGCGATGGCTGCCCGTTAGCCCTCTCTGCATCTCTCTGTTTCTGCGTTCTGTTCTGTGTCCCATGTCCTGTGCCCAACACAGTAAATAATGATTCCTATGCACACCTCTGCGAGAAAGCCACCCTCTCTTTCCAACCCAATGCCAGACAGTCCAGTTTCTCCCTGTATGAGTCTAGGTCCCCAGAATCTCTCCGGAAATGAGTTCAGAGCAGCCAGAAACTTGTAACTCCCTCCCAATTGAAAAAAAAACAGCGCATTTCAGTCTGATTCACATGTATCTCCAAACCTCTCTGCCTTTCTGAGCCTCTGCACGTCCTACCGGATCTCAATGAACTTTTTTCTTTCCTTCTAGTTGTAGAACTTCCACTCTGCCAGCTTTCCTGTGGTTCTGGGGGATAGTCATTTTGTCTTTTAGTTGTAGTTTTATTGTGGCTGTGAGAGGCAGCACATTCAGGAGTATACCTTATGCCGCCATCTTGGTTCTCTCCTAGGCACATGACTTTAAATACCATGGTGACTCTTAAATTTATATCTCAGCTTAGAATTCTTCCTAGGCCCTCTATTTGATATCTACATTTGGTATTTCAAATTTAATATGATAAAAACTGAGCTTTTGGTATATGTCCTTCAATCTTTTCCTCCAACAGGCTTTCCCACCTCAGTTAAAGGCAACTCCTGTCTTCTATTTTTGAAGGTCAAAAAACTGATTCGTGCTTGATTCCTCTCTTTCTCTTCCACTTCACATCCCGTAAGTCAGCAAACACTGTTGCTGTATCTTTATAATATGCCCAGAATTTGACCATTTCTCACAATGCCACCACAATGGTCCAACCCACCATTACTTTTCACCTCGATTAGTGCAATAGCATTCTAAGTGCTTCCCCTGCCCTCCCGTGATTCTTTAACCAATTACCAAAAGTCAGTGTAGTCACATTTCTGCTCAAAAACTCTCCAAAAGCATATCATCTCTTTTAGAATAAAAAGCTGGCTCCATCTAATTGTTCTGAGCTTGTTTTCTTTTACATTTTTCCTCATTCACTTTTCTCTAACCATGCTGGATTCCTAATTGTTCATTAAATAAGACAGAAGGCTCTGTGCATTTAGAGTTCTCTATGCCCAACCTGGTCATCCGCCCTGGATATCAGCATGGCTTGCTTCCTCACTTCTTTCATGTCTTCATTAAAAAAAAATTCTTCTAAATTAGGCCTTTCTTACCCAAATTTCTAATCCTTCTCTGCTTGAGTACTTATCACTAATATACTATATGTTTTATTTATCTTGCTTATTATTTGTGTCCCTCCACAAGAATGTGAGCTCCACAAAGGCAGGGATATATGCCTTTCTTTTTTTCAATGCTATTATCTCTATTCTGTACAACCTAGCACAGTAATAGCTGCTCAATAAATATCTGTGAATGAATCCATGTAGGTTTTATAAAGGCTCCCATAGGTCAAGAAACAGATTCAGGAGTTAGAAAGGTACCATGCTTCTCACCAGCAATATTGGAAGCTGAAAGACAAGAGATCAGTGTCATAAAAAACTATAGGGGAAAATGATTCCCAGCCTCCCAGGATTCTGAGACAAACTGTGATGGTGGATAAATTAAGGGCACTTCCGGATTTTTAGAATTTCAAAAATATTGTTCTTATGAATTTTTTCTTAGGAAGTTACCAGCTGATAGCCCCCCCCCACTAAAATGAGGGGGAAACCCCATAAAGTGGGAAGATATTGGCTCCAGGAAACAAGAATTCAACACAAGAGTAGAGATGAAGGGAAAACTTAGCATAATAATTAGTAAAATTCTAAGCTGTCTCCATGCAGAAGGTCTGGAGAGTGACAAATACAGACAGAAGCAGGAGGACCTGGATTATAGAGGAATGTTGCTGGGAAAACAATCACAACAGAAAAAGACTTCTCCAGTCCTGTAGTTCATGAAACAATTAGCAATAGGTAAATAGAAAACAACACTAAGTGGCTTAGTTATCACAAGCAATATTTGCATGGTAATAATAATGCAAAATAATAGTCAGAATGATTTGGCAAAATTATAAGGTAGGTAGAAAAGAATGTGGGTAAGTTATGTGCAGGAGCCAAAATAAAAATTTTCATAATATGAAGTTGGTATATAAACATCTAAAATGTAATAATAAAAATAGCAACGTAAACATATTATTTAGAATTGTGAACATAAATAGCTAAAGGAGGAGAAAAAAGAGTTGAAAGAACTTGTCTCTGAAGACTGGGGTGTGTAATTCTTTCTTTACATATATACATATGTGTGTGTGTGTGTATGTGTGTGTGTAATTTTAACAACTAAAAGGATTATAGCCTCATGTCCTAAAAGAAATATACCATTTGATAATCATCTCCTCATTTCTCTTACATCCCTGGAAGAGGACTCAAGTTTTTCTATTGACAAAGAACAGATATTTCTTCCTTTACAACTGGCCTGCAAAATAATTGCTAAGTAATAAAAGGAGACTTGAGGTCTTAACTCCAAAAATTTTTAAGTGATTGTAAACATGCCAATGTAGTTGGATCTCTGCAATCTAACGAGAAGTAGAGATTTCATTGTTACAAAAGAAAATAATTCCCTTTGGAGGTTTGAATTGTTTGTGGTTCACATTAAAATAATTGACAGATAGCTTCAATGTATTATGCACACAGTCTCAGAATAATATTCTAGCATAAGACTATAATTAAATCTCTGAAAATGGTTGAGTTTGTACCATATAAAATATGGAAAATATTACAAAACGTGCACTATGTAAAACATTTAGAGATTAGTAGCAGTAGATTTGAAACCCTTATTCAAAGCTTTAAAACAAGTTTTTAAACTTTAAAACAATAAAATAATATATCCACTGGAAAAAATATTAAAATTTCCATACAAAAAAATAATTACAAAGATCTCATAATGTTTTGTAAAATGATATCTTGCTTATAGGTAAAGACTGTCTCCAATCTTGTATTTTATAGTCATTCCATTAACTGTCAATGAGAAACAAGAAAAGTAATTCCTTTAAAAGAACTCTCAAGGACACTGGAAGAAAATTTATACAGTCATTTGCATTTCCACAACACAGGTATAAATGCATGCAGATCTGATTAGTGCCAATTCACTAATAATTTCCCTTCACCATTCCCAGGAATTCATATCCGATTCTCCTCTAAAGCTGTTTAATGACTGTGCAGTCATACAAACAGACTGGCATTTGATCCTCCAGAATGACTGTAATAATACATACCCCCCGGAGAAGGATGTCTTTGTTTCCTGGGTCTTGGAGTCGTACAATATATGGTCTGACAGATTTTAAGCTCCAAGTATCTAATTTTAGACATGATGATTCTTCACCTTTATCTTTTAATAAAAGAGAAAGTATTTGTTGAGCTAAGACCTACTTTCACAATAGCACTTTAGCTAGAAAGCTAAGTGGGTTCGTCAGCTTAGAAAGTTTGGCGAGATGAATAATTTAGTCTGTAGGAGTAACATGTCTACAGAAATTTAAGTAGGGGTTAGGTAATGCAGGTAATTAATTAAATGATCTAAGGTATCTGATTCACACTGACTAATTTAAATATGTACTAAAAATACATACAGATCACACATCATGATTGTGATATTCTCCAAGGTAATATAGAACATGTACTTTATTACAAATAGAGAAAAATTTAATTGTTTTATATGCTTTAAAAACAATCTCTCTCCTCTCTCTTTTGTCTTTTGCTAACGTTCACAGAGAATCACAGTTCTTGGTCAAAATAGAGAATGGAATCAAGTTAAGGTTTATACTGAATGTCAGGAAAAATTAACATATTTTAGAGTACTTACCTAATTAGACAAGTATTTGAATTTAAAAAGCACTTTTTCTGAGAAAAGTTCTAAACTTTATAATTGGGACTGCAACTCTTCAGAGATTATCATAGCAATTAAGTGGGTATAGGGATGCTGTGCCATTGATATTCTCCTTGGCACTAAAGAAAGTCATATATGGTAGATTCTCCTGTGCTAAAGAACAGCATGACTCCCTCCATCTCACTGATGGCTGGGAAGTCAACAATCTTATCAACAGAAACAGATGTCACTAAACTCTACCCTCATGTATTTCTCTCCTTTGGCAAATTTTGACTGCTCCCGGTGACAATGGAAAAGCAGACTTCTTAGTTAAGGGAATGCCCATCATGGTGCTAGTTATATTCATGCAGTCCTCAATTTACAGACGAGTTGGGGTCCAAAACTTAGGTACTTGGAGTATAATTTTCAGTTAAGACCATGTCATAGCTGGCGATGATGTCCTGAGAATAACCCACAAAATCGTGTTATTAAAAAATAGCACAAGAAAAATGGTAAAAATCTAATCTGTAAAACAAGTATGAAAGCAGAAAACAACTGATTAAAAAAAACACATGTATGTTGAATTCTGCTTTCTGAAGAAAAGGTTTCATTTGAAAAGAATGAGAGAATATAGACTTTTGTGGGAACTGTGAAGAATTTTTATTAGCACTTTTATGGACTCCAGAGGTTCTTTTTACATCAAAGTTTCACTTTAAAAAAAGTCTATTTTCCCTTTTCTCCGTCTTAAATGCACCACTGATACTACTAGTTGACTGCATTCATGGTGGGGGCAGGATCAAGGGAGAGAAAGAGGTTCAGGAATTAACTAGGTACATGTTAAAAGAAAGATGAGAAGTCTTTGGAAAAGAGTTACTAAAATATCACTGACAGAGGTGTATGTAGTGAAATAAAGAGAAACATCAGGCAGCTTAACTAAGGCATGACTGAGAGATGTTAGGTCAGATAATTTCCTATCCATGCCTGTTACCAGGTCACCCTATTTAATTAGGACATCTTTGTTCCCATGGTTTGAGCAGGGAATAGCGGGGAGGGGTAAAGGAAATGGGAGGGCATTAGAGTAAACACCTGCTGTTTTGCCTGCCCAGCAACTGTTTTCCCTTATTTAACGCCCCATGTTCCTTTGGGATAAGGGCTTAATCACAAGGAACGACAACAGCCTGTAATTATTGTAATGGAGAGTCTAGGTCACAGAGGGATTAAGTCCTGAGCTGCTAAACTGCTAGCCTAATGCTCCTTGAACTTTTCCTGGCTGGGAACAGAATTGGCCCCAGAACCTGAGTGGGGCTTTAACCAGCCTGTGAAAAGTAAGAAACTCCAGTTTCAAAGGTGCAGTAGCTCTAATTCTAAGATTCATCTACTGAGGATTTTAAAAAAGAATTATACCAATGCCCGGGCCTTATGTCAAACCAATTACATCAGAATCTCTGGGGGCAGAGAGCTGGGCTTCCGTGTGGTTAAAAAGCTCTCTAGGTGATGCTAATGTGCAGCCAGAATTGAGAACAACAAACATGAGGGATACAGAGGTGGAAGAGCCAGGCATCCTGCTTATGGGTGAAGATGTAGAGGGGAGCTTTAAGGGCAGTTCTGGAGTAAGGGACATTGTACGATCAGCTGCTTGCCTAGTGAAAGTAGGACATGGGATACTCTGGGAAGCAGGAAGATTTGGCTGTTTAGTAGATGCTGGAGTCAGAAGTGCAGTGGGGGAAGGCTCAAGAGCAGCAAGGCGTGGCTTCTCAGGCTTTGCTACTTTACTTAGGGGCAGTGGTTATCTGACAAACAGCACCCATCTCCTGTCTCCCCTTCTCAGTGTCTAAACAATTTACCAGAATCTAGCCCAACCTGCGTGGCTCAGTGGTCGAGTGATGACCTATTCATTGGTGGGGTTTGGGACTCAGAAACTTCCCCTTGTGGGTTCTTGCCCTTCGGAATTTGAAGAATAAACTCACAGACTAAAAGGCTTCTTCAGTAAAAAATGTGGAAGTGTATTGGAAGCATATACAAACTCCCCTTGTGCAGAGGTCCCCAAAGGGGAGCCCCTAGGGAGAAGTCCCCAAATGGAAAAACCTGTTCTTTCTCTAATGGGGAAAAAAGCAATCCTGGAGGAGTCTCTTTGTCTCCAGGGTTATAAAGGCTGCAGCTCTTTGTTTGAACATGACCTTTTCTATTGGACCCTTCCTTAATTTATGAGCCTTGTGCTTTCATAATCGGTCACTCTTCTGCAGAGTAACAGTTTCAAAGTCCAAAGCCCATGTGGTGCCCCCTCTTCTCTCTCCCTTATCTAATGACGTTTTTCTATCCTCTGTGAAAGTATGTTTCCCTCTTCCTTGTATCTTGTGACTTCTCTATCCTCTGTGAAAGTAGGAGAAGCATTGGATCCTGTCACATAAGCATTCCTCTCCTATGGACTGCCCCTCTTCCCCACTTTTCCCGAAAACTGCCTGTCCTGTTTCTAAAATTCCTTTCACTGTGAACCAGGAGGTCATGCTTTGATTCCTGATCAGGGCACATGCCTGGGTTGCTGCTCCACCTCTAGGGGAGGGCATGCAGGAGGGAGCCGATGGATTAATGATTCTCTCTCATCATTGATGTTTCTGTCTTTCCTTCTCCCTTCTCCTCTAAAATCAATAAAATATATTAAAAAATAAAATTTATCAAAATCTTCTCTTTTTTGCACTGAGAGTGCTTAGAATGGGAGGAAGAATGAGCCGTCTTCTTTCGATCATAAATCTACCACCTCAGTACTAAGGAGAGCAAACATATATTCTGTAGGTTCAGAATTTTGGAGCTGGAAGGGACCTCTGATATCATCTAATTCAACACTTTTGTTTGGCACGTGAATATCTCCACTGGAGATATGCAGGGTGTGTTTTTTATGCTTCATTGTTTCTCTGGTGCTCACAAGGTAGATGCATAGATATTAAAAAACCAACTCAATGAATGAATTTTCAAGTGAGAAAGATAAGTTGCATAGAAAGTCAGTCAGTTCATTCATTCATTCTTTCATTTACTTAATACAAATACAAACAAAAGGCTTTAGGTATCCATAAGAATAAATATACAGTTAATAACATTGCATGCTTAAATTTTGCTAAGAGAGTACATCTTAAGTGTTTTGCCACATACATAAAATACTGATAACGATGTGAGGTGATAAATGTGCTAATTAGTTTCATTGTGGTAATCACTTAGCAATATATAGGTATATCAATTATCCTGTTGTATACCTTAAATATACACAAAATTATTTGCCAATTAACATTGGCTGTAAAAAATAAAACTAGCAAACATTGTAATATACTCAGAATTTTTACTTTCATTTAAGAAAATGTAGGGTATTTTTTTTTCCTATGATGGATCATTTGGTATTTTACAAATAAAAATATTTTTTTTTTGGTGGTGAATCCAAGATGGCGGCATAGGTAAACACCTACACTGCTGCCTCGCACAACAATTTCTAAACTACAACTAAAAGACAGAATGGACATTATCCAGAACCACAGGTAAGCTGGCTGAGTGGAAATTCTACAACTAGAAGGAAAAAGAGGGGCTCACAGAGACCCAGAGGAGCTGCAAAAAGCTGAGGTATGGAGATGCGTGCGTGGAGAGAGTGGGTGCCGGAGTACCTGGCTGGTTTTCTCTGGCAGGAGGGAGACGGAGATTCCCGACGGCATTGAACCCCTTATCCTATGACACTAAACCCCCGGTCCAGCCGAAACTCATACGGAGGGAGTTTGGACTGTGAAAAGGGAGAAGTATACGGAAATTTAGGGGAGTTGCAAAAGGGCAGAAGTCGGGTAGTACGTACAGCACTATGTGCAGAAGACTGACTGCTGATTGTGCTGCTGGCTTTCACAAGTGGGCCACTTCTAACTGCGCCACTTCTAACTCCACTAAACCCCAGTTTCGGACGAAACCCTGGGGACCCAGATTCATATGGTCCCAGAGCTCAGGGGAACTGTAAAGGCAGCAGTCTAGAGGCACTGCAAAAGTGCATGCGCACACAAGGACCGCTCTCACGATTACCCAGTCACGTGAGACTCAGGGGCCGTGGAGGGTGGGGCCGACTGGAAGGTAAGGGAGTTTGGACTGTGAAAAGGGAGAGGTACATGGAAATTTAGGGGAGTTGCAAAAGATCAGAGGCCTGGTGGCGCGCACGGCACTGCGCAGAGGACAGACTGCTGATTGTGCCGCTGGCTTTCACAAAAGGGCAGGAGACAGACCCTCCCAACTGTGCCACTTCTGACTCCACTAAGCCCCTGTTTTGGGTGAAACCCTGGGGACCTAGACGCGTGTGGTCCTGGAGCGCAGGGGAGCCGAAAAGGCAGCAGTTTAGAGGCACTGTGCGGTGCGCACAGGGACTGCTCCAGCGATTACCGAGTCACGTGAGACTCAGGGGCTGTGGAGGGCGGGGCCGACTGGAAGGCAAGGTGGTCCCTTAAGCCCTGAGACTCCACCCATCCCAAGCTCAACAGAGAGGCTTCTTCAGTTTTGTATCATAAGGCTGAATCCAACACAGAAGTCCTCCCGGCATAGTGAAAATGCCGAGACAAGGGAAAGGATCACAAACAAAAGAAATGGAGGAAAACAAATGACTGGATATAGAGTTCAAAACCAAGCTTATAAGGTTTTTTCAAGAATATCCTAGAAAAGTTGGGTAAAGTTAGCGAGAGCCAAGAGGAGATGAAAAAGGACCAACTAGAGATGCAAAAGATCCAACTAGAGATGGAAAAGGTCCAACTAGAGATGAAAAAGGACCAACTAGAAATTAAACATACACTGACTGAAAAAAAAATATTATACAGAGTCCCAACAACAGACTAGAGAAAGGCAAGAATCAAGTCAAAGATTTGAAATATAAAGAAGCAGAAAACACTCAACTGGGAAAGCAAGAAAAGAATCCAAAAATGTGAAGATAAGGTAAGGAGCCTCTGGGACAGCTTCAAGCGTACAAACATCAGAATTATGGGGGTGCCAGAAGAAGAGAGAGAGCAAGATACTGAAAACCTATTTAAAGAAATAAGGACTGAAAACTTCCCACATCTGGTAAAAGAAATAGACCAGTCCAGGAAGCACACAGAACCTCATATAAAAGGAATCCAAAGAGGACTACACCAAGACACATCATCATTAAAATACCAAGAGCAAAAGACAAAGAGAGAATATTAAAACCAGCAAGAGAAAAACAGTTAATTACTTACAAGGGAGCACCCATACTATTGTCAACTGATTTCTCAACAGAAACGATGCAGGCCAGATGGGAGTGGCAAGAAATATTCAACGTGATGAATAGCAAGAACCTACAACCAAGAATACTCTATCCAGCAAAGCTATCATTCAGAATTGAAGCTCAGATAAAGAGCTTCACATAAGAAAAAACTAAAGGAGTTCATCAACTCCAAACCAGTATTATATGAAATGCTGAAAGGTACCCTTTTAGAAGAGGAAGAAGAAAAAGGTAAAAGACAAAAAATTATGAACAACAAATACATATCTATCAACAAGTGAATCTAAAAATTAAGTGAATTACAAATTTGATCAACAGAATAAACTGGTGAATATAATATAATCAGGAGCACAGAAAGGGAGTGGACTGATAATTCTCAGGGGGAAAGGGGTGAAGGGGTGTACAGGGAGAGACTGGACAAAAATCATACACCTATGGAAGAGGTCAATGGGAGGGAGATAATGGTAGAGGGAAGGGTGGGAGCCAGGTGGAGGGGAGCTATGGAGGGGAAAAAAGAGAAACAAATGTAATAATGTGAATAATAAAGATTTAATAAAAAAAATCCAGAAGCAAAAAATATTTTTTGAAGTTGGAAAAAAGGGGAAATATAAGAAACTAGAGTATTACTGATAATGTTAGAAATATAAATAAATTAAATCCAACCATCATTTTGATGCACTTACTAGGGAAGGCATTGTATTAGTTGCTATAGAGTTTAGCTGAGTTTAATTATTAAGGACTCAGGCTCTGGATTCAATTTCTGGTTTGATTTCTGGGTTTGATTTCTGGTTCCTACTTGCTTGGCTGTGTGATATGAAACTATTTATTTAATCTCTTCATGCCCTCATTTTTTAACTGTAAAGCGAGGATAATAAAACAAGATATTGGGTTTGTCAGTGTGGAGATGGGACTGGGGTACAGCTGAATTGGGGCAAAATAATAGGGAATGGAGTTTGAAGTCCTCAGGTCCATCCAGAAGGAAGAAAATGTGAGCCAGTGAGTCCAATGACGGATCTGAGAGTTGTTTTTCTGTGTGCTGTGGTGTGTAACCCCTTGACAAAACCTGCAGCGTAGTCCATTCTGCTCACAGATGTTATCAGGTGCTAAGGTTTACCAGAACTCAAAATGATTCTGGGTTTGTTTGTTTGATTGATTGATTCTGCATTTGGCTGGAAATAAGTACAGCTGGCAGAGCCAGAGGTTTGGCGAACAATTGGCACCTAGATTCCACAAAGATGAGTGGAAAGAATAGAGGAATGATTAGGGGATTGGAATGTAAGTTCCACAAAGATCAGTCTGTGTCCTTAGCAATTGCTGTCTAATAGCAGAGGAGATCAAGATGCATGCACTGAATTTACTGCAATATAAGGTAGAATGAATTCAGTGTTACAGTGATTGAACAAATTCGACAGTGCTATACAAGTGGGAAAGATTTATCGTGAATGGAGGCTTGGAAAGGCTTCTGGGAGAGATGATATTACCCTGCCTGGGTTAACTGACTATTATGGACTGAATTTTTGTGTCCCCCAGTTTGATGATATTGGGAAGTGGGGCCTTTGGGAGGTGATTAGGTTGTGAGGGTGAAGTTCTCATAGTGAGATTAGTGTCCTTATAAAAGAAACCCCAGAGAGTGCTCCTGCTCCTTTCCATCATGTGAAGACACAGAAAGAAGATGGTTATCTACCAGGAAGTAGGTCTTCACCAGACACTGAATATCCTGGCACCTTGGTCTTGGGCTCCCCAATCTCCAGAATTGTGAGAAATAAATGTTTGTTATGCAAACTACCCAGTTTATGGAATTTTTGTTATAATAACATAATGGACTAAGGTAGTGACTAGCGAAGAGGGATGGGAAGTTATGAGACTACATGATCTTAGAAAATAATGCAACAATTAACTCCTGTCTTTAGACCTGTTGCTATGTGAGCCATCATTGACTTGCAATTTTGTTACTTGCAATGAAATACAATCCTGATAGAGTGCTCAGTAAATATGCATTAAATGAATAGAGAAATGAGAAAAGGATTGGCATCTAAGTTCAAAGACCTCAATTCCAATTCTGGTTTTCCAACTGTAGTAGTAGACAGAGATATTTTTGTCTGTCCAAGTTTCCTTTCTTTATTCCAGCAATCATAACACCTCTTTTCTTTTGAGGAACTTCCTCTCAACTCCAAATGGTTTTAGTGGGGCCATCAATCACATTCACTCTTCCCATGAAACAATGGGGGTGGTCACATGACTCAAGGAAAACCAAGCAGAGTCCTTATTATGGGTTTTATGCTCAAGACTAAGAATTAGAGTTTTTCTCTTTTTTATGGAGTTTCCAGTTAAAAGGATATAACCTTAGAGATAGTTGCCATATATCTTATTCCATTGAAGAACCTGAAAGAATAAGACCTATATAGCGAGATAAACTGAGAGAAAAATTCCTCAACCTTTCTTGTTTTAATTAGCTTGTATTATACTTCTGTCACTAGCTACTAAAATAATTCTGTGTAATACAGACACTACCTAGCAATGTTATTTGCAAGTAAGTAATTTTTACCATTTTGGGCGTTATTTACTTATTATACATAAGGGGGTTGGACAAGAGAATCATTAATATTCCTCCAAGCTCAGTTTCCATTTTTCACATTTCTATAAGAACTGTAGAGTTTGAGATAAAATATGCTCACCTGAGTCCTGACCTTCATGTTTTAAGGAAAAAAATCATCTATAAAGGAAAATGGCTGGGGAGGGTGGAGGGAGGTAAGAGATCAACCGAAGGACTTGTATACATGCATATAAGCATAACCAATGCATGCAAGACACTGGAGGGTGAGGGCATGTATGGGATTGAAGTGGAGGAATAAAGGGGGGATATGGACACAGGTAATATCTTAACCAATAAAAAAAGAAAAAAAGGAAAAAAGGAAAATGCTCATATCACCAGGCTGAAACCTACTTTTCTTTTTTCATATCTACCCTTAAGTTAGATTATCACAACAAAACCTTAAGAAATATCTTCCCAAGTGGAATGCAGTAATTAAAAAATGGTAAATTTGATATATGATAAAGGTGACACTTCAAAGTAGTGTGCAAAGAAAGTATTCATTAAATGACGTTGGGACACTGACTAACAATTTGGAAAGGAAACAGAATTGAATTTCTCTCTTGTTTCTTATTCCAAAATAAAGCCCAGATGATTCAAAGACTTAAAAGGGAAAAAAGAAAAATAATAAAGTACTGAATGAAAATATGGATGACTGTTCTCATAAATTTAAGATGGAAAAGGACTGTTTAAGTGTGACAAACAAATATAAACTCAAGTACAGGATAAGCCAGGGGTTAGGAGTACAGGTTCTGAAAGCAGCAACCTGGGATGAAACCCTGGTCCCACACACATTAGCTTTATCTTTATCTACCTCATTGGTTGACTAAGAAAAAAAATTATGCCTACGGATATTCTTTAAGAAAATAAACTAAAAGGATATAAATACAATGTAAATAGTGTTTATTTCTAAGTGATTGAATTATGGGTAAATTTTTTGCCTTCTTTTTCAATTTTCTATAGATAAACATTACTATTTTTGTAGCTTCTATAGTGAATTAAAATATTGCTTCTCTCGCTGAGTGTCAGCAAAGCACTGCAGTTATGATAGACTCTGAGCTGGACTTCTTAGGTTCCAGTTACTGGCTGTGTGAACTTGGGCAAGTTACCTGACCTCTGTCTCAGTTTTCTCATCTGTAAAATGGAGATAGTGTTATTTCTATCAGAGACTTAAATGAATTAATATAGGTGAAGTATAGAATAGTAGTGCCTGGCAGATAATATTATATGAATGTTTTATTATATATTAATATTATATGAATTAATATTATATATTAATATTATATGAATGTTTCCAGAGATTATTATTTTCTTCTATGTATTTTTTTATTTTTTTATTTTTAAAAATATATTTTATTGATTTTTTACAGAGAGGAAGAGAGAGGGATAGAGAGTTAGAAACATCGACGAGAGAGACACATCAATCAGCTGCTTCCTGCACACCCCTACCTGGGGATATGCCTGCAACCAAGGTACATGCTCTTAACCGGAATCGAATTGGGGACCTTTCAGTCTGCAGGACAATGCTCTATCCACTGAATTAAACTGGGCGTCTTCTATGTAATTTCTCTCAAAATTCATATTCTTTGGATGAGTTTAACAAACTAAATTACAGGTATATCGATGTTTGAACAAGGAAGATATTTTTCCATTTTGTGATTTGCTTCTCTACTATAGTAGGATAACATTTTCTACCAGTGATTAAGAATCACTTCATTAAAGGCCTGATATTGTAGCTGAAACAACCCTAAAAGTATTCAAGCTCACCAGGCTGAATAGGGCTGAGACTTAAAGGGATCTCAAATGATTATTGTGTTTCTCTTGGCCAACTCTGTCCTGCTGACAGTGGCCATCTAACTATTATGGGAATCTAGGATCATATCAGGTCAGGAATCAGCAAATTTGCTAGGCAGAGTATCCATTTCCTTGCTACAGACTCTTGTGGTAATGAGTGTGGGAGTAGGAAAGCTGACTCTTGAAGTCTCTCTAGACCCTGGTTAGGCTCATTTCAGAGAAAGAAACCAGTAATAAAATCTTGAGAAGTTTAAGGTTGTTAAAAAGCAGTTGTTTTGAAAAGGGGGACAATTATGCTAGCTTTTTTGGTTTGTCTGCCAACAGTAAGAGTATTGACCTGTGACCAGCAGAATAACTTTACTGCTTTTGTTCACCTTAAGCAATTTATAGTCTTTTCATTTGTTCTCAAATACAAACAAAACAGCCGCAGCCAAGAGAGAGTGGGAGAAGAGACTTGATATTTCTCTGAGGGCCCTGAAGTGAGACTGATAGGTCACTGGCAGGTCTGTCTAGGAAGTTGATGTGGGGTAGGGTATGCATTTGTCTTTTGCCGGATGGGGAACATCCAGCCCATGGGCTGGGGCCATGTACAGCCCACAAAATCATTTGGTCTGGCCTTACCAAGGCATTAGGGTGAGTTAATTAAATGTCTGACCAAATATAGCCGACTAATTTTTAAGTTGATAATTTTGTAAGACCTGAAATTGATGTTATAAATATCAAATGGCCCTTGGCAGAAAAAAGGTTCCCCACCCGTGGTCTTTTGATCTAGGAGTCTGTGGGTGTTGTATGGGGTAGAAGGTGGGGGGTTTGCTGAGATTCAAACATGAGTGGTCAATAGAGGCTGTGTCTCGCCAGAACTCCATTTGTGTGAAAAACAGAGGACACTTCCTGAAGAGCAGAGGGGATCGGGCACAGTTACAAAACCTCAGGTCAGAAGTGTTTCTGAGTGTATATTCTGTATTCAAATTTGACCTTCAGGCCTTCCCCTGAGTGTCCAGTTCATGATGGCAGGGCTTCAGAGTGTGGGCTTCAGACTTCTGGATTAAAAAGGATAGAGGAGATGCTCCAATTCAGACGTGGCAACCTTTTCTTTCCTCAAGCATGGTCATTTAAAGACACCTATACCATCTAGTATCACCACAGTGTTAGACAAGAAGGAGAAATGTAATCAAGACATATGACAATATGAATTTGACGTAAACATGGAATTACTTTTGCATCTATAAAAATCCCAGAAAGATGAAAACTTTAGAATAGCTTCTAAAATAAACTCCCCTCCATCATTTTGCAATGGCTTCATCTCTTCTCTTTTCTTCTTTGTTGCTTTATTATCGCTCACTCCTTGCCTCAGGTCTTCTCTCACACACAGCACCACCTCCCTGTCAGTGTTCCAACCACATTTTTCTTAATTACATCAGTTAAGTAGGGCATGGGTCAGCCATGACCCTGGGAGGGAAGATGGGGGCGGGGCATGTAGAGGAGCAAACACTTAGGCTGAGACCTACCATTGGAAATGAGGTCCTGGAAGGCAGGGGCTTTATTTTGTTTCCCCCCATCCTGAAAACAGGGCCTGGAAGGTGTAGGTGCTCAATAAATATTAAGTCAATGATAAAATATAAGCAAGGTATATACAGGTTCTACCCTAACACACCACTAATGACTGAGGGAGTTGGCATTGCTTTTATTGAAGGTAATGACAATATTTAACAAATTACTAAAAATTAAACTTCTTTGCCAAAATATGAGAAGGAAAAAAAAAAGTAATTGATAATACACCATCCCAATCCAACCATTATACTTTTGTTGTTATTCTTTTCAGTGTTTTGTAATATGCATTTAAAATATATTTGTAGTCTGGCAGGTATGGCTCAGTGGTTGAGCATGGACTCATGAACCAAGAGGTCACAGCTGGATTCCCGTTCAGGGTACGGGACCAGGTTGCAGGCTCAATCTCCCATGGGGAGCCTGTGGGAGGCAGCCGATCAATGATTCACTCTCATTATTATTTTTAAAAATGTATTTTTATTGATTCCAGAGGGGAAGGGAGAGGGAAAGAGATAGAAACATCAATGATGAGAATCATTGATCAGCTGCTTCCTGCACACCCCACACTGGGGACCAAGCCTGCAACCCAAGCAGGTGCCTTTGACCAGAATCGAACCCGGGACCCTTCAGTCCACAGGTGGATGCTCTACCCATTGAGCCAAACCAGCTGGGGCTCTCCCTCATTATTGATGTTTCTCTCTCTCCCTCTCCCTTCTTCTCTCTGAAATAAATAAAAATATATTAAATATTAAAAAATATATTTGTCATCTGGGGATTTTGGAGAGGAAATACAGAACTTATTTTCAAAAAAACCATTCTCCTTTACCGACCAGGTATCGCTCAAACTTGAGCATATTCTCTGGTGAGGACTTAACAAAAAAAAAAAAAAAAAAAAA
>JAAGEH010000307.1:19727071-19774571 GCA_011751065.1 Lasiurus cinereus
TCTTAGGTACAGTCCGAGGTGCCGGTGCTGGCTTGTCGCTGCTGCTGCTGTGGTTTTTGTTGTTTAGAAGCGGGTGTGGGTGACTTTGGGGTAACGCGGCGCCCGGTTCCCGCGCAGCTCTTGGCACAGTCGTCCCTGTGGGAGGGCTCCGCGGCAGGGGACCTGTGGAGTGAGCCTTAGTTTTTGGTTTACGGGCTCCCCTGGGTTCGAGCTCGCGCTTCGCCTAGCTAAGAGAAGCTAGTAGTGAGAGGACGCGGCGCTTTGGAGTTTTAGGGACAAAGCCTGCGTTTTGGTTGGTGGAGCTGAATTGAGGCAGTGTACGTGAAGCGGTTAGTTTGGGTTTTACAAACCGTTCGTGACTCTTGCTACCTTTCCTGATCGTATTCAGGCCTGAGCTAGCCATTTTCTTCTCAATGTCTCTGAGATGTTTCGCGTGCAAGAAGGTCATGTGTTTCACGAGGTTATGCACCTGTAGTGTTAGGTGGGATTGAACTCTCTATTCTGTATTACGAAGTCCTAACAATATTTTGTAACCTCCCCCCCCCCCCCGCCCCCGACCCCTTTTTTCTTGGCCACTTTTAGGGACAACTGTTTTCCAGCTTTTTCTGGAGGAATGCAGAAATCTTCTTAAGACAAATGAGGTGAGAAGTGCATTGTTGTAAAGGTCTCTTAAACTTTTGTCGAAAGAAGGCCAACTGGAATGTAGTACCTAAGGGCCAGGGATTAGCCACTTCATTAAAAGCCCCTTTATTAGGCCTCTGTGGAGCAGAGGGCAGTGTAAAACCTCTTTTATTCCTTAGATCAGTGGTCGGCAAATCTCGGTTCACGAGCCACATGTGGCTCTTTGGCCCCTTGCGTGTGGCTCTCCCACAGAATACCATGTGCGGGCACGTACGTACAGTGCAATTTAAGGAGTACCCTAATTAAGTTAATAACAATATATAAGTTTAAAAAATTTGGCTCTCAAAAGACATTTCAATCATTGTACTGTTGATCTTTGGCTCTGTTGACTAATGAGTTTGCCGACCACTGCCTTAGACCTTGCAAGTTGTAGGTACACAGATTTTCAGTGTATTTGTTAATTTTGGATCTCACCTCTGGCAATAATAGTTTTGGCTTTAAGATTGAAATACATTATGTAATATTATTTGTGAAACTTGTAGACTGAGGCAGTTGATAGGTCTTACATTAGGCTATTTAAATATTCATCTTACTGGAAATTGGGTGCTAAAAGAGTAAAGTAGCATTGGTATTTATCAGGTTTAGCATATTTGTGTTGAAAATTGAAAAAAAAAATAGGTAAAGGTAATATATATATTCTATTATGTTTTTGTACTCCAAGACAATTTTAATTTGTTTTTTAAAATACATTTCTTATCAGGTTGCAACAAAAACATATAATGTTTTAATATTTCAGAATGAGTGCATAGCTGCCATTAATCTGTCAGATGTAACTTTTTTTTTCCCTCTACATATTACCCTCCTCATAGCATTATGCAGTTTGACACTTAAAATACCTTGGACATCTTTCTGTTGTGTTAGATCTGCCTCATTTTTAAAAGCAGCCCGTATAGTATTTTATTGCATAGTTGTACCACAACTTATTAGTCATTCTAATGAGTTCCTTTTTTTTTTCTATAGCAAATAGTATTATGATGGTGATCCTTTTTGTAATCTTGTCTTGGATAATCTCCCAGAAGTGGAAATATTGGGTTAAAGGATATGATGAAGGGTACCAAATTCTCTTCCAGCAGTGGTATTTGAGAATTTCTCCAATTTCCTCATGTGCTCACCAACATTTGATATTAGTTAACATTGTATTAAGCGTAGCTGAGACTGTTCATAATATATTTTGGGTCAATTTATTGCATGTATAGTATTGTGGTCAAAACCAAACTTTAGTTGCCAATTCTAAATCCCAACTGAACTCTTCCCCTCACTCCCCCCCTATAGGAATAATGTAGATTCCCTAGTAATAAATAATTATAAAACAAATGATTCACTTCAGCAATATATACTTGTTTAGTTAAAGATTTGTTGGAAGGTAGTATTTGAATGGGATCTTGTACAATGGATGATATCAGGATGATAGGCTTTTCTGAAAGATACCTTAAACAAGGCAGGGAGACAAGAATGGACAAGGATGTTTAGGACCAGAAGTTTGAGAGGCAATGGTGCCTAATTGTAAAGTTGTAGAATAAAAGCTAGCTAGAAAGATAGGTGGAACTGTGTGGTAAGGGCTTTGAAGGTCAGTCTGAAGATTTTGCTTTGTAGGGGAGAGCTACAGAGATCTTTATTCAGGAAATGAGGGATATAATTACTTATTTTACAAGTATAATATAATGGAAGTTTTGAGGGACAGATATTAGAGAAGCAAGTTAGGTGGCTATTATAGTCTGGGTGAATGAAAAGCAAAGAGTAGAGAGGTTGGAGTTCAAAGATGTTGAACAAGCAGAATCTACATAATTTGATGATGGATTGAAGAAGGGAAAGAAAGCAAAGCTTTTGTATTTTTATCACCAGGTTAGTGGTAATGATTTCATTAATTAGAGGAGGTTTAGTTTGGGGGCTGGGAAGGATGATCATTTTGGTTTTGGACATGTGTGTGAAAGATATTTCCATGGAGAAGAAATTATGTACAAGGACATAAAGTCCATCTATAAGATTCAGGAGAAACCTTAATGCTCTTTTGTTGAGAAATTTGGAATATATTTTCACTTGCTTTTAGTCTGTCATTCATAGTATTTCTTTTGAACTTTGTATGTGTGCCTTGTTCAACCCTGTTTGAGAGTGTACCGTAGAGTAGTAACCTTCAGACTTTTTTTGATTATGTATACTCTCCAAGAAAGGTTTATACATGTACCTTCAATATATTTATATTTTATTTATTGGTATATTATGTACATATCTTACAATATAGTATACATTTTAAAATACAGAAAGTAGAAATTTTAAAAGGCTGAGGCAAATATAAGTTGGAATTTTAAGTTTCTATATTCCATTGAGTCATGTTGCTACCCCTCTTTGGAAAGTACTGGTCTTATCCATAGCTGTCAGTGTTCTGTCTGATTGTTCAGTAGAAGTCACCCTTGAGCGTCTGGAAGAGCAAATTTTTGAACTGTGTAATGTAAAGCCTTTCCTTTAGTTAGAAAGAGGACTTTATTTTTTAAGTTTTTAAATTCATGCATTTTTGGGAGAGTGTATAATTACATGGTAGCATGTGACATGGAGAAGTGAAGAATAGTGAATTCAGAATATAGGGCTATCTAATATGTGCTTTTGTTTGATGTTTACCTTGTGAGCAGTCTGCACTTTTGTTTGCTATTTGATTCTATAGTTTGGGAATATTTTTTGAATTCTTTGAGGATCTTTAGATTATCTGAGCTGTAGGAATGTTTCCAGTCTAGGCAGAATCTAGTAAATTCTTGTTAAATTGGAATAATTAAAAAGATAGGCACAGAGAGGCTTTTTTGATGTTGCTCTTGAAAGCAGTATCTCAAATCCAAAGATACTATTAGTGGTGAATTGAAATCATTTAGCTCTATTTTCTATTTTATGCTGAATTAAAGTCTCTTTTAAGTAATCAGGAATAAAAAACTAAGTTCGTCATAGCTGTGTAGTCTGAAAAGGATAAAGTACAATTTAAAAAAATATATGTATTATTGTATGATTCCGACCACAAGTAGCTTAGGAAAACAAATTATCTGATAAGAATAATCTTTGTTGCTTTCTTCATAAAATATTTCCTATAAATAGATGCTCACTTTACTAGGGACTTATGATTATTATGTAGCAGTTCATACATTTCATGACTCGTTTCTGAATTATCAAGAAAATGTATTGAGGTTTTAACCACTTGCACAGAGTGTGTTGTGAAACTGATGCAGAGAGCCCTAGGCTTGTCTTTTGTAATGTTGTGGGCTAGAAAAAATGGTAAAAGTAACTTTTAAACATGTCATCTTGCAGCACAGTTTCATATGTGGTGGACTATTGGGATTAAATATTAGCTGGATTTAAAGAGTGCCATGAATCTAGAAAAATGTGTTTATGGTGCAAATTAAGAATTCTCATGTTGGGGGTCTCGATTGAGGTAGCCCTCTTGCTCTTGCCACGTGCTGGTGTTGGAGTACTCTCCCTGCTTCAGATTTACCAACAGCATGAATCAAGAAAAGTTAGCCTAACTTTAGGCTCAGGTCTAAATAGGGGACAAAGGTATGGCTTGCAGAAAGAAGGTAGTACATAGAATAGCTACAGCTGATGACAGCTTTAGAGTTTTCTGAAAAACTGGCTGTCAGTAATATAGCTGGTATTGAAGAGGTAAACATGATTAAAGATGATGGAACAGTTAGTCATTTCAACAAACCCAAAGTCCAAGCTTCCCTTTCTGCTAACACCTTTGCAATAACCAGTCATGCAAAAGCCAAACCAATCACAGAAAAATGCTCCCTTGAATATTAAGACACCTTGGTGCTGACAGCTTCACAAGTCTTAGGAAGTTAGCTGAACAGTTCCCTTAGCAAGTGTTAGATAGCAACGCACCAAAGCCAGAAGACATGAGGAAGATGTTGGGTGACCCGATTTTCACAAGATGATGTTTTCAGATTTTGTTGAAAATTTTGATGAGGCATCAAAGAATGAAGCTAACTAAAATCTTTTCTGGCTTTTGGAAGCTGGCCTGAACTAGATTTAACAAATCAGCTATGAGGTTCCAAAATTTTACAGATATGGAGAACATCAGCTGTGACTAGTTCAGAAATATAAATATTTTGTATATTAATAATCTATTCAGCATTTTCAGTCATTTGACTGCATTTTGCACTTCTTTCCAAGATCTGTTCTTTTTTCTTTTTAAAATATATTTTATTGATTTTTTTACAGAGAGGAAGGGAAAGAGAAAGTCAGAAACATCGATGAGAGAGACATCGATCAGCCGCCTCCTGCACACCCCACAGTGGAGATGTGCCCGCAAGCAAGGTACATGCCCCCAACCGGAATCGGACCTGGGACCTTTCAGTCCGCAAGCTGATGCTCTATCCACTGAGCCAAACTGGTCTCGGCCAAGATCTGTTCTTTTGGTCATAATCCAAAGTATTGGTGCATTTGAGAGTGTTTTGATATTTGATTCTTGTTTTTTTTTTTTGCTTGGGGTATTTTTGGTGTGTGTGTATTTTTTTGTATGCATGTGGGTATGTTTGTACACAGTGGAGATCAAATTGGAAAACAGTTCTATTTATCCTTCTCTTTTTCCCAGCAGAAATAAAACAAATCTTTACCTAAAAAATAAAATAAAAATCTGATGTTGGCTTTCAGGGCTAAATTTAAAGTTTGATAACCAGGATGTGGAAACCGAGGCAAAGAAGTCTGGTATCTACAGGCGGGGACAAGGCCAAAGATCTGGAAAGTTGGAAGACAAGGCAGAATTGAAAACATCAGTTAGTAGGAATAAGCCAAAGGTTTGGCAACTAGGAGGATAAAACAGAAATGGAGAGGGGCAATTGGTTTTGGATAGCCAAGGTAGGTATGGCCAAACAAGAAGAGCAAGGTAAAGGTAAGGATAATTCTAGGGCAATGATGGTACTATACTTTCTTTCTTTATGTTGAGGATGTGTGGAGCCCAGGCTCACAGATACTTAGAAGTAATGAGCTAGAAAGTGAGAATACGGTGGCTGAATTGTTAACACAGCACCAGGAGAACGGGAGCTACTGATAACTTCTTTTAGAAAGGACCCTGATACTTATAGGATTATAATATGGTCTTTCAGCTTTTTAATACATTACATAATACTATGTATGTTGTTTTACACAGCATTCCAAAAGGTTGGACCATTCTGGCACCACAAAACCTCTTGTATATGAGAAGTCACTTCCTCTTTGGTTCAAGATGTTGGATGACCCAGTTTTCACCAGAAATACTCTTCAAATCAGTTTCATGTCGGTTTTTTTGTGTGAAGTCTGATAATGAAGACAGTGAGCCTTTGAAGAATAGACTACTGGATAACTTACTTACTATGGGAGTAGATGTTGACATGGCGAAGAAACGACAGCCCGGAGTTTTTAATAAGACGGGTATTAGTGAGCAGGACCTGAAGATGTTCCTTCTGTCCAAAGGAGCTAGCCAAGAAGTGATTGCTAGCATCATATCACGATATCCACGAGCCTTAACACGTACAACTGAACATCTTTCAAAACGATGGGATTTGTGGAGAACAATTATGACATCCGACCTTGAAATTATAGATATTTTGGAACGATCTCCTGAATCGTTTTTTCGGTCCAATAACAACGTAAGCCTAGAGAATAATATAAAGTTTCTCTACTCAGTTGGATTGACCCGGAAGTGCCTTTGTCGATTATTGAACAGTGCCCCACGTACCTTCTCCAATAGTCTTAATTTGAATAAACAGATGGTTGAATTGTTACAGGAAGTATGTTTGTCTTTAGGTCACAGTCAACCCATAGATTTTGTCAGGAAAATAATTTTAAAAAACCCTTTCATCTTAATTCAGAGCACCAAACGGATAAAAGCTAACATTAAGTTTTTACAGTCAACTTTCAACCTGAACAATGAGGAGATGCTTGCTCTGATATGTGGTCCAGGAGCTGACATCCTAGACCTTTCCAATGACTGTGCCAAAAGAAACTACACAAATATCAAAGAGAAGCTGTGTAAGCTTGGGTGCACTGAACAGGAAGTACAGAAGTTTGTCTTAAGATATTTAAATGTGCTCTTCTTGGGAGAGAAAAAGTTTAATGATAAAATAGACTGTCTCATAGAAGAAAAAATTAGCATTTCACAAATAATTGAGAATCCTCGGATTCTGGATTCAAGTATAAGTACTTTAAAAAGTCGAATCAAAGAATTGGCAGATGCTGGCTATAACTTGAGTATATCAAACATCTCTCTTCTGTCTTGGAGTCAGAAAAGATATAAAGCTAAATTGAAAATGTTAAACATGCGATAGAGCATTTTTCTGGGGAATTAAAAAAATAGTGATATCATTTCACTTTGAATTTGGGTCTTTCAAAAAGGAGATGTTTGATCTCTTAACCACATATACATATATAATGATGATTTGGATATTTTATTTTAAAGATTTGTAAAAACTGATGGTTAGTATGCTCAAGTATAGTCTTCCCAGTTACTTTTCTTCTAATTTGAATGAATGCAGTATCCTTTTATGTGATAAGGCTGTGTAATTGGTACTTCCTGAGTGCCAAGGCAGAACAATATATATGAAAAGATAGAAAATACAAAATAAGCTTTTTCGGGTTTTTGTTCAAATAAAACATGGACAGATTCACTTAGATGGTTCCATTTTTTTCCATGGGTTTGCATGGCAACCTGTTTCTCCTGTTATTCCCACATATCTAATTATGCTTTATCTTCAAAATAGAATGCCAGTAACAATCTGACAAAACAGGAGGGATTTTTCACCACAAGTTATTCATTCTTTACTTAAAACATTAGTATTTAATCCAAATTGAGCCCTCCACTGTAGACTCAATTTACTATGGGTAAATTCCTGATTATTTTGAAGACAAAGGCAACTGTAGTAGGCAAAATAATTGCCACCCAAAGATGTCAATGTCATAATTTCCAGAAACTGAATATGTTACGTTAAATTTCAAAAATACTTTACAGATGGGATTAAGGATTTTAAAATGAGGTTGATTACCTGCTTTATTTGGATAGGCCCAATGCACTCATAAGGGCCCTTAAAAGTAGAAGAGGGAGGTAAAAAAGATCAGAGTGAAATGATGATATAAGAACTTGACCCACTTTTACTGGCTTTGAAGGAGCAAGGGACATGAGGTAACCTCTTTTGAATGTAAAAGGCAAGGTAATGTTTTCTCCTAGTGCCCCAAAAGGAAATGCAGCCCTGCCAGAATCTTGAATTAAGCCTAGTGAGTCCTGTGTCAAATTTCTGACCTACAGAGCCATAAGAATATATCAGGGTTGTTTTAAACCTCTGAGTTTATGATAATTTGTTACAGCAGCAAATAGGATTATAACTAACTTTTAGTTGCAGACGAAGCCACAAAATGTGGTCCTTTTAGTATCATATTTGTATTTCTTCCTCATATAATTGCCTTTTTTATCCAACCACCAATCTGGAACAGTTAATAAGTTAGTGTTTGTAAAGTCCTCTAAATGTATGGATAAAAATTAAATATGAGGAATAAAATCTAAATAAAAGAATATTTATTTTGCCTAATGAATGTAGTTTAAGAACTGGTGATCATTTCTGTATATTTATATTTTGTCGGGATTTCATCTAATATAAAGAACAAAGAATTTATAGAAGCATTGACTTTTTAAAAAAATACATTTTTTATTATTGATAGTATTACATTTTCTCCCCTTTCCCCTGTCCTCTCACACCGCCTCCCAAGTCTTCAACGCCCTATAAGAATTGACTTAAAAAAGACAAATCAGATGATGTCTGTGCCTTGAAGGCATTTACACTGTAGTAGTAGCTTTGATATAAACTGAAAGTGAAGGGACACATTACATAACCTTAATTACTTTTAATTGCTTTCCAGAGTCATTTGTTTTTTTAGATGTGGCTTTTGAATTAAATACCAATGGCATTCATCCTTTTAAGCCTTATTTCCTATAATGATGCCTCAGAAAAACTTCCACCACTGATAGAAAACAAAATACCTGCTCTTTCAAGGGCATTTGTACATCTGTGATACTCTTATTCCAGTTATTTCCAATATGCTATTTGATGGTGAGCATGACAGGCATAGTTTAGAAGATGGGGCTTCAGAGAGACATTTTTTTAGAATGATAGATCTAGGCACCATTTCTGAATAGCTCTGTTACTTTGTGTAAATGTTTTAAGTTCACTGAACTTGTTTTCTCATCTCTAATACTAAAAATTGATCTTGAAGAGTTGCTGGGAATCATGATATAAGGTCTCTTGTACATAATATTCAATGGTAGCTGTAATAAATAGTTGCAATAGTATTTTATTTAGTACAGTTTAAACAGCTTTTTGATACTTGATTCACATACCATACAATTCACCAATTTATAAGTATACAATTCATTTTTTTTTGTATTTATACGGTTGTGTAATTCTTACCACAATCTAACTTTAGAATATGTTTGTACCTCTTAAAAGGAAGCCTGTGCCCATTAACAGTCAACCTCTATTCCCCCTTCTGCTTCCCCAAACTTAAGCAACCACTGACCTACTTTTGACTCAAATTTGCCTGTTCTGGGCATTTTATATAAATGGAATCATACAATCTGTGGTCTTTTCTGACTTGCTTCTTCCACTTAGCATAATGTTTTCAAGATTCATCCATGTATCAGTAGTCCATTCCTCTTTATTGCCAAATAATGCTCCATTGTATGGATCCAGTAGTATTATTGATAGTAAATTTTATTGTTGTGACTTAAACATAAGTCTTAACAGTGTTAATTCCTTAGAATATTAATTCCTCAGCCTATTGAGTTGTATGGGAAGTATTTTCTGAGGTATTTTTTTAGAATCTAAAAGTTACTAGTATAAGGAACTTGAGAGAGGTTGGCAAAGGAGATAGTTTATTGGCATCAACTGGCATGAAGGTTATGCCTGGTTGATGAGATAATATAGCAGCCGTAGTTGCCAGTGACCAAGGAGAATGTGGTATGCATGGAAGTATAACAGCACTTGTTCGGGGTTTGGGGAAAGACAACTTTGTAGAAACAAATGGATAATGCCTGTCAGGCAATATTAGCATCATATTTTAAGGTTTGAGTCTGAAGAAACGTCAATTCTTTAAAGGTTTTTTGAATTATAAAAATTTTAAGTAATTTTTTTCTCATGAGTACAAAGAAGATTCATATTTATAATGGAAAATAAGCTGCAATAAAGAAAAAAACTATGTTCTTATCTCCCAGAGAGATATTTTGCTAACTCTTTGTTTTCTTTGTAGAATATAGGCATACATGGATGTAATATGAGTAGAAATGTGGCATATATATTTATGTATTTATCTTAATGTATCTTCATTGTTGAAAGTATTACAAATGTCCCCTTTGTTTTTTCTTCCATTGAACCCTTCCGCCCTGCACCTGCCCTCCCAGGCCTTCACCAGACTATTGTCTGTGTCATGGGCTAAGCCTATCCTAGCTAATAAAGAAGGGATATGTTAATTGACCCTCATACCATCACAAAGATGGTGGTGTCCACAGCCAATAAGGAGGGAATATGCTAATTAACTACCCTGCCCTCAAAGATGGCGACGCCCATAGCCACAGGATGGCAGCACCCAGTCCCCTCAGCTCTGCCAGAGTGGCAGGCATGCAGTAAGGCCAGGTCCACCCCCAGGTGGGACCAGCCACGCTGCACGCTTGCCTCTGGAGTCCCCCAGTCACTGCAGTACCCCAGCTTACCAGGGCCGGCCCAAGGAGCAGGCAAACCTCAGATGGCTGCCCAGCTGCCCAGGGCCACCCGAGGCTCAGGTAACCAGGGCCAGCCAAGGCTTGCACTGCTGGCAGTGGCAGCAGCAGAGGTGTGATGGGGGTGTCACCTTCCCCTGATTGCTGAGTCACCTCCCACCCCTAAGAGATCCGGACTGTGAAGGGGGGCAGGCCAGGCTGAGGGACCCCCCCCCTTCAGTGCATGAATTTTCATGCACTGGGCCTCTAGTATGCATATAAGTTCCCTGGTCAATCATATCTAGACAGATATATATATATATATATATATATATATATATATATATATATTTAAATAGAGATCCAACTCTATTTTAAAGTTGTATTTTATTCTAGTAAGTGCTGAACATATTTAATATTCTTTAGTGATTAATTACAGAATCAATTGAGCATTTACCTGTAACATGGTTTGTAATGATAGCATGAAATTCTGTCATTTGGATAAACCATAATTTCTCTATTCATTTTCTCACCATTAGAGTAAATTTTTGTGCATTAATAATTTTTGGAAGATAGCACCTAAATTAGTTCAGTATTTCACAGTGTTATACATACTACCATTTTCCCCAATCATTGATAAACTTCATAAGATAAAATTTTGCTCTGAAAAATATAAATGTTAATACTGCATTTTGATATTCTCCAAGTAAATCTGCAAAACTTCAATTTTAATGGGTATAAATTACTGCATAAATCTGAAGACTTTAAAATAGCTATAAGAATTAGGACAGTATAAAATGTTAAAGAGAAAAAGTGAAGTTTCTTTACCTTGAACTCAGCAGGAAGGATTAAAAAATGAGTAGTATTTATAAAAGGGCTTATTGGATTATTAAACTAGTCATCTCCTTAAATCAGGGGTTGGCAAAAGTAGTTTTACATTTGTGAGTACACAAAATAGAATTTATTATTTATTAATTATTACATTATTTTCCATACAAGCAACTGTGAACCTATTTTTGTCCACCCCTGTATAATTTCTGAGACTTGGATCTGTACATGGTTTGTAGCTAATGATCCAAATAATATGGCTTCTATGTGGAAAAGTTTGACTATTGACTCCTTCTCTGTGAAGTATGAACCAATGGATAATCTGTGGATGGAAGAACAATTGTCACAACTTTAGTAATATGCAATCATTTTATAGTCCAGGAAGAGGTTGGCACAAGCAAGGAGGATAGCAAAATTATATTATTGTTAGATTTTTGGGAACAATTCATAGCAAAAGACTAGTTGTCCAACATTGGAGAGGAAAGGGATGAGCCATGATTCAATCATAATGGTCTTTCAGTGATTACCTAGAGGGACTAGGTTTTGAGTCAGATTGGCGAATAGATGATGACTTGAGAGACATGTTCTAAATTGGCCAAGAGGTCTCGGGACTCAGGCTATTCATTCACTTCTTAGTTTATTGACTCAGGAACCTGATACAGGACAGAACTGCAATAGGGTCATTTTTATGGAGCTGAGAGAAGCAGTTATGGTGAACGATATAACCAGGGCATATGAATCTTGTCACTTTCATGTTTCTGGTATTCCCTGATGAAACTGTTGCCTCTTCACTTTCTTCTGGTCTTTTCAAGATAGTTGATATTTATCTTTTTGCTTTTATACTCCTTCCCACCCCCTCAATTCACAGAGGTCATTCATTAAAAGGAAAAAAACAACATGGTTGTAGAATATTTTAAGTCTTTTTACTGATTTTTTGAGTGGAATTTGGTATAGAGATAGAAGACATTCTGATGAAATCCCATTTTCTCTCCATTTTATTGCTTATCAGACATGTGAAATTTGTTTTCTATAATAGCAGCATTGTGTGAAGATTAATGAGCTTATGTACATGAACTGCTTTGTGTTAATTATGAAAAATTTTAAAGTGATGGTTCTTCCATTTCCACTTTGAATATCCCAGTGCCACCTTCACCAACTGTTAAAGTACCTTTAATTTATGTCCAACATGACTTGTCTTTTTCTTTATTTTACAATGGAAATGAATTTTTTTCTCTGAAAATACATAGTAATTATAAAAGCCTTTGAACAATACAAAGAAACAAAGTCCCAACTAACTTATTTTTCATAACATTGAGGAAATATTCTTTAACTATTAGTTCACAAAGATGTTTGCTTATTTAAATCAGGATGAATAATAATTTTTGAAAAAATCCTTTAAAAATCACCTTTCTTTAATTCATTAATGAATATCAGTTGATTTCTTCATATCATGCTTTGTTTTACTGAAAAACACCACCACCACCCTCTGCCAAATTTAACTTACATTTTACTTAAGACTTTAAATTTAGTATTTACAAGGGGGATTGGTCTACAGCTTTCTCCTCCCTTTGTTACTGACGTTTTCTTGTGTAGTTTTTTGGTGCCACTTTGTCAGGTTTTTGGATGAGGGTTGTGCTAGCCTCACAAAATTAATTTGAAAGGTTATTTTCCCCTACGCTTTGGAACTATTAGAAAATGATAGGAACTATTCATTTCTTTAAAGCTTGGCAGAACTTGCCTGTAAAATCATCTGGGCTTGGGTCTTGTTCAGGATAGATCCTTGACAACAACAGGAAGTTGCCTTGAAGGCTTTTTACCAATATCTTTAAATTTTTTGTTTTTGTTTTTTAATCCTCACCTGAGGATATTTCCCATCAATTTTTTAGAGAGAGTGCAAGGGAGAGGGATTGACAGAGAAATACCGATGTGAGAGAGACACATTGATTGGTTGCCTCCCACACACGCCCTGACTAAGGTTGAGGATTGTGCCTGGAACAAAGGTTAGAGCCCTTGAGCGAATTGAACCTGCGACCCTTCAGCCCTCAGGCGGACGCTCTATCCACTGAGCCAAACCAGCTAGGGCACAATATCTTTTTTGGTCGTTACTCGTATAAATCTCTCTCGTGCCTAGTTAAGGCATTTTGCTTTGAATTATGTGTCGATGTTAACATTGCTATGCTTTATGTTCATGCAAAGACTTATACATATATCTTCATAGCAGCTTAACTTGTAATAACCAAAATCTGGTAACAACCTATGTTCATCAACAGGTAAAAAGAAAAAAATAAATGGTGATATATTAATGTAGTGGGATATTATTTAGCAATACAAAAGAATGAACAAGTAATAAATGCAACAGCCGAAACTGGTTTAGCTCAGTGGATAGAGTGTGAGTCTGCGGACTAAAAGGTCCCAGGTTTGATTCTAGTCAAGGGCATGTACCTTGGTTGTGGGCAAATCCTCAGTAGGGGGTGTGCAAGAGGCAGCTGATCAATGTCTCTCTCTCATCAATGTTTCTAACTATCCCTCTCCCTTCCTTTCTGTAAAAAAAAAATCAATAAAATATATTTAAAAAAATAATAAATGCAACAACCTACATGAATCTCAAAATAATGATGCTGAGTGAAAGAAACCAGACAAAAAGTACAATTTATATGATTCAATTTTATTATTTTTTATTTTTAAAAAAATATATTTTTATTTATTTTAGAAATGAAGGGAGAGGGAAAGAAAAACATCAATGATGAGAGAGAATCATTGATCAGCTACTTTCTGCATGCTCAATATTGGGGATCGAGCCCACAAGCTGGACATGTGCCCTTGACTGGAATTGAATCCTGGGCACTTCAGTCTACAGGCTGATGCTCTACTCACTGAACCAAACCAGTTAGGACTATATGATTCAATTTTATATAAAACTAGAGGCCTGGTGCATGAAATTCATGCATTGGGGGGATTCCCTCAGCCCAGCCTGCACCCTCTTTAATCTGGGCCCGATCCCTAAACTGGCAATTGGACATCATTCTCACAATCCAGGACTGATGGCTCCTAACTGCTCACCTGCCTGCCTGATCGCCCTTAACTGCCCCCCCACCTTGCCAGCCTGATCACCCCTAACCTCATCTGCCTGCCCTGCTGGCCTGGTTGCCCCCAACTGCCACCTCCCCCCCTTGCTGGCCTGGTCACCCTCAATGCCCCCTTGTTGGCCTGGTCACCCCATGCAGCCTGCTGTTTAGTTGTTTGGTCATCCCTCACTAACCCCCCTGCCAGCTTGGTTGCCCCACGCAGCCTGCTGTTCGGTCATCCATCCAGTTGTTTTGGTCATGATGGCTCCTGGCTCTTTATATATTAGGATTCTAGAAAATGCTCACTAATTTGTAGTTAGAGAAAGTAAAACATTCATTGTCTGGGATTGGGCTGGGGTGGAGTGGGGATGACCATTGAGGAGGGACTACCAAGGGACACAAAGAAACTCAGAAGTTATGTGTATATTCATTATCTTCATTATGGTGATGGTTTTGTGAGTATAAACTTGTCAAAAGAGATATCAATTGTGTATTTTTGACATGCACTGGAGTATACTTCAATTATACCTCAGTAAAGTCGAACAATCTGTCCATTCAACTCTGGGTTAAAATGCTATCTTTATCTGGTACTAAATGTTCAAATAGGTGTGTGTGTGTGTGTGTGTGTGTGTGTGTGTGTGTGTGTGTGTTTCTAGACCCCCTTCAATTCCATTAAACAGAATGTATTGATTGTATGTTTCCATACTCATATCAAGAATTAAACAGTATCTCTTCTCAGTAAAGGTGTTAGGAGACCTGAGAAACCACCTGGAAAAAAATGTTGATGGATTCATACTCATATACCAGGGCAAGCTCCAAGTAGAGCAGTCATGAGTCCTCTAGCACTCAGCCCCTGCCATGGTGTAAGGACCTGTATTCAAGTTGGGCCATGGCATGTTAGACACTGGGACAAATACCAGCATCTTTTTTTTCTAGAGGGCTTCCTGGTCACTGGGATCTTTGGCCTAGATTTTTTTTTTTTTTTTTTGGCCTGGAATTTAATCAGAGAGTAGCTGCACTTTCACAAGTGCAGATAAAGTTAGACTTCGGCATTTTTTTCCCACAAGAGAACAGCACCTCTGATGAAGTTCCCTGCCCTTTGGAGAACTGGTCTTTCTTTGATTAGTAAACTGACTGGATTTCCCCCCTCAGCAGCCACGCACACAGCCTCCTTTCCTAAGGAAAGTAAGATTCATGGACCCAAGTTAGAGGCATTCCTTCCACTTTGCTTGATTGTCATGTTACACTCAGAACATTAGCTCGTGTCATGGCAAAGTTAGTGCACTTACGCCAGCATTATTTACTCTGTGCATTTGGATGTCTCTCAGACTTGCTCAGCTTCCTCAGAATGTCTTTCTCTCCTGACTGAAGAGATATGTCTGCATTTCATGTAACCATAACACTCGTGGCTGAAACTTATTGATTTAGCTAAATGTGATAAACTATTCACTGAGTAAGACTGAACTTAGTGTGTATAATAAATAACTGATAAAATAATTAAACATTATATAAATTATATATTTAATAATTAAAAGTAACTGGTATATGATAAAAGGATTAAATGGGTTCCTAATAATGCTGAATTTACTTGTGCACAGAACTTCATGAACTGCAGGGGGAACTATAGACAGAGGTTTGGCTCTCCAGTTTTCTAAAGTCAGCTAGCTGTAAGCCTAGCTGGTAATTCAAACTAAATAAAGAATCCTTTAAATATCAAAAGAGAGTTGGCAGGGGGCCATTTTATCTGTTGGATTCTCTTAGCCTCAAGCTGGAATAAAATAAACTGATACTCTTGTATATAGATATATTTTCCTGGTAGTTTAATATCTGTTTAAGCAAATGCAAAAGCTGCTTTCTTTAAATGGTTATTCATTCATCTTAAACAAATATTACAGTTTAATTTTCTCAGTTCTGAAATGATAGAATACTTTTACTCTTAATGCTTCAAAACATTATGCAGTGATATCTTTGCATTTAGTTAACTACTGCCAGATCCTTGGGTCTTTGTTTAATTTTCACCTTTAAACTTGTGTAGTGCTTGTTATGTTCCTGTACACAAAACCCAGCATAGGGTAGTATGGTTTTCACATAATTGTAATTGATCCAATTATTACTTTGTTAACTTGTCATTTCTTCTTGAGATTGAGGAGGATTTTTTAAAAAAGATGACATCTGAAGTGAGGGAATCACATATAGAACAAAGTATATCAAATTGGCAAGGCTTTGATGACCTTGCTCACTTAAACTATCATTGGGTAAACAGTTCTAGATTTGAGAATCAATATATGAGAGAGAATGATAGAATTACAAGTAGAATACCTGAATATAAAGCACCATATGTACAAAGTATTCCCTATGTAGTTAAATGATAGCTTAGTCTTTATTATCTGCAGTATGCTTTTATCAAGATCAATTCTGGTTCACATTTGACATCTGAAGACTTGACAACAAACTCTTTTAAAAAATATATTTTATTGATTGTTTACAGAGAGGAAGGGAGAGGGATAGAAAGTCAAAAACATCAATGAGAGAGAGACATCGATCAGGCGCCTCCTGCACGCCCCACACTGGAGATGTGCCCGGAAGCAAGGTAAATGCCCCCGACCAGAATCGAACCTGCGACCTTTCAGTCTGCAGGCTGACACTCTATACACTGAGCCAAACTGGTCTCAGTGACAATAAACTCTTGAACAAAATTGCCATCAAGAAGGTTCATTCCCATCATACCCCTGAGCTGCAGCTGGTATCTACTTAGATAAGTTTTGCTTTGTGTGACTTGACTTTCTTTCCTAGAATAGATGAGCAAGGGAACCACCTTGGTAGTGGCTTAACCTATTAGGCCCTTCAGAGAACCTAAGTTCACCCCCTTCCTCTTTATTTCCTAATCAAACTGGTATTTATATAATCACAGTCTGAGTCACCATCAAAATTGAGGCCGTTGGCAGCTCAGTAGTAGCTTTGATAGTTTATTGTTTTTTTTTTTAATAAAAATAACATTTCTTCCTGATTGCAAAATAATTGTATAATTATACAGTATTGGAAAATATAAAAAAGCACATGCACCAAAAGTTCTTATAATCTCAGTACCTCAAAAACAGCACTTGTTAATATTTTGGTTTATAAGTTGCTCTGTCCACTGAACCAAACCACCTGGGGCTGAATTGCAAATATTATTATGAATTGAATATTGTTGAAGTTGGGTGATGGGTAAGTCAGTACTATAGAAAATGCAGTGAAGAAAAAAGCCAACTTGTTTGTATGTGTGTGTGTTTTTAATTGTGGTTTAAAGTATATATATAATTACCATCATAACCATTGTTAAGTTTACAGTTCAGTAGTGTTAAGTAGATCCACATTGTTGGGCAACAGATCTCCAGAACGTTTTCATCTTGCAAACTAAAGCTCTATTTACATTAAACAAAAACTCCCTATTCCCCTTCCTCCCAGTCCATAGAAACTATCATTCTACTTTTAAGCTATATAAATTTGACTACTTTATATACCTCATACAAGTGGAATCATAAAATATGTGTCTTTTTTGTTTTTATTGATTTTAGAGAGAGGAAGGGGGAGAGAGAGATAGGAACAGCAATGAGAGAGAAACATAAATAGTCTGCCTCCTGAAATAAAAAGGCTTTGTTAGCAGAACATATGGTCTAAAACTGAGCTTTCTAATATAGTAGCCACTAGCCAGATGCAGCTATTTAAATTTTAATTAAAATTTTATTAATTAAAATTCAGGTCCTCAGTCTTACCAGTCACATTTCAAGATTTTTTTAGAATGTATTTTTATTGATTTCGGAGAGGAAGGGAGAGGGAGAGAGAGAGAGAAACATCAATGATAAGAGAGAATCATTGATCGGCTGCCTCTTGCATGTACACTACTGGGGATGAAGCCCGCACAGAAGGCATGTGCTCAACCACTGAGCCACATCAGGTTGAGCACATTTCAAGATCCTAACAGCTACATGAGGCTAGTGTCTAGGATAAAACAGATAAGTTTATATTGCAAAATATTCTATTGGGTAGCCCTGATCTAAAGAATAGCATTGCTACTAAGTTGCTACTCTCATTTTGTCAACCCTTATTATTATTTAGTTACTTATTAATAATTTCTTTATAACTTGAGATTAATATTTTATATCCAGAAGTAAAAAGAAGCATTATACTAAACACTAAGTGTATCTAAAATAGATATAATTCTTAAATTCAAAATTCTTATCCTTGGACATAAAAATAATCAACACTAGAGACCCAGTGCATGGATTCATGCACCAGTGCAATCCTTTGGCCTGGCCTACAGGGATTGGGCCAAAACTGGCAGTCCAACATCCTCCAAGAGGTCCTGGAGTGTGAGAGGGCACTCTGCAAAGTAGCTGTTGTTCAGCAGCTCCTGTGTTGAGCATCTTCCACCTAGTGGTTAGTGTGTGTCATATTTACCATCTGCTTGACTGTTTGCTTAGGTTTTTACTAGTATAGTATATAAAGTTATTCAACCAAGTGTAACAGATGTGTGCAATAAAGCAAACCACAGTCGTTATTCCAAGTAGAACAGCTTCATCTACTCGTAATGTGACCCATCATGCACTGAGCATTGTAGAAAAAATTCACACCTTGTTTTGTCCTCCAAAACTATTGTTAATATCCAGGTATGTCCAGCTGGTGTGGCACAGCAGTTGAGCATTGACCCAGAAACCAAGAGGTCACTGGTTTGAGTCCCGGTCAGGGCACATGCCCAGATTATGGGCTTGATCCCCAGTAGGAGGCATGCAGGAGGCAGCTGCTTGATGACGTTCCTCTCTCATCAATGTTTCTATCTCCCTCCCCACCGCAAAAAAGAAAAAAATCAATAAAAACAATAACAATAAAAAAATCAATAAAAACACATTAAAAAATATCCAGGTGTATTTTTATCTTTTTTAACTTAGTCTATATTTTTTTAAAAATGTGTAAAGTGAATTTAGGAGAGCTCTTTTATCCCCTGACTTTCTTTGTTAGTAGCGATAACAATCTTGAGGAAACTCCAGAAAGGCACACAAGGAGCAAAGGAGAAAAGCTGAGATGGCTATTCTGTGGTGTAGTGAACGAAGAGGAATAGAGAAACCTTGGTGGAAGCAATAGGTAGTAGCAACGGAAAGCAAATTAGACAGTAATCCTCGGGGTGGAAGAAAAGGATGGTGATGGACAGGCCAGACCAAGGAGTGTGGCCTGAGGTGTATGCTGGCAGCTGGTAGGAGCCTTTTGTCCATCCTTAACCTAGCTCTATCCCACACCTTCACACTTTGACTCCAGTCTCTGTCTTCACCTTCCATACATGCTTCTTCTTCTGTGCTGGAACCCTGGCAACAAATGAAAGATGCCAACACTGGTGGCTAACGTTTAGGGCAAGGAAGACCAAATTCTGTTGCCCGACAGGGAGTGAGGTCTGCAAGAGAAAGTAAAGAGGTTGGTACTGGGAAGCTATGAAACTCTCAATGCGTTTCCTCATAGAAACACTGTGCATAGTTCTGGAGCAATGGTTGGCAAACTGATTAGTCAACAGAGCGGCAAACCGCGGCTCAGTGACTCACCCACTGTTCTAGAGCACTATGTAGCACAGGTGCATTTTGGTCTTGTTAAACTATTATCACAGCTATATGGCTTTTCCTAAGGACCTAACCACTGGGTATAGATTGTTTCTATGGTAAAATGCTTTTAAAATCCCACAACAGACTAACAAAAGAACTTTTGAATACAATCTATTTGTAAATTGGATAGGTCTGGCTGGGGTAAAGAGACCCACCCTGATTTTCAGCTTTAAGGTCTGGCCCTGTACAAAGAAGGCCAAGTCTTTTTTAGTGACAGACAAGCCACACACTCTGAGTTTAAATAAAGATAAAGATTGGCTCCCTGTAAGAGAGCCTGTCTGATTTAAGACAGGCCGTATTTAATGAAATATGGCATTAAATGGGCCTGCCTTAAATGAAGCAGTTTGTACAAAAGTCTCTACTATTATCAGACCATCTGTGTTTCCCTTCATGCGAAAGTAAAAGTTTCAGTCTTATTTTGGGTTAGAAATGGCATTGCTCGTTGTGATAAGGGGTGTGAATATCACTAAGTAAAAAGTAAATCAATATGGGGGTTTTATTTTTTACCAGTTGCCATTTTCAAAGCAGAAAAAAAAAATATACAGAGTCAAAAGAAAGGTAAAGAGGTGGTGGTTGGCAGTTCAGTCATATTTTATGTAACACTTATTTTTCTTTTACCTGAACACATTATATCATCCATCAGGACAAATTAGTATGTCTTGGGCCTTTAAAAACTGTAAAAAAATAATTTTAATGGTCCAATAACAGCTCCAGATGAATGCTGGAAAACAGATATTCCAAACTGTCAAATAGCATATGTATTACTTGGCTCTGTTATAACTGCAAGTAAATGCTGCTTTTGTATGAAGTTTTCTCGACTGCCAATGGGAGAACTGTAACACACTTATTTCGAACAAAATTGGAATGGGAATGAGACATGTTACAACAGAATGGTACCCAATTCCTCCATGCAAGTTGGACTGAATTAAAATAATAAATCATTAGGACCATAAAGGGTCGTTGGATAAAAGAAGGAATAATTTAACTAAAGAGATTTTTTAAATGGCAGGTTCATGTATCGCTTATGATACAGAAATTCTTTAAAAATATGTTTTTTTTTAAAAAGAATCACGTGGGAGAATTAATGAGTGTGTTAAGTGGAAAAAAATATCAGACAAGCTTCAGAGGTGAATTTCACCATGGGATAGAAAGTGTTTACAACAAAGGCCAGTTCCTACTGCTGTTTACTGCAGGCAAGGGGCTTCAGGATGCGGTCCTGTGTTTGAAAGGGGTGACTCCTGCCATTATTTATTGCAGTTAATTGCCGATGTTTGTGAAGAGCACAGTATGTTGCAAAGCAGGACTGAGTAATCCATGGTGACCTTTTGTGCTATCAAAGCTTTATCAATTAGAAGCCCCTGATTGTAAATTCAGAGGACGCCCAGTGAGTGCCATCAAAGAAAGATTACACTGCTTCTTATGCAATCTTTTTTTTTTTCCCCCCTTGGCTCCTTTCCCTTCCAAACTGAATCCTCTCTAGGGTACAGTTTCCAAATCTGCAAAGTGAAGCATACTGAAAATGTTTTCTAACTTCAAGGAGTGTTGTGGTTTTTATAAGCAATAGTGGGAATTTCAGAAAAAAAAATAGTGGTTATGTTTTCCTGATAAACGCCTTTCTTCTCAAGGCCCCTGCAGTGGCTGGCTAACTTCCTGGCCACTTTCTTTCCCATTTTCTTCATTCTATTGATGCTTGGCCTGTGTGACCTTTCCAAAATGTTATTAAATATTTCAAAATTGTACATGAAAACCCTTATGTTATTATACTTTAAATTGTGAGTTTGTCTTGATGTATTTGTTGACTACACTCACTGATGTCCAGATAGGATTTTTCAGTTCTATGCTCCCCTTCTCCCCTGCTTGAAAATAATTCTCTGCTCTCGTGCCTTCTATGATCGCATTGTTGCCCTGGATCTTTTTTTCTGGTTTACTTTGATCTTTTTCTTCTTTTTAAAAAACAGACTGATCTTTTCTTTTTATATTCTCTAATTTGCCCATCACCCAAGGATAAAGCCATAGTTTTCATTTCTTCTTCCACTCTTTTGGCAAGCTTATCTACCCCCCAACTATTTTCCAAGTTTTGCTTCTGTATTTCCAACCTCTGATGAACATCTCTACCATCTCCATCAAAAGCATTCAGAAATCACTCACTGACTTCCTCTGTCCAAATTCAGGACCCTAAATTGTTACCTGAATTACTCCCTTGAATCTCCTCCAATTTCATCCTAGGGATTACTGCTTCTGCCCCACGTTCACCCTAAGTTGTAGTTGACCTTTCCCCCAACATCCCACCATCACGGGCTAGTCTCTAAGACTGTCTATGTATGTACATGTGATTCCATTTATATGACATCTGGAAAGGGCAAAGCTACAGTAACAGCAAGATCAGTGGTTAATCTGAAGCCAGAGATGTGGGGAGAGGATTTACTGGAAAAAAGCACAATGAGACTCTTTGCACTGAAAGGAATGTCCCATTATGTTGATTGTGGTGGTTGTTGCACCACTGATATATTTGTCAAAATGTATTAAATTATACATTTAAATTAGCTACTTTAATCATATGTAAATTTTACCTCCACAAAGCTGATTTTTGAAAGAAGTAAAGAAAAATGAAGTGTGCTACATGCTTAGTTGGGGGGAAGTATAGGATTTTGTACTCTGGGTACAAAATCCAGAGGAGTTTGAGGAGGCTTTTCATAGGATAAGCCACTTCATCTCAGCATGGGTAGGATTAGGCCAAGTGCACAGGGCTAGATGGAAGGGAAGAGGGCTTTACAGAGTCAGCAGCATATACAGGGGCTCAGAGGCAAGAGAAAGTGAGATTTTCATAGTGTCGCTGAAGGAAGAGGGAGGAAAAATGAGTGTGGAGGGAGGAAAAATGAGTGTGGAGATGTAGGCTGGGCAAGATAAGGACTTTTAAAGTCATGTTTAACTTTGGACTTTATCCTAAGACTGATGGAAGGGTTTTAAGCCCTTCTTATGGTGGAGTTATGTGAAATGATTTCTAATACATAAAAATGTCTCTGGCTGCTGTGTGGAGAATGGGTTGGATGGAAAGACCTTCGCTAAGAGGGTATCTGATGATAGTGCCATGAATTAGGGAAGTTGCTGGGAGGGTTGGAGAGAGGTGAGTGGATTTCAAAAATATTAGTTCAATTTCCTGTGGGAGTTGAAGGGAAAAGAGGGATCAAGTATAGCTTCTAGGTTTCCAACTTGGATATCTAACTGGGTGTTTGGAGCTGCCATTCGCTGAGATAAAGAATAAAGGAGCAAGAAAACGTTTGGGGGAAAGGTGATGATTTTAGTTTTGTACATGTTGGTTTTGAGGTGCTTGGGAGGCACTCATATTATGTGTAGAGGCAGTCGGATATATAGGCCTGTTGCTTAGAAAACAGTTTCAGGCTGCAGAAGCATATTTCTGTCACTTCCAGGTAGAAGGTAATTGAATCCTTAGAAATGATGACTGAGGAGATGGATGAGTAGGGTGATGAAAGAAGAGGCTTATAGTAGAACACCAAGACAATCCAATGCTTAAAGGAGAGGTCAGAGGAAAATTAAGAGAGCATTTTGTTATGGAAGCCAGTAAATGGTCAGCAATATCAAATGGAATTGCTTTATTGAAGGCTATGATGGGTTTTAAGGTTCTTGATTAATATGTGTTGTGGAATATTTGAGAAGTACTCTTAAAGAGGAATATTTGAGAGGTACTTTTATAGTGAACGATGAATCACTGTAACACAACCATTAAAAAGGGAAAGTTAGTGGTTTGATGTCTTGTGAAAAGACAGTATATTTCCTACAGAGATGGAAGAATCAAGAGTTTTCAATCATTTTGTTTTGTTCTCTTCCCTTTGGTCTTTCCTTCCCCATTAGAGATTTTAGGATGTTAGCACCAAACATTAAAGAGCTTCCAGAAATCCACTTATATACATTCTGGGTGGAGAACCTTACACCAGATATTCCCTTATTTACAAACCTATGAGCAAGAACATACTTTTTTCAATGTTTGCTTAGTAAGTACTATCCACCTTAATTCCCCTTTCCCTTTGGTCTCTTTCATTCCCTGAATGGGTGTGGCTAGCTTGAAGAGATCAATGAGAAAAGGTTTTTGATCCCCCTACCTCATGCCAAGTTTGTTTGTCAAGTGGGCAAGAGGATCAGTCACTGATGGATATAAAAGTATTTTTTTTCCTTTAAAAAAAATTTTTTTTAACTGACGTTCCAGTTGCCTTCAAATTGAGCTTACTACCATGCCCAGCTTTAGTGGCTCAAGGCAGAAAGCTGGGACAAAAGTCTCCACTTCTCCAATGCCATCTTTCCCTTGCCTGTTTTCTAATTGCTTTCTTCCCCAAAAGGAAGCGGTAGAAAGCTTTTGAAGAACTAGAATTAGAATTACCACTAAGGATGCTATTAGAGAATAATCTTGAGGAACCAATGGAAGATCACAGTTACAAGAACACAGATAGAATAGCCTGGGAGATGGGTGTAGGACCCGTACTCAATCATGGTGCCAGTCAACGGCAGCTCCTGCTGTCATTGCTCTGGTTCAGTTGAGAGATGCGGAGGAGGACTTCTAAGCTATCTTGAAACACAGATAACTGTGCCAGTTATCAATTTATTATCTCTCAGTTACAAATTTACTTTTTAATACCTGCTTAGGATAATGCAGTACTTTCTTTAGTAAGCATTTCTCTTTCACAATGAGTAGTACCATGTCCTACTACAGCTTAGCTCTGATTTAGAACACAAACCAGCCCTAGCCGGTTTGGCTCAGTGGATAGAGCATTGGCCTGTGGACTGAAAGGTACCAAGTTCAATTCTGGTCAAGGGCATTGGGTTGCGAGCTCGATCCCCAGTAGGGGGCGTGCATGAGGCAGTCAATCAATGATTCTCTTTCATCATTGATGTTTCTATCTCTCTCTCCCTCTCCTTTCCTTTCTGAAATCCATAAAATGATATTAAACACACACATACACACACCATCCCCTTGCCCTCCAACGAAACATGCCACCAATCCTGAGTGACTTGACATTGTCTGGCATTTAAGACCCTCCTGCCTTTCCAATCTTATTTCCCATTCTTCCTAAAATAACCAAGGCCTGCAACACTGTAGTACAGAAAGTCCAATCTTAGGTTTGACTTTTAGCTCTATCACTTAGTATTAAGCAGATAAGGGCATATCCTTAGTTTCCTCTAAGTTTCAGTTTACTCATCTGGAAAATGAGAATGCTAACAGCTTCTGTGCCTATCTCATAGAGTGTTGCAAGGTTAAATTAAATAATGTATGCAAAAGCTCTAAGAATATAAAGTTTCTGTCTAAATGTAAATGTATGACCATAAATGTAGCGTGGTTTTCTTTAAAGCACTCCCACATGAAAAACGACAATTAGTGTCAAGCATTTATTTAGTACTACTGGATTGGTAAAAGTGATTAAGGACTTAACTTTTTTTAGAACACAAAATTATATCTTTTTAAAAACTAATTTTTGTTTTTAGTTTGTTTCAGGATGGGTGAAATAAGGCATTAAACATATCTTGGTTTGATTATTGCTCTTTTCTTAGCCATCAAAAACACAAGATAGAATATGGTTGTAAAATTTAAGGGTAGGCTAGAACATATGTCTTTTTCATCGCCTGATCCTGAGGGCATCTATTCATTACTTGGGTAGACAGATAATTTCATACATATGTGTGAATATATTAAAGTAGTACTTTTTTCCATATTCTTTGGTTGTACATGTGCTAAAATATGTGGAAGTGCTTTGTAAACTATACAATAGAAGGAGTGAATTATTTTTAGAAACTAAACTGGAGTAGGAAAAGCATCCAAGATGGTGAGGAATTCAACCTATTCAAAATTCTGATCTCATGGGAGAGGTATTTCTGTTCCATAAGAATTCGATAAAGGGCTGTAGGGCCTTAGGTCTATGTTAAGAGGTGAAGGACCCAACTGCTTGTGTAGAAAGAGGCAATTTCTTCAGTTGTTCATTGGATTGGACTCATCTTTGTTGGGCATCTGGCCAGCCTATGGATGTTTTCATCAGCAGGTGGTTCTTCTGAATTCCTCATTATCTTGGATATATAATGCCAGAAGAAAATGCCATTTCCAGGAGAACTTGAAACATGAATGGCATTCAAAAACATATAAAAAAAAAACAACTTCCTTTGGAAGGAAATATAGGGTTCCTTCTTTTGTAACCTAAAGAAAAAGGTTAATTCAACAGATGGTGAAAATGAAGAGAAGTAGCCATTCTGGTCTTGCTTAGACAAAACCTTTTATTATCTAATCTTTCTATAGCTCTTTGTATTTTCTAAAGATCTTTACAAAATGCAACCTCCACTCCTCCCCCCAACACATAACAAGCCTCTGATCAAAGCAGGTTAGTATTCATCTTTCTAGATGAGAAAAGAGTTCCCAAGGAGTGAGGTCACTTTCATAGGTCCCAGGGTGAGTCAAAGGTAGAATGAAGTTTTGGAGTTCTTGGCTTAATTCCTCTGCAGCATGTTATTTCCTGTCTGACTAAAGACCTACAAATTGGTTAAAATAAATTTAAATCTGAGAAGCCAAGTCTAGAGTTCTCTGTGGGGAGGCTTGAGGTTTTACTAAAACAGATTTTGGGGGGCCACTAAAAGAAGGCTGTGGAGAAGAGCTGATGTGGCTGACAGATTTCAAGAAGGAAGTCCTGACTTCAGAGGAGGTGCTCCTTCAGGACTCCCCAGGATTATGGTTGTATCTCCTTAAAGAGAAACATCTGAGAGAGCTATAGCTCAGCTGTTGAGATTTGTGTCCAGTTCTCAGATACCCAGGCAGCTTTTAGTGTGTTTGAATTCCTTTTTTGGAGGGGAGAACCTGGTCAGTCTCCAATTCTTGAAATTCTAATTTAAGTTATGTATTTTTTTTGGCATTAAGAATCTATATGTATAATTATACATTATATATATAAAACTTTCAGGGTAATTATATTTTGCATTTATATCCAATGATTTATTTCCTAAAAACTCAAAATTTGGCAAAGATATGACTATGGTATATGTTTTTCAATATTAAGTTTATTGACAAATGTTAGTCCTGTTTTACAGATGAGGAGTGATTTCTTTTAAATCAGCCAATCAGTATAGAAATTGATTCACTATTTTGTTTTTAATATATAGATCTATAATTAAAGGAGACACATAAGAGTGAAAGTTAGCATAATTGTTAATATTTTTCTTAATATAAGTGGAAAATGGTTTAAGTAGTTTATTTATTTTAGAAATAAATTCAATAGATATTTTAGAAGTATACTACCTAGTCATTTTTATAACTTCATATATGAATAAAATGAATAACTGGTCTAAATATTTAAAGACAATAAAAAATGCATTCCATAGCATTTTTTCTTGTTAAAATTCTGTACAGTATCCCAAAGTAGTAAGTGCTTTTTAAGTATATTTTATTGTTTTTTTAAAAAATAAATCTTTATTGTTCAGATTATTACATTTGTTTCTCTTCCCCTCTCCCCCAATAGTTCCCCGCCATCCAGCTCCCACCCCTCCCTCTGCCCTTACCTCCCCCATATTATATTCATCCATAGGTGTATGATTTTTTTGTCCAGTTTCTCCCTGCAATACTCTCACCCCTTTCCTCCTGAAAGTTGTCAGTCCACTCCCTTTCTATGTCCCTGATTCTATTATATTAACCAGTTTATTCTGTTCATCAGATTTTTTGTTCACTTGATTTTTAGATTCACTTGTTGATAGATATGTATTTGTTGTTCATAATTTTTATCTTTACCGTTTTCTTCTTTCTCTTCTTAAAGAATACCTTTTAGCATTTCATATAATACTGGTTTGGTGGTCATGAACTCCTTTAGCTTTTTCTTATCTGTGAAGCTCTTTATCTGCCCTTCAATTCTGAATGATAGCTTTGCTGGATAGAGTATTCTTGGTTGTAGGTTCTTGCTATTCATCACGTTGAATATTTCTTGCCACTCCCTTTTGGCCTTCATCGTTTCTGTTGAGAAATCAGCTGACAGTCGTATGGGTGCTCCCTTGTAGGTAATGAACTGTTTTTCTCTTGCTGCTTTTAATATTCTCTCTTTGTCTTTTGCTCTTCGTATTTTAATTATGATGTGTCTTGGTATGGTCCTATTTGGATTCCTTTTGTTTGGAGTTCTCTGCGCTTCCTAGACTTGTAAGTCTATTTATTTCACCAGGTGGGGGAGGTTCTCAGTCATTATTTCTTCCAATAGGTTTTCAGTATCTTGCTCTCTCTCTTCCTCTGGCACCCCCATAATTCTGATGTTGGTATGCTTGAAGTTGTCGCAGAGGCTTCTTACACTATCTTCAAGTTTTTGGATTCTTGTTTCTTTTTGAATGTGGAATTCAAACATTCCATCCAGTGGAATGTTTTTTGCTTCTTTGTATTTCAAATCTTTGACTTGATTCTAGCATTCTTCTAGACTGTTGTTAGGTTTCTGTATAATATTTTTTATTTCAGTTAGTGTATGTTTAATTTCTAGTTGGTCCTTTTTCATCTCTAGTTGGTCCTTTTTCATCTTTTCTTGGGTCTCACTAAATTTATCCATCTTTTCTAGGAAATTCTTGAAAAACCTTATAACTGTGGTCTTGAACGCTGTATTCAGTCTTTTGCTTTCCTCCATTTCTTTCATTTGTGATCTGTTCCTTTGTCTCTACATTTTTGCTGCTTCCCTGAGTTGGTAAAGTAGCTTTGTGTGCTAAGTGTCCTATAGGGTCCAGTGGCTCTGCCTCCCCAGTTACCTGAGGTGGACTCTCTTGGTGCACCCCTTTGTGGACTGTGTGTACAGACTTGTTGTAGTTAAGTCTTGATTGTTGTTGGTATCACTGGGGGGAACTGATCTCCAAGCCAATTGATTGTGAGGATCAGCTGTGTTTACGCCGGGAGAACTTCTGTTGTGGAGTCAGCTTTATGATACAAGACTTGCAAAATTGCAAAAGCCTCTCTGTTCAGCTTGGATGAGGCAGAATCTCAGGGCTGAGCAGAGACAGCCTTGGCTTCCTGTCAGCCCTGCCTTCCCATCAGCCCTGCCCTACACAGCTGCAGCCCTCTCTGTGTGCAGGCGTGAGCCTCCAGACCTCTGTCTTTCCAGATCCCTGAGTTTCTGTGTGCTCTGGGGACCTTCATGAGTCTGGGTCCCTAGGGTCTCACCCAAAACTGGGGTTCAATGCAGTCAGAAGTGGATTTCAGCGCAGTTGGGAGGACCTCAGGTAACTGGGGAGGCAGAGCCACTGGACCCTATAGGACACCTAGCACTGCTAGAGAAAGCCAGTGGCACAATCAGCAGTCACCCCTCTGTGTGCACATTCACATTCGTGTGCCTCCAGACCTCTGCCTTTTTGCGGCTCCCCTAAGTTTCTGTGTACTCCCCCTTTTCATGGCAGTCCAGACTACCCCTGTATGAGTCTCGCCTGAAACTGGGGTTCAGTGCAGTCCGAACTGGGGTTCAGTGCAGTCAGAAGTTTCTGTCTCCCTCCTGCTAGAGGAAGCCAGCCAGGCATTCTGTTGCCTGTCCTCTTCCCGTGTGTGTCTCTATATCTCAGCTTTTTGCAGCTCTTCTGAATCTCTGTGAGCCCCTCTCTTTCCTTCTAGTTGTAGAATTTCCACTCAGTCAACTTTCCTTTGTTTCTGGATGATGCCAGTTCTGTCTTTTAGTTGTAGTTTTGAAATAGTTGTGCAAGGCAGCAATTTAGGTGTTTACCTATGCTGCCATCTTGGTTTCTCCTCAAAGTATTAAGTGCCTTGATAATTTGTTTTAAATAGTACTTCTCAACAAGTGCTTTATAATTCACCTATGTCAGAGTCACCTGTGGTAGCCAGGGGTCTCACCCGAAATCAATTGAACATGACTCTTAACATTGGGTTCAGAAATCTGCATTTTTAAATATACTTTTTAGGTGACTTGTACAAACTGCAAGTAATTCAGTATGAGAGGACAGGAAGGTGGAGATGCATCAAGGGAGATGAGCAAGGACATGAAAGGCATGATCTGCTGTGGCATTCACACCTTCTTCTGGAGGTAATGGAGATTTAAGATAGGCAGTAATGTATGTTAATTAGTTTCATTTCAGTTACTTTTATAAATTATTTGTTTAGAGAGTTAACCCACTATCAAGAAAGGCAACTGTCTCATAGAAGATTATTTTGAAGGGTATCAGATGTACATAATTCCTCACATTAATGGTTCCAATTTGTGAATGACAACCCATATAAACAACTATTATCTCCAAACTATTATGAGTTGTATAAAAATTAATGTATGAAAAAAGAAACTCAAGGATCAAACTGGTAATATTGGTAATATACATTCACAAATACAAAATCTTTGGTAACTGTTAATGCTATTATTATATTAAGAAAATAGTAAATATTGCTGAAGTAACTGGTTCAAGACTAGTACAGTTTTATAGAGTCTACTATAGGCCCGGTGCATGAAATTTGTGCATGGGGGAGGGGGGGCGGGGAGTTGTGTGTGTCCCTCAGCCTGGGCTGTGCCCTCTCACAATTCAGAACCACTCGGGTAGGGTCCCTAGGCCTGGCTGGCGATCAGGGCCTATCGGGGCTTTCCTTCCCCCAGCTGCTGGCAGCTGGCTCTGCCCCTGCCACTGCCACTGCCACTGGTCGCTTCCCTCTGGGCGATAGGTGTGTGGTGCGATCACTTAGCTGGCCTAGGCCTTCCTCTGTGGGGCAATCTCTGGCTGGCACTGCACACCCACCACAGCATCGCTGGCTGATGGCCTGGGTCTCCCTCTTTAGAGCAATAGATTGTGGGGCCTTCAGATCAATGGCACTGCAGAGGGAGGCCCCACACACCCACCATAGTGCCACCAGCTGGGTGGCCTGGGAGTCCCTCTGTGGCCTCCAGCCTGGTATTGAGAAGGTCATCTGATGGTTGTTCTGCTGTTTGGTCATTAGGTCAATTTGCATATATGCTTTCATTATTATAGATTTGTGTTAGTAATTTATATCGGCTTTAGTATATATGCAATCATGTTATCTGGCCTTTTGTATAATTAAAAATATAATTGTGGTCCAGCTGGAGTGGCTCAGTTGGTTGAACATTGTCCCATATACTGAAAGGTTGCTGGGTTGATTCCCTGTCAGGGCACATGCCTAGGTTGTGGTTTCCATCCCTAGCTGGGGTGCATGTGGAGGGCAGCCCAGTTGATGTTCTCTCTCCCTTCCTTTCTCTAAAATTATTATATCTATATCTATATCTATATCTATATCTATATCTATATCTATATCTATATCTATATCTATATCTATATCTATATCTATATCTTTGTGGACAAAAAAGGAGCCATATGATAACCTGACAAGCACAGGGAAGGCCTGCATGGAAGTCTTGCAAACTCAAAATACTCAAGTAACCGTAAAGGATGTTCTGAAAAACAAACTAAAATCAGTTATGGTGGGTAGTCATGTCCTAGGCCCATATCTTCCCTGACAAAGATCAATCTTTACCTTAACTGAGCCTATTGTCTTTTTTGCATTTACCATATTGTTAAAATGTTGGGTAACTTGTAACTTTCCTTTTTCTGGACCCCTTAGGGCACAGTCAAATGCCCTGGGTGCCAGGATGGATATCACAGATTCCTTCATTGATATTGCTGTCATGTTAATTGTTTACTTTTAACTATATGGTACCTACCTAAGTACTAAAAGAAATATGTGTCTATCATTGTACTTTTTATCCAGTCCCAGAGATTTCCTGTTTTGCTTTCTCCTACCTCTCTAATTTGTCACCAATGGATTTCATGTAACCTATTTACATCTTCTTCTTTTATTGTAATGTATAAAACAAGGTAAAAAACTGCCATTCTCTGGGGCATTATCCCAATACATTGAGATTCTACTTCCCAGTATTTGTCCATAGTTTGGCTCAAATAAACTCACCAAAGTTCTTTCAAGTTTAAATGTTTTTTTTTTATGTTAACACTTATATTATAACACTAGTGCACCAGTGCACAGATTCGTGCACATAGAAAGGAAATTAATTAGAGGGTGGCTGGTGGGGCGGTACTGGGAGAGAAGGGTTGGACATGCCCTGGAGCCAACCTCCTGTGGTCCTACTGCTCGAAGGGTGTCTGTGGAGTGAGTGGAGTCCTCCTGGAAGGTGGGGTTCCTCAGCCTGGCCTGTGGGGATTGGGCCAAAACTGGTTCTCTGACATCTCCAAGGGATCCCAGATTGCTAGAAGGTGATTGTTGGGTGACACATCCCAGAATCAGGCCCCCTCCTCTCTGGTTCCAGGGTGCGTCACCTGAGTACCACAGCTTCCAATTCATTGCAGCTAAACAGCTCCCGTGTTGAGCGTTTGCCTCCAGGTGGTCAGTGCACATCATAGCTGCCAGTCGGATAGTTGGACCATTGCTTAGCCTTTTATAGATAGAGATTATATAAATAATTGTGGTAGTCAGTCTGTTTAAATAAACAACCCAGGAATGTGGCTCAGCACAATCAAGGATGGTTTCTCACTCATGTCACAGCCAGTGCAGGTTATCAGGGGTAAGTTGCTCCATGCAGGGACCCAGGCCTTTTTAGATGAATTGTTCCAATATCTTCTAAGGGCTTGAAATCTAGTCTGGTTCAGCCTTCAGGTAAGATATGAAGAGATTGTGAAGAACTTACGCATACTCTTAACCATTCACTGGAGGTGACACACATTGCCTCCCTCACATTCTGCTGGTGAGAACCAGTCACATGATGCCACTGAGCTGCAAGGAAGCCAGAGGCTGTGGTTTGATACTTCATCAATAAAACAGAGCCAGAATATTCTTCCTGATCATGAATATCAAAGATATGTACTAGAGAGTAGGAACTGCTCAAGTAAATAGACTTATGTATATATTCCTCACAGTAAGATATTCACTGAAGGCAACGGTCTTTGCTAGATGACCCAGCGCAGTCTTCATCAAACTCTTTTGACTGTACGGCAATAAAGAATATATTTTACATGGTGATTCAATGCCAGTACATACATATCTGTTGCTAAGAAAACAGTAATTACTCTTGCTAAATGTAGTATACTCTTGATATTTTCTATAGTGTTTTCTACATTGTTCCATTCCATTTTATAGTCCTGTCTGACTAGGCTCATCTGTAATCTTGGAAGATGAGTCCATTCCATCTTTAGCAGTCTCTGCTCCTGAGGGGAGATCCCAGAGGAGTTTGAGTCTGGGTTTCCTGAGATGATTCTCACTGCAGTCCTTTAGGCATCCAAAGACTTGTCATGATCACTTGTGACCACTTCTGTGTGCTTTCCTTCTCCCCTGTTCCTAAGGTTATCAGATTTTGCGAATAAAAAATATAGGATGCCCAGTGAAATTTGAATTTCAGATAGTGGATGATATTTTTGGTATATCTCATGCAATATTTGTGACTCACTTACATTAAAAATTATTGGTTGAAATTTAAATTAATTGAGTGTCCTATATTTTACCTGGCAATCCTTACTACAGAGAACAAGATAATGCAGATTGGAGATTCCTCTTAGATACTATTTATTTCTCTCAGTCAATGATAGTAAGGAAATCAGACAGGTACTAGCATTGGCTTTAGGGACAATTGTGGAGAGGCTGTGAGATTGGGGCTGATTTGTAGTGAAGCAGGGAGAAGAGAGAAATTTTATGCAAAATCATTGGGAGGTAACAGAAAAGTGGGTAGCTGGGAATGGGGTGACACTGACTTGAGAGAGAAAGGGGACTGGCGTGGAAGTAGGTCTGTGCAAGGTATGTTCCTGTAGTGAGGGGCAGGAGTTCCTGGCCCACCAAAGCTTTTATCCCCTTATCCACAGCTCTTGAGATCCCATTCCTCTTCCTCAATTTCCATTGTTATCACCTGAGCTTTCCTCAATTTCCATTGTTATCACCTGAGCTTGGAGGTTCTCTCTCTCAGGTGACAAACCACCAACAGGAACTTGGGACATAGTTAGGTTTATCTCTAATGTAATAAAAGGAGCTTTAGCAGAGGTAATATGAGGGGGGAGATTCATTCTTTGAATCTTAGTTCAAATTGTGGATGACTTCCCCCATAGGAATATGGTCTTTAAAATGGCAGTATTTTCTATGGAAAGTATTCTGTAAGAAAATCCTTTGGAGCTTACTAAAATGCAGATTCCTGGGCTCCATACAAAGATTTGGATTTATTAGTTCTAGGGGAAGGCCCTGGATTCCATATTTATTTTTTTTACGAGCTCTGAGTACCGCACTTTGGAAAACATTGCAACCACGTGTAGTATAGCATGATCTAGTGCAGTCTGGTGTAGTTTAGTGTTACATAAGATTATATGGTATTAGTAAATTATAGTATTATAGGCATACTATAAATTAGTTAGCATTTATACATTTTCTAGGATCTTTTGTTACTTATTTTTGAATGAATGCTTCAGAATTTCAAGCTACTTTCTCGCCAAAGGACTTTTGAAACAGAGTCCCTCTCCAAATTGGAGACATGGCTAATACAAATGCCATCTAGTGGCCAATCTAGTTTTATTTAATTTAAACTAGCTTTACTTAAAAAAATAGTTAAAATGCCAGGGAATGTGATTTTCCATTTTACCAGCTCGAGGGACTAGCTCTAGGTCATGAATGCTGCATGATATTATAAATTCTGTTGGGAATGGTCCCAGCCATGGTGCCGTTACCACAGCACAGACATTTCTGATTTTTCTCATCTCTGAAGCAGGCAGCTGGGACAGGGGGGCTGAGGACCACAAAGATGCTCTGCTCTAGAGAAGATATTCCCTCAGGTCACTTATCAAGGGCTTGTAGAGTATTTGATATTCATTCTTCATTATTCAATCATTCATTCAACATTGAGTATTTATTTATTTATCTATTCATTTATTTATTTAGTGCCAACTAGGTTTAAGGCACTGTGTTAGGGAATAAAAGATTAATCAGACTGAGTTTTTTATTCTTTCAAAGGCTTGCAGTTTAAGAGGGAATATATATATCCATGCATCCATGCCTTACATGAAGCTAAGTTTTGTGAGATTTAGGAAAGTGAATCAGACATGGTCTTAACCTTAGGGGATATATATAGTTAATAGAGGAAACGGGAAACTGTCAACCCTGCTCTAGGTGCAGACTTTGGAGAGATAAGACATGCACTCACAAAACAGGGTGTGCAGATGGTAGCTGACTTGCGTGGCTCCATCAACAAATGCTACAGGAAGCTGCCTCTCTCAATTCTGCAGTCCCTGCCTTCCCTATGTAGTTGGAATCAACAGACAATGGTTAGTATAGAAGGATCAACAGATTAGCTGTTTCTCACGCATCCATGGATGCCAGCTGCAACACAGCAGCTTAAAAAACACCCACACAAAACGCTGGCCCTGTCATTGTCATTGGCATTCAAGTAAACTAATTTGTCTTAAAACTTTTATACAGATTTTAGCTAGCTTATGCAACTAGTAAATCCAAGGAAAAAACGTTAGTGGCTATATTTTGGTTAATTTTGATGATGAAAAACATACCACGACAAGTTGAATAGCAAAGAAAAACTTGTATTTGAATTTAGCTTCAGTGAGTCAATATTAACCTCCTAAGCGCCTTCCCTGATAGCAGTGCTAAATTCTGTAGTGTTTTCCAGCTTCTCCTGTCCCCCCACCCCAGGGCCATGAGTGATTAATTTTATTCATTAAATCTCAAACTGATTTTTTTTTTACAGTAAATTTTTTCAAACATTCAGAGACAGATTTCATTTTAATGGTTTAAATTTGAAGAGCTTTTTAGTGCTTTGCTGGGTAGTCGTTCTGAGTGTTGAGGCGGAAGAGGGAATTTAAAGAATGATTTATAAAGCAGATAATATATGTGACATTCATATTGCCTACTAAAGTCTTCAAGGGGAAAATTGATCTTGCTTTTTTTTCTTTTTTCCTTTAAAAAAATTTCCAAACCATTACTCAATTAAAATCTTTAACCCAGCATCACATATTGTAATATATTAATGATATAGATCTACATAATTTAATGTTGTACTTAAAAATAAATATAAGAAAACACTTTAAATGATTTATGGTACAATAAAATTTGGTTATACTTATGTATTGATAATATATCTTATTAATATGTTTTTGCATTTATGACATGCCATTAACTTTGACTAACATGAAAGAAACCTTTGGTTACTTAAAAAGAGCTTTTGTAGTGAGGTAAATTGCATTGGTTAATGTCAGTGGGACTTATGCTAATTTCATAGGGCTACTATAAATTTTGTGATTATTATGATTTTCCAAAAAGAGAAAAAGCAGCTCTGAGTTACAAGCCATTATTTCTGAGATATCCATTATTTCTGAGACATAACAGCTCCCCTTTTCTGGGCAAAGGAAACTGCTTGCGGATGCTCTTGCTCAGCACAATATTGGTCACAGCTGCTCTACCCTGGCAGGCTAAGATTATTTTTGTGAGTCTCCAATTTCTCCTTTTGTCAATCAAACATAAATTTGTATTTAAGTGTCCTTTGTTAATGATTACAAATGTAACAATCTGACATAGACTAGCAAGCCTATAAGTAAGGTTTAGACAAACTTCTTTTAATAAATAGTCTCCATTCACTCCTTCATTCACTCACTCATTCCTTCCCTCAGCAAATTCTATACAGTATAATAAAAGCCTAATATGCTACATGTTCAGTCATCCAGTCGCCCATGCAGCCAATCAAAGCATAATATGCTAATGATATGCTAAGGCCACTCAACTGCTCGCTATGACTGACCACCAGGAAGCAGACACTCTAACTGGTAGGTTAGTTTGCTGCTGGCGTCTGGCTGATTGGGATTGAGGGAGATGGGCCATACATGCCCTGGAGCCCTCCTCTGGTCCCTCCCCAGCTGGCCAACCTCCACATCCCTCCCTGGCCTGGATTGGGCACGGGTGAGGTCCCTCAGCCTGGCCTGTGCCCTCTTATAATCCAGGACCCCTTGGGGAGTGTCAGAGAGCCAGTTTTAGTCCAATCCCACAGGCCAGGCTGAGGGATCCCAGTGGTGCACGAATTCATGCACCAGACTTCTAGTGTTTAATAAGCAACCACTATGTATCAGATATTGATTGGCTTAGGTGCTGGGATTTCAAAACAAAAGTTTGTAAAACAGTGGACAAAACAGGCCACCGTCTTGGCCCATAGGCCCAAGCTTACATTCTGGACAGAGGTGATAAACAAAAGAACAAACAAAACATTTAATATGCAGATGGTGATAAAAGCCATGGAGAACAATACAGCCAAGGAGTAGAGGGAGTTCCAGGGTGGAGTGGATTCAAATTTAAATAAAATGTTCAGAGAAGACCTCACCAAGAGCATAGACAGAGGAAGTTAAGGAGTGAGCCATGTAACTACACCTGGGGGAACAATGTTCTAGACAGAGGAAACAGCAAGTACCAGGCCTCCAGGTAGGAGAGAGCTTGATGTGTGAACTGAGCAATAGAAAGGCCAGGAAGGCTGGGGAGCAGTAATGGAGGGGAGAACACGGGGTGAGCTCAGAGAGGTAATGGGGTCAGATCAGGGAGAACTTTGTAGGTCATTGTAAGGACGTTAGTGTTTCCTGCAGGGGAGAAGGAGAGCCACTGAAGGGTTTTGAGCAGAGAAATAACACTATGTTTTAAAAGAGTCACAGTGGTTCCTTAATTAAAATAGGAAGCAAAGGAAAAAAAAAAATAGGAAGCAAGGTCATCAGCTGAGGGTAAGGATAAGGGAGCGAGTGCTGGAGAAATTATAATGCAGTCGCCTGGGAAGATGGGACAATGATTTGATTAGGGAAATATAGTGTGATTACCAGGCAGCACAGAGGGCCCATTGGGGTTACTGGTCATGAATTTAAAGTGAGATCAGCCAGCCACGTGGAGCAGGCAGCGTACAATTTAATGAGGGCTGAGGTTTTGCCAAGTGACTGAGAGAAGGAAGGGTGGGGAAAGGGAGCTGAGGTTCTCACAGGGGAGTGATTTAGTGATTGATTCTGGACTGTAGGCTGGAAATGGGGAGAAGTGAATACACAAGAGTCAAGGACAGTGAAAGTGTGGTAGGATCAATGGACTGAAGGTGTGTCATGCCCCAGGATTGCTGGCCAGAGAATGATGTGCTTGAAAATAAGATCATGGGACAAAAACTGGTTTCATCTGGGGTGTGATAAGGACATTATCTTTCTCAAAGGAAATATATGAAAATGCCAAAGAAAGATATTCATTATAATTGGAGCCCTTCAAATCATGCCATTCTTTCTAGATTTTTTTGTCCCCCAATATTTGAACTTTTAGAACACCAGCAGAAGATATCCATATGGCTGATTTAGAAGTTTAGGTACTCAGTTTGTAGATTTAATTAAAGAAAAATAAATAATCTAGCAGAATCTATCCTTTTAGCTTTATCTTAGCTAAAACAAACAAACAAAAAATAAACCCTTCCCTCCCCAAAATACCTTCCAACTAAACAAACAAACAAACAAAAAAACTGAGATAAAATATCCTTTATTCATCTGGAGATATTCATTGAATAAATGAAAATCATGTAGCTATTTCCCATTGTCATAGGTACTGGCTATCTAGTAGGAAAACTCTGTCAATTATAGCACAGTAATGGTTACAGTAAAACCAAGATATAGAGTTACCCAATACTTGCCTTTGGAATACACATCTCATTTACAAAATCATGCTATTTCTCTGTAGCTTTTGAAGAGCTACCATTAGACTCTAAACACATAAAACTTGAAAGAAGTATAAACATAAATTATTTAGTGCTTCTCCTTAAATACAGATTAAAATGCCAACATTTGGAATTTCATAACTTACAAGTGATAGTTAAGCTGCTTGAGTCAAACTCACATAAGAATGTGTAAGGATCCCTTAAGTTAAATTGGAAAGAGGATTCAAAAACATCTGCTTCCCCCTGCTCCTCCCATATGCCTTTTTAGATATAGGTAATGTAAAAAAAAAAAAAAGAAGGCACTTCAAGCTCTGCAGGTGGTTGACTACCAAGGATAATTAACTATGCAATTATTTTTAAGAAAGAAATTAAGAGTGGCTTAAATGCAAACCCCCTTTAAAAGGGCAAGCCCATAAAAATATAAATGTTGTGTTCTGTAGTTTCTAATTTTCAAACACAGACATTCTTTGTTTTGCTATAGGATGAAATGTAGATAGGAACATTTTAAACAAAGGATGTGAGGAAATTAAATTGAAATGGCGTAAACAACTACTATTAAGTCTATATTTTAACAGAGTCTATATTTATCCACTTTCTGTGGCTTAACTGAGAAATTAAACAACATAAGGCTGAACATCTTCAAGATTTAGGTCGATCTTTCTTCTCCAAACATTGCGTTACCAGCAGCAAGAGCCATGTCTTTAAACTGGTTCTTTCTATTGTTTCCCAAACCTGGAGCTTTGACTGCTGCAACCCGAAGACCAACTTTTCGCCTATTTCAAACAAGCGTACTTAGGGTTTCTCCATCAACAGCTTCAGCAGCTGTGACCAAGAGCTTACAGCAAGCATTGGCAACTTCACTTTTCCAGTCTCCTTCAGGGCTCAGGTGTAGACATATGACCAAGGCTCAACCAACCCATTAAAAAATAAAAATAATAACTTTATTGAGATATAATTCACATACCGTTCAACTCACCCACTTAAAATGTACAATTCAGTTTTTCTTAGTGTATTCACAGTTGTATAACAAACTTTAAAATATTTTCATTGCATCAAAAAGAAACCCCCTGCTCACTGGCAGCCACTTCTTGGTTCCCCTAACCCAGAGGTCAGCAAACTGTGGCTTGGGAGCCACATGCGGCTGGCAAACCGTGGTTTGCTGCTCTGTTGACTAATGAGTTTGCTGACCACTGCCCTAACCTCTTCAGCCCTAGCAATACTAATTTACTTTTAGTCTGGACATTTCATATAAGTGGGATCATATACTAATTTACTTTCCTATTTTGGACATTTCATATAAATGGAATCATATATTAATCCTGTATAATAAAAGCCTAATATGAAAATGGACCAAACAGTGGAATGACTGGTTGCTATAACATGCACTGACCACCAGGTGGTAGATGCTCAATGCAGGAGCTACTCTCAGCCCACAGGCCTCAACTGGTGGTGTTAACAGGGGAGTGAAGAGGGCGGTGAATGGGTGGTGCCAGGCCAGCCAAGGTGGGTGCCAGCAGGGATCCCACAATTGCCCCTCCAGTCACCCCAAAGATCAGCCCTGATCTCCGGCCAGCCCTAGGGACTGTACCTGTGTGTGAATTTCATGTACCGGTTCTTTCATAATTGCTTTCTTTTACTTAGCATGACACTTTCTTTTCTTTTTCTTCTTTTTTTTTTAAATTTTATTTTATTTATTTATTTTTATTAATTTTTTATACATATCTCCCCATTGCCCCCTCTCCCTCCCAGGCCTACCCCAACCTCCCAGTGTCTATGTTCATTGGTTATGCTTATATGCATGCATACGAGTCCTTTGATTGATCTCTTATCTACCTCACCTAACTAATCTTCCTGCTGTAATTTCACAGTCTGATGCTTTACTGCCTCTGTATCTATCCTTTTGTTCATCAATTTATAATGTTCTTTTTTTTTTCAACAAAATCCAACACTGTTTTTTTGTTTTTTGTTTTTTATAAAATATCTCAGCCTAGTGAGAATAGACATCATACCTCAACATTATAAGGGACATATATGGCAAACCTAATGCCCAATGAAAAAACTAAAATCATTTCTCTTAAGAACAGGAACAAGACAAGGATGTCTGCTTTTACTACTGTTTTTCAACATAGTACTGGAAGTCCTAGCTATAGCGATCAGACAAGAAGAAATAAAAGGCATCCGCTGTTGGTGGAAATGCAGATTGGTATAGCACTGTGGAGAACAGTATGGAGTTTCCTCAAAAAACCAAAAATGGAACTCCCATTTGACCCAGCGATCCCACTTCTAGGAATATATTCCAAGAAACTAGAAATGCCAATCAGAAAGGATATATGCACCCCTATGCTCATAGCAGCACAATTCACCACAGCTAAGATTTAGAAACAGCCTAAGAGCTCATCAGCAGAGTGGATTAAAAAACTGTGGTACATCTACACAATGAAACACTTCGCCGCAGTAAAAAAGAAGGAATTATTACCATCTGCAGCAGCATGGATGGAACCGGAGAGCATTATGCTAAGCAAAACAAGTCAGCCAGAGAAAGATAAATACCACATGATCTCACTCATTTGTGAAATCTAATGAACAACATAAACTGATGAACAAAAACAGATCCAGAGACAGAAAAGCATTGATCAGACTGTCAGACCTCAGAGGGAAGGTAGGAAAGGGCGGGGGTAAGGGGATTAGATCAACCAAAGGACTTCTATGCGTGCATATAAGCCTAAGCAATGGACACAAACACCAGGGGGGTGAGGGCATGATTGAGGGGAGTATATAATATCTTTTTTTTTTAATTTCTTTTTGTGTGTGTGTGTGTGTGTGTGTGTGTTTTATTAATTTTTTATACATATCTCCCCATTGCCCCCCCTCCCTCCCAGGCATACCCCAACCCCCCAGTGTCTATGTTCATTGGTTATGATTATACGCATAGATACAAGTCCTTTGATTGATCTCTTATCTACCTCACCTAACTTTAATCTTCCTGCTGTAATTTCACAGTCTGTTTGAAGCTTTACTGTCTCTGTATCTATCCTTTTGTTCATCAGTTTATAATGTTCCCTATTATCCCCCAATGAGTGCGATCATGTGATGCTCCTCCTTCATTGACTGGCTTATTTCACTAAGCATAAGGTTCTCCAGTTCCAACCAGGTTGCTTCAAATGGTAAGAATTCCTTCTTTTTAATGGCAGCATAGAATTCCATTGTGTAGATGTACCACAGTTTTCTGATCCATTCATCTGCTGACGGGCACCTAGGCTGTTTCCAAATTGTAGCTATTGTAAATTGTGGTGCTATGAACATAGGGGTGCATAAATCCTTTCTGATTGGTGTTTGTGATTTCTTAGGATAAATTCCTAAGAGTGGGATTACAGGGTCAAATGGGAGATCCATTTTTAGTTTTTTGAGGAAACTCCATACTGTTCTCCACAGTGGCTGCACCAGTCTGCATTCCCACCAACAGTGCACAAGGGTTCCTTTTTCTCCACATCCTCGCCAACACTTGTCATTTGTTGATTTGTTGATGATTGCCATTCTGACCGGTGTAAGATGGTATCGCATTGTCGTTTTGATTTGCATCTCTCAGATAATTAGTGACTTTGAACATGTTTTCAGGTGTCTCTTGGCCTTCCTTCTGTCGTCTTTCGAAAAGGTTCTATTTAGGTCCGTTGCCCATTTTTTTATTGGGTCATTTATCTTCCTTTTATTAAGTTGTATAAGTTGGCTGTAGATTTTGGAGATTAAACCTTTATCAGTGATAACATTTGCAAATATGTTCTCCCATACAGTGGGCTTTCTTGTTGTTTTGTTGTTGGTTTCTTTTTTAGCATGACACTTTCAATGTTCATCCATATCGTATCATGCATCAGAACTTTACTAGCATTCCTTTATATTCTGAATAATACTCCATTGTATGGATATATCATATTTTATGTAGCTATTTATCAGTTGACGGACATTTGGATTATTTCCATTTTTTAGTTATTATGAATAATGCTGATATGAACACTCATGTACAAGTTTTTGTATGGACATGTTTTAATTTCCCTTAGGTATGTAGTCAAGAGTAGAATTGTTGGGTCATATGGTAACTCTAACAATTTTTGAGGAGTGGCTCTACAGGGTGAGGCAAAAGTAAGTTTACAGTTGTTCACATGGAAAATAATACAAAAATTAATAAATGATAGAAGAATAAACTCTGAGTTTTGTGTATTCACAACTGTAAGGATCAGGTGTCTAACAGAATACCTGGACAGGACACTGTCACAGACTCCAAGGGAGAACATAATTTCAAAAACAGGAAGTCATTACCTGTGCATGTGTTGAAAAAAGATCAAGAATACTGAAGACTAAGAAAAACTAATCAGTTTTAACTTAAGTCATTTGTGACTTTCAAGAGAAATATCTCAGTGAAGTGTAGATAGTTAAATCTAATCTCTGGTGTTTAGAAAGGGATTGGTGACAGTAAGTTAGGTGATGTTGTGTAAACAATATAATTAAATTTAGTAAGAAAAGGAGAGAAATTGAATAGTATCTTTGGAAGGTGAGCAGGATCACCAAAAACTCATTGCTGTGCTTTTGAAATGAGATGTATTTTTGACAGATTTAGTGTTCTGTGGCTTAGGTTTGGTTCCCAACTCAGGCTAGAGCTAAAAGAGTGCATTATAAAGACAGAGAAATCATACAGCTTTTGGCTCGATAAACCCAATGGATGTCCTTCTGGCTACAAGAGCTTGGTTCTGTGGCCAGCGTTGGGAAAAAGAAATGGGATAGAAGGGATATGAGGAGTGTTTATGGAGGAACATAAACCTGAAAATCGTTAAGCCAGGGAGCACAATCTTAGCATGTTGGAACAGAAGGGACTGAGTAAACATCTCTGTTTCTAGACAAGTCAGCTGAGATTCTGAACGAAACCCTGGGACTTCTGAGTATTAATGAAAAAATATCTGAGTTGTTTGATAGGGCGATGGATTTGTTTTCCCTTCTCCTCAGACTGAGTGGAATTCCATGGCACCATTGCTGCTTCTTCAGAGGGTGTTGGATTGTAGACAAACCAAGAATTTCTGCCTGCCCTTTTATTGAGGATGTTGCTTGCTGATCAGAGAGTCTAGCATTAGCCTCTCTGGGGAAAGAGTCTGTTTCTCAGGCAACCTCTAGAACTGATTTGGCTGTGCTTTATAAATAGGGATGGGGAAATGGAAACCCAAGTTGTCGCCTCCCGAGGGTCATTGTTAACCAAACCAGCTGGCTGAGAAGCCTGTGGCTATGGAAACCAACTGTACTGAGGAAAGATGAATTATAAAAATAAGCTACTTTTCTTTTCAACTTGACTTACCGGAGTGATGCCTCTGCCCTTCGAATTAGATCTTGGGGAAATATCAGATTGGATTATTTAATCTTCTCAGTCAATATCTTATCATAATTTTCTTTTTAAAACATGTTTTTATTGATTTCAGAGAGAGAGTGAGGGAGAGGGAGAAAGACATCGATGTAAGAGAGAAACACCAATGGGCTGCCCCCTTAACGCCCCCTACTGGGGATCCAGTCCAAAGCCCAGGACATGTGCCTTTTGATGCATGGGACAACACTCAACCAACTGACCCACAATGGCCAGTTGGACATAAATGTCCTCTCCTATATGACCTTTTTGGTTCTGTTGAGGACAATGGTCAATATTGCATTTGCCTATACTTGAAGGTTTTTACATTGTGAGCTCATGATATTTTTTTGCTTTTCACATGTAGAAACTCAGGATTCCTGAGATGGAGGAGAATAGTCTAGTGCTGGACACACCTGTGTTGCAGGGACTCAGGATGTGTTGTTATCTATTTGTGGCATATGCCAGTTTTCTTCTCCAAGACATTTTTTCTTCTTCATTGAGGTTTGGAGGATATATATATGTCTCATGTGCCACCAACTCTTATGTATATTCTGCATATATGCATATGTTGCAAGCACACACCCATGTACACATACACTATACACACAGATGCCAGAATTCCTTAACCACACTTGGAAACTCCAAGGATAGTAGATACTAGGTTTAAATGCAAGGATAATAGATACTAGAGTTAAATGGCGGGAGGAGAAAATGTGTGACAGAAACACAGAAGGGTTTATTTAAAAAATTATTTAGGTTACTCAAGCTATTGCCCTCTAGCCTTAGCTTTGTCTCCTGAGCAGTTGTAGTTTCTACATCATTATTCTAGATAGCACTGAAAAGCCTGAGGCAGCCTATTTAGAAATCTCTAAGGTATTAAACTGAGTAGCAAGTAAATAATTTCAATCATAACGTGGCTCCAATAACAACCTTTCAGAAACTGGCAGAATCTCAAAACCTTTGAAGGCTTTTTCTCTGACTACAGCATTCTACAGGATGTTAAAAGCAAATTCAGACGTTAGAAGGAAATTCTGTGGGTGGCACAAATAAGAAAACATCTCAAGGCCTTTCAAAATCATCCATTTAGGCATAGTGTTACATTTCAGTTATGGATGGAGAATTTGTCTTCACTTCTGGTTCTATACGGAGACTGTGTCAGCCGCTAACCAGCGACTGCCTGGCACAGGATGTTGAGAAACAGGAGAGACCTAAGGTAAAAAAAGAAAGGAGGTTAGAGCAAAGGCCACCAATCAGACCCAGAGGAACTACAATGGGAAAATCAACAATGGCCAAGCATGCAAAAGACTCGCAGTCTATTAGAGGTCACATCCCGCTTTAGAGCAAGACTTCTGCAAAACTGTTGTAAAGAGAGGCTTTTCTATTTTTTAAAAGTAACTTCAAAGAAGGACCGTGGCCTCCATTGGTAACCCATTAAATAATTTAATAACTTTCCGCCAGGATTTAGTTCCATCCATTCTGTTATAGCCAAGTCAAACTTGTTACGTGTTTAGATGAACTAAGCTGACACACTCCCCTGGGGTGTATTCTTATACGTCAGAATTACAGTTAGGTGTTTATTTTTAGGAGAGCACAATTCCTTTCTCTTCAATTTTAAAACTCCTTAATTATCTTGATTGCTTTCCTCTAAACCCTTCATGGTTCCTTGAATAGTGAAAATATGAGTATGGTTCTTATCTGTGATTATCTTAGGGCCTGACTTCTCACTTTGGACACTGTAGGAAAGGTAAAGACATTGAGACAATGTTCATTTTTTTTTCCTTTTGCAAAATAAGTGATGGGTGATGTTCATATCTATAACACTAGAGGCCTGTTGCATGTAATTCATGCAAGGGGCTTGGCCCCTGCAGCTGCAGCAGCTTGCCTCAGCCCTCGCAGCCCCAGCTTCATCTGGAAGGTCGTCCAGAAGGTCATTTGGCTCTCCAGTCTCATTAGTATATTATGCTTTTATTATTATAGACAAGGGCCTGGTGCATGAAATTCGTGCACTGGGGGTGGGTGATCCTTCAGCCCAACCTGCCCCCTGTCACATACTGGGAGCCCTCAGGGGATGTCCTAAGCTGAAGTCTGCCCTCCCTTTATGGGAGGCGACAGAACTGATCAGGGGAAGGCACTAGCCCCATGACCCCTCTGTTGCAGCCATTGCCAGTCACCACAGCCACCAACGTGGTTTCATCAACACAGACTCCAGTCCCTTCACCATGAAAAAAATGACAACTTTCTTTAGGCATTTTCAAGATGTGTTTTTCATAGGATATGACATTTATTTATTTATTTATGTATTTATTTATCCTCACTTGAGGATATGTTTCCATTGACTTTTAGAGAAAGTGGAAGAAAAAGGGAAAGACAGAGAGAAATATCAAAGTAAGAGGAACACTGATTGGTTGCCTCCTGCATGAGCCCTGACTTGGGCCCCGGCCAGGGAGAAGCATGCAACTTAGGTACATGCCCTTGATCAGATTTGAACCTAGACCCTGCGGTCAGCAGGTCAAGGCATTATCCACTGAGCCAAACCTGCTAGGGCAGGATATGACATTTCTTAGCCCTCCAGCAGCAGACCTTTGTTTTTTTCTCCAGAAGTGTGGTGGAAAAACCCTAGATCACCTTTTTGGATTCTTATTACCCAAGTTTCTAAGAATATTAGCAGTGGCATAGAAGGAGCTTAGCCAATGAGCAGTCAGAAAAGATGTTTCCTCTGTAGTTCACACCAGTTGCCAATAGCTTCCAAGCTCTGGCTCTGCCTTTGCTCAGGCCTAAAGCCTCTGGCTGATGCTTTAGGCCTGGTCAGGGGACCCTCAGCTCCCTCCTACTGTGGGCTCTGCCCCTGCCCAGGCCAGCCCAAGTCGAAAGCCTCTGGCCTACACTTTTGGCCTGGGCAGCAGACCCCCAGCTCCCTCTGATCTCCCCTCTGCCCTTGCCCAGGCCTGCTCAGGCCAAAATCCTCTGGCAAAAGCTTTAGGTCTGGGCAGGGGAACCCAAGCTCCCTCTGATTGCCAGCTCTGCCCCTGCCAGGCCGAAAGCCTCTGGATGAATCTTTCATCTTTGGCAGGGAACCCCCAGTTCCCTCCGATCACCAGCTCTGCCCCTGCACCCTGGGCTCTGATCACAGGCTTGGCCCTGCGCAGGAGTCCCCTGGCTTAGGCCCTTCACAGGCTGCTCAGGGCCCACATGGGGCCTACCTCAGAGTGACCTGGGGTGCCAGGATATTCCCAGGACCCAGGTGCTGGGTGCCTATGTGTGCAAATTAACTGCCATCTTTGTTGGATTAATTTGCATACCCACTCTGATTGGCTATGGGCATAGTGGAGGTACAGTCAATTTACATGTTTGTCTATTATTAGGTAAGATAATATTTAAATAGACCATTCAGCCAAGATCCAAAGGTATGATTAATGCTTCATTCTAAGGGAATTCCTATGCAGAATTTCCAAAGATGTAAACTGAAAATGGGTTACACAGGATTCTTACATTTCTTGCCTACTTAAAAGTCATATAAAGATTGAGAGAGTAGGGGTGGCTTCAGGATTTATAAGGATTTCTTTGGAGAGAAT
>JAAGEH010000307.1:19777071-19833788 GCA_011751065.1 Lasiurus cinereus
CACCCTCTCCACTCTGGGACATCCCTCTTGTAATCTGGACTGCTGGCTCCTAAGCGCTCACCTGCCTGCTGCCTGATCACCCATAACCACTCTGCCTGCCTGCCTGATCTCCTTAAATGCTCTCCCCCGCTGGCCTTATCACGCCTAACTGCTCCCCTGCCTGCCTGATCCCCCTAACTGCTCTCCCCTTCCAGCCTGATTCTCCTAGCTGCTCTCCCCTGCCTTCCCGATCCCCCTAATTGCTCTCTCCTGCCAGTCTGATTCCTTTTAACTGCTAACTGCTCTCCCCTGCTGGCCCGATCATTCCTAGCTGCCTCTGCTTGGGCCCCACCACTGTAGCTTTGTCTGGAAGGACAACTGGAAGGATGTCCAGAAGACATCTGGTCTAATTAGCATATTACTCTTTTATTAGTATAGATAGTACATACGAATTTACCAATATTGATATATTTTTATTTTATTTATTTACTTTTATTTATTTTTAACAATTGAAATGATAAGGCTTTTAGTCCAATAAAACAGCTCTCAAATAATCCTAATGTTAAAAAAAGGAAAAGAGAAAGGAAAAAAGGAAGACCATGATAATAGTCACAGATGCTTCTAGAGAAGACCAGGAAAGAGGTCGACCTTGCCCTTATTTTACTTAAAAAGAGAAATCAGTGTGTAGGATAATATAGAGGGTGGGGTGAAAGGAGGTTTACAGTTGTGAGTCTGTAAAACAGAGTTTGATTCCTGTATCATTATTTATTAATTATCATATTATTTTCTAATATACTTAGAGGAAATCCCAAGCTCTTTCTGTGGCCCAGGAGCCCTGCATGCTCTTGTCCCTGCCAATCTCTCTGCTCCACTGGCCTTTCAGTTCTTCCAGTTTAAGAAGTGGCGCACCCTCAGGTTTTCACAGATGCTGGCTGGTATTTTGTAAGAACGTTTCTCTGCTTTTAACATGTAGTCCCTGTCTCATTCTTCAAATATCATCTTCAATGATAGTAATCATAAGAGTATCTTATAAATTATATTAGTACGTACCATTTAAGATACTATGATATCTTGATATTCTCACTATCCTGCCTAAATATGCTCCTGTTGCCATTATTTTATATTAAAAATATATTTTTTCAAGTACCTTTGTTAACTTGGAGTCATATATATATTTATCTGTTGCTTCTTTAGTGTCTATCTTCCCAACTAAAACTCAGGCTCTGGAGGACAGTGATAATCTTTGTCCTTCTATCTGCAACATCCAGTGTGCTGTCTGGCATATATATGTTTAATAACTAGTGTTTTTGAGGGAACAAATGCATACTTCTATGAGATGTTTGTAGACATTTTTTTTTCTTTCTTTAAGGAAAATGGTTTTCTGCTCAAGTAAGTTTGGAAAATTTGAAATTAAAGTTTAACAGATTTCTTTACTGCAGGATTTTTTTGAGGCTTTAATTTCATGACATATTATCCAGTGCTAATGGATCATGAGTCTCTAGGTGGGGCTATTGCTTGTAGCTTTTCTCCTACTTACTTGACCCGGAACTTCTTTTCTGAGGGCACTATCTCTTAGGACAGGTGTTCTTTGATATGTAATTTGGTGAGTGCCAATGTAGTTCAAGGCCCTTATTTTTTTAGACAAGGAAACTGTGGCCCAGAAAGTTTCGCTGGCTTATCTAGGGTTATACTGTTAGCTTTTGTAATGGTCAGATCTTTTGTGAAAGTCTACACAACTTAAGAATGTCTATAGCATCTTTAAATGATTAGCTGAACCAATGGGGAAAGTTATGCTTAGAGTAAAATTATAGGTGAGAGTTTAGAGCTGACTATAACAAGGAATTTGGCCTTCGTTGGAAATTGCCATTTTTGATAAAAATACCACAACAGAGAAAAAGTTATTCAGACCCATAACTTAAAAATGCTATCCCTCCCATCCGTATCCAGATCAAAACAAAAATTCATATAATTTAGTTAGCTCCAGTTGCCTGGGATAGGAAGGAATCGGGCAAAATGTATAAAGGAAAGTCTGGCTTTTATTTATTTACCTGATTGTTACATTTTTGTGGAATTTTTGTGTGGGAACTCTGGGAGTGTCTGAGAGTAGAATCCATATGTTTATTTTCAACATAGGGAATTGGTTGAGTGTATGATTAAATGCCTGGCTTTGGAATCCCACAGATGTGGGTTAGAGACCTTCCTCCATCCCTTACCACCTGTGTGACATTTAGCACTCTATACCAAACCTCTCTAAGCCTCTGTTTTCTCATGTGCAAACGAGTACAGGCATGCCTCGGGGACATTGCAGGCTTGGTTCCAGACCACCATAAAAAAGCGAGTATCACAATAAGGCAAGTTGTGATGGGTCTAGCCTTCAATTTGTTAAAAATGCAACACCTGTGAAGGGCAAAAAAGCAAAGCCCAATAAAATGAGATATGCCTGTAATATTAATCCCATCTCATGGGGTTATGGAGATGAGATGATGCATGTAAAGAGATCAGCACATTGCCCGGCACCAGCAAACACTTGTACATGGTAGTTATAATTTTTAGGAGAAAGGAGCTTAGGTGTACCATTGATGAGTATTTGAGAGATTGGTGAAAATCCTGAGATAAGTTATAGGGTTGCTCAATGAAATCCATTGATGACTTAGGATCTCCTTGCTGACTTTGCAAACATGCCTTCTACCTTTGTTTTGAAAAGTACCAAATAAGAGAAAAACAGCCAAAACCGGTTTAGCTCAGTGGATAGAGCGTCGGCCTGCGGACTGAAGGGGCCAGGGTTCGATTCCGGTCAAGGGCATGTATCCTGGTTGCGGGCACATCCCCAGTGGGGGACATGCAGGAGGTGGCTGATTGATGTCTCTCTCTCATCGATGTCTCTATCTCTCTATCCCTCTTCCTTTCTCACTGTGAAAAATCAATGAAATATATTAAAAAAAGAGAAAAAAACCGAGTCCACATATAATAATTTTCAGGTAGTTCACTTCTTGATCATTTTGGACTTTGCCTGTAGATCTGGAGTAAGATGGTCTGATCTAAGGTAGCAGAAACACACTGGCCATCTTTTATTGACAAGTAGCATAGTTAACACCATGTATTACTGAGAGATTTACATGATATGCTTGGCAAAATAGCCATTAGTTTGCTCTTTTAAGGCTTGTTTCTCAGCTTTGTTAGCGCAGGTCTAGAGTACTTTATCAGGACTAGAATAAGGTGTGATCTTCCTAGGGTCTGTGGAATGCTCAGGGTGTTTAATGAGGTCTCTCTACTTTGGCAGGTTGAAACTTGAACATTTCCAAATCCTGTGGGAACTCTGATAGTTGTTCATCCCATAGCCCTTCTGGAGTTCTTTCTCTGGCTTTGTGGAGTCTTGTTCTGAGCCAAAGACTCAATGGGGCCCTTGCATAGATTTATGAACTCCTATTTATCCCTTTATAGCACTTTTCTCAACTTGGAATTAGATTTTGTACAAATAAATTACACAGCCTCCTTCTCTCCAGTACCATGCCCATGAATTCTAGCTCACTCAGTGGCCCCGAATTCAGCTGTTTCTTCAGCACCCTACATTGAGATCTGGTTAAGTACTGCCAGGCTCATTTTTTGAGATCAGATTTTGATTATTCTCTCAGAGATCAGATTTTGCCTGTTGTCCAACATCTGGAAGCAGTTATTTCATATGTCTTGTCAATTTTTATAGTTGTTTAAGAGGAAAGTTTATCTGTTGTGGCCAGAAGTGCAAGTCTTTTCCCACTTTTAGTCCTCATTACATCCCCACAGGGCCCCTTACCTTGAAGGATCCCCCTCTCAATACTGTAGTGGTGAGGGATTTACTCTAACACCATACACTCTTGCCAAGTTTTTCTTATGACTAAGGGTCTGAGTAGGACAGATGGTGGGGATAGATCAGAGAATCAGTCTATTTTCAAAGAACTTTACAAAATTAACTCACCAGTAACTAAAACAGTACTTGTAGCTTTGTGCTTGATATATTTAAGATTCTAGACCATATAGGTGCCAGGTGGGTACTAGACTTATGGGGGGATCACTTCATAAATTATATAAATATCTAATATACACCTCAAACTAATATAATATTAAATATCAACTGTAATTAAGCAAAATTAAAGTTAAAAAATTTTAGACCACACAAATGATAGCAAGATGGGTTCATTTCTGAACTCATTTATAATCAACCTGGATTTTGAACAACTTATTGGTTGATTATATTGGTTATATTGATTATAATTGGTGGATTTCCTATGTGCAAAGAATCCTTCCAGGCACAGGGCCATGCAAGAATCCTTATTCTCTTTAGTCATCATAAACACATTAATTATGAAGTAAACTAATAATCTATTTCTATGTCAATTTCTTCAATATAATTTGAGGTGAGAAGTAATTCCCCCCCCCAAAAAAAAAAGAAAAAAGAGATAAGGAAAAAAGATAAGGAAACAAACAAACAGAAACAAAGAAAGAAAAAAATTACATATTGGTATCTTTTATAAAGAAATATTAGTGCTCTAGCTGATTTGGCTCAGTGAATAGAACCTTGGCCTATGGACTTAAGGGTCCAGGTTCGATTCCAGTCAGGAGCACATGTCCAGGTTACGGGCTCAATCCCCAGTTAGGGGGGGCGTATAAGGAGGCAGCTGCTCAGTGATTCTCTCTCATCATTGATGTTTCTGTCTCCCTCTCCCTTTCCCTTCCTCTCTGAAATCAATACAAATATATTTTTAAAAAAGAAATATCAGCAAGAATGGGCTCTTTCTTCCCATAATATGATTAAGTGAAGAAAAATGCAATGAAATATGATTTAAGGGGCCCAGAGGCTTTCAGTCATCTTTTTGCTTAATATATAAAAGATAATATAAAAATCGAAAAAATTTCAAGAAAAATAATTAGTTTCTTTTTCTTCTTAGTTGGTGGTAGGGACCCACTGGTGAGAATATGTTCATTAGTAAGTTTTTGCTACAAAGAATGTTTGCTGTCATCAGCGAAGAATGTTTATCTTTACTTGCAAATTATATTGTCTGCATCATGAATAACTGTGAGAGAAACACAAAAGGAAAATCTCCAAATATATATTTTTATGTTTAATGCAGTTTCATGTTTCACGTGTCTAAGGCCTATTACTTTAGATGCCATATGTATCTTTTTTCTTCTCCACAATGGTCTTGACTTGGATAACTTTCGAAAAGCCTTTGATGGAAGATAAAATGTCTTTGTTTTGTGACTGGCCTGTGGATTACTGATGCTAGTCTTTTTTTAGGGCCTTAACTTTGAGAATTTTCTATCCATTTGTAACTTTAAATAATCTTAAAAAACAAACTACTTTAATGTTTCCTATTTATTTATTTTTTAAAAAATATAGTCTATTGATTTTTTACAGAGAGGAAGGGAGAGGAATAGAAAGTCAGAAACATCCATGAGAGATATTGATCAGCTGCCTCCTGCATGCCCCCTACTGGAGATATGCCTGAAATCAAGGCACATACCCCTGTCCAGAATCTAACCTGGGACCTTTCATCCGCAGGCCAATGCTCTATCCACTGAGCCAAACAAGTTTCGGCTATTTATTCCTTTGAGTGTATAACTTTATTATGCTAATGGTCTATATAATAATATTGTACAATCACCTTATGAAGACAATGGGATGGTTTCTATTATTCTGCTTTTACAGAGGAGAAATCAGAGGGATGGAGAATTTTGTGATTTGCCCAGTGTCACTCAAGGACAATTCAACATCATGGTCAGAACAGAAACTAAAGACTAGAGTCTATTAGAATAAACATTGGTTGAATAGAGGGAGGGGACTTAATTGTGGTTCCAACTCTGTCCTCAATGTAGGCTAATTCCTTATCTGTGCCTCATTTTCCTTATTTGTGAAATGTTAGGATAGAATAGGTCAGCTCTCAGGTCCTTAGAAATTTTAAAACTCTTTTTGCTTTTTCTCCCAGAGTGTATTGCTTTTTTTAGCTTTTTTCTGGGTATACCTAGATTATGTTTGATTTGCATTTCTCTACTGCTTATGCCCCAGTGACATATTATTTGCCTTTAAGTTCTTTTTCTGAAGAGATTATAGAAAAAGAATTTAGCCACCTAGAATACATTAACTGTGATTTAAAAACAGCCCCACTTTTGCTTGTGCCTTTAAGTACTTTTTCTGAAGAAATTTTATATATTTATAAAAGAATTTAGCCATCTAGAGTATATTAACCCCGTGATTTAGAAACAGTATGGTTGACTCATTGTTCTTTTAATATTTTATTATTGTGTTAAAAGGTACTTTCATTATAAATTTAGCTAGGGTTATGCAGTTCAACTAAAGTATAGAAAAAGCCATCACTTTATTTTCAAATAAGGTGGCCTTCAATTCTCCAAATACTCACAATTTGAGTGGCTTTATTACTAGTCACTTGTGTGATCTTGATTTTCATATTAGCCTTATTATAATGTACTGAGAAAGGGTTATCAATAACTTACCTTCCTCACAAAGTTATGTGATAAAACAGAAAACCAAATAATAGTTATGTCCATGGTTGTTTTACACTTCTGAACTTAGGACCTCAAGATTGAAGCACTGCAAAGTAAAATATGTGTTTCAAAGTTATAAAAATAATTTTGATATAGAATTTCAAAATAGTGGAAAAATGCAAAGAATACTGAAACTTTCAACTGGATTATGAAATGCATACCAAAGTTTGGACTTTTTGGAACTCACTTCTGGACATTTCCATGACTGATAAGTCTATAATTTGCTATTAAAATATGATTTCAGTTTTAGACAGTTGAGCTATAAATTGCTGAGATCTGGGATAAATAGTCAATTATATTAGAACAAATGTCTATTGTTTTATTCTGGGAGGGGGAGAATTCACTCTCCTACTTACTTATAGTGATTATTCCAAATTTTTCTCCAGAAGAAAAAGCCCATGCCACATTTGTGGAAATGGTTAAGTGACCACAGGAATGAAGAATTCAGGGATGATTTAGTGCAGATCATCATGCAGGCTTCCCGGCATGTGCCTTTAAAACAGTACTGTGTTGTCTCCAGGTTTGCCAAAGTGTAATCTGTGAGCAATTGAGGCAAAAATCAAAATCAGAATCCTAGGAGAATAATATTGTTTTGGAATTATCAAACAAAAGACCATGGTTTGGGTTGTTACGTCTGGAACCAAAATGTCACATGTGGCAGGCATCATTTGCAGTTTATGATTTTAACCTTAGACCTTCCTTGTTGAAAATGTTTGGTATTCAGGGCCTTGCATCCCAGAGTAAGCATTTCTATGCCATTATACATGAGTCTGTTCCAGCTGCCTGGTGAGCATGGCGAAACCATAGCTTGGATGGCTGGAAGGCCCCCTCCATGGTGTCCCTCTTTTGCTACAACGGCCAAACCCAATATGTTTGGGGAGCGGAGGAGCTCAAAAATTAAGGCATGGCACCAGGTAATTGAAACCATTCCCTACACATCTGGAAAAAAAATCCAATCTAGTCACACACTCTGCTGAAAAAGAAATCATCCTGTGCCATTGCCTGGAGTTGCAGGAAAGTGGTATCATTTTACGTTTACAGAAGCATTTTCACGGACAGACTCACAAGCGCGTGGCTACAAAGTGTGAAATTCTTATTAAAATCCCTCATGAAAGCAGCAGAACAGATATATAAGTGGTTGTTCCAAAGCCTCCTTTCCTTCCATTTGTACATTACAGCAATGGTCTCACTGATCCATTCTATGCTCTGTAACGAGCCAATCTATCCTACTCCCCCATTCATTGATTGACTTTTTCTAACCAGGAAACTTTTAATTATTTGTCATTCAAGGCTAGCTTGCTGTGAATACTATGGCCTCCTTCATGCTGGTATGAGGCAGATTGTCCTCTTCGATCAAGATGAAGAGATAGGGATGACAACAGAAGTGTGTAATTTTACTTCTCAATCAAAACAAAGATTTATAGATTGAGAATTTTATATTATTCCCTGTTCAGAATTTGAACCTTCCATATGCAGGTCAAAATTTACTTGTCAACAATGAATTTATATGTCTTCTAAAGTGTTGTGTGCCTTTTGGTCATAATAACAATGCAGCATTCTATTATGTCTGAGGTGCTTTCATTATCATGTTAATGCTCACTGTATTAGGTCTTGGGGTTATTTTCTTCACGTTGAAATGAGGATTCTGAGGCTTGGAGATGTCAATGGCTTACCTGAGGTCACACAGAGTAGGCCTCGCTCTCAAAAAGGTTTTCCGACTCCAAATCCTGGGTTCTTTCCATTAGTGTGTGGTGCTTTTTATGTTTGTTATGCCTTCTTCTCACCAAAAAAAAGTTGTTTTGGACAAGCTTTCAAACCAGTCTTTTAAAAAAATTAATGTATATTTTTTATTTATTTCAGAGAGGGAGAGGGATAGAGAGATAGAAACATCAATGGTGAGAGAAAATCATTGATTGGCTGCCTGCTGCATGCCCCATGCTGGGGATCAAGCCTGCACCTGGGCATGTGCCCTGACTGGGTATCAAACCTGACCTTCTGATTCATAGGTTGATGCTCAACCACTGCGCCATGCCAGTTGGGCTTCAGTCCAGTCTCGATGGAACACATTCCAATGCAGTTCACATGGAGCTGACAGTGTGGACATGTGCAGCTTCATGATGGGGACAATCCTTGTCATCCTGGAATCGTGGCACTGGTGAAGGAAAGTGTGAAATGGCTTCATTTTTTTCTGCTTGTCTAAGCTGTTTCTCTGTGATGGCACATGTTTCTGTCTATAATAGAGGTGGTTACTTACACATGTATTTCTAAATCTCAAACTCCCAACACCCAGTTACCATTATATTCATCTTTGTATGCTCCACTGTATTTTGTCTAATGTCTTGCATGAAATACATGCTCAATAAATGTTTGCTCAAAGACTTTAAAGATGACACAGCAGAATTTGAAAAGTTCAAATGCGCTCCTCAGTTCTGTGGCTGTCCCATACAACAACCCTTAGTGGAATTTTCAATTTAATTTAATTTAAAGTAATTTAAATGTAAAGAGCTGCAGATGGCTGGTGGTTACCTTATTAGACAGCACAGCCCTCAATTTCCCCCAAATCTGATTTTATATAGTTCCTTCTATAGATGGATGGTTCTCACTATGTTTTTGATGAGGTTGCACAGCCATCCTTGGGCAAAATGATGAAGGGCTGGGTGGAGATTTTCTCTTGCATATGAGGTAGGAGGCCCTCTCTGCTCCTCGAGTCCCTGAGGAAGAGCTGGTGTTTGTCCCTGGGGGTTTTTCTGGAAAGCAGGAGTGACTTGGCTCTTGGAGTTGCCCAAGATTGGGAGGGGCTCTACAAGGTGACACAGTGGGGGATCTCTCACCCCTCTGGGCTCAGAGATATTTAGTCTGGGCCTGCAGGAAAGAAAGGCCCATCGTTTCCTAAGAAAAGCAAATCTGCTGTCAGAAGAGGAGGCCAACGCAGTTAACATTTGTCAAGCAGATTTCCTCATCCACTGGTGCAGTTGGGGAGAATCTTTAGATTCTGTCTTTCTCCATTACAAAAAAGGCTGTATATGTTCCTAGTAACCATTGAGTTATGCATTTCTTTTAGTTGTAAAACTTCTAAATTCCTACTCTGAGGTTGTCAGTTTGGAATTAATAAAAATATTCTCTCTCCTCCTTTCTCACCCCTTCCCCTCCCCTCGCAGATAGCAGTAGCAGAAACTGCCCAGGAGGAGAGAAATGGTGTTCACACAGGGGGACCCCTTTGATCTCAGCGGCTTCTAAGAACCCCCATTCCTCATACTGTGGCTTCTGCTAACAGCTCTGGAGGAGGCAAAAGGTTAAGCAGAGAGAGAGGCAGGAGTGAAATGGCAGCCAAACGGAGAGTCCAAGTGGGTCCTTGAATAGATGAGTGTTATTATTTGATGCCGGCGCAAGTCCTCTCTCAGGATCTAAACAAAGTTACAAAGGCAGATTTTTTGAGATCTTTGTGCTCCATTGGAAGTAAAACAAATATTGGGGAAACGAAAATGGATGTATCATTAATACTAATGTACTGAGGGGTAGCTGCAAAAACTACTGTGAATGAACCTTAAATTTCAGAATGAAAACTTTAATGTTAAGGATTGGCATTATTCTTTGCAAAGGGACTCCAGAGTATCTGGATTTGAATTTGTGATTCAAAGTGCAGGATCTGCCCGGAAGAGTGTACTACCTAAAACTGACAAAACAGTAGATATTAATATTCTGTATTGTGTATGAAACTGGCACTTAAAAACATATTCTCCCTCTTTAAAAAATATGTTCAAATTAACATTTTAACTCTCTATCCTTTTCTGGTAGCGATGTCTCAGTCCCGTGAGGCAGAAGACAGGGAAGTGACCTGGCTAAGCTCACAGAGCAATCCTGTGTCTCTCTCTTTCTGCTCTGGCATTTGAACAGGGAACTTCACATTAGGAGCCGCCAAGCTAACCTTTCTCTCCAGGTGTCAGCTGATAGCTTCGAATCCCTTAGCATAGTGGTTCTCAATCTTTCTAATGCTGCGACCCTTTAATACAGTTCCTCATGTTGTGGTGACTCCCAACCATAAAATTACTATTATTTTTTTAAAAGTGTTTTTTTAAATATTTTATTGATTTTTTATAGAGAGGGATAGAAAGTCAGAAACATCGACGAGATAGAGACATCGATCAGCCACCTCCTGCATGCCCCCCACTGGGGATGTGCCCACAACCAAGTACATGCCCTTGACTGGAATTGAACCCAGGACTCTTCAGTCCGCAGGCCGAGGCTCTAGCCACTGAGCCAAACCGGTTTCGGCCATAAAATTATTTTTGTTGCTACTTCATAATTGTAATTTTGCTACTGTTATGAATTGTAATGTAAATATCTCCTAATGGTCTTAGGCTCTACAGCAGCAGTTCTCAACCTGTGGGTCACGACCGCTAGCTGGGTCACCTAAGACCATCGGAAAACATAGATATGGTGGTACCTCGAGATACGAGTTTAATTCGTTCCGTAACCTTGAGGTGTGGGAAACTATGAGATGCTCGTCTCGGTAAACTGGTGTGTCGTGTGCAGCCAGCCGATCTGCACGATTACTCGTATCTCAAATGTTGCTCGTATTTCAAAGCAAAAATAGCTAGCTCGACGGCTCGTATCTCAAAAAACTTGTATGTTAGGGCACTCGTATCTCGAGGTACCACTGTATTTACATTACAATTCATAACAGTAGCAAAATTACAGTTATGAAGTAGCAACGAAAATAATTTTATGGTTGGGGTCTCCACAACATGAGGAACTGTATTAAAGGGTCACAGCATTAGAAAGATTGAGAACCACTGCCTTAGCAGATGTGAGGGAATCTGCATACATGCACACACATGCAAAGGAGGAGAAAGGGACCTCTATCTGGCTAAGGTCTTTGAACAAAGACAAATTACCTGTGACTTTTATTCTGATTTCTTGAAATTAAAAAAAAAACAACTTCGGTGTTGGAATAATTTTAAGTGTATAGAGAAATTGCAAAGATGGTTCCCACATAATATTTTATCCAGTGTCCCCTAATGTTTACACTTTATACTTTATTTCTTAAAATTTGCAGTAATTTTATATGCATGAGTCCCCCTTAAAAAGAACCTTGTCTATTAGTAGGTTTGTTCCTATCACTTTCCTAGAACATTTTCCAAAAATTGACTGCTTTGATAGAATAACTTACATATCTGATTAGGATTCCACAATAGAGCACTAAAGATTTCGATGATAAAGTCACCGGAGAGTTTGAGCCACAGCTACTGTTGCTGCCGAAAGGGCAAGGAAGAAGATCCTTAGATGGTGTGGTAAGAGAAAAAGCTTTTGAATAAGGAAAAGCCTCTTCAGGTAGCTCTCAGGCTAGAAGGTCCCCTTTTCCTCTCAAGAGGCATTGAGACATGATAGCAATACTAAGAATGACAAATAATTTTGGAAACAACATTTTCTAAACTAACCGTTGAAGGAGATCTGCATTTCCCAGAATTCTTGGTTTAGCTCACTAGCAAAAAGAAGCAGAATGAAGTAGGACCACAACAGTTTAGTTGATAATGACACTTGGCTTTAAAGTTTGAACTTTGAGCAATTGTAGACCGAGTGAATTGTAGACCCATGGAGGATATTCGAGTCCAGGGGGCCCAAGAGATCAGGATGCCATGGGGGAGTGCTGCTGCTGAAGAACAGTTCGGAAGGACGGAGCCAGGTTTCTTCAGTCATATGGTGAGGAGCGATTGACTAGGACTGCAGTTATACTTATTCATTATTTGAGTTTGTTAATTTTGCATTTATGCTTAAGGAGGAACCATATGAAATGTCCAATATTTCCAATATCATCCAACCTAATACCTGGTAAACTAAATGTGGTTAATTCCAAAATTTTCCACTCGGTTTCACTTAATACTTTCATTGTTGTTGTGGTAGTTGTTTTAACTTGGAAGCAAAGAATGACTATTTGAACTAGGAACACCCAACTGACATTTGCTATTAAAAATACCTAAAACGGGCAGACAGGTCAGCAGGCCCTTTGACAAACCCACTCCTCCTCTGGGCCAGATATTACACACTTGCATTGTATTGTTAAGTATTTTCTTCCCAGGATTAAGTTGGTTCTGGGTATTTTGATCTGTGAATTTTACAGATTTATTAGTACTCACTATTTTTTCCCTCACTAGGGGATCTATGCAAACAGGTATATCTGAAAAGGATTGTTTATCATCATGTTTAGTTTTTAACCATAAGGTGGCATCATATCACATTTTATGCCAGGAAAGCAGGCTCTTTTTCTATTTACTGAAATAAGTAACACTCTGAACATGTCTTTAAGTTGTGCATGTAACACATTATTGCATTTTGAAGTTTATGAGCAGATATTAGAAGCTGGCATCTTTATATAGGGATTTAACTTTTCCCCCCTTATGTTTGATTTTATTATATGGTGGCTGAGAACTTAGTAATAGAAGAAACTAGTACTATGTTAACTAATACTATGTTTTACCTCATTAAAACATATGACAGTTTCTTGCATATATAGAAGCTTCTCAAAAATATTCATTGCATGATTAAATTAAAATATTCCTTTAATAGGCCTTATACTCAGGAATTCATTTTCTCATTTGTCAAGATGAATTTACAGCATACTTTTATTGCTATTACCCATTTCTTACCAGAATAAGAAGCTTATTTTCATAAAGAAATTACACCCAACTGGACACATTTAATTTCCCTACTACTCTGTAAGAATACATTTTTTTGGGGGAGGGGGAGGGTAACACATCACTTTTTTTTTTTTTTTTTTTTTTGCTAATAGAAATGTCCAAGACTTGTAAATTGTATAAATGTGCTGCTTTACTTTCTCTGGTTGCTTGATTGAAATTTATCATTTAGTTTTGTAAAGATGAATAAACATTTTGCTTCATTTTCCTCTGTAGAAATGTTTTGTATCTTTGTGGAAAACATTGTAAATGCTGTCCATGTAAAACCTCCCATTCTTCAGATGAAGTGATTTTGTTCTTGGAATTCTGTTTATAGTATGTGGGAAGTGGTGCCACTTAGCCTGCAGGGAACACTCCCACAAGGTGTGTTGCAGAGCATTGTAGAAGTTTCATTAGAAACTTGGAGGTTGCAATTAGAAGACTTTGGTCTCAACCTTTCTCTATTTGTGGACCACTTGGAGCCCTTAATGCTCATACTGACTGGGTTATGAGAGCAACGGATTGAAAAGTGAAAAATTGTTGACCATTGAAAAACAATTCTATGTTTTGTAACTAACTAGATAGATGTTTCTATTAAATTGATTGAGTTGATTTCATGAATTGAGGTTTTTATTGTAACTGAAACATTAAATCTCCTCTTTCCTCCCACCGGGTGGAACTCTGCTTTAAAAATGATGGAATTGTATTTTTCTCTGCTATCAATAATGCAGGCATTTTATCCTTAATATTTTCCTCTCGGAGCCAAAGTCCAAAGTCGAGGTGAAATAAAGTGAAATGTCAAAGGGAAACCACCAGGGTGGTCTGAAATAAAGGAGTGTTTCAAGGAAGAAGGTTCAGGAAGGCAAGTATGAGAAGATGATCTTAGTTTAAGCTGAAGGATGAGTCAGAGCCAGTCTGTACATTTGGCCACGATTGGGGTGGGTATAAGGATGGGATGGTGGCCAAGGAGAACATTCCAGAAAGTGACTGGCCTATATGAAAGCTCTGTGCTGGGAAAGGGCTTAGAGTATAATGAAGAGAAGAAATAGAAAAAAGAACAGAGTGGTTGGCATGGGGCCAGGGAAAGGGTTCTGAGATTGTGGGGAGATGAATTAGAGAGGGGGGCTAGCACTATGGTAAGGACTTTGGATATTTTAAATGCAAGGGGAAGCAAGTGAAGAATTTTAATTAGGGAAATTACCTGATCTTATTTACATTAAAAAATTATCCTGGTTCCTTCAACAGTGGAATAGATAAATTAGTTGTGAAATTCATACAATGAAATGTTACAAAGCAAAGAAAATAAACAACTCATTACTACACCCAATAGCATGAAACAACATCCCAATTTAAATGTAATTTTGAGTGAAAAAAAGCCAAATGCAAAAATGAACACATTGTATGAAGCCATTAATGTGAATATTCTATTTCTTGATCTGGGCACTGGTGTCATAGGTGTGCTCAGTTTGTGAAAATTCATCAAGTTGTACATTCATGATTTGTGCACTTATACACTGAGTGGCCAGATTATTATGAGCTCTGAATGCATAATAATCTGGCCACTCAGTGTATATCCTATATAATAAAAGGATAATATGCAAATTGTCCCCTTGACCAGGAGTTCAACCAGCAGGCAGACTGGCCAACCGCCCATGTCCCCTCCCCTTGACAAGGCTTGCCGGACCCATCTATGCACAAATTCATGCACCGGGCCTCTAATATACATACATATACACCAAGTGGCTAGATTATAATACATTCAGAGATCATAATAATCTGGCCACTCAGTGTGTGTGTGTGTGTGTGTGTGTGTGTGTGTGTGTGTGTATCTCCTATCTAATAAAAGAGCAATATGCAAATTAACCATCTCTCTGCTACACCCACAAGCCACATCCATCAGCCAATCAGGAGCAAGTATGCAAATTAACTAAGATGGCTGTGGCCATAGAGAGAGCAGGAAGCTTGGGTTTCCCTGGCAATGGAGGAAGCCAAGCTTTCTGCACACCCTGGCTGGCCATGGACTGAAGGCTACAAAGTTTCAATTTTAAAAAATAAATAAATCCCAACAAAAAGCCACAGAGCTGGAGAGAGCTGGAGGCTTGAATTGCCCTAGGTGATGGAGGAAGCCAACTTTTAGCAGCCCTGGCCTACCTTGGCCTCCTCTGCTCATGGCTACAAAGTTTTAATTATAGAAGATAAATAAATCCTTGATATCAGGGCCTCCACTTGGGTTGCTGGGGGCCATGACCAGCCTGCAAACCAACAAAGGCCCCTCGCCCAGGCCTCCCCATACCCCAAGGGAACCCCACCCTGATCTGGGACACCCTTCATGGCAAACCAGCTGCCCCCCAACCCATGCACCAGGCCTCTATCCTATCTAATAAAAGAGTAATATGCAAATTGACCATCACTCCAACACACAAGATGGCTGCCCCTATGTGGACACAAGATATCTGCCACAAGATGGCCAACAGGAGAGGGCAGTCGAGAGGGACCAGGCCTGCAAGGGAGGGCAGTTAGGGGTGACCACGCTGGCAGAAGAGGGAAGTTGGGGGCGACTGAGCCTGCAGAAAAAGGCAGTTGTGGGGGAGGACCCAGACCTGTAGGGAAGAGCAGTTGGGGGTAACCAGGCCTGCAGGAGAGGGCAGTTAGGGGCAATCAGGCTGGCAGGGGAGTGATTAGGACATAATCAGGCTGGCAGGCAGAAGCAGTTAGGGGCAATCAGGAAGGCAGGCAGGCAAGCAGTTGGGAGCCAGCAGTCCTGGATTGTGAGAGGGATCCCAGATTGGAGAGGTTGCAGGCTGGGCTGAGGGACAGGCCCCCCCCGCCCCACTACCCCCATGCAGGAATTTTGTTCAACCAGGCTCTAGTATGTTATAAAAAGATTACTCTAGCTACAGAAGGGAGGATAAATTACAAACAGGAGTGCAAGCAGGGGGACCAGTTAGGAGGCTGTTAAAGTTTTCCAGGTGAAAGATGGTGGCTTTAATTAGGTGGTGGTGGAAGTGGGGAGAAAGGGATAGGTTCTAGATCTAATTTGTACATACTGCAGTATTAAGTATTATATGGGAACTTATGAAATTGCTGATACTTGACCACTTTTGGCCTTTAAAAGTGACAATTTCATGATTCTACCTAGTAGGATTGGATTGTGAAGGCATTCTTGACACACTATTGTTTGTCTATTTAGTATACTGACTCTTGGTTTTATATATCTTATCTTTGTGATATGAAGAATAAAAACTTAGGGTTTTACTTGAAAATAGAGTCTGAGTTTTAGTGATTCCCTTTGATTGGAATAATTATTATCACTTTTTTATGATGAATTATGTTATAGGTTCCCTTCCCCATTTTACCAATGCCGGGATTCATGTATCAAAATAAGGAGTAGTTCTTAATGTATCTAATATACTACTTCGTTGTAAAGATTGGGAAACAACTAAAAACCTGTTTGTTTTCCAAGGCAGGAGTGAAGTGTTTGTGCTGCCATATAAAGTACACATTGTATTTGAGCATACGGCTGTCGAATAGCAGGTTAATCAGCTTCATCTCCTCGCCCCCTTCCCAGGCCCCCAAGAACTAAGGCAGTCTTGTGTCTGTTTAAGAAGCCTTGTGTGGGTTGTCAGATTTCTGAAAAGGAACATGGGATCAAGAGGCCCCTGACTGGTACAGTAGGGGTTCTTTAAGTTGTGAGCACAGAGGTGTCTTACTGGGCTGCTGAGATGTACAAAGAAGGCTGCGCAGTGAATTCTGACCCTGTAGCCCTTTCTATTGTAACTGAATCTTCCGATTCATATCCATCAAATTGACAAGTGATAGTCTAAGGAGAAAACAACCTTGGAAATGGTCTATTGAAGGTAATTTACTCCCTCATCTATCACAGTCTCAAATGGTGTACATTTGAGCAGAGCAGTGGGAGTAGAATACCCATGTGCTGAAAGTTGAGAGGGTCTAGGGAAAGGTATTTTAATTTTATTCTTTTTCCTCATCATATATATATTTTTTCATAAAAACCTATATGAAGTGAAAGTGGAAGGGACAGATGATATTTTATATATATATATATATATATATATATATATATATTACACATATTTGTATATATAATATATATTCCAGCATTGAGTTCATTCTCTCATATCAGAAAAGCATGCCTCCTGGTTAGTATTAGATTTTCAGAATGCACAGATGGAAAATAGTTAACAGTAATCACAACTAGATTTATTTTGCGCTGTGCTTCACTGAATACAGAAGTCATCTAGAAGCCCCCGACTCCCCCTCCAGACCATTACAAAGCAGAAAGCTTTCCCCTGGAGACCAGTATAAGCGCAGCCGCCAAAGAGCGGTGGGGTGGACGGGGGGAAGCAATCTGCAAATGCTTACTTGAAAAATGTCTTTTCCTGCCTAGTTATGGAGTGAAATCGATATCGACCTCCAGATTTGTTGACCTGCACATGAGATGGAAACCGAAATGTGAAAAGAAATGCGAGTTTCCCTTGATGATAGACCCCCCTACCCCCCACTTTCAGTTGCAGCTAGTGTGAACAATCTAATGACTGCAAAGATCCTCAGACCTCTATATAGTGCTGAAGAATGTCATGTTGAGAAAGGGCATGCTTTCCCTATATCATTGTGCCTTAATCTTCTTAGGTTTTTCTACAAAGAAATCATATTAATCAAATCTCCTTTCTGCTATATGAAAGGTGCAGGCAGACTAATGCTTGACTTTGAGTGAAATTGGATATGGAAGAAAATCCTGACTTGAAATAATACCAGACTTTTCATAATCCTGTGTTGCTGGAGTCTTAGTTCAGGACTGTAATTTCTAGCTTAGGTTTTGTGAAATCCCAGAGTCCTGCCAGTGAGCCCAATGGGTACTGCACACTTTTTAGAGGCAAAACAAAACAAAAACAATTCCACTCCAAGCAAAAAACAAAAGAAAATTGAAACAAAATGCCCATTTAAATGTGTTTAAAGAGCCCCAGCCGGTTTGACACAGTGGATAGAGGGACAGACTGGGGACCAAAGTATCCCGGGTTCCATGCTTGTCAATGGCATGTACCTCAGTTGCAGGTTTGTCCCTGGCCCAGGCCCTGGTCTGGGCATGTGCAGGAGGCAACCAATCCATATGTTCCTCTCACATTGATATATCTCTCTGTCTTTCCCTCTCCTTTCCATTCTTTCTTTAAAAATATCAGTGGAAAAATATCCTTGGGTGAGGATTTAAAATACTATACTGTCATAAAAAAAGAAGGAATTCTTACCATTTGCAGCAACTAGGAGAGCATTATGCTAAGTTAAATAAGCCAGTCAATGAAAGAAAAATAACATTTATGGATAATAAAGAACATTATAAACTGATGAACAAAAAGATAGATACAGAGGCAGTAAAGCATCAAACAGACTGTCAAACTATAGTGGGAAGGTTAGGGAAAGGTGGGGTAAATAAGAGATCAACCGAAGGACTTGCATGCATGCATATAAGCATAATCAATGGACACAAGACACTGGGGAGTTAGGGCGTGCATGGGAATGGGGTGGGGGAGGGCAATGGAAAGATGTATTCGCATGTAACACATTAATAAAAAATAAAAATTAAAAAAATATTTAAACAAAAAGAGAAATATTTGCTTTGAAAATATTTAGGAGTAGGTTTTATTTATGCATCTTCCAATCATATAAGGGGCAACAATTGTATGTTGCAAGTGCAATAAGGCAGAAACAGCTATTCATCTGGTTCATAAACTTTGCTGGTTATCTGAGTTTTAAAAAATTTAATTCAGAATCTATTTATTTAAAATGTGATTGCTCCACTCTTAGGAATTTATCCTAAGAAATCACAAACACCAAACAGAAAGGATTTATGCACCCCTATGTTCATAGCAGCACAATTTATGATAGCTACAATTTGGAAACAGCCTAGGTGCCCGTCAGCAGATGAGTGGATCAGAAAACTGTGGTACATCTACACAATGGAATTCTATGCTGCCATTAAAAAGAAGGAACTCTTACCATTTGCTGCAACCTGGATGGAACTGGAGAGCCTTATGCTTAGTGAAATAAGCCAGTCAATGAAGAAGAAGCATCACATGATCTCACTCATTTGTGGATAATAAAGAACATTATAAACTGATGAACAAAAGGATAGATAGAGGCAGTAAAGCTTCAAACAGACTGAGAAATTACAGCAGGAAGATTAAAGTTAGGTGAGGTAGATAAGAGATCAATCAAAGGACTTGTATGCATGCATATAACCATAACCAATGAACATATACACTGGGGGGTTGGGTTATGTCTGGGAGGGAGGGGGGGCAATGGGGAGATATGTATAAAAATTAATAAAAAAATAAAAATAAAAATAAAAAGCAATAATAACATGTTTTAAAAAAAAAGAATTTTTGACAACATGCAATACCTTACTGTTTAGTCAGGGACACTGAACGCTTTCCCCTTAGATTGTCAAATTAAAAACTGACAACGGCCAACACAACAATAACCCAGTGTGAATGCATGAAAAATTACACCTTGTGTCAGATCAGCAAAATACTAATATATATAAATATATTCAAAAAAATGTGATTGCTTTTTCAAAGGGCTTTTTGGGAAGCTATTTATTTAAACAATCCATCTATTAACATGTTTTTGGAACCCTTTGTGAAACATTTTTTTTGAGTCTACAAGTGTGTCTCTTTGAATATCTCTTGGGAGGAAGCTGAATTTTTGGAAAAGTATGCAGTTGTTAAGACAGGGTGCTAACAATGCAGAATGGGGAAAGGATAGTTCTTCAATAAATGATGTTAGGAAAACTGTATATTCACATGCAAAATGAAAAAAACTGGATTCTTATTTTACACATAAACAAAAATGAACTCAAAACAGATTTAAAGACTTAAATGTAAGACCTAAAACAAAACTCCTAGAAGAAAGCATAAGGGAAAAGTTCTTGACATTGGTCTTGACAACGATTTTTTTTTATTTGACACCAAAAGCACAAACAACAAAAGCAAAAATAAACAATTAGAACTACATAGAATTAAAAAGCTTCTACACAGCAAAGGAAACAATGAAGAATGCGAAAAGGTAACCCTTTGAATGGAAAAAAATATTTTCAAACCATATATCTGATAGGGATTCATATCTAAAAAATTAAAGGAACTCATACAACTTCAGATAACTCAATTGAAAATTGGGTAAAGGAACTGAATAGACATTTTCCAAGGAAGACAAATAAATGACCAGCAGGTACATGAAAAAAGTGCTCAACATCATTAATTATCAAGAAAATGCAAATTGAAATCACAATGAAATACCACTTTACACTTGTTAGAATTGCTTTATCAAAAAAACAAAACAAAAACAAAAGCTAAGTGTTGGTGAGGATGTGAAGAAAAGAGAGCCCTTGTACACTCTTGGTGGGAATGTAAATTGCTATAACCACTATGGAAAACAATACAGAGACTACTAAAAAAATTAAAAATAGAACCATGACTCAGCAATTCTACTTCTGGGTATATATATCTAAAATAATTAAAATCAAGATCTTGTACTAATATTTGCAATCCCATTCATTGCAACATTATTCACAATAGCCAAGACATAAAAATAATTTAAATGTCCATTGATTAATGAAATATGCCTCCTGGTTAGTATTATTCAGCCACGAGAAAGAAGGAAATCCTGCCACTTGCCATAAAATGGTTAAACCTGGAGGATATTATGCTAAGTGAAATAAGCTAGATAAAGAAGGTTAAATACTACAAGATACCACTTATATGTGGAATCTAGCATAGTCAATCTCATAGAAGCATTTAATTGTTGTGTCTCCTGCTCTGGCCGGTGTGGCTCAGTTGGTTTGAGTGTTGTTCCATAGATCAAAAGTTTGCAGGTTTGATCCCTGTCAGGGCGCATACTTAGGTTGCAGCTTTGATTGTCAGTCCAGCGAATATGGGAGGCAACTGATTGATGTTTTTCTCTCTTTCTCTCAAATCATTAAAAACATATTCTTGTGTGAGGATCAATCAATCAATCAATAATTGTAGTGTCTTCCAATCTAGAAAGTTATTTATGTTAAAGTATTGGGCAGTTATTTTATTGAATGTCTTTTAATTTGGGTTGGTCAGATATTTCCTGATAATGAAATTCGAGTTTTTTCTTTTTTTTTTCTTTTTGCCAAAATACCATAGACTTGATGTGTTCTCCTTATACACCATATCAGAGGTACATAATTTTTATTTGTTCATTAATAGTGACGTTAACCTTCATTATTTCATTTAGGTAGTGTGTCAAGTTTCTTTATTGCAAATATAATATTTTTGCCTTTGACATTTGAAAATGTTGTTTAAAAAATGTACAGAATGAGGGCAAATTCATAGTCATTCAAGACACTGTTGCAGGACCGTGCACTGTATGTTAGAGTTTTATTTGTTAAAAAAGTCTCATTTCACTCATGCTGTGTGGCTCAGTAATTAAGCATCAGCCAAAGAACCAGGAGGTAGAGGTTTGGTTCCAGTCAGGGCACAAGCCCAGTTTGTTCTGCAGTAGGGGGCCTGCAGGAGGCAGCCGGTTAATGATTCTCATCATTTCTATCTCTCCTTCTCCTTTCCTTGCTAAAATTAATAAAAATATATTTTTTGAAAATGTCTCATTTATTGGCTGTTAAACACCATTTTGAGATGATATCAACTTTCTGTTTCTCTTCAAATTTTTGCCTGAATTGTAGCATCTATTAATGATTCTTACTTGTAAATAGTTATAATGGTGCTATTTGCTGTATGATCATTTTCTGTTTTCATCATTTCTTCTACAATTATTATAAGAATTCCACCACCAGAAAGAGTCGTCATTATTTATACCAGAAAACATGGCACGAATTCTTATTTTAATCTATGGGTTATAGTATATTACTATAATTCTTTATTTTGTTGCTCAAATATACCCCAAATGGGCCACTGGGAGACCTTTTAAGTTCAGAGCCCACATACTTTTTTTTTTTTAATATATCTTATTGATTTTTCACAGAGAGGAAGGGAGAGGGATAGAAAGTGAGAAACATTGATGAGAGAGAGAGACATCGATCAGCCGCCTCCTGCACACCCCACACTGGAGATGTGCCCGCACCCCTGACCGGAATTGAACCCGGGACCTTTCAGTCCACAGGCTGACGCTCTATCCGCTGAGCCAAACCGGTCTCGGCCAGAGCCCACATTCTTAACCACTACTGTAAGTTCCTTCTCTATAGCTGTACCCGTTTACTTCAGAAAGGCCCAATGCAACCATGTTGCAATAGGTTCTTATCTACAGGAGTAATTGGAGGCTTATTTTGGCTTCTGAATATGATATATGTCCATCTTAAAAAAAAAAGCAATTCCTAATCAGTCATACCCAGATTCATTTGCCTCTCTTTCACAATTTTTGCTACATATGCTTTAATATGGACATTTTTCAACTTCAAAGATTATTTGCGATAAATATCCTATACAGACAGTAGAGATTCAACTGTTTTCAGCACATTGGAGAGAATGAGATGTATTTTCTGGTGTCAGTTAACTTGCTTTGCCAGAGAGCAGGGCAGAAAGCCTGGATGAATGAATACTCATGTGAGCTTCAGAAAGAGAAAACTGCCTCTCAGAATCTGGTGGAGATTAATACAGAGACAATGGGATTAAAACAGACACATGGGATTTTGCTGTAGTGATAACAGGATGTGATATGTATTTGAACAAAATGTTATGGAAACATAAAGAAGGATGAGTTTTATTCCAACTTAAGAGTGGAGTAGAGTGATGGAGAGGAATAGGGCAAGGCAGTGTGTGTGTGTGTGTGGGTGGGGGGAGAGAGGGCATGTGAGATTTTTGAGGTTTACCAAACAAGAACAAATGTTAACCTGAAGATGTCTGCCAGACAACTCATTTCTTTTGCCAATTGGTCTCTATCTTCATTCTTTCAAGACTAAGTTTCTTCTTAGTTTTAAAAGTCCTGAAAACCAGGGGTCAGAGCGGTTTATATTTTTACAGCTAATTGCTGAGACATGGAACTGGTGACCTGCAGGTGATAACCTAGGAGTGTAATGAGAGAGGGGTGTGTGCATATCACTTTGCATTGCAGTGAGAATGGTGAATCAGAGCAAGCCTGGCTTGGGAATGTCTTATGTAATCCCCTGTGGCCTTTGGTTTCCACTCCTCTTGGCAAAAGTAGAGCGAACTCCCCCTGTTATCTAACTGGGTTTAGAAAGAGCTCCTGTCATGATGGCCCCTTAGGAGTTATCTAAGCAGGGAAACAGATGATGAATTCCAGGACAGCGATTGCATTTTTGAGCTATAAGCAAATATCAAGAGACAGTGTTTGGAAGGTGATGGTGGGTAGTAGTGGGGGTCTCTCACTGAGCTTCATGTAAATAGTGGCTGTTTTTTGATGTGGCTTTTCTGTTTTAGCATGCAATGCAACCGCTGCTGCAATCCCCTTTTCTCTGCTGCTGTTGGCACCTAAGGCATTTGTAGCTTCTGAGCACTAGGAATGAAGCTATTTGGCTCCTAGAGGTTCTCTGCTAAAATTTTTGATGCCTTGAAATTCTTCAGGCCTGAGGCCTGCCAGAGAGCAGGGCAGAAAGCAGCCTGGATGAATGAATACTCATGTGAGCTTCAGAAAGAGAAAGCTGTCTCTCAAAATCTGGTGGAGATTAGAACAGAAAATGCAGTCAAATGCTCTACCACTAGAGGGAAGTTAGGGGAAGGTGGGGGTAAGGGGGAGAGATCAACCAAAAGACTTGTATGCATGCATATAAGCATAACAAATGGACACAGATACCAGGGGGCTGAGGGCATGAATGGGGGTGGGTGGTGGGTGGGAGGGAGGCAATGAGGGGGACAAGGACACATATGTAATACCTTAATCAATAAAGAAACACACATACACCAAAAACAAAAATAAAAAACAAAACACCCAGAGAAAATGCTGTGTGCTTTTATGCATGTAGCATCACAGAGAACTTTTCTTGGTGTCGGCATAAGTTTTCTAATTTATAACTAAATGAAAAGTGAAATTTATGCCCATAAATACTAGGGAAATGATTGGTGCTGAAAAACTTCTGAAAAGTATTTATCTATTACTAAATGATTTCAATGCTGCTGGCACCTAAAGATAAGGTACTTTTCCCCTTTTATATATCTGAGGAACATAAACACCCAGAAATATGCATAGATATATATAATGGCTTTTCTATGTATAATTTATATTCACATGCATAATTTCTATCCCATCAAAGAGTGTTTGTCTGAATGGCTTATTTGTGAGTTGATATGTGTGAAAATTCTTTAAAATATTTTTCAGAGAACTTATTTTCACCCTCTACTATTTGTCTTCTTCCATCTAAATGTATTAGGTAAACACAGAGAATTAAATATGTATTTGATTTGTGAAACAAAATAATTCACCGACAGAAGTTTTCTCAAATTTTCCATCAAATAGTTTAAAAAGTGTCATTTATTTTTAAGTCCTGAGTTGAGTGCTATGTATATACTCACACACATGTCCAAATACACACTAATCTGAAAGATGAGATGGAAATGAGCCTATAAGAGAATAACTCAGAAGTGATAACATTATGACTATCAAAATAGTGTATCTGTGGAGTAGTTTTGCATTTTATTAGTATCACAGGTAATTAGTTAATTACCCCTGGGAACTCCTTTTTACTTGGGGAATACATCAAGAGCAAGAGATTGCTTGATTCATGGTTCCTTAGAGAGTTAGACTGTTTGGCCGGAGTTATGGAAAAGGGATTGTGTCACAAGTAAAGTTATGGTTTCAGGACTGCTTCCAAATATTTTTTGCTTTGGTTATAGGGTAAAGAGCTGAGGATTCTTGAAGCAGTCTTTTTGGTCAAACAATTTAACAGTGGTTCTGGTGCCAGTGATTCCATTTCTAAAGGATTTTCCTTTGAAGTGTTTGTTCCTCAATATGTTTTTCCAGCCAAACATATGCCTGTGATTTGAAATCAGCTTAAGAATTTTCTTTCACACTTTATGTGTTCATGTTCAGTTTGCTGGCATTGAAAGATGCAAAATAAACTTGTCTGGCTCCTCAAATCCCTACAGTAATTTTGCCACTAAGGTTAATTCTCAGGAGTGGAATTTAGTTATCTCTGACTCTATCCCTTGGAAGTTTTTTTTTTCCAATAAAATTATTTCTGGGAAAGAGTTAAAGAAGAATGTGCTCAAGCTTGCATTTCCCTTGCATCTTCTCTTCTAGAGTTTCTTGGAAAATTATTTTTAATTTCTTAACCACTATCTTAGTACTTTAGACAGGGATATAGGTATTACTCTTGACCAGCCTTTATCTCTGGCTGTTGGCTTGAAATGACTCATTGGATTAGTTCCCCTGGAGAATTCATTGAACATGTAGGAACAAAAGATTGAAAACATTGCAATCTACATGTTTTCTGTCTTGTTCGGGAGAGATGAGACTTGTCTTTGATAAGGCATTGTGTCCATAGGTAAATTGCCTATTATTCTGCTGGTTTTGTGAATGGTTATTGGGATTCACATTTTGGAGACCAAGGAGGGAACATTAGCTCATTAGAATAACTGCAATGGGAATCTCTTGAGTAGGAACCAGGCGGAGGTGTATGTTCTACACCTTTGGTTTCAAAAGTAGGACTTAGGTTGTCTCTTCTAGAAAACTGGTTTCCAGATCCTGAAGGACCAATTTTGACCAGTAGAGACCTTTCTGATTCCCTTCTCTCTTGACGACTAAGTATGGAATAGCCTTTAATTTAGTTACACATTGCAATGGACCGAATGTTTGTGTCTCCCCAGAATTCAAAAGTGGAAGACTGAATCTTCAATATGATGTTATTTAGAGGTGGTCTTTGGTAGGTAATTAGGTCATGAGAATGAAGTCCCATAAGGGGATTAGTGCCTTTATCAGGAGAGACAGCAGAGAGATGATCTCTCCCCATCATGTGAAGATTCAGCCAGAAGACACCTATTTGCAAACCAGACAGAGAATCTGCTGGCACCTTGATCGTGAAATTCCCAGCCTCTAGGACCAGGAGAAATAAGTATTTATTTTAAGCCACTTAGTCTGTGGTATTTTGTTGTAGCAACCTGAACCAAGACACACAAATTTCAGGTCAATTCAATCTTCAAATGAAAAATACTAATCAGTCAGAATTTACAGATAAAAGAGAAGATTATGGGCCTGGCTAGTGTGGTTTAGTGATTGAACATCAACCTATGAACCAGGAGGTCACAGTTCAGTTGCAGATCAGGGTACATTGCCCGGGTTGCAAGATTGATCCCCAGTGGGGAGTGTGCAGGAAGTAACTGATCAATGATTCTCTCTCATCATTGATGTTTCTATCTCTCTCTCCCTCCCCCTTCCTTTCTGAAATCAATAAAAATATATAAAAAAAGAGACAACATATGAAGCATATGCAGATTTTGGTATGTTACTATGGTAATTATAGTCTGAGCTTTGAAAGATTGAGGGTTAGTCCAATCATCATGACTCACCCTGGTAAGTATATTTTTGTTTTCTATCTATTAATTGCAACAGAATCACTATGTGACAACCTATCTAATAAAAGAATAATATGCAAGTTAACCATCACTCCAAGACACAAGATGGCTGCCTCCATGTGGTCAAAGATGGCTGCCCCCATGTGGACACAAGATGGCCACCACAAGATGGCTGACAGGAGATGACAGTTGTGGGCAGTTGGGGATGACCAGGCTAACAGAAAAGGGAAGTTGGGAGAGACAAGGTTAGTAAGGGAGGGAAGTTGGGAGGAACCCAGGCCTACAGGGGAGGGCAATTGGGAGGGCCTGGGCCAGCAGAGGAGGGCAATTGGGAGGGACCAGGCCTTCAGGGGATGGAAGTTGGGGGTATCAGGCCTGCAGGGGAGGGCAGTTGTGGGCGATCAAGCCAGCAGGGAGTGCAATTAGGGGTTACTGGGCCGGCAAAGGAGGGCAGATGAGGGAGACCAGGTCTGCAGGGGAGGGCAGTTGTGGGTGATCAGGCCAGCTGGGAGTGCAGTTAGGGGTTACTGTGCTAGCAGAGGAGGACATTTGGGGGAGACCAGGCCAGAAAGGGAGGGCAGTTGGGAGTGACCAAGTCTGCAGGGGAGGGTAGTTATGGGCAATTGGGCCAGTCAGAAAGCAGTTAGGCGACAATCAGGCTGGCAGTGGAATGGTTAGAGGATGATCAGGCTGTCAATTAGGGACAATCAGGCAGATGCAGGTGAGTGGTTGGGAGCCAGCAGTCCTGGATTGTGAGAGGGATGTCCAACCACTTGTTTAGGCCCGATCCCAGGCAATTGGACATACCTCAAGGGGTCCCAGATTGGAGAGGGTGCAGGCTGGGCTGAGGGACCACTCCACCCCCCCTCCATGCATGAATTTTGTGCACTGGGCCTCTAGTTATATTATAACAGTAATGGAAATATTGTATTATATATTTGTACTAGAGGCCCAGTGTATAAAATTTGTGCACTAGGGGTGGAGGTCCCTCAGCTCGGATTGTGAAAAGATGCAAGCCAGACTGAGGGACCCCTCTGGTGCACAGTCAGGGCCAGGGAGGGATGCAGGAGGTTGGTCAGCTGGGGAGGAACTATGGGAGCACTCCAGGGAGTGTTGGGTCCATCTTGCTCAGTCCTGATCCTTAAGGGAAAAAAAAAAAAGAGAAAAGAAAGGAGATGTTAATTGAGGTTTAAGGATATGGCCACTCAACAAATAAATTAAAATGTTTCTTTCTCTATTGATGCCTATCTCTTTATAGTAGAAATTTTGGAGGAAACTACTTACAGTTTTCTATTTAGAATGAGAAAGTTTTAAGAAAGATGGAGATAGAGAGGGAGAGAAAGAAGAAAAAGAAAGAGGACATTATAGTTCCATAACTTCCAGAGAGGACTTGCTTGAAGTGACTGTTAGGAAATGGGAAAAAGGAGATGTTCTGTAGTATTTGAGTAATCAATCTGATGGTTTTACTTAGGATTGTATCTTTATTTGGGGTGGCCTCGAAGTGGCTATTGGCTGTTATAGGGAGGGAGCTCTCAAATTATTCCTTGGTGTTTCCACTAGTGGTAAAGTGCTCAGGAAAAAAAATACACATTTTTTCTTGGAAGATAATTTATTAAAAAGCATTTTCGTACAAAAGATCTTTCCCCAATTTTACAATTAAAGCTGGGGATAGAACTTGACATGAAGATTTGTGAAAAGGAACTTTACTTGACTTCAAAAGAATGCGATATCTTATCCTTGCTATGATTTAAAGAGATGAGTCCATGTAGTCCAAGGAAATAATTTCTCTAATCTCAGGGGAACAGAAAAAGGTAGTGCCCAAACGACATCACAATTATCCTCTTGTATTACCAGCTCACTCCCTGCTCTGTGCTTTTTGTCTCAGTGCCTGCAGTGCTGGGAGAAAAAACACAAACCTGTTCAAGTGTGCCAAAGGCCGGTGCCTTTGGAGCCTATTCTGAAAGCCAGCTAGTTAGATGAATCATTCAGTGTCTCTCCACTCAGTCTGCTCACTGCTGTGTTGCCCTGGATCATATCCACATTCCTACCTTTGACTCTAAACCGAAGTCAGGACTTGCTTGTTCCTCTTGGCACATTTTCATATCGTGAGCACATTTTGTGATATGTTCATCTGCATGGCTATCTAAATAAGAGCAGACTTATGGGGAGTGTGGCTGAGAGTTCACTTAAGATCCTTCACAGGCTCCTGCCTGCCTCTTCCAGATTGGCAGCCCCAAATGAGGTTAGTCAGACTGTAATAAATACGGAGTAGTCTGGTCATACATTACACCTGGGAGTGTTGAGTCCTGCTCTGAAATGAATGCCTGGTACTGTTTTAGGTGACTTGGGCTTTGAGCTGTGTTGACTTGTCAGGGGGACGAGTCAACAAATTGTAGCTAAATTGTTTGTGGTATATTATTAGGAATGTTAGATAAGGCAGTTCCATGTAACTCATATCATTGTGCATTCTTGGATTGAAAATAAGCCAGTCTCTCAACAGTTTGGAGAGAAAGCCTTAGAACCGGCCCTTTGAACGCTATGAGAAATGAAAATGATATGTGGAGACACTTTGAAGAGGACCTCTGTATCCTCTGACTTGCTAATGTAAAAAATATGAAGGATATAGATGTTTTCTATGAAAATACTATTGGGAACTAAGCCACCATTCCTAATAGCTGAAGATCTTTCTACTATTTCCCAGATGGTTACCTAAGTAATTGAAATCATAACTGCTTTAATTTGATGTGTTCCTCTGTAAGCCATTATGGAACTTGTGACATTCCCAGTCTGCAGTCAATAGCAATATTAAGAAAGGATATAAAAGGATTAATTGTTAGCATTGATGAACACTTAATTAATGCCCATTAAAAAGGAAATGCTTGCATGGACAAGATTCATTCTCAGATTTTAGAGGGCAAACCTCCAGAGAACCACATGTCAGTTATACACTAAGCTTAGAAAGTTTTCCAAGGACCAATCATGTATTTAATATCTTGAAAAAAAGCAATGGTGATTTCATCAGGACTATTGGAGAACCCAAAATGATGTGTCATAAATAATCTTAATCCTTAATGATGAAAAGGTAATTGTCAAATAGTTTTGCTCTTATTCATCTATCATGATATAGTTAGTTACTTGCAATTCACAAATGGAAGTAGAATTTCCCACTTTAAATTATGAATGACATTGAAATATCTCTTCATTATTTAATGTTGAATCACTGTTACCCTTTGTCAGCAGCAGGGATAAACTCTGGGTTCCCAAGGAAAAGCAAACATACCCATTATGCAGTGCCACTTTGGATGCAGGTTTTTGCAAATTCTAGTCTTAAGTTTTTAAGTGAAGGCGGATATGTCAACTTACATAGTAAGGATTAGCTGTTTGGCTTTACTTTCTGGGAATGGAATTTGGTTATCAAGTACATACTTTTAGTTAAAAATTTTATTCCACAGCAGAAAGAGATGGAGAGGCAGCTTGTGTATTTCACTTGATATGTATTACTCTTTGGAAGTAGGTCTATTCAGAGGACTGACTTCAATTTAGTCATAAAAAGCAAATGGCCTCCTCTCAAATAACTGGATAATTGACAATCACTAGATACCCCAAAGGACTATTCATCTTTACATTTATCTTCTTTATGAGATTTTGGATAGTTCCAGGTGGAATCTTGTCATGAGAAATTTCTACCATGCTTCTATATCAAGCTTTCTCAGAAGTTACGGATACATGATACTATTTGGAAATGGTCTTACCTTCTCAGCAAGACAGCCATTAGGACATAAATGAAACTCCAAACTTAAAGTGTTTATTCTCTCCCTTCTACTCATATAGAATCTACTTTGCAATCCAATATATAAGTTTCATCACCTATCATAACCTCATAAAATTGGAATGGGTTGTCAAGGGAGGTTTTCGAGAAGTTCAAGAGCTTAGACAACTTTTGGTCCTAGATGACTTGGATCAATTCCTTAAAAGCAGACAATCTCTAGAGATTCTTTCTTGTGCTATGATGTTAACATTACCCAGGAAGCTGTTCTTCAGTGATAAGAAAAGTTAACAAAATTAACTAAAATATTATTTTATTGCTCAACAACACTCAGGTTCTTCCTAGCCCTGAAATGTTTTATCCGCTTTCCTGATTATTCTGTTTCTGGATTGTGTTAAGTGGAACTGTTATTCCCATTGCTGAATTCCCTGCTGGTACCGTAGTTTCAGACAATGACATATGCCAGATTGTTCTATCTAATATTGTAAAAAAAAAAACCACTTTTTTTTTGGAAGGGAGGTTCAGAGTGGAAAGAAAAGTGAGCCAAAAAAGGTGTAAGTTTTTCTAATTGAAAATGTAATGCATATAGACTTCAAAAAGATAAAGTATGAATAAGAAGACAACTCTCACTTCTAAGACTTGTGCATAACTAGATTTCAAAATTATTTTAAATATATGGACAATCTCTCACTTAGCTCAAATTATGAATTATGTATATATTTTAACTGAGGTATGACCGCTTCCATTGGGTGGTTCTGGGAACATAGAATATGCTTTTCCCTCTACTAATACTTAAGTTGCCCTTCTTTCTGTTTTCTTCTTTCTTCACTTTCTACTTAAAGTCACATACTTAATTGTTGCAATTATCCCTTCCCAAGTCTGCGTCTGCCTGGTGTGGCAGGTAGGGACTATTAGCTGGTGCACTGGGGCAGAGTCTGTAAAAGCAGAATTGGTGGACTGGAGAGGCAATGAGAAGTGAGGGGCACGACTGCTCTAGATACTCTTTTCCATTCTTAGATCCTATTTTAGCAGTGTTTTCAGCTAGTACTTCTAGTGAATGTCTGACAGATCTACATTTTTATTTCTAATCTTTCTGAAACTTTCTGTTGTCCTCTGGGCATTTCCACCTAAATATCCAAGCTCCTGAAACATGATATACAATATTTCCTTTGGTAGCCCCTGATTTTCCTTTTAACTTTTCACTGTGTTAATAGTTCAGTCAAATTAGTTACTGGCCTTGAAGTCTGAAGCCATTTTCATTGGCCCTTTTCTCTTGCTTATCCACATCCAAAGAGTTCTTAAATCAGATAGATATTTTTATTTTTAAATTTAAATTCTTTATTGTTTAAAGTATTACATAAGTCCCCCTTTTGACCACTCCCTGGCCATCCCCAGCATATGCCCTCACTCCAACCACACCCCCCACCTGTGTCCAATGGTTTTGCTTATATGCATGCATACAAATCCTTTGGTTGGACAGTCTGTTAAATGCTTCTATTACTCTGGTTCTATTTTTGTACATCAGTTTATGTTGTTCATTACATTTCACAAATGATTCTTATTTATCAACATTTCTTTAATTTGCTTCCTTCTTTCTAATCCTGTTGCAATACCCCAAATTTGAGTCCTTACTTTATTTTTCAATAGACCTCTAATTGGTCTCCTTAATTCTGGTTTCTCTTCCAGGTGTGGGGAACGTCCAGCCTGTGGGCTGTATAAGGTCCACAAAGTCATTTGGTCTGGCCCTGCCAAGGCGTTAGGGTGAATTAATGAAATGTTTGACCAAATATGGCAGGATAATTTTCAAGATAATTTTATATGGCCCACAAATAATGTTATAAATATCCAAATGGCCCTTGGCAGAAAAGAGGTTTCCCAAATGATCTAACACATTGCTTGTCCTAGGCAGAAAAGTGATAAACTCCAGTAAGAATTAGGCAAATTCCTCTACTTGGGAGAATTTGTGATTCAAAGAGTCCCCTTCTTACTGGAGCTGTGGGACAATAATATGCTTGCCTTCCATTTACTGTGATTCTTTGCTCTGTAGACCTAAATCCTCTCTCCAGCTCCTTGATTTGGCTCACCCTAATGCTACCATAAAGGACTTTGAGCAGATCAAGATAAAAACAATATATTGATTAAAATAATTGCTTTCTCTCTTAAAATTTAAATTTGACCAATAACATTTTTCTGGTTGTTGTTAATCAACATTGTTAACATTAAATCATCTGTCACAGTTGTTCAGGCAATTTGTTTCATCGATTGTAGTACTGATTCTTTTGCTATGGAAAATAGAAATCATCACTGAGAAAGATGGTATTTCTTCTATGAGTCCTCCTAATGTCAGCCTCAGGTTTTGAGATGTGGACAGAGAAGCGCTCTTCCAACAGAGGCATCTTACTCCTGCTGTACCCAAATTTCACACCTCACCAGCCCTCCACTCTTATCAAACAGACACTTCTAGAGAAGGCCTGCTAAGTATACAGGTGTGGTATCTGACTCTTAGGTTGGTGAGTCAATCTCCTTGCTTTTTTTTTATGACTGAAGACTCCATATAAGTTATTGCAGTTAGGTAGTTGTTTTAATCTCCATGGAAACATGAATTTTGCTAAAACCAGGGCTTGCTTTCTTTCTTTCTTTCTTCCTTCCTTCCTTTTTTTTTTTTAAAGAACAATATTATCTTCAGGAGTCATATTTATGATGACTAATTTAACACAGATCCTTGTTTCCCCAGGTTTAGATAATATTGAAATCTGGTCGGTATTAGGTATGATACCTGTTAGTTTCAGTAAATGAAAGAAAACAAAGTGAATTTTTTTGAGGGGCACAAAATATGTATGGATAAATGAAAGTCAACATTGGTTTAAAATTAGGCAAGTTACTTAATGCATTTCTGGGCTCCAGGCTCCTCCAATCCCCTAGATAGGTTGATCAGGTATTTGAAGGTAAGTGATCCTGATATTTGTGGAAAGAATGTCTTGCTTACATTGTCCATGTGTCTCGGAGCCTCCCCATCTTGCTTTATCAAAAAAGCCATCCCTCTGGTTTCTTCCTTAAAAAAATCTTAGCAACAGAAACTCCCTCTTTGTAACTGCTTTTCCTCTTTAAGAGATGATGTAATCCTGAGGAAGGCTTTGTTGTTCTGTTAGTGAAACTTGGGGCAAGGAAGATCTACAGAGAGATGTCCATCCATGATCCTCACAATCATGTGACTGATGGCACATAGCCTTGTCCTTGAAACAGAAGGGGAAGTAGTCCTGCACCTTGGTTCTCTTACCAAAGAGTGCATAGCTATCCTGGAACTATAGCAAGTCTGCTGGGTTTGCAGCCACGACTCATTCAAGTCCTTAACGTGCTGTTGACCAGCTCAGTGATTTGGGTCAAGTCACCAAGTTGCCTTAAGTGGCAATGTCACTACTGTTATTATTATTATTATTATTATTATTATTATATTTTACTATTAACCATCTCAAGGTTGTGAGAATTAGATGAGACCAGACATAAAAGGGAGATGCAAATGAATGTGGTTATTATTACTACAAGTTCTTTATAACTTCAATTGATTTTTTTAAAATCTTAAGATATTTTTCTTTATTTTGCGGTTGGTAGCAGAAATAGTTAATGGATAAATGGACCTTCATATACAGTTTTTTCTTGGGACTAACCCAAACCTAAATCCCTGCAATATATCTCTACACTACAGGCATTAGAAAAGATATAAAAAAATCCTACCAGTAAACCACAGCATCCCTGGCATGCATAACCCCTGGTCTGCCAAATCTGGACTTATCTGAATAGCATTTCTTTTAGACTTAAAGATTAGATGAATCTGAACAAACAAACAACAAAAACATAGAATCCTTTCAGTTGGAACCTATGATGAATGTTTTTTATTTTATTATTTTCTTTTCCAAGTTATGTCTAAAAAGAGGCAAGTGGAACTTAATAAAGCTTCCCACTTTAGCTCAATAACTTAGCTACTGGTCTAGGTCTGTGACTATAATCTTTAATTGATGGATGCTTGGTTTCCATCTATCAGTAGCTTGTCTAAGGGAAATTATATTTAGGAACAATTATCTAAGAGACATGTTCCCTGCCTACCCACTTGGGTATTTTATCTTTGGATTTAGTTAGATGACTAAAGGCATATGCTACTTTAGCTTCTAAAGAATGAATGCCCTTCCCTGAACAGTACTAATACATTATGTCCTCAGCTACTTTTAAAAATTGTTGCAAGAATAGGCCTCCGGAACCAAGGTTTTATTTTAGTTAAAATGCTCCTGAGGACATTGTCCAGGTTAGTCTCCCCAATAGTGTATAAAGTCACACATGAGAGATTTCAATCACAGGAAAAGCTTTGTCTTCCCCCAGGTACCCTTTTAAACAATGAGACCTATATAATTGCTTGGTGTGCTTGTTTGTCATTCTAGTTTTGAGAAGCTTGGGGCAAAAGTATGGCATTAATGTTTTATTTTCTTGTTAATCTTTACCTGAGGATATTTTTCCCATTGGTTTTTTAGAAAGAGTGGAAGGCAGAGAGAGGGGGAGGGTGTGAGGAAGGAAGAAAGAGAGAGGAAGAGAGAAAGAGAGAAAGGGAAAGAGAGCGAGAAAGCGAGAAACATTGATGTGTGCGAGACACATTGATTAGTTGCCTCTTGCATGTGCCTGACCATGCTGGAAATTGAACCTGCATCCCAGGTATGTGTCCTTTTTTTTTTTTAATTCTTTTTTAAAAATTTTTTTAAAATTAAAACTTTATTATTCAGATTATTACATTTGTTTCTCTTTTTTCCCCTCCATAGCACCCCTCCATCCAGCTCCCACCCTTCCTTCTGCCCTTACCTCCCTCCCATTGATCTCATCCATAGGTGTATGATTTTTGTCCAGTCTCTCCCTGTACACCCCTCACCCCTTTCCCTCTGAGAATTATCAGTCCACTCCCTTTCTGTGCTCCTGATTCTATTATATTCACCAGTTTATTCTGTTGATCAAATTTTTAATTCACTTAATTTTTAGATTCACTTGTTGATAGCTATGTATTTGTTGTTCATAATTTTTTGGCTTTTACCTTTTTCTTCTTCCTCTTCTAAAAGAGTACCTTTCAGCATTTCATATAATACTGGTTTGGAGTTGATGAACTCCTTTAGCTTTTTCTTCTCTGTGAAGCTCTTTATCTGCCCTTCAATTCTGAATGATAGCTTTGCTGGATAGATTATTCTTGGTTGTAGGTTCTTGCTATTCATCACGTTGAATATTTCTTGCCACTCCCGTCTGGCCTGCATCGTTTCTGTTGAGAAATCAGCTGACAGTCGTATGGGTGCTCCCTTGTAGGTAATGAACTGTTTTTTTTCCTCTTGCTGCTTTTAATATTCTCTCTTTGTCTTTTGATCTTGGTATTTTAATTATGATGTGTCTCAGTGTAGTCTTCTTTGGATTCCTTTTATTTGGGGTTCTGTGTGCTTCCTGGACTTGTAAGTCTATTTCTTTTACCAGATGTGGGAAGTTTTCAGTCATTATTTCTTTAAATAGGTTTTCAGTATCTTGTTCTCTCTCTTCTTCTGGCACCCCCACAATTCTGATGTTGGTACGCTTGAAGCTGTCCCAAAGGCTCCTTACATTATCTTCACATTTTTGGATTCTTTTCTCTTCTTGCTTTTCCAGTTGAGTGTTTTCTGATTCTTTATATTTCAAATTTTTGACTTGATTCTTGCCTTCCTCTAGTCTGCTGGTAGGACTCTGTATAATATTTTTTATTTCAGTCAGTGTCTCTAGTTCATCCTTTTTCATCTCCTCTTGGGACTCGCTAAATTTATCCATCATCTCTAGTTGGATCTTTTGCATCTCTAGTTGGTCCTTTTGCATCTCCTCTTGGGACTTGATAATTTTATCCAACTTTTCTAGCATATTCTTGAAAAACCTTATAAGTGTGGTTTTGAACTCTATATCCAGTCGTTTTTTCCCCTCCATTTCTTTTGTTTGTGATCCCTTCCCTTGTCTCGGCATTTTCACTATGCTGGGAAAACTTCTGTGTTGAATTCAGCCTTATGATACCAGACTTGCAAAACCACAGAAGCCTCTGTTGAACTTGGGATGGGTGGAGTCTCAGGGCTTAAGGGATCGCCTTGCCTTCCAGTCGCCCCCGCCCTCCACGGCCCCTGAGTCTCACGTGACTGGGTAATCGCTGGAGCGGTCCTTGTGAGTGCACGCCCTCAGTGCCTCTAACCGCTGCCTTTCCAGCTCCCTTGGCACCAGGACCACACGAGTCTAGGTCTCCAGGGTTTCACCCGAAACAGGGGCTTAGTGGAGTCAGAAGTGGCACAGTTGGGAGGGTCTGTCTCCCGCCCACTCGTGAAAGCCAGCAATCTGTCCTCTGTGCAGTGCCATGCACGCCGCTACCAGACCTCTGATCTTTTGCGACTCCCCTAAATTTCTGTGCACCTCTCCCTTTTCACAGTCCAAACTCTCCCCGTATGAGTTTCAGCTGGATCTGGGGTTTAGTGTCGTAAGATAAGGGGTTCAATGCTGTTGGGAGTCTCCATTTCCCTCCCACCAGAGAAAGCCAGCCAGGTACTCCGGCACCCGCTCTCTCAGCGCACGCATCTCCGTACCTCAGCTTTTTGCAGCTCCTCTTGGTTTCTGTGAGCCCCTCTCTTTCCTTCTAGCTGTAGAACTTCCACTCAGCCAGCTTTCCTGTGGTTCTGGATGATGTCCGTTCTGTCTTAGTTGTAGTTTTGAAATTGTTGTGTGAGGCAGCAGTGTAGGTGTTTACCTATGCCGCCATCTTGGATTCTCCTCCAAAGCCCTTAAAAATCCCAGGTATGTGTCCTTGACCAGGACTTAAACCAGAGACCCTTCGGTGCATGGGTTAATGCTCTAACCACTGAACACGCTGGCTGGGGAGGCATGAATGTTTACTTTGATAGTAGTCTATTTATATGTTTTTAACCTTGCTAGATTGTTATTCACATTAAAAAAAAATATTTTATCGATTTTTTACAGAGAGGAAGGGAGAGGGATAGAGAGTTAGAAACATCGATGAGAGAGACATCAATCAGCTGCCTCTGCACACCCCCTATTGGGGATGTGCCTGCAACCAGGATACATGCCCTTGACCGGAATTGAACCTGGGACCTTTCAGTCCGAAGGCTGAAGCTCTATCCACTGAGCCAAACCAGTTTCGGCGCATTTTAAAATGTTCTTTATTGTTTAAAGTATTACATATATCTCCCCCGCCCCACTTCTTTCCCAACCCCCAGCACATGCCCTCACCCTTCTAGTGTCTGTGTCCATTGGTTATGCTTATATGCATACATACAAGTCCTTTGCTTGATCTTTTACAATTCCCCCCAAGGCCCCTCTCCTGATCTCCTTCCCTACATTCCCTCTGAGGTTTGTTCCATATTTCTCTATCTCTGGATCTATTTTTGTTTATCAGTTTATGTTGTTCATTATATTCCACAAATGAGTGAAATCATGTGATATTTACTTTTCTCCAACTGGCTTATTTCACTTAGTATAATGCTTTCTATGTCCATCCATGCTGCTGTTTTGAATAGTAAGAGTTCTTTCTTTTTTTACAGTAGCATAGTACAGTATTCCATTGTGTAGATGTACCATAGTTTTCTAATCCACTCATCTGTTAATGAGCACTTAGGCTGTTTCCAGATCTTAGTTATTATAAATTGTGCTGCTATGAACATAGGGGTGCAGTTATCTTTTCTGATTGGTGTTTCTGATTTCTTGGGATATCTTCCTAGAAGTGGGATCCTTGGGTCAAATGGGAGTTCCATTTTTAATTTTTTGAGAAAACGCCATACTGTTCTCCACAGTGGCTGCACCAGTCTGCATTCCCAACAGCAGTTCACAAGGCATCCTCACCAGCACTTGTTGTTTGCTGATTTGTTGATAATAGCCATTCTGACAGGGGTGAGATGGCATCTCATTGTTTTGATTTGCATCTCTTGGATGACTAATGACTTTGAGCATGTTTTCATATGTCTCTTGGCCTTCTATATGTCCATTTTCAAAAAGTATCTATTTAGGCCCTTTGTCCATTTTTTTTTCAGTGTATTTTGAAAGCATTGTTATTATTGATTTGATTAACCATAAAAGATTTTTTTTTCATTTTTTAAGTAAAACAGATTATCATTTCTCATTTTATTAACACACAGGGTAACCATTGAGTGATATAATTTTAAAAATCTGACTTAAATCTTAATGTGTGATACACTAATAGCCTCATAAGAATGTTTCATTCATATATATTCACAATAACTAAATGTTCAAAAAATACAGTATTAGAGTAATTGAAAACTTTGAGTGATTCTTTTGTTAAAATTAATTAATTAATTAATTAATCATTAATTTATTTTCCCTATTACCCTCCCCACCCCCCAGCACATGCCCCCATCCCTCCCCCTCTCCCCCACTGCCCTGCATTCACTGGCCATGCCCACACACACATGCATACAACTCCTTTGGTTGATCTCCTACAGGCCCCTCTCCCCCAATCTCCCCTACCTTTCCACTATAGCACAACAGTCTGTTCATTACTTCTTTGCCTCTGTATCTGCTTCCCCCGCACCACCTGATTCTTGTCTTTAAAAATATCTTGCCCCTGTAGGCTAGAAATAAACCCACAAGAGCAAAAGAAAAATGATTGAGTCCCAATTTCAATGTCTGATAGCTTTGAGTCCCAGTTTCAATGTCAAACAGTTCCTTATGTGTACATGTCAGCAATGGTATCAGGATGGTGGACAAATGGTGGCAATGCAGGTCCGACCCTCTCTGGTTTGCTCCTAGGCATCCTGTAGCGACACACAGCTACTGACTGCTAGCATGGCAAGGCGTCGTCAGCGTCTTCCATCTCTGGACTGTTTCTCCTCTTGCCTTCGTGGTTGGCGCAGACCTGTCAGTTCCTCTCTATTGCAGGAGTCCACTTGGTCTTGGATTTGTTTTCTGAAAGTATATAAACATATTCTCGACCAAGAGTTAATAAAGGAATCTTTTCTATAAAATTGACTTTGGGTCTTTTTTATTTTTGTCTACCCGATTTTCCTTTGGCTTATTTTGACACCATGTGTGTTTTTCATGGTTGTTTATCTTCCTTTTGTTAAGTTGTATGAGTTCCTTGTAAATGTTGGAGATTAAACCCTTATGGAATATAACATTGGCAATATGTTTTCTCATGCAGTGGGCTGTTTTGTTGATGTTTTCTTTTGCTGTGCAGAAGCTTTTTATTTTGATGTAGTCCTATTTGTTTGTTTTCTCCTTAGTTTCCATTGCCCTGGCAGCTGTATCAGTAAAGATATTGCTACAACATATGTCTGATATTTTGGTGCCTGTGGATTCTTCTAAGATATTTATGGTTTCCTGTTTTACATTTAAGTACTTTATCCATTTTGAGTTTATTTTTGTGTATGGTGTAAGTTAGTGGTCTAGTTACATGTTTTTGCATGTATCTGTCCAATTTTCCCAACATCATTGATTGAGGATACTGTCTTGACTCTATTGTATGCTCTTACCTCCTTTGTCAAATGTTATCCACATTTTTTGTTGTTGTAAGTGATGATAATTCAAATGATTTTTGGAAAGAAGCATGCTTATAAAGAGAAATAAAATAGTAGCTAGTAATAATAATAGTACTTAAAGAAGAAAAGGAGGAGGAAAATAAAAAAGGACCATCATCCTTATTACCATTATCATAGATGAGTGCTATAATTACTTTTTAAAAATATTTTTATTGATATAAGAGAGGAAGGAGAAGAAGAGAGAGATAAAAACTTCAATGATGAGAATAATTAATGGGCTGCCTCCTGCACGTTCCCTACTGGGGATCAAACCTGTAACCTGGGCATGTGCCTTGACCAGAATCAAATCTGGCACCCTTCAGTCTGCAGACTGATGCTCTACCCACTGAACCAAATCAACTAAGACTAAAATTAGTTTTAATGTACGAAAAGTATTCAATAGTTATTTTTATTTGTATTAAAATTTTTTAAATTATGAAACATTTTAAACGTCATAGACATATATAAGAAAATGTAACATGCACCAATGTGCCCACCACCAAAATTCCATAAATATTAATATTTCCCATATTTTCTTCAGGTAAAACATTTTAAAGTGACAAAAGTTATAGATATAACCAAATCCCTCCTTTCAACCTTCCTATTTCTTGCCTTCTTTTCTATCTGGGCACTTATATATACTGTGTATATCAGTCTGCAATTTGTTTCTTTTCTTCCAGCAAGGTTTTTTTATTTTTTTTTCCCATATAAATCAACTTGTGTTAATTGCTAAATTCTTTTGTAAGATCACACCACAATGTATTTATTTTCTTTACTGGAAACATTTGAGTTTTTTCCAATTTTCCTTCTATGGCAAACAGTGCTGCCTTGCTCATGTTTCTATGTACTGTATACAAGTGAGAGAGTTTCTGTAGGGTATGTGCTTAGGAGGTGAATTGCTGGGTCATAGGTCTTCATTAATTCATTGACTTAGCTAGCAAATAATCTAGTGCTACTATGAACCACATTCCCTTCTAGGCAATTGAAGATGCTGTATTGAATAAGATGGTCAAAATTCTTGTTTTCATGAAGCTTATATTCTGTGGTTGCAGTGGGTGAAAAGATAGACAATAAACACAATAAATCAACAAAATACAGGTATGTTAGACAGTGACAAATGCTCTGGAGAAATACAGGCAGAGCAGATGATAAGAAGTATATATGTGAAGTTTGCAACTTTAAATAAGATGGCAAAGGGGATCTCATTATGGTTTTAATTTTCAAATCTCATACTATGAGTGATGAGGAGCAGCCTTTCATATGTTTAAAACTTAAAGAATTCTTGTATTACCCATTGTTGATTTAAATCCTTTAAATTAAAATGGTCCTTAAATATGTACAAATAAAAATTAGGCATAAACTTATGCTTAGCTATTTAGCTTGTAGTTCTTATAAAAACAAATGTGCAAATTACCTACAAGAAACTTTAAATTATCATAAGTAATTCAATGTAGAAGACAATGTTAGCGACTATGGTTTAGGTCCTCTTGGGTTTGGTCTGGCTTTCCCACTGGGCGCCATGAGATGATGCAATCCTCTCACCACTTTTTTTCTTTCTGAAGCATCGAAACACCTTTGTTCCTCAGGCTACTGTAACATTTAACAGGCAAGTAATATATTCTCAATAAAGCCATTTCTATCAACACTATTAATATGTATTACTATAAAGTTCTCACCTGGCCCACGCTTAGTGCCAAGCCTCATTTACCTCTTACATCTACCTCTGTTTAATTAGCTGGAGATAATTAAAGTGAGACTACTTGGCACCGATCTGGTTGCAAGCACTAAGACAAACAGGATCTGTAGGGCTGGCATTTGGTTTTCAGGTAGTCACCCAGATAAATCAGAATATGCTTACTATACATTATCAGTGAAACCAGTATCTCAAGTTAATAAATTCTCAATAATATATTCCAATGGAGACTATGCAGATCTCTCCAAATGGAACACTAACATGAAATAAAATGATTTTTTGGGGGGAGGGCTTATATAGTTATCCAGATGAGGCACATGTACAGAGGTGGGCAAAACTAGGTTCATAGTTGTAATACAAATAAATACCAAGGAATAAAATAATAAACTCCATGCTTAATATTTGGAATCTTTACCCTTGGTGTGCCTGGTTTGGAATTGTACCCTGTGTGAAGGTCATTTGGGCTCCCCTTTGTTCTGGTGAAGACTAGCAAAATTTGCTGTGCTGCCCTTCATTCCATGATACTCACCTCATTACCAGACTTGCTTGTGTTTCCCTTTCCTCCAAGGCCCAGCAACAATAGCCCGTTTTCTTTTATTCTATTTTATTTTATATGTTGTTTTATTGAAACTCTCTTATCTGTTTGTGCTTTTGTCATGTGGATGGCATATTCAGTGGAAAGATGACTTAAGATCATCAGTTTATTTCATTCCTGATTGCTGGTAGATTTGAATGTGGATTCCTAGGGGTTAAGGGCTAATGCAACTGCCCATCCAAATAGAAATCAAAATTTTTGCTTCATTATTCAGTACTTGAATAATCAAATATTCTTTTTGCCAAGTCAGGTTCATTATAAAATACTGAGAGCAGACTTTATAGTAATACATATTAATAGTGTTGATAGAAATGGCTTTATTGAGAATATATTACTTGCCTGTTAAATGTTAATACAACTAAAAATTAGCACAATTAGGGAATTTTGCTCAAATAAAGATGAGAAGTTTTACATTGAATGTTTATGAGTGTGTGTGCGTGCGCATGTGTGTGTGCTCATGTACATGTTATGTATATGGTTGAATCATGTGAAATTTCAACTTCTATAGGTCAAAATGGACAAATATAAGCATGATCATCTGGCTCATGTGTGTATTTATGTACGTTTCAGATTTCAGCTGCCATTCCAAAGCAGTAACAAAGATTGTAACCTCTAGTTTTCTTTGCTTAAAAAAACAACCATCAATGCAGTCACCTGGGTCCTAAAACAAAATTTCTTTACATAAAATATTTTAATCTTGGGAGGTAAGGTGGGCAATACACTGCAATCCCAATGTCCTAACTTACAGAAACCTGGGGTGCCTTCGTCCTTCATGTAGCTAAACTCCTCCAGGGCTCAATGCTCGCTTAGCCACATAGGCAGCAATCACCATTCTAGCCCGCAGTGAAGGTGCTTTCCTCTGAACAGTGATTTGTCCTTTGCTACATTTATCAGTAAATAATTCTGTATTGCCTCCTTTCTAAATACGTTGTAAACTCCTTGGGAACTCCTTGCCTATCTGACCGCATGGTATTTGTTGATTTGTCTGAACATGTGATTTGAAGAGCATTCTGAATAGGTTTTAATAATTTAAGTTGGTGGAATAAGAAGAAAATACTTTCAGAGGACTAGGAATATTGCATCTTGAGCAATCAATCAAGAATCGTCTTGCTTTCAAGGAATTTACAGTCTCCTTTGGGAGACAAGGCAGAAACTCAGAAAGGGTTTAGTGAGGCAAACTCATCTGTATTTTACATTCTCTTAACTGTTCTATTCCAGGCTAATGGATCTGTGTTGGCTAAATGAGCACAGAGATCTTCACCTATTGATTTTAGTATGACAGCGATATGCCTTTAGGTGATAAATAATTAAAGTCATCCAGTTACCCTGGTTTGTGCACTTATATTGATCACAGGGTAGCATTTTCCTCAATGGACTTATTTTTTTAATTTTAATTTTTTATTAATGTGTTACATGTGTACATATCTTCCATTATCTCCCCTCCCCCATTTCCATGCATGCCCTAACCCCCCAGTGTCTTGTGTCCCCTCAGTGGACTAATTTGAAGACATATGTGAATAACCTATAAGTGTACAAATCAGATTTTCGTCCACCAACACCATCTTTACCAAAAATGCCCCCATATCTCAAAAGTCAATGACACTTTTTATCAGAGCTCAGAAAAGACCTTCAGGTAATTAATGACAGCACCCCAGGCGACGACTTTTCCCCCTTTCATCTCTTCTATTTTTGTAAGATATGTCAGTGCCCCGAAGGAGAAGAAAGAAAATGGTTCACAATCAATGCTCATGGACAAGCCACCTAATCCGAAGGTAACCAAAAAAGTCAATATTTACGTGTACCTTATCAGGCTGGAAATGTCAAGCCGAGAGACACAAACAAATTTCCAAGTGATTTCTCCTTCCGATGCTTTGGTGTTCAAAGCTGTGGCAGAGTTTGAACATCAGATAAGACAAAACGACCTTTGGGGAAAGAAGTGACAACACTTGGCAGCTGTGGAGACCACGGTTTATGAGAGGCACACAGTCGCAGGAGATGCATTCTCATCTTTCCTAGCCCGACTCCTTGGTCACCTTCCCTTCTGCATGATGCTAGCACTTGCTTATTACTCCCAGCAGGCAGCCTTGAAGATACAGCAACTTGCTGAGTAAAATCATAATTTGTTGCCTACCAAGACAATTGACATAAATTGTTTGCATCCTAAATCTGCCATGGCTGGGTGTAGACACATCAAGCATGACTAGATGGGCTGGGGGTCTGCAGGACAGGAGTTCCTCTGAAGCTATGGCCAGTTGATATGTAGAACAGAGGTTTCCAGATATCTCAGAACCTCAGAACCCCATCTCGCACCACAGGACGCCAGCTGACCTCACCCATGTAATTGCTGTTGAAGGCTGTATTTTGTTAAAACAACAACAACAAGGTTACATTGAAAAAACAAAGAAACCTGTAATGATACTCACATTTAATGAGATGGTTGAACTTGTCTGTCATCATTGAAACAGTTGGAAAAAGGAAACAGTGTAAGAAAGAAAGTTGGTGACTTAAATGCTAAGTAGGCATTGTACTGAATTGACTTTTTAAGGAGTTGTGGGTGGGCTTGACATTTCATGGAAGGTGGAGATCTGAAAATTGCTGGTAGATATAACATGATTTCATCCAGAAATTTAACTGGAAGGAATCTGTGTGAACTAGATTTCACAGAGCAATGAGGCCTGAGGCAGAGGGACCAATCATTCCTAACTAACCGTTCATATGACAAGGTGCTTATTACACGTACAGATTCCCGTGACCTTTCCCCTGAAGATTCTGATTCAGGGAGATAGTGGTGGGGCCTGGGAACCTGATTTTTTAAAAAAGTGCAGGGCGATTTTACCACCAGATTGGGAAACGTGGCTCTCTATCACAACGTCCAAAATGCAGGTTCTCAGTGGTGGGATGAATGAATGAAAGTGAAGTGAGCATGCCAGAAAGCCAGTCTCAGCCCCTCACTTTGCTGCATGCGTAGTATTCTGGGGCTCCTGGCCTTGCACAGCCAACTCTCAGTCATGGGAGGAGCGACCTTCTGAAGCAGCTGATAGAGGTTAGGTTTTTGAATGTCACATGGATAATACTCCTCCCAATTGTCCTTTGTTGGGATGTCATTGTGACATACCTACAAAAAGACTATGTCCAAAAAAAAAAAAAAAAAGGGAATGAATGCTAAGTGCTATAAACAGAAATAAATTAAGTCTCTACTAGGAAGAATTCTTTTTTGTGTGTTTCCTGCTATAATAGGTCCCACCAGGGACCACCCATCTTCTTTAGCCTGTTCATAAAGGCACAGAGGAGTGGCGTGGAGAGCAGCATTCTGATCGCCATGTGGACACGGCAGCTAATAATTTCTGTACTCTCCCAAAGCAACCTCGTTCTTCCTGTTCCGAAACTGTATGCCACATTAACGTTGCTACGGTCCCCAGGGGAATCATTCTGTAAGCTCTCCCTCCACATAGTTTATAATACCTTGTTACAATAAAAGCCTCAGAGATACAGGAGCTGAGGGAACTGACTGGAAGTGAGAGAAAGAAAGTGGAACCGGTGCTTTTATTCCACAGTAAGGTCCTCTGGTGGGGCTGGGGCACATGGCTGGTTATGAGACTGGCCTAGAAAGACCCCGTCATCCTTTCTGTTCAGTTTCTTTATCTGCCTCTCATCTTTATGAGGCTAATTTTTACTCAGGAGAGGACAGACAACACAGGACAAAAAGACCTCCAGTGAATTTGTGGATACTTGGCCTACTCTGTCTTTGAGACTTACTGGAAGATTTAGTGCGTGTTTTTTGGGAAAGGCAAAGGGCAGAATTAAAGAAGTTTGATGATCCAGTAGTGGTTCTTAAATTTTGTTGCCTATTAGAATCACCTGGCAAGTTTAAAAAAATCCAAGTACCAGGCCTTGCCCCATACCAATTCAGTTAAAGTATCTAGGGACCCAAGCTTTATTTTTTAAAAAAGAAAATCCTAGGTAATTTCAATGTGCAGCCCAATTTGAGAGCTAGTGATTACTAGACTGATCACCTTACTCTAGATCTTTCCTAGTTATATGTTATTCCCTCTGCCTGGAATGGCCCTTCATCCCTTCCTTTGGTGAAGACTCACTTACTTTAAAATTTTACAAAGACTGTACCTCCCATTGACAGGGTTTATTCATTCATTTACTCAACAAATATTCACTGAAATGTTTTCCTCTACATGGCAATAGCACTCAGTGATGACACTAAACATTGTCATTATTATTTACTATTGTTTTTCCTGCACAGACTGAGTTCCCTGAAGCCAGGGATCATGCTTCCTGAAACTGAGGTGAAACTGAGAAGCAGAGAGAGATTCCTCCTTCTTTCCCTGACAAATTTAAGCTCCATTCTGTGCAAGGGGATCTTGCCCGGAAGCTTCTCTCTCTCATTAGCTTTGGACGGGAGTCCCTTCCTCATTGATGAAGCTGAGGTAAGGAAAGGTCCTCAAGCCTCTGAAACCAGTACCCTTTTCCTTTAAAACACATTGCTTTGTTGTGTATAGATATAGTGGTTTAATTTGTCTTACTTGAAAGAAGTTATCTAATTATTTTTTTTCCTAAATGAGGCTAATTTTTACTCAGGAAGATTTAGTGTATGTTTTTGGGGAAAAGGCAACAAGGCAGAATTAAAGAAGTTTGATGATCCAGTAGTAGTTTTCCAAAAACACGCACTAAATCAGATTCTGAGACAAGGATTTTGGAGCAGGTAGTTTATTTTTGAAGTGGTTCCAGGAAGCACTTTGAGGGAGAAGGGCTATAAGAAAGAGATGGGAGGAAAGTCACTAGAGAGTGTTTTTCAGAAAGGATAATCCTGCCAGACATTCTCTAAGAGATTGCATTGTCCCAGCAAGGGGCCAGGAAGCTGGGGCATTTACCCACATCCTGTGCAGCTCGTGGGTGCAGGATTAGCCCTGGAGGACTGCACTCTCCACCACTTCTAGCTTACCCCAGGTGCAAGCAGAGCATGCTCCTGTAGGCAGAGGAAGTCTACAGGCAGAGAAACATAGATGCTTGAAGGAGGAACCCATTGGTTAGAGAAGGGAACTGTCCACTACTGATACAGGCAGCCAAAGCTACAGGAGTGAGATGAGAGGATGTCAGTGGGGCACCAAGTATCTGCTGAGAAGATTTGGTTTTCAGTTTTGAGGAAACAGGACTTAAGTTCTCTAACGTTGTAGCTCTGTTAGGTACCATGAAAACAGATCTTTTGGGCTTTTTGTGGCCAATTCCTGCTTATCCTCTAAGTTCTCATCTTAGAGCCATCCAGCCAGAACTTAATTTATTATTACAATTCTACAGCAGCTGCTCTCGGATGACCCTTACCGCTGTCTTTTGGTGGTCTATTAGGAACATGCCTGAAAATATGCTCTATCCTTCTTGCCCCTTCCCCTCCTCCCAATAAGCCATATCAGAACAATAGGGATAATTTAGTTTCACCTGCAGCATTCTCACCCTTAGCCCAAGGTACTTATTTTCTAGTGAGGGATGTGTGTCTGTGGTGGGGGTGAGGGTGGGTGTTTAAACATGACCAGAAGGCCATCTTATGGTTCAGCCATGTCCTGGGCATGTTATAATTATTGGTGGCAGGGCACATCTGAAGTCTTTTTGTAAAAGGACTGGAGATCATCCTGGGAGATTATTATAAGGGATGAGGAAGCCATTGGTGATGGCTTGCTCTGGTAACAAGCCTTAGTCATCAGAGGAGAGGCGCTATTCTGAGAATGGTATGGTGTCTATGACTCAAATTTGTCTCTAGTCCTGGCCCCCATTTAGATCATGTCTCAGCCCTTCAGAGAGTTGGGGTGAAAGCTATAAATGTAAATGAAAAGAGTTGTTTTGATAAAACTCTATTGGACACTGGAGGTACAAGCAAGATCACTTAGGGACCCCTCTAACAGGATATAATGTAATCGAGAAAGAGTGAGAGAGAGAGAGGTGTCCATGGAAGGATTGGAAAAGGGCAGGAAGAAATTAGAAGGCACATGGTATCTGACAAGCCTTGCTCCTTACCACAAGGAAGATGCCCAGGGACTTACTAGAGTTACTTGGGCAGTGCTTGACTGATGGGTGTGTCCTGATCAATGCAACCTCATTGGTTCACATAGGCTTGTGAGAACTGAGCAAACTCTAGCTGCAGGAGAAACATCCTCCTCGATACTGGTAAATTATTTCATTTCTTTCCACAATCAAGTTTAGGAGGATTATATACTGCCTGGGCCATAATAGGTGCTCAATAATTTCTATGGTCTGAAATAGCTTTACTCACCTTTGATAAACATCAAGAATGAATAAGAATTGGAGAACCGATCCATGGTGAAATCCAAATCCCTTGGCGGGTGGTGTGGAATCCATTGATTATTTATCATTGTCATACAGAAATATAAGCATGCAATAAAAAAAAACATGATCTCATTCATATATGAAATATAATGTACAAAATAAACTGATGAATAGGTCCAGAGACATAGAAGCTTGGCACAGATTGATGAATCTCAAACGTAAGGTGGGGTTGTTGCTGGGGAAAGAGAGATTAATTGAGAAACTTATATGCATATATACACACAGACAATAGTGTGGTAAAGGCCTAGAAGGGGTAGATGTGGGGAGGAGGGGATCAATGGGAAAAGAAAAGGGACATCTGTAATATTTTCAACAATAAAAATAAATTTTAAAAAATCTTGCTTGGCTGGCCGGCATGGCTCAGTGGTTGAATATCAGTTGACCTATGAACCAGGAGGTCACAGGGCACATGCCTGGATTGCTGGCTTGATCAGTGTGGGGTGTGCAGGAGGGAAACAATCCATGATTCTCTCTCATAATGATATTTCTATCTGTCTCCCTCTCCCTTTCTCTCTGAAATCAATAAAAATATATCAAAAAACAAACACAAACCTTGCCCATAAAGAATCCTAAATAATTAATAGTAATAGAAACACTTATTAAAAATTTAAAAGATTTAAAAAAGAAAATAAAACATTATATCTAAACTAAAGGCCAGCTGCATGAAAATTCATGCACTGGAGTGGGGGTTCCTCAGCTTAGCCGGCTCCCTCTCACAGTCTGGAGGCCCTCAGGGGCGAAAGGCAACTCAGTGATCAGGGGAAGACAATGCCCCATTACTTCTCTGCTGCTGCCATTGCCAGTGCCCAAGCCTTGGCCCGCCCTGGTTACCTGAGCCTTGGGCAGTCCTGGATGGCTGGGGGGCTGAGGGGACTGGGCACTGCTATCTTGTAGCTATGATGGTGGGGCAGTCAATTAGCATATTCTCTCCTTATTGGCTGTGGGTGCCACCATCTTGGCAGGGCAGTCAATTAGCATATTCCCTCCTTATTGGCTGTGGGTGCCGCCATCTTTGTGATGGCATGAGGGTCAATTAGCATATCCCCTCTTTATTAGATAGGATGACTTTATCACTATGAAAACTTCAGTGAAATCAAGTTACTACTGAAAAGTACTTTAATCAATCACTCTTAGTTTAGCATCATTTGCTAGCAGTATTTCTTGAGCACACTATTTAATATCTCTGAGCCTTGTTATTCTGTAAAACTGAGATAATACTATCTACCTAATGATGCTCTTAAAAGTATTGAAGAAGACAATTTACATAAAATGCTTAGTACAGTGCCTGAGATATGACAAGCATTTAATAATAATGATAGGTTATCTACAATATAATAATAACAACAATAACATAATTTATGGCTATGCTGATAAGATCCATCTAGGGAATTGGCTCTACTTTCATTTAGTGCATGTTTTCTAAGAATACGTCTTTAAGGTAATCTTCATTAGTTAATTTTTTTTTTAAGCCTTGATACAGACTCTTGCATAAAGCGCCAAGAAGTTTAGATATGTTCTGTTTGTCCAGGTTTTGGTGTGTCTTAACTATTGTTGACTCCTTCAAAGAGTATCAGCAGATTAGTGAGGCCTCATTTCCTCTTATATCAACAGGATTGTCTTTTCTGCTTTTTCGTATCAGCCTTTGCTAGTTTGCATCTCTTTCAAGCTAAACCAGTACCTCAAACGAGGGTCTGCCATGTCTTTCTCTTGGTATCTCTAGTAAGCTGCTTGAAGAGCATTTGCTGGAGCCGTGTGAAAGTGCATAGTTTCTAGAAGACAGAACTATGTTTTGCTGGAAGGTAGAGCTGTATTTTTCCTTCTTGGCAAACTCCTTTTCTTTGACGAAAGCCAAAACTTGAAGCTAGTGGTGACAGGGCAGGGTCCTAATTGCCGTGCCGTTAGAAACAAGGAGAGATGTTTATTGTTAATCAAGTAAAGAGCAAACCAAATTTCATCAGTGTAGTAAGATGAGCCCACTCAGTGGGCTGGTCTTATAATATACTTTTCCTAGTGAGCCTGGGAAAACTGGGGAAGTGGTAATAATAAAAACAGCATATGGTCTTTGCAGGAACTTTGTCATACATAAGCAATGTGCTGTGGGTGTGGTAATGAACATCAGGTGTATTTGGCCCAGGACTTCTAAACTTGGAGAAGAGGAATTTGGCTTTTTTTTTTTTTGCACATATTGGAATGTGTTTTTACATTTCTGGTATTTAAAAAACATAACTTCAGAACGAAGTTATTTTTTTTTATTCCTTATTTGGAAGCTATACTGGCCAGCATAAGAAAATACTTAACTTAAGATCTTCAAAGGAATGCTGTGGAGGTTTGGAAAGCATTTGGTTTGGCTTGAAGCAAGTTTGGCTAGTGAAGTGACAGGCACACAAGAAAGAACAACAGGTGAAAAAATGTCGATTTTCTTTCATCTTTCAAAGGATTTTTTTTTTTTGATGAATTGAAACAGCCATGAAAATAAGCACTGGCCTTCGTGCTCAGTGTCCTACAAGTACTTAGAGTGGGCCAAATCAGAATCAGGCAGGCGCCTAATGAAAATCAGGCAGCAAGCCTAGGTCTAATTAAATATGTGCTGCCGCCCCCTACTTAAAAAAAACAAAACAAAAACAAAAACTCCCTTTGGCTCATTTTTTTTTTTTAACAAAAAAATCTGGTTTTGTGGTAGAGAGATATTTGCCTTCTTTGACTCAGAGTTGGTACTGACTAGCAAAGGCAAACAGTGGCATTAGTTATTGAGAAGAACCAATGAAAATTTTGGTTGGCTAAATAGATTTTCTTGCTGGCCTATTTCTTGTTAATACTGCATATGAAAATAATACTATATTTTTATAATTATATTTCCAGACTAAATATCTCTTGAAGTGGTTGAATGCAAGTCAGAGACAAAAATTTCCATTATGTTAGGGGCAAATTTTGCATTTGATTATAACGATGTTTTAGAATAGCTTTTAAAGATGTTGAATGAGCTTCAGCAGTTTCCCAGACTGGTTTAAAGGAGTCTTTGGGATCTGAGTCATGCATAGTCTTCTGATTAAGATCACAAGATAGATATCTCCATAGAGTTCTGCAAAACTTTCAAACATATTTGAGTAATGTGAAATGGACATAAGACGAGAACGTTTTCTCCAGTGTCCTGGTTCATCGAGTGGGTACAGAGGGCCTGGGACTGGATCACAGACTCCTGGTCCCTTAATTGGGGGACTTCTTTCTTGCCAGTACCTCCCATGAAGAAGTTACTGCTTAGTTATCATTTGAATACAAATAAAACTTTCATGTAACTTAGGGAGATAACATAATTTATGATAGCACATTTATGAAGTCCTAGGAGATGCCCGCATTATAATAATCAGGGAGCCTGTTTTGTGTCTTTCTCCAAAGCCTCTGCTCAGGGAGCAACTTTTGAAGTCCACGGCCATGCCAGATTTGGAATAATTCTAGAGGCATGTGTTTGGGGAGCAGCGTGGGTGAGAATCACAGCTGCAGATGGTAGAACATTGCATATATGTATGTAAAATGACAGCAAGGCAGTTGAATCCCATGACAGTTCACTTGTTTTTAAGAGAAATATAAATGGCATGTTTGTGCTCCTGGGTCAGCCACCATCAAAGGATAGCATCAACAACAATAACAACAAACTCTACAGATTCTGAGAAGGCTGGTACCCTGTTTCCCTTTTGAAATGCTTAATGCAAAGCTACACAAACCATTTCCGTGGATTTGAGGATTTCGGAATAAGCAAGAGGCAGGAACAGAAGCCCATGTGCTCTGTCTTTACTGGCTTTAATTGTTTTGGTTTCAAGCTTAGCAGCAAAATGTTCCTGCCAAATGAACGTCCCACTGCATGAGATGTTTTCTGCTTTGCTTCACTCAGGCGTTTGAAGCAAGGCCCTGGTTTGTATCAGTCAGGCATCATTTTAGTGTAAGAGAAAACATGCCCCTTGAAGCAATTAAGGGATTGCAACGTATCATTAGAGTAAAGAAGAGGTTGCAATGTGTATTTAGAATGTTTTTTTTTTAAAGAAATTAATTACTGGGATAGGTCATGAAATGCTTCACAGTTTTCCAATGATTAGAAACTACAATTGAACAATTAGACGGTGAAAAATTTGCCAGTGCAATATGTTTATCGTTTTAGGAAGGGGTGAGCAAACTTTTTTGTCAAGAACCAGATAGTGGATATTTTAAGCATTGTGCCTTTGTAGTATGAAAGCAGCCACAGACAGTAAGTAAATGAATGAACATGGCTGTGTCCCAATAAAACTGGTGTATTATGTATTATATTTGATAATTTTACTTTTTTGAAACCATTGATAAATGAAAAAAAAACTTTTTTTATAAGAAACAGGCAACAAGTCCCATTTGGTCTAGGAGCTGGTTTAGAGGACAAGACTCTGTTATGATTCACACTCAGATGTCTGCGCATTATTTTAAAGAGTAATGCATTTTTTTCAACCCATAATTATTTTATAATTTTGTTCCAATGATTATTATTTTTAAAACACACTGAGCTATTTGGGGACTGAAGTATAAGGGCTAGCTGAGTGGCACAAGGTTTGACAAATTAAATTCTGACTGTGTTCTTCTCGTTACTTTCCAGTCCCATTCACCAGTCAAAGGCACTGTGTCATTGCCTCGCTGTGGCAGTGAATAAATCTGTATAATTTTACAAAAGACCAACTGCGTGGATGCTTTTGCAGCCCAAAGACTTGAGTGTTGAGCTCCTCTTTATAAAAGTTTCCATGACAATCTGGCCCGAGAGAATGACAGGTTTGCCCTCATGGGGAATTTCTCATTAAGGAAGCTTTTCTTTTACCAGGAAGCTTTATGGGGGCTTAATAGTGGGTCAAACAGAAAGGACCCAATAGGACCCTTTCATAAACCATACCTTACATCCACCCTGGCCTGAAAGAGAGCTTGTTTCCTCCTGTGTGTGGTGATGGGGTGATGTTCAGATGTTGGGAGGTTAGAGAGGACCACCGTGCTACCCTGGGGTGCTTGCTTCCTAGTGGTAACCAAGAGACCCAGACACAAGCATGTGCTATTAATATACGGGCTAGGCCCCTTGCTTTCTCTATTGAAATGCAGTGTGTGGAGTGGAGAAGCAAGTGGGTTCTGAGCTTGATACTCTGAGCCTTTATCCTAGTGCAGCCATTTACTAGCTGTGTGACTTTCTCTGTCTCATTTTCCTCCTCTGAAAAAGGGGCATGATAATATCCTTTAACCTCTTACATTTTTCTTTCTCATTCATTATCTCTCCTTCATTCTACTGATCTACACCTTTCAGCCACCTTGCCCTAATGCCCATTTTGGATCTTGGCCTTTATTCTCTTCCTACCCACTGCACTTGGCTACGCACTCAATGATCTTCTGGGCCTAAACTGAGAAGTACTTGGCTTGTATATAGGAGGGAAGCATAGTTCAGCAGGTGTAATTTAATATATTGCCATGTATGGATTTGGTTGGATACCTACAAGTTTTAAGAGCAGGTTTATAGTAAGCTGCTCACTGTGTGCCTCCAGTTGAGAAGTTAAAAGGGTAGAGCCAAACTGGGGGGAACTGGCAGTCTCCTGAACATGGGCTTTCTGTCTCATCATTCTTTAATAGGATCCCTAGAGACCTAGTTGACTGTCTGTGTTCTAAAGACCTTCAATAAAAACTTTGTGCTTTCCTGCATATAGGGTGTCTCCCCCAAAATGTGTATTCACACTTTGAGTAATTATAAAGTCAGTACTTATTAAAATACATTTCCTTTTCAAAATTGAGCTATCGGCTGTTAAAGTGTGTATACATTTTTTGGAGACATCCTGAATACTAGGCTTGGGTTTCCTTTCCTGCCAATTGCTTTCTGGGTTGGAGGGAGAAGAAGCCTTAACTGTAGTAGTGCCCTACTTATTATTATACTTTAAATCCTCACTCTAAAAAGAGAGTGGAAGGGGAAAGGAAGAGAGAGAAACATCAATGTGAGAGAGACACAATTGGTTGCCTCCTGCACTAGTCCTGTGCCGGAATCAAACTTGCAATTCTGATACATGCCCTTGACTGGAAATCAAACCCATGATCCTTTGGTCCATGGGCTGATGCTTTAACCACTGAGAAAAACTGGCTGGGGTGCAGTGTTATATTTTAAGTATGGCTTAAGCTCTGTTATCTTTCCTCTGGGTCTTACTCTGCCTGTGCTCTGGAGTAGGGTGAGTATGGACAGTTGTTGAAAGAAGCTCTTATTTTGGTTAATTACTATCCTGAATTTTTCTATTCCTGTTTTCTCTAAATAAAAGTGACATGCCAATTTTTTGGACTACTCAATATACCAAAGGTATAATTCCTTTTTCTAGAGATGATGCATTATATAAGTTACAGACAAAAGTAATTCTGAAACATTTTGATGTGCTTGCATAGGAAAGGCCTGGTTGCATAAAGATTACATGGGTTTGTTTGGTCTTTTGGTAGGCTCTGAGAAAGTATTTCTCAGTTCTATTAGAAAAAATATCCACATTAAAATACCTGCTTATTCCTTAGACATACAACATAGGCCTAGTCTCTCCCCTGCCCACCCCCCCAATATTTCTTTCCTCCCTAGATATCTAGCTCATCCATATGAGACACTCTCCTTGACTTCAAAGGGACTTTATATATTAAAGAAATACCCATTGAGTGGTAGGGAATGAGACTGTGTCCTAAATATAGTTTTATTTCATTGAAGCCATTCATCCAAATGACATTTGCTGTTGTGCTCATCACTTATGCTCTAGGATCATGTAGAGTTTACATTCATTTATTGATGAATCTTTCTCTAGCATACCAGGTTTCTACTGTGTGCAAAGGGCTAAATCAGACCACATATTTGGACAATAAGGCACTCATATGCCTATTTCTGTTATTTATTTTAAAGGTAAAATATCCTCTGCAATATTTTTTAGTGTAGATTTTCTGGAGTGCCATAGTGGTGTCTTGATGATTCGGTTTGTTTTTAGTAAGGAAAGGAGAAAGAAGAAAAGTACATTTTTAGTGCTTACTACATGCTAGGCATTGTACATACTTCACTGAATCTTTGCATGAACCCTTCAGCATAAGTACTCTTTTTTTTTTTTCTCTTGGACTTTTTATTTTCTTTCTCTTTTTTTTTAAATTAATTTTTATTAATTTTTTATACATATCTCCCCATTGCCCCCCCTCCCTCCCAGGCATACCCCGACCCCCCAGTGTCTGTGATCATTGGTTATGTTTATAAGCATGTATACAAGTCCTTTGATTGATCACTTATTTACCTCACCTAACTTTAATCTTTCTGCTATAATTTCACAGTCTGTTTGATGCTTTATGATTTTTGTCCTCCTGAGAATTATCAGTCTACTCCCTTTCTGTGCTCCTGATTCTATTATATTCACCAGTTTATTCTGTTGATCAGATTTTTAATTCACTTAATTTTTAGATTCACTTGTTGACAGATGTGTATTTGTTGTTCATAATTTTTTGTCTTTTACCTTTTTCTTCTTCCTCTTCTAAAAGGGTACCTTTCAGCATTTCATATAATACTGGTTTGGAGTTGATGAACTCCTTTAGCTTTTTCTTCTCTGTGAAGGTCTTTATCTGCCCTTCAATTCTGAATGATAGCTTTGCTGGATAGATTATTCTTGGTTGTAGGTTCTTGTTGTTCATCACGTTGAATATTTCTTGCCACTCCCGTCTGGCCTGCATCGTTTCTGTTGAGAAATCAGCTGACAGTCGTATGGGTGCTCCCTTGTAGGTAATAAACTGTTTTTCTCTTGCTGCTTTTAATATTCTCTCTTTGTCTTTTGCTCTTGGCATTTTAATTATGATGTGTCTTGGTGTAGTCCTCTTTGGGTTCCTTTTCTTTGGGGTTCTGTGTGCTTCCTGGACTTGTAAGTCTATTTCTTTTACCAGATGTGGGAAGTTTTCAGTCATTATTTCTTTAAACAGGTTTTCAGTATCTTGCTCTCTCTCTTCTTCTGGCACGCCCACAATTCTGATGTTGGTACGCTTGAAGCTGTCCCAGAGGCTCCTTACAT
>JAAGEH010000307.1:19833888-19912143 GCA_011751065.1 Lasiurus cinereus
TCACATTTTTGGATTCTTTTCTCTTCTTGCTTTTCCAGTTGAATGTTTTCTGCTTCTTTATATTTCGAATTTTTGACTTGATCCTTGCCTTTCTCTAGTCTGCTGTTAGTACTCTGCGTAATAGTATTCATTTCAGTCAGTGTATTTATTATCTTCTCTTGGGTCTCACTAAATTTATCCATCTTTTCTAGCATATTCTTGCAAAACCTTATAAGCGTGGTTTTGAACTCTATATCCAGTCGTTTTTTTCCCTCCATTTCTTTTGCTTGTAATCCCTTCCCTTGTCTCGGCATTTTCACTGTGCCGGGGAAACTTCTGTGCTGGATTCAGCCGCAGAAGCCTCGGTTGAGCTTGGGAGGGTGGAGTCTCAGGGCTGAAGGGACCGCCTTGCCTTCCAGTCGGCCCCGCCCTCCACGGCCCCTGAGTCTCACGTGACTGGGTAATGGCTGGAGCGGTTCTTGTGCGCGCGCACCCGCAGCGCCTCCAACCGCTGCCTTTCCGGCTCCCCTGCGAACCAGGACCACACGAGTCTAGGTCCCCAGGGTTTCGCCCAAAACAGGGGCCCAGTGGACTCAGAAGTGGCACAGATCGGAGGGTCTGTCTCCCGCCCACTCGCGAAAGCCAGCGGCACAATCAGCAATCCGTCCTCCGCGTGGTGCCGTGCGCGACCAGACCTCCGATCCTTTGCAACTCCCCTAAATTTCCGTGCACCTCTCCCTTTTCACAGTCCAAACTCCCCCCGTATGAGTTTCGGCTGGATCTGGGGTTTAGTGTCGTAAGAGAAGGGGTTCAATGCCGTTGGGAGTCTCCGTTTCCCTCTCGCCAGAGAAAGCCAGCCAGGTACTCCGGCACCGCTCTCTCAGCGCGCTCGTCTCCGTACCTCAGCTTTTTGCAGCTCCTCTGGGTCTCCGTGAGCCCCTCTCTTACCCTCTAGTTGTAGAACTTCCACTCAGCCAGCTTTCCTGTGGTTCTGGATGATGTCCGTTCTGTCTTTTAGTTGTAGTTTTGAAATTGTTGTGCGAGGCAGCAGTATAGGTGTTTACCTATGCCGCCATCTTGGATTCTTCAGCATAAGTACTCTTATTCCCTTATTATTACTGAGAAAACTGAAGTTTGGGGAGTAAGTCACTTGCCTAAAGCCACATAGCTGGTAGGTTGCAGGAAGCTAGGATTCATAATCAGGTCTGTCTCTGTTCACTAGCCCAGACTACCTCCCTTTAAGTAAGATGGTTTTTGTTAACTGCCTGATAGAAAATGGTTACTTGAGATGCAGAAAAGTGTCCTCCAAGCATATTTAACTTCAAAATATTTCAAAAAATAGGTGGAAAAGTATGCTGCCTTCCCAGAAAAAAGAGTAAATTACATAATTAAAGTATAATCACATGACTAAAATAAACTGTGCATATACGGTAGGTCCATACTCAGAGAATGACATTTAAAATGATAATTCCACAAAATGAATCAAATTCACAATCTTTGTCAAAGTATGATATAATTTAATAAGTACAGTGCAGACTGAAAAAATGAATAGCTGGCCTGTTTGATTTTCAGTATAACAGCAATGATCATATTTTAGAATATTTTTTTAATTATAGAAAAATTGCCAACAAAAGAATAAGAACTCAGTGGTTCTTGCAAATGCTTAAGAGCAACCATAAGTTCTTGTTGCAAAGCAGATACAAAACAGTCTTCATATTTGTGCCAGAATTTCCTTTTGGCTCAGATGACCAGGTCTGCAAAAGAGAAAACAGGGAGATTTGCTATTCTAAAAAGGTTTCCTGATATATTTAGAGAAAAAGTTGTAAAAGACATATGGATTCTTCTAAAACAGGTTATCTGTAGGTTATCTATTATTTCTGCACAAATTTCTTTCACTTTTCTCCATCTTGGTTTCTATTTTTGTCTGCAAATGGTAACAACTTCTCTAGGTTTTTGAGAAGGTCAAATGATATATAAAAGCACTTGGAATGGTTCAAGTGTTATTCACATGGAATAATAAGTGCATGCAGATGATATATTTTTCAAAATTCTCCAATATATTTCCCCCCTGTAGTAATATGGTTTCTCCTGTATTGGCTTCCCTCCATTACCACCCCAAGGAGGAACAGGAGCATGCCACCTGGGGGATAGAGAGAATTAGAAAGTAATTTGGTTGCATCCTGTCAGGGAAAAGGGAGAAGCTGAAAAGGACTTCACATCTAGGAGACAGAGGAAGATGACAAGAAGGAAGGAACAAAGGAAGGAAAGACAGAGATAGGAAGAAGGGCAAGAATTCAGTGCTGTGAACAGACTTCATGCATAAAAACTCCTGTAGGGTGAGTAGACACATCCAGAAAGGTTTTAGGAGAACCTAGAATTCCCCTCTCTCTTGAGAAAATGAAAGTCTCTGAGAGAACTTTTGAGTTATGCATGACCCTCCATAATGTACAAAGAGTAGAGTAAGATTGCGAGGAGAGTCTCAAAAATAGTCCTGAGGTGGCAGTTCTAGTTGTCCAGGGCCTGTGAAAAGTATATACAGGATCCAGAAGAAGTCCTCATGAACCAAAGGGAGAAGGTTCAAATATTTGAGAGAAATGTTAAACTAGCATAGATCCAAAATATTCAGCCACTCATTAGACAGATGACCATAGGAAGCTAGATAATAGTAATTATTGGTGAGGGAGTTGGGAAACCCTCTTGGAGTGTTAATGGAAGGCTAACCTGGTACACCTATTCTGGGGAGTTATCTGGCAGTGCTTAGAGAAATCACTAAGACCCCCACTCCTGGGTATATCCTGTAGAGCCACCCTGACATAGGACTGTAAGGGAACATGTATGAGTATGTTTATTGATGCTCTATTTGGAAGGCAGAAAGTTGGAAGCAATTGAGTTTTGCATGCTAGGAGGATAAATTAGTCAATTGTAGGATATCCATACATAGCAGAATTCTATACACCACTTAGAATTAATTATCTGGATGTACATAGAGCAACATGGATAGAACTTAAAAACATATGTTGAATGAAAAGAGAAAAAATGTTTTATAGCACAATTACATGTATATAAATTAAACACATACAACAACATATTTCTCAAAGATACAAACATACCTAAATGCATTTATGTTTTATAAACATTAGTGTGGATGCCTTTAGCAAAGAGGGGAATGGAAGTTAGGATGAGAGGTAAGGGGAAACAATAAAATTAATAAAATATGATATAGGCTTGAATGATGGTGTGACATGAATAAGAGGTATGAGTAACTCAACTCTGAACCGTAGGTTAAAAAGAAGAAGCTGCAGTTTGTATTTCTGAACTGTGCTGAATACTGTTGGTGGTGGTAGACTATGGTGATTATATTCAGGAGAAGTGGTCCTGCAGGAGGTAACCACCCTCTCTAAGTAAGCTACTCATCCACATCCCATAAACAGACAATTTTCGGACTAGGATGGAGTTTAGAAAAATTGCTTCTTATTTAGTTCTCTGATGCCCTGGAAGATGAAACATTCACCCCTTGAGATTAATTTTTCACTGACTGATCAAACTCAATGTACTGTTTATGTTCTCTGTAACAGGAATTTTAAAGTACATAAATTTTTAAGCAAGAGTCTGATATCCAAAAAGATACATTACTTTCATCTGAAGTAATTTGAAGTTCAACTGGGTGAAATGCTGCTACTATTTAAGCTCCTTATTTATAAAATAAGGACCCAGTTAATCAGATTTATAGTGTGAAGTCAGAACTCTCTCTCTGATGACTGGAGAAGGCAGACTGATGTTCTTAAAATATTATCCTCTATGGTTTGCATTATTCACTAGCTGCATGTTGGCTAGCACTTGACCTTTCTAGATCTCGGGTTCTCATCTGGAAAATGATTTATTGCTCCCTAAAAGTGCTATGATTTCACAATAACAAAACCAAAAAAGACAATTAAAATTCTACTCAATAGGAAGTCATCCCTGCTGGGTTACCTTAGGGCCATGAGAAATTGACAAGCACTAATTTTAAAGGTCTGGGTAAGTTAAATTTTAAATCTACACTATTATCTTTGAGTCATCCACTGATTTTCAGAATCAGGTATTTCTAAAATTCCAGTGAATTATTAAGAATAGAATTATATGCTGGTACCTTAGTATAATCTTGTTATTAGAGTCCATGATTCTAGATGATGTTAGAAGTAAAATTATTACTACAAGTTTCTTTGGGTACTTCCAGTATAAAAATAATTTGGGTGGTGTGCAAGATGGCCCTGCAATATAATAATGAAAAATAATACAGTAATAATAATAGTAATAAATACTTTATAACCTTTGCACAGACACTATACTAAGTACTTTCTAAACATTAATTCATTTTCACAAATCTGTGACATAGGTACTATTATGTCTTTTTATGTAGGGAGAAATGAGTCACAGAGAAGTTAAATAAATTGCTTAGTTTCACAGCTAGAAAGTTGGAGAGATGAGATTTGAACCCAGACTGCTTAGCTCAAAGGTCCATGCTTTTAACTAGTAGGTTTACTATTTCTCCAATATATAGAATAGTGAAGTTCCAATTTACACTACATTTTGTTACTATACTAGAGATTTTTCTGAGCTGTATGTTTTGAATAATGTTTCCATTACTCTATCAATAGTCAATTTCTGGAGAAAAATCATCAGAAAAAAACACCATTGGCTTGGCTCCCTTACTCAGGTTTTTCCTTTATTCCTGTCTCTTACAATAATATGTATCTAATATTTATTCAATTCCTCCTCTGTACCACACTAAGTGCTTTGTGTTTATTAACTTGTTTATTCCTCATGGCCCATATGAAGTTTGCATGATTATTAGCCCATCTTACTGATGAGCAAGCTGAATCTTATGGGGATATGTAGTTTGCATGCGGTCATACATCCAGTGAGCATCCAAGGAGTAGCCTCCAGCATTAGTGCTAAGCCCTTGCAGGATTGCTTTTCTTGTTAAAAAATATTTTTATTGATTTTAGGGAGAAGAATAGAGAAATGGAAACATTGATTGGCTGCCCCCCTCCCCCCTCCCCACTGGGGATTGACTAGGAATTGAACCATGACCTCCTGGAACCCATGACTTCCTGGTTCATGATTCCATGCTCAATCTCTGGGCTATAACAGCTGGGCCTTGTAGCATTGCTTTTAAGGATGTGTAACATTCATGGGCTTGGGTTTTTCCATTTCTAAAGTAAGATAGGTGCTCAGATGTCTTCTGATATAATAGCCAACATTACTTCTTTATGATGAGTTTATTATTCTTTTTTTAAAATATATTTTATTGATTTTTTTACAGAGAGGAAGGGAGAGAGATAGAAAGTCAGAAACATCAATGAGAGAGAGACATTGATCAGCCGCCTCCTGCACACCCCACTGTGGAGATGTGCCCGCAAGTAAGGTACATGCCCCCGACCGGAATCAAACCTGGGACCTTTCAGTCCACAAGCTGACGCTCTATCCACTGAGCCAAACCGGTCTCGGCAAGTTTATTATTCTTAAGGGTCATGGTTCCCCACTTGGTACTGGCTAAAGTAGAATTTCATGGAGTCAAGATAGTCTCTTCAATAAATGGTGTTGGGAAAATTGGACAGATACATGCAAAAAAAATGAAACTAGACCTCCAACTTACACTATACACAAAAATAAACTCAAAATGGATAAAGGGCTTAAACATAAGACAGGAAACCATAAAAATACAAGAGGAATCCACAGGCAGCAAAATATCAGACATATGCTGAAGCAATTTCTTCACCGATACTGCTCCTAGGACAATAGAAACTAAAGAGAAAATAAACAAATGGGACTACATCAAAATAAAAAGCTTTTGCACAACAAAAGAAACCATCAACAAAACAACAAGAAAGCCCACAGCATGGGAGAACATATTTGCCAATGTTATCACTAATAAGGGTTTAATCTCCAACATTTACAGGGAACTCATACAACTTAACAAAAGGAAGATAAACAATCCAATCCAAAAATGGGCAATGGATATGAATAGACACTTTGCTAAAGAAGACATAAGGAAGGCCAAGAGACTATGAAAATGTGCTCAAAGTCACTAATTATCTGAGAGATGCAAATTAAAATGACAATGAGGTGCCATCTCACACCTGTCAGAGTGGCTATCATCAACAATTCAATTAATGATAAGTGCTAGTGAGGATGTGGAGAAAAAGGAAGTCTTGTGCACTGCTGGTGGGAATGCAGACTGGTGCAGCCACTGTAGAGAACAGTATGGAGTTTCTTCAAAAAATTAAAAATAGGGGGGCAGGGGTGGGCAGGGCAAAAAAAAAAAAAAGAAAAAGAAAAATAGAACTCCCAGTGATCCCACTTTTAGGAATATATCCCAAGAAACTAGAAACACTAGTTAGAAAGGCCATATATACCCCTATGTTCATAGCAGCACAATTTACCATAGCTAAGATTTGGAAACAGCCTAAGTACCCATCAGCAGATGATTGATTAAAAAGCTGTGGCACATCTACACAATGGAATACTACCTTGTGGTAAAAAAGAAGAAATTCTTACCATTTGCAACAGCATGGATGGAACTGGAGAGCATTATGCTAAGTGAAATAAGCCAGGCAGAGAAAGATAAATATCACATGATCTCACTGATTTGTGGAATATAATGTACTACATAAACAGATGAAAAAAAAACATATCCAGAGACAGAGAAGCATCGATCAGAACATTAAACCTCAGAGGGAATGTAGGGAAGGGTATGGGTAAGGGGAAAAGATCAACCAAAGGACTTGTATGCATGCATACAAGCCTAACTAATGGACACAGACAACAGGGGGGTGAGAGCATTAGTGGAGGGGGTGGGGAAGCAATGGGGCAATAAGGACACATATGTTATACTTAATCAATAAAGAAAAAAAAGTAGGATTTTAAAATAGGCTTAACATTTTTGTCTCTCATTGGCTTTGGTAAATCACAAACTTTGGACATATTAAGCAACAAAATAAACTAATACACAGAAAACTGTATTTTTATTCATTTCCCAGAAACAACTTAAAAATCATTGTTATCATCCTATATAATAAAACCTTAATATGCAAATTGACTGAATGGTGGAGTGACTGGTTGCTATGACACACACTGACCACCAGGGGGAAGATGGCCAATGAAGAAAACTGGGCTGATGACTGGAGAGGTTGGTGAGTGCAGCAGTAGTGGTGGGAGCCTCTCCCACCTCCTTGGCAGCACTAAGAATTCCTTGGGGGATGTCTGACTGCTGGCTTAGGCCCACTCCCCTAACCTGGCAGTTGGATATCCCCCAGGCCGGACTGAGGGGACTCCCTCCTCCTCCCCAGCCCAGTGCATGAATGTCTTGCACTGTGCCTCTAGTTTACATTATGAAGGCTTTCCTTTCATTAATAAAGCAATTTTTAAAATAGTAAATTTTTCTTTAAATAGGATAGTATTTTATATTAGAGGAGGAACTGCTGTGTTAGAACAGATGAAGTTTTGCTTCATATCTTTTTAAAAAAGTCACATCTTTAAAAAACAAACAAACTTTCAAAAGTTGGTCTTGAATTTCTAAAATTCTTGAAGCAAACTTTCTTAGCAAAAACTAGCAGGAGAGAGACTGAGGTAGAAAAGAGGTCATGACTAATTGCCTGGGAGCATTTCCTCACCCTTGAAAAGAGGTGGAAGAGTGGGGTGAGGAAGTGGGTGGCGTGACCTTGTGATCCTAGATGTCTTGTTTATATTTTCTTATCATGAGTCTTCTTGCTAAAAGTAAAGTGTGGCTAAAGTGGCTTTAGTCTACCAGAGAGACTCTTGGCCTTGGTCCAAACCTCACGGAAATATTATCAGAAATACATTCTTTACTATGGATAGCACTTGCATGTCTTCCTAACGAGGTCCACACATGGTAGCCAATTAGGCAGAATAATCCAGAGCTTTGGGCAGGGAAGAGTGCAACCTCTCACTATCTGTCATGTAGGGGTTATCCACCAAATGTGGCATGTCCAAGGCCCTGTTGCCAAAGTGTTGTCCTGTGGGACAGAAATAAATAACATTATGTATTGGTGAACCTTAAAAAGACCACCTAGTTTTTGGATTCTTATTTGAGAAAAAAGAAAGTGAATTTTTTTAAAAAACATATTTTTATTGATTTCAGAGAGGAAGAGCGAGGGAGAGAGAGATAGAAACATCAATGATGAGAGAGAATCATTGATTGGCTGCCTCTTGTGCATCGCCAACTGGGGATAGAGCCTGCACCCCGGGGTTGGGGGGGGGGTGGGGGGGGGTCTGCCTTTGACTGGAATTGAACCAGGGACCTTTCAGTCCATAGGTCAACACTCTATCCACTGAGCCAAACCAGCTAGGGCAAGAAAGTAGATTTAAAACTCATACTATTCTTGGACAAAATTATAATCTATTTTAAATTAAGAATCTAAGTTACTGAGAACCAAGATGGCAGCATAAGGTATACACCTATATTGGCTGTCTCTGGCAACCACACGAAAACTACAACTAAGACAAAATGACTATCCCCCAGAACCACGGGAAAGCTGGCGGAGTGGAAGTTATATGACTAGAAGGAAAGAAAAAAGTGCATCTAGACCTGGTAGGACATGCAGGGGCTCAGAAAGGTGCGAATCAGCTGGTGTGCACTGTTTTTTGTTTTTTTTTTTGGGAGGGAGTTACAAGTTTCCTACTCTTTGAACTCCAGTTTCTGGCAAAATTCTGGGGACCCAGACTCATAGAGGGAGAAACTGGACTGTCTGCCATTGGGTCGGAAAGGGAGTATGGCTCTCTCGCAGAGGTGTGCACAGCAATCATTGTTTACTGCACTGGGGCGTGGGACATGGGACACTGAATAGAACGTGGCAGAGAGGGCTGACTGGCAGTCATTGCTGTTTGCCACACCTAGCCTAGTGACTCCTTGAGACCCTGCCCCGTCCAATTTACAAACTCACCCAGCTGTGTACAGCAGCTTGTGCATATGAATGGCCTGCCCTCTGGCAGCTTAACCTAACAAATTGCAACTGGGTCGGACAACTCCAAAACTTCCAAACTCCAAGAAAAGAGAAGGAATCTGCAAATCTCCCTGTAGCTCCTTAGACAATAGCTGACTTGTACTTCCTTGGAGATCTAGGCACCAGTGTACCTAGAGGTCAGTGAGAGACAACACCAGATTTCAACTCCTCACATACATAAGTGACACACTCAAGAGGCAGACTCGGCAAACACCAAAGTCCCACTGAAGCAAGTTCTGCCCCTATGGGTGTCTCCAGCACAGCAGTTCTTCCATTAATAGACACAGATAATCCTCACAGTCAATTGGCCGGGAGGTCACTTCCTCCCAGTGTACCAATAGCAATCAAGGCTTAACTACAACAAGACTGTGAACCCAGCCCACAAAGGGGTGCACCAAGAGTGTCCACCTCAGATGATAGGGGAGGTGGAGCTACTGGGCCCTAAAGGACAACTAGCACACAAAGCCAGTCCATCAACACAGGGAAGCAGCTAAAATGCGGAGACCAAGAAACATGTCACAAATGAAAGAAATGGAGGAAAGCCAACGACTGGACACAGAGTTCAAAACCACATTTATAAGGTTACTCAAGAATCTTCTACAATCCACTGAGAAACTTAGTGAAACCTCTGAGAAACTTAGTGAGACCTTCAAGGATCTTAATGAGAATGCCAAAAACACAGAAAAGGACCAGTCAGAAATTAAGCATACACTGTCTGAAATAAAGAATAATATACAGAGATCCAACAGCAGACTAGAGGACTCCAAGAAACAAATCAAAGATCTGAAATATGAGGAACCAAAAAACACCCAACCTGAAAAAAAAAAAGAAAAAAGAAAAAGAAAAAAGAGTCCAAAAATGTGAAGATAGTATAAGGAGCCTCTGGGACAACTTCAAGTGTACCAATATCAGAATTATGGGGGTGCCAGAAGAAGAGAGAGCAAGATACTGAAAACCTATTTGAAGAAATAATGACTGAAAACTTTCCCTACCTGGTGAAAGAAATGGATTTACAAATCTAGAAAGCACACAGAACCCCATATAAAAGGAATCCAAAGAGGACTACACCAAGACACATCATAATTAAAATGCCAAGGGCAAAAGACAAAGAGAGAATCTTGAAAGCAGCAAGAGAAAAACAGTTAGTTACCTACAAGTGAGTAACCATATGACTATCAGCTGATTTCTCCACAGAAACAATGCAGGCCAGACGGGAGTGGCAAAAATATTCAAAGTGATAAATAGCAAGAACCTACAACTAAGAGTGCTCTACCCAGCAAAGTTATCATTTAGAATCGAAGGTCAGATAAAGAGCTTCACAGACAAGAAAAAGCTAAAGCAGTTCATCATCACCAAATCAGATTATATGAAATGCTGAAGGGTATTCTTTAAGAAGAGGAAGAATAAGAAAAAGGTAAAGATAAAAATTATGAACAATAAAGTGATAACAAATACATATCTATCAACAAGTGAATCTAAAAATCAAGTGAATAAAAATTCGATGAACAGAATAAACTGGTGAATATAATAGAATTAGGGGCATAGAAAGGGAATGGACTGACAATTCTCAGGGAAAGGGGGTGTGAGAAGTGTGGGAAGAGATTGGACAAAAATCCTACACCTATGGATGAGGACAGTGGCGGGGAGTAAGGGCATGGGGTGAGGAATGGGGAATTAGGTATTAATAAATCTTAATCTGAATAATTAAGATTTATTAAAAAACACAAAAAGAATCTAAGTTACTTAAAAACATCCTCCCTAGCACAGGGCACTTCTTGTTAAGGTACTTCAAGTCACTTTCACCTGAGTTCCTTCCTTCTGGGGGGCCAGACCTTCCACAAGGGCACAATGCCCAAGGATTATGGTTTGCATTTTACTCCTGTCATCCAAACCTTGGCATGGGTGGAGGGCGGAGTGAGGCTCATCACTAAATTCCTTCTGATTCATGGAGTTCGATGGGATTAGCATCAGAGGCACTCCCAGAAGTAACCCAGGTTTGTTTGCTCTTCTCTGACAGTGAGAATGGCTCCATTGTCTTACTGCACTTTTGGTTTGGTTGGGAAGAAGCATGGAGCTCAGCCACCAGGGGTTAACTTGTATTCTTTCTTCTTGAGTACAGTTTAGCACTTCACTTAAACTTTCCTCCATCATTTTCTTTACTATTACCTGTAAGTTGTCTCCATTCTTTGTGGAAAAAGAGAAGCTATTAACATCCCCTTCCCCCTTGATTTTAGGTTGAGTATTTTCCTTTCCTCTCTAGCTGAACAAAAATTATATTTATTTTTGCCTTCTTCCTAAAGTCTTGAGAAAAACCATTAAACAAAATCTGTTTTCCTTCCTCTGGCCTGTAGATGAACATGTTATATGCTACGATAGTTACAGCTTTCTCCTTAGTTATATCCAGCAGGGCCAACCCTTGGCTTACACCCTGGGCAGGATCATTAGACCAGCTTTCCAGTGTTTGAAGTTGGCTGGGCCTGATCAGTGGGTGAACCTAGAGATTAGAAGGAAGGTTTTTCAGGGGGCTTAATTGACTCAATTAATGGTGTGTGTTAGAAAGCTTTACTCAGTAACTTTTCCTAGTGCAATCCCCATTATTTCAATTTGAAGACCTGCTTCAGTAGAATTCATGTTGTTGTCAGTATCAAATTTTTCTGCATAAAAATCTGAATGGTGACCAGTAGCAGTTGAGTAAGATTCAGATGGCATATGAGCCATCTGAAAGATGCAAAATTCTTACACCTGCAATAAACAGCTCCCAATCCTGGCACAAAATATCAGCAAACTCCAGATTCACTTTTTGCCCTTACCAGTAGATGCTTTTGATTCACAGGTACATTAAAATGACATAGAAAATATAAATATCCAAAGTCAAAGGCAGGTGACAGAGACTATTTTACTTATCCGGGAAGATTTTATACTTTGACGAGAAGATGTGTCAGCCGAGTGCAGTGGTCGGCAAACCGTGGCTCGCGAGCCACAAGTGGCTCTTTGGCCCCTTGACTGTGGCTCTTCCACAAAATACCACATGTGGGCGCACACGTACAGTGTGATTGAAACTTTGTGGCCCATGTGCAGAGGTCGGTTTTTGGCTATTAAAAGAAATTTCAATTGTTGTACTGTTGATGTTTGGCTCTGTTAACTAATGAGTTTGCCGACCACTGGCTTAGTGCATTTGAAATTCCAGAAGGGAGAGAGAGCCAGGCAGCCCTTAAGGAAAGATATATCAAATAGAATCATCACCAATGGCTAATGAATACAGTTAGTATATCAGGAAACAGAATACTCTCATTTTCTTTTTCTAGGAGTACAAAGTATATAGGACTCTAATATTCTTTGTGAAAATATTTCTTTATTTGTTGGTTATTCTGCCTAATGGCTGTAGTCTCAAATGGAAAATATAGTTTGAGTCCCAGAATTTGGATTTAGCTTAGAGTTTCTCTAAATACCACTTGTCTGATGTTTCTTTAATATAGAGATTAAACGCAAACATGAAATTAGCTTCCTTGAAACATTCCCTTTGAACTTTGCTTTCCTTGCTACCAAGGAGATGATCTTTTGAACGAATGCCCTGCGTCCAGAGCTTGGGTATGGGCCAGCCTTGCTTAGCCGCTTTTCCTTATTTAGCTCACTCAATATTATTGGCAGGTTGCTTCCACCAAAACCCCTATTTTCTGAAGGATTTTTGACAATTTCAAGTAAGTTCAATATCTTCTGTGGGAAGTTGTGCTAACTAAGCAGAAAGACTGAAGTGCCAATTAGAGCAGCAGCAGAAGCAGAGGTGCTTTTGTTTTATGGGAATGTACGGGAATCTTATGTGGGACATTAGATACAGCCTATAATGTAACACTCATAGTAAAACACAACCGAGAAATGGTTGTGTTCCTCTTCCTGAATGGTCTTAAAGGACCTTCTTAGATAATTCAAATTTCTCTAAATTACTTTTACAACTGGGTGATTGTCATCATCCTCCCTTTAAGAAGGAGAATTTTATTTTATCATGAACATGGCTCTTTCCTCTGTGTTGGCAACATATTAAAGCGATTGAATGTGCACTTTTTTTTTTAATTTTGGGGAACTCAGGCTACTTGGTGTGCTAGTCCTTCAAGTTAAACTAGTTACTTGTTTAGCATTTGCTAACATGGAAAGCCTGAAAAAATCCACAGCCCTTTGCTTGTCATTTTGGTATTATCATTCACCGATGAACAAAGAATTATTTGCTAATGAGGAACACTGATTCTTGTGTGTGTGTGTTTAATACAGAAATTAGAAAAAAAAAAAAGCCTGGCAGAGATTGGGAACACTACAGACTAGACACAGTAAATGTTCTTCCATTCACACTCCACAATATATTTTATGATAATCTGGCGGTATAAGAAAAGCTTTATGAATTAAATAAGGGCTGTTATACAGCATTTTTGGATGCTACATATTGCAGGAGTAGTCCTTTTTAAAAGTAGACACACATTGCAGTACGCAGCCTAACAAAGCAAAGAAATGATTTATGTATGTATGCTGCATCCTCAAAATTAAAGTCCCATGTATCAAACAGTGAGGAGTGAAAGAATTGTCCAGCTTTATTAAACAATGAAAGAGGGCAAAGCCACAATGATAGAAGTAGTGGATTATGGACATTCGATGATTTAGGAAGGAAACGGGTAGTCAGTAGCCAACAAAAGATGCTCAGGTTGCTGCTGCAGGGGCTACATGAAGTGTGAAGGGTCATCATTTAGTATTTAATGATCAGCATTTTGATGGCCTTAGACAAAAAACTTCAAGCTGGCATATTGTTTCTCCTACACTTCATCATTTGTAACAGAGAACAATGGGCAATTAGAAGATAATTTTAGAAATAACTTTATTAATATATTATTTTTCCCATAAAGTAAGATACACATGCACAATTTTTGGAAATACCCATTTAAATATTAGATTTTATTTGAATTTATGTACTATGTTCTGTGGTTTGGGAAAATTTTTTTTTTTTCTGCAAAGAGCTTTATTGTTTCCATTTGGTCCAATGCCTGGGAGAGGACTCCAGGTTGATTAAAAGAATGGCTAGTGGTTTCAGGGAAAGGGCTCAGGCAAAGAGCCAGACACCAGAAGAATGCAGAGGGCCCCTTAAAGGCCTCTGGGCTCCAAAGGATCCTAGTTGTGCTTGTGGATGAGCTCTTTGAAGAAATACTTGCTCAACTCAGTCTAGGGGCCGGCCAGCCTACGGATGTTCGTCAGGTGTTGTCTATCTTCTTGATGAGTTTCACCTGCTCACCCCGGAAGTGGTTCTCAAGGAAGCCACAGAGATAAGGGTCTGCATGGGTAGAACGCAGTGCATGTGAATCCAAAAGGGCCTGGTTCAAGTTCTTCTCCAAGGCCAGAGCGGCTTCTCTGGTGTCCTGAGTTTCCCCCACTCACTTTGGAGAGGCTTTAGCACATTCTGGAAGAGAACATGGCTCAGTGGCCTGAGCTTTTCTCGCCAATTTGTGGAAGAAGGGCCCCCCGCTCCTGAGCCACTTCATCAAGGTGGGAATAGAAGCCCAGAGAGAGGTAGGTATAGGACGCCTCAGATTCAGGCCGGTCAGGTGATTGACAGTACACTCCACCTCTGTGGAATAATTCTGACGAATTTGGGAGCTCATGCTTTTTCAGCAATAAGAAGTTATGATCAAAACATGGTATTGGCTGGTCTTGGAGGCTGAGGATGGCTGAGGTGGTTCCAGAGGTGGTCACCGGGAAAAAGGTTGGAAGGTGGTCAGAGGCTGGAAGAAGGGGTGTCCCTGAGTCTGTTCTGTGCAAACACTGTTGAAACAAGAGACAGATCCAGGGACTGCTGAATACACTGCCTGGAAATCTTTAGTATTATATTAATTCACATGATTGAATGCTTGATCAGGGTCAAAATATCCTACTTAAAAACTGGGCAAAATGGATAACAATAACAATGATAGCAAATCCTCATTGGCAAAGACACAGTTTCATGATTTGTGGACAGCTATCTTGCAAGAATCATTGTTTTACATTGATCTTCTCATGTGTCGCTCTCTTTGTTAAGTTTTACTAAGGGCCAGGTATACTGTAAACATTATTTTATTAAAGCATAATAATTGGCAGAGGCTCATAGAGCTTAGACCCTATGCCAGAGTCATATAGTGAGAAAGGGGAGGTCAGCCTGGCTTCATAGTCTGTGCATGTTACCATTATAATATTCCCTGTCTAGTAATTTTCATTATAGACATTTTTTATTTTTTTTTTAAATTTGGCTATAGGTCAGATACTAATGCTAAAACAAGCAACTCATTTCCTTCTTGCTTTCCTTAGACATCCTTTTGGCTAAGTCAGACAGAACCTACTGTTCTTGGAGTCCCCGAGGAGGCGGTGATAGAAGAACTCTGCTTAAAAGCTCTTGAGTGTATCCTTAGCCTCTGCTTTCTGACTCAGTGATAGTGACCAGAAGGGTCATCCATGCCTGCGAGAGGGATTCTGGGCAGAGTAGGCATATGGAGCCTTCCTTTCCATGCTCTTTTCCTTGCTGATTAGCACAGTCTTGACTGAGACTGGGAGACTCCAGAATAACCTTGTTTAGCTGACACCCTGAAGCATTCCAGAGGAAGGAGTGAGCAGGATGCTTGAATTTCACAGTGGGATGGGGTTAAGGCAGAAATCCCTGCTCTAACCTTGAGCTATGGGACCAGCACAAACTGTAAGGATTGTTCATAGGGAAAAGGGCAGATAAAATGCTGACAGTTCTGCTGCTTGGCGGAAATGTACTCCACACCTCCTTTTCTCCTTTTTTCTTTTTATAAGGAGACATTAAATAGGGATAGAAAAGTTGTAAAAAAACATCCTTGACAATGTGGCTAGCAAAAGCTTTTAGAATCTGGAGAAATCTTGCATAACGAAATTAATTTTATGGCCTAGTGAATTTTTTATTGGTTTAGATAGAAGCATTCTGACAGTAAGAGTCAGCAGAAAAGAAATTCTTCATGCAATACATTAGCACTAGTGTTTGACATATTCCCTTCCTCCATCCTTCCTTTCTTCCCTCCCAGAGTTCCTTTCTTTCCCTCCTTTAAAAAAAAATAAGCACCTAGTATTACATGAGTCTATGCCAATATATGGGACTATAGAGGCAAATCAGGTTTAGATCTTGGGGTAAGATACATACATAAATACTGTGCCATAATCTTATATAATAAAAGGCTAATATACAAATTGTCCCCATGGGTGGGAGTTTGACCGACCAGGAATTAGACATGCACTGGCCACCAGGGGGCAGTGTGGAACATGGTGAGTGTCAGTGATGCTATGGTGGCAGTGGGTGGCAGTGGAGGTGCTGCCAGCCTCATGGGCTCCGAGGAGAGTGGGACTGCAGCAGGATAGTAGAGAAGGTGAGCAGGTGGCACCAGGCCAAGGTGGGTATAAAGGGAGGCCTGGGCCAGCAGTCAGCAGCCTCTAGGGACCCTACCCGTGCATGAATTTTGTACACTGGGATTCTAGTTAATATAATATGCATAATAGAACATAGAGTAAGTGCAAATAAGATGCTAGAAGAATCCAACTTTTATTTATGTGTTATATAATAGATATTTGTTAAAGACATGGGGACCAGGCATTGGGCCAGTGTTTGGGGTTATGGCTGTAGTTGCCATCACAGAGTTTAAGGATCAGTGGAAGATACAGACCTGTAATCAGGCATTTACAATGGGAATGTTCAGTGCTAAATCTCATTCTTTCAATAAATAATTTTCATTGTCTATTAAATGCTGGACATTCTTTAAGAAATGCTGAGATGAAATTGTGGACAAGGTCTCCTTAGAGCTGAATCTGGAAGGATGGGTTTGGACATAGAGATCAGGGGAGAAAAGGAAGAGTGATGGTAAACATTTGAGATTTTAGTAGGAAAATATTAATAGTAATAATAACAATAGCTAACCTTATATAATATTTAATCTGTGCCAGGTACTGTTCTAAAGGCCTGGCATGTCTTTTTTACTCAAGCATCCTATTTGATAAAAGAGTAATATGCAAATTGACCAGACTCCACCACACCCACCTGCCATGCCCACCAGCCAATCAGAGAAGATATGCAAATTAACCCAACCAAGATGGCTACAGCCACAGAGAGAGCAGGAGAGAAGCTTGGGTTACCCCTGGCGATGGAGGAAGCCAAGCTTTCCACACAATGTGGCTGGTCCAGGCCTCTGCTTAAGGCAACAAAGTTTCAATGGCTGAGTGAGCAGAAGGCTTGGCTCTGCTCCAGGCTACAAAGTTTCAATTTTAGAAGATAAATAAATCCCAGATACCACAGCCTCTGCTGGTATTGCCAGGGAGTATGGCTGGCCTGCAAACCACCACAGGCCCCTCACCCAGCCCAACCCAAGTCCCAAGGGAGCACCCACCCTGATCTGGGACACCCTTTAGGGCAAACCAGCTGTCCCCCACCCGTGCACCAGGCCTCTATCCTATATAATAAAATAGTAATATTCAGATTGAGCATCTCTCCAACACACAAGATGACTGCTCCCATGTGGTCAAAAGATCCTGCCCCCATGTGGACATAAGATGGTCACCACAAGATGGCCAGTAGGGGAGGGCAGTTGGGAGGGACCAGGCCTGCAAGGGAGGGCAATTGGGAGTGATCAAGCTTGCAGGGGAGGGAGTTAGGGGTGACCAGGCTGGCAGAGGAGGAAAGTTGGGGGTGACCAGGCCTGCAAGCAAAGGCAGTTAGGGGGTACCCAGGCCTGCAGGGGAGGGCAGTTAGGGCTGACCAGGGCCACAGGGGAGGGCAATTAGGGGCAAACAGGCTGGCAGGGGAGCAGTTAGGCATCAATAAGACTGGCAGGGGAGTGGTTAGGAGGTGATCAGGCTAGTAGGCAGAATGGTAGAGGTAATCAGGAAGGCAGGCAGGTGAGCAGTTGGGAGCTAGCAGTCCTGGATTGTGAGAGGGATGTTTGATTGCCCGTTTAGACCTGATCATACCTGTATCGGGCCTAAACGAGCAGTCATACATCCCTCAAGGGGTCCCAGATTGGAGAGGGAGCAGGCTGGGCTGAAGGACACCCTACCCCCTGTGCACAAATTTTGTGCACCGGGCCTCTAGTTCCTTATAACATCCCTGGAACTGGGATGCTGTTCCCATTTTACATATGAGGAGATTGAGGCACAGAGAGGTTAAATGACTTGCCCGAAGCCACACAATTAGTAAGAGGTCAATTTGGAATCCAAAGGCAGGCAGTCCAGCTTGCTATAACCTTGCCATAAGCAAAGTCAAGGAAGGGAAACGTTTTGAAGTGGAAAATTGCAAGGAGTTCAGTTTGACCTGAGATTAAGGTTGGTGTGGAGGAAAGTGTAGGAAATAAATTGGCAAGGTAATTGGGGGCATATTATAAAAGACCCCGAGAGTCAGATTGTGAGTATGAATTTCCTTTTGCAGATAAAGGGGAGCCACTGAGGGTTTTTGAGCAGGGAGTACTGTGATCTGAGCTGTGCTTCAGAAGATTCAGCCTGAACCACTGTGTAAAATGAGGGGCAACAGGCAGGAACAGAAGTCAGGGACTTGATTGTGACAATAGGTGGGAATGAGGCTCAGTAACAGTAATGAGAGAGTTATTAAAAGGGGGGTGGCTTACGGGTCCTGGGAACTTATTAGAACTCTGAGGTGTTGTTAACCTTTGGCCCATGACTGGCTGTGTTCATAAAGGGTTAAATGAATATGCCTGCTATGGAAATTTCTTGGCCATTAACATTTTCCACTTTCCTTCAGTTGTATCAAATGCCCTTGTGATGGGAGAAAAAGAACAAACATCAAAAGTACCTTTTAACTTCACAATTCTTTCTAAATTTCTTTAAACTTATAGGCTATACTGCTGATTTGCAGACTTCAAAGTACACAGAAGGATCAGGGTCAGATTGAAAAATTATTTCTTACAGTTTGATAAAATATGCATGCAAATCCTATGACCTGCCAGTGAAATTATTTATGTGTTAATGTAACTTTGTTACACTAATTGCACTGTTTAATGGTCCCCTTTCTCCCCCTTATAGCTTTTTCACTGTAAGAAATTTTTGCTTATTATTTGTGCTGTACAGTACAGATTTCATGTGTTGTTTGCAGCTTCCAAGATGTCAAGTTGTGTGTTTATTTTTTTGAGGAATTATTGCAAAAAACTAGAGTGTGTTTCTATAGGCAATGATGGAACTTTTGTATTCAACTTGCTGTCAGTTTTTAAACATTTTACTTTTTATTATCTAATGAGAGCATCATCTCAATATAGCTGTGATAATTTTCCTGAGAGGTAACACTTTATGACTTTTCAATTCTTTTTCAAATGGGAGTTGATCTTCTTATAGTGTGGAGGGAGGAAACCAAGATAGAAAATTGAGATTTGAGGCTTTCCCCATAGACCCACCATGTTTTCCCATATTTGTGGGATTCCCATTAATAAAAGTACCAGAGAGAGATTACAGTTTTATTTCTTTTGTTTCATAGATTACATTTTTTCATCGGAATTAATGGACATACACCATTTGGTGGTGCTGAACATTGTCTGTGCTGCAGTTTTTGTCAGTCCTTTGCAGTTTTCCTATTAGATTTGAATGCTGATATTTGAAAGTTCTTAAAGTTGTAGGTTGTCTTTAATTCTTGGTTATGTGACCTCTACACAATTATTTATTATTAGAGGCCTGGTGCATGAAAATTCATGCACTGGAGGGGGGGTCCCTCAGCCCTGCCAGCCCCCCACAGTCCAGGAGCCTTAGGGGTGGGAGGCGACCTGGCAATCAGGGGAAGGCGATACCCCATCACACCTCTGCTGCTGCCACTGCCAGCAGCACAAGCCTGGGCTGGTCCTGGTTACCTGAGCCTCGGGCAGCCCTGGGTGGCTGGGGGGCTAAAGGGATTGAGGGACTCTGGAGGCAGGTGTGCAGCAAGGCTGAGCCAACCTGGGGGTGGGCCCAGCCTTGCCACATGCCTGCCGCCCTGGTGGAGTTGAGGGGACTGGGCACCGCCATCTTGTGGCTGTGGGCACCACCATCTTTGAGGGTGTGGCAGTCAATTAGCATATTCCCTCCTTATTGGCTGTGGTACTGTCATCTTTGTGACAATGTGAGGGTCAATTAGCATACTCCCTCTTTATTATATAGGATGGTCTTGACTTTTTCAGAGGTCTGAGGCAGTATGGTGAAATGGCTAAGAAAATAGGCTTTGAGTTTTACCTTTGCCTCTCAAACTTCTATGTGAATATGAACCACGGGAAGATATTTTAAAACTGCAGATTTTCATCAATGGCAATCTGAGCAGTAAGTCCGGGTGGGGCCTGAAATTCTGCATTTCTAAAGGTCAGTCTGTGGACCACACTTTGAGTAGATTATAGTCCTTATGCATATTACTTCCTAACTGTGTGACTCTGAGCAAGTCACTTAATTGCTTTTTAGTTCAATCTCTTCATTGGCCACAGGCCATGAGGAGGCTGTGAGGGCTAAGTGAGAAAATGTATGCAAAGAGCCTGGCACATGGAATGTAGATTCTAAAGTAAATGGTAGCTGCTGTTATTTACTATTGCCTTTATAGGTAGAATATAATTTTGAGAGCCTCCTCAGAAGCCAAAATTATTGTCTGTGACTAAGTCCTTGATTGAAGTTCTGTCTCTTCCATATATTGCTGTGGGATCAGCATTTCATCTCATTTTCATGGGTTTTATTTATAAAACTAGAAGCCCGATGCACGAAGATTCATGCTAGAATTGCCTTTCTTTTTCCTGGCTGCCGGCACCGCCTTTCCACTCCGGCCCAGTCCCTTCCCACGCAGGCCCCAGAGCTGCCTCTTTCTGCTCCAGCCCCACCTTCCCACATTGCCCAGAGGCCCTGAGAGACCAGAAATGGGGCAGAACGCCATGGCAACAATGCAAGTGTCCCGCCCCCCATCACTCAGGCATCTTTGTTGGATTAATTTGTATATCACTCTTGATTGGCTGGTGTAATAACAGAGATACGGTCAATTTACCTGTTTGTTAGGAAAGATAAGAGGTGGTTGGGCTAGAGATTTATGAGCTTTCTTTCAACTTGAACCTCAGGCCATGTCCCCCACCCTAGCACCAGGCCAGAGAACCTGAGGCTGTGCCTCCACCCCAATGCCGGGCTGGGGGACCTGAGGCCACACCCTCTGCCTGGCGGGGCTTGACAGGGGACCTCAGGCTGCACCGGCTCTGGATCTCACCCAATGGGAGTGGAGCTGGCTGGGTCTTGGTCTCGTGTGATTTTGAGGTGCTGTGGGTGGATGGGACTTGACTCTGGGTCCTGTGGCATGCCCCAGACTCTGACAGGGGGGAGATTTTCATATACATTTTATTAATTTTCTTTCATTTCTGATACTTCTATTATAGAGAAAGTGCAGATAACAATATTAAAATATTCCCTCTAATTAATCCCTTTTAATGTGCATGAATTTCATACACCAGGTTACTAGTTATACCTTATAAAAATCATTCAGAACACTCCCCCTGTTGCTTGGGTAATTGTCCAGGACTTAGCCCTGAATTTCAATCTTAGAGAAAAGGCATCCCTCAAATACTGTAATCTGAACTACCAGTGCATTTTGAAAATTATATTAAACTAGTGGCCCAGTGCATTAAATTCATGCACTTCGGGGTGGGGGAGTGTCCCTCAGCCAGGCCAATGCCCTCTTACAGTCTGGGATCCCGCAGGGGATGTCTGACTGACAGGGGACAGGCCTAACCCAGCAGTCGGACATCTTTAGCGCTGCCATGGAAGCAGGAGAGGCTCTTTCCACTGCCACTGCACTTGCCAGCCGTGAGCCCAGCTCAGGGCTTCTGGCTGAGCAGCGCCCCCTGAGGGAACTCGCTGACTACCAGGGGGGCAGCTTCTGCATTGAGCGTCTGCTCTCTGGTGGTTAGTGCACATCATAGCGAACTGTTGAGCAGCCTTAGCATTCATTAGCATATTATGCTTTGGTTGAACTACCAACTGGACGACTGGACACTGAGCATATTAGGCTTTTATTATATAGGATTATTTAACATGCCAAAGGTATCAAATGTAAGTAGTATCACCAAAGGGAAAAGATCTTTATTAAGAAGGTAAATTGCTACATGGATAGGCATTTGTGAAAACATCAATTATACAAGATTTGTTAGTCATCAAAATTTTCTTTAGCTATATTATTAGCTTTAGGGTATGAATGTGATTTTATAGTAATGAATATATAGAAATTTGAAAATAGAAGATAAGAGATTTGATCTTTATTAATATGGACAAATTCTATCCATTTAGAAAAAGATCTTAAAGTTGCTGGGAGCTTTGTTAAAAATTGCGTGTTGACAAAGAAATGGTGAGATGGCTACTCATGCACACTGCCAATAGGAGCGCAAATTAGTATGACCTTTCTAGGAAGAAACCTATCAGTATTTTTTAAGAGTCTTAAAGATATTAATATTCTTTGAACCACTTATTCTACTTTTAAGGTTCTGTCATAAGGAATTAATATAAGTGAGAACACAGATTTTTTGAGGATTTTAATGATATTACTTATCACAGTGATATGTTAGACTGTAAATTCCATGAGGGTAGTGATTATGCTTGTTTGCGTTCATTGTCACATCACTACTGACTAGTACACTTCCTGGTAGATGCTAGACACTTAGTAAATATTTACTGAATAAATGCAACTAAATGTTCAGCAGAATGGAAAATGGTTCAATAAAAGGTGGTGAATCACACATGATGGAATATATGCAGCAATTAAAAAAGTGTTTATGAGGAGTTTTAATTACATATAAAATGCTTATTTAAAAAAACAAAGATGAAACATTGTATATATGGTATGATATAAACTCTGTAAAAAATATATGTATAAAATTAAGATTGGATGAAAATCATAAAATGTCAAGAGTGATCATGTCTGAATAGTGGTTTAATAGGTGCAATATTATTTCCCAAATTTTCTCTAATGTACATCTTATTTTATACTAAAAAAGTTTTTTTCCCCATTAAAGTGCAGCTTTTTCCTCAAGCTATTGAGAAGACTGAAAACTTATCCTCAGTCTAAACATCAAGGTTCTTTTCTCTTGACTATATGTTGAGTTCTTTGTTTACTCTGCTTTAAAATGAATTGAGGAGAACTAAAAACATATGTCCATCAATGTCTGCATATACTCAAAATAATATTATTTATAGAGTTGCACACAAATATTCATAGCAGTATTATTAATAAAAACTTACATCCAAATGTTCACAGCAGTTATTTTTCTTAGCCCTAAAGTGGAAACAATCCAAATATTTACAATCGGCGAATGTATTAAACAAAATGTGGCATATCTGTACAATGGAATATTACTCAGAAATACAAATAAATGAAGTGCTGATACAGGCTACAACATGGATGAACCTCAAAAACATTATGCTGAGTGAAAGAAGTCAGAAGCAAAAGACCACTTATTATATGATTCTCTTTACATGAAATATCCAGGAAAGGCAAGTCTTTGGAGGCAGAAAGTAGATTAGTGGTTGCTAGAAGCTGGGGGTGGAAATGGGAAGTAACTGGAAACGGGAATGAAGGATTTCACTCGAGAGATGGAAATGTTCTAAAACTGGGTTATTGTGATGGTTGCACAACTTGGCATACTTACTAAACAAATCATTCCAATGTACACTTAAAATAGGTCACTTTTATGGTAGGTAGATTAATGCAGTTTTTAAAAAAACATAATGGCATTGGATCAGTAAAAATCCACATAGTGCGATAATGTTAAAGTTAACATATAAAAAGAATATATACAAAAAGCAGGTGTTGTGCGTGTGACAGCAAAACCATATGTTTTCTTGTTTTATAACAGAGGAAACTTGCTTTTTCATTTAGATGCATTAAATAATTCTTTAAGAAAAAAATGAGTCTACAATAGTCCAAAAATATAATTGTCCTGTGATGGAACAATTATTTGAGGTTTCATTTAACATGAAATTCCTGTGCGGATCCCTGCTGTTCTGTGAATTTCGGCACCTATTCTGACCCTATTGTCAGTTTTCGGCTCTGGTTCAGAACACAGTCCTGGCTGTACGCTGGGAAGGAGCATCCTTTGATTCGGGTTGCATGTCCCCAGCACTTCCCAGCCCGTGAGACTTCCAATGGTGATTTCCCCCGGGGAATGGTTTTCTTCAAGTGTGAAAACTCTCTTTGCTTGATAGTTTTTTTAGTTCTATTAAAAGTGAAGGTAGTAGTTTAGAAAAAACAAAACAAAACAAAACAAAAAAAGCCTTTTGAGTAGTTAGCTTGTTCATCCATAGTTGTCCTGGCCTCTGTTGGTGAAACAGAGAAGGAACAACAGTCAAGGGTCCAGGCAGGGCAGAAAGCACACGAAACCCAGCCGAGGCTCTCTTCTTCTGAGGCACTGTGGGAGGTTCGAGTTACCCAAGGTGGGGTTGCTCCCACTGCCCACCCCCCCAACCCATGCCTTCCCAGTTACCATTTGCCCCACTATAGGATTTCCTTTGCTCTGCAAACATTGGTGTTTCCCCCCACTGTGACTTTGAATGCTGCACTCTACTGTAACAGGAGATCCCAAGGTGAACAGCAGAGATTGATTTTACTGTTGTTGCGAAAGGACGGGAGGGTAAGTGATCCCCTAATTCCTGGGCCCCTTAATGAGCTGGCAGCTCAGCTTTCTGGAGGTGTCAACTGCCACCTGGAAAGCACAGAAATGGCACCCCTTCGACAAAGGAAAGGGGAGGAACTTGCCTTTCCTTGCCCGTTGAGCTGTTATTTTACACCCAAGTTTACTCTTACGGTAGGCTGGTGTTCCTAATTATAACAGCGAGTTTCCTTACCTCAACCTCACTTGAGAGCCATGCAGGCCAGAAGAGGCCTCGATTCAGACGAGGAGCAAATGTCAAGCTGGCTGGGGGCTAAGCCCGGAGCTAGACCTTCAGATTTCTCGGCTCAGTTTTGAGAGATTTTTGTTTTGGAATGGCTGGGCAGAGCCACTTGTTCACTTGTCTTTGTCTTCAATGTCGTAACTGTATGATAGGGACAGTTTCCTTTCCTCCACTGTGTTTGACATTTTCTTCAGACCTTTATGTGTGTGTCCAGCGATTTCGTCGTGTGGGTAAGCTGTATTTCTGTCCTGCGGGCTTTATTTTTCAGGAACTGAGGATGAAAAATTAGGGAATCAGCATGTGTCCCCACCCCACCGCACCAGCCCTCTAATAATGGCTCTCAGGCAGGAGTTGATAAGTAAACACCCTCGTTTCTTTGCCCTTGGGGTGGATTATTTAGAAGCATGCATTTTACTCCATTTCCAGAGTTTGCCTGTAGGATGAAACTTCAGATACAGTGGTACCTCGAGATACGAGTGCCCTAACATATGAGATTTTTGAGATACGAGCTGTCGAGCGAGCGATTTTTGCTTTGAAATACGAGCAACATTTGAGATAGCAGTAATCGTGAGGATCTGCCGGCTGCACACGACCCACCAGTTTACCTCGACTCCAGCATCTCATTGTTTCCCAAGCCTCAAGGTTATGGAACAAATTAAACTCACATCTCGAGTTATCACTGTACTCTCCAACATAACTGGTTCAATAGCACACCTTATGTTGGCTATTTTACTCCCCTGTATTACTTTCCACTTCTCTACCTATGTTCTCTGCACCTTCCTCATACACCACTAGCACTAAAATCTTTTTCTCAGGGTCTGTTTCTGGGAAACATAAATTAATATGCCCCTAAACTTACTTTGAAAGGTTAAGTTGGGTGGGGGCCAAAACTGGAGCTCTAAGTTCTCCAGAGAACTGGCTTCATTCTACATTGGGTGGGACCTATAGTATTATAAGCATCTGTTATAAGTTTAGTTATATTATGAATTATCACTAGAGGCCCAGTGCACAAAATTTGTGCATGAGGGGGTGTGTCCCTCAGCCTAGCCTGCACCCTCTCCAATCTGGGATCCCTCAAGGGATGTCTGACTGCCCGTTTAGGCCCAGTAGGATCGGGCCTAAATGGGCAGTCGGACATCCCTCTGACAATCCAGGACTGCTAGCTCCCAACTGCTTGGCTGCCTGCCTTCCTGATTGCCCCTAACCACTTCTGCCTGCCATCCTGATCACCTCTTAACCACTCCCCTGCCAGCCTGATTGATGCCTAACTGCTACCCTGCCAAACTGTTTGCCCTTAACTTCCCTACCCTGCAGGCCTGGTCACCCCTAACTGTCCTCTCCTGCAGGTCTGGTCACCCCCAACTGCCCACTGCCTTTCCTTGCAGGCCTGGTCCCTCCCAACTGCTCTCCCCTGCTGGCCATCTTGTGTCCACCTGGGGGCAGCCATTTGTGTGTTGGAGTGATGGTCAATTTGCATATTACTCTTTTATTAGATAGGATAGAGGCCTGGTGCATAGTTGGGGGCTGGCTGGTTTGCCCTGAAAGGTGTCCTGGATCAGGGTGGGGGTTCCCTTGGGATGTCAGGTGGCCTGGGTGAGGGGCCTGTGGTGGTTTGAAGGCTGGCTATGTCCCCCGGTGACCCAAGCAGAGGTCCTGGTATCTGAGATTTATTTATCTTCTATAATTGAAACTTTGTAGCCTTGAGTGGAGCCAAGCCTCCTGTTTGCTCCATGACTGCAGCCATTTTTGTTGGGATTTATTTATCTTCTATAATTGAAACTTTGTAGCCTTGAGTGGAGCCTAGTCCGGCCAGGATGTGTGGAAAGCTTGGCTTGCTCCATTACCAGGGAAACCCAAACCTCCTGCTCCCTCTGTGGCTGTAGCCATCTTGGTTGGGTTAATTTGCACACTTGCTCCTAATTGGCTGGTGGGCGTGTCTTATGGGTGTAGCAGAGGTATGGTCAATTTGCATATTACTCTTTTATTAGATAGGATTGTTTTCTGGCCTGGTTGAATACCTAACTATTATATAAAACATTTTTGTGACAAATCTGTTCCAAATTCCAAATAACCCATTTCCAGATTAATCTAATGCATATACTTAGCTTCCTGTATTGTTTAAATAATGTTTTTGGAAAAAATCTTTACTTTTTCAAAGCATCAGAATTAATGTACAATATAGATGAGACTAGAGAGTGCAGTCATATTGAGACAGGTAGAACAATTAAAATGAGTACTTTTGAGACAATGCAAAAAAAAAAAAGACTTACAATGATAAGTTCCAGATAATTAGAATTTCTCTGATTAGAATTTCCAGATAATTTCTGCTCTTCTCTGATGTACTTCTTCACTCCATAATCAGCTACTGGGAGGTCACCATGAACCATGTACTGGTCTGAGTTCTGTGAGTATAAAAATGAAAGACACAGTCCCTGAAATTGTGAAGCAATGGTCTAGCAGGAAAGCTGACATGGAGGCAGTTATAATAAGAGGGGGGCAAGTGCTGGAGCAAAAAAGCACGGATGCGCTGAGAATGCAGATTTGGGCCCCAGAGATGTTGGAACTAAGTCCTAGGATGAGGGGAATTACCCAGGTAAGGGGCATTCTGGCTAAGGAAAGCAGGTGTACAAAGACACAGAAGTAGGAGACAAGGCAGACTATTATCTCCCAATATCTGTACTCCCTTCGTTTTAGAACGTAACCTTCCCAGTTTTAGTTGAGCACATGGACACCCAGCTAGAGACTGCATTTCCCAGCCTATTGTTAGGACAACTACTGGTTTAAGAGATCTGAGCAGCAAAAGGGTCTGTGCATTGCCAGACTCCTTCTGGAATTTAGATAAGAAAGCAACATCTGTCTTCTATGAATCACAATGTTTTTGTTTGTGTTATAGTGGCTTAACTGTAACTAATGTGGTAGCTTCAAGGAAGTATGGCTGGAGTTCAGTGTGAGAGAAGAGTGGTGATATATGTATGGCTAGAAAAAGGAAACAGGGGCCAGATCATGGAAGGTCCTGTGTGTCATGCTAGCTGATTGGATGGTCATCCAGAAGCCAGTGGAAATCCTTGGAAAGATCCTGGGTCTTGCTGGAGCTCACAGCTGACTATGATTTTTTTTTTCTGAGATAAGAATAGCAAAGAATCAAAGAATCTTGGATATAGGTTTTTAGTGTTGCTTGCCTTGCTGTTTCAAGTTCAGTCTCCCTTAGAACCCATCTGGTTACTCTAGTTGTTTATTGGTCTATGAGGAGCACACAGTGTTCTGGAATGAGTGTGTGGGAAAAGGTTAGGAAGGAGGGGGCAAGTCCCAATGCTGGCAATTCTGTTCAGTGTTCTGGAAAAAAGGGAACATGTTTAAGGGTGCTGGACTAGTCTAATTTAACTCCATGTGGGAAAGGGCCAGCAACTACATTAGGCGCAGGTCACCTTCTTCACTGTTTCAGCTCTGCCAGGGTTTCCCAGGGCTCCAGGTGAGTTTCAGTGGCTGCTGTCACTACAAATGGACCATATCATATTCCCCTTGTTAATCCTAACTGGAGGTGCTCAGAAGGAACTTCATTTTTTAAAAAACCCAAGGAAAAAACAAATATGTGACTCACGCTCCCTACCCTGCCCCAGAATATTAAGAATAGGTAAGCTTACAAGGCATGGATTTTTTTTTAAATATGTTCTTATTGATTTTTAGAGAGTAAGGAAAGGGGAAGAGAGAAACATCAATTGAGTGCTCCTACACGCCCCCTATTAGGGATTAAGCCCATAACCTTGGCATGTGCCCTGACTGGGAATCAAACTGTGACCTCTTGGAGCTTGGGATGATGTTCAACCAACTGAACCACACTGGCCAAGACAAGGCATGAACTTTTTATCTTAAAATAATTTAAAAATTGTTTACACAGATGTTTTAATTCACCATGCCTGGATTCTCTTCCTTGCATCAGCATCGCCTCAGCTGGGGAAAGTTTTCTTGTTTGCACTTTAACATGTTGATCTAGTAAGCTCTGGAGTAGCTCAGGGCTGTGAGTGGGTGAACCCTCCAGGAGGCTGACGATGGAGGAAGTCACAATTAATACTCCTTTTACTTAGGGCTGTCCCTTATCAGAGTTGACCAATAGAGGGACTGAAATGTCCCACCAGGAAATAATGTAAGATCAATAAAAGCTGATTCCAGAACTCACATTTCAGTGCTCAAAGGTTCAGGAATGGTGGACTTTGACATACTGAAAAAAAAATTTAATTTTTAGTTTTTGTAAAATACACATGACATAAAATTTATCACCTAATTATTTTTAAATATATATTTTTAATTGATTTCAGAGAGGAAGGAAGAGGGAGAAAGATAGAAACATCAATGATGAAAGAACCATTTGTCGGCTGCCTCCTGCATGTCCACTACTGGGGATTGAGCCCACAACCCATGCCTTTGACCTTAATCGAATTTAGGACTCTTTAGTCAGCAGCCAACGCTCTATCCACTGAGTCAAACTGGCTAGGGCCCTAATTATTTTTAAGTGTATAGTTGAGTAGTATTAAGTATATTCACATGGTCATGTAATCAACCTCATCTTAAAAACTAAAACTATATGCCCATTAAACAACAATCCCCACCCCCCCAAGTTATAATAATCTGAGTGTGTGTATATAAACTTTTTAACATGTAATATTTTTTTCCACCTCTTCATAGCTATCTCATTTTTCAAGTTTAATTTAAATATCCCTTTCCCTAGAAAGCCTTCCATTACCATTGTGTTACATCTATACTAATAAAAGGGTAATATGCTAATTAGATCAGATAGACTGGATGTCTTCCAAACGTCCTTCTGGACGACATTCTGGACAAAGCTGCAGTGGCTGCAAGGGTCGAGGGCAGGCAGCCACGGCAGCCAGTAGTGACAGCAGCAGTGAGGTGAAGGGAGCAGTGCCTTACCCTGATTGGCCCAGTTGCCTCTTGCAGGGGAGGCCAGACTGAGGCTTAGGCCGCTCCCCATGGGGATTGGGCTTAAGCCGTCAGTAAGACATTCTCTGAGAGGGGGCAGGCTGGGCTGAGGGACCCCCTCCAGTGCATTAATTTTCATGCATCGGGCCTTTAGTAGGACTATAATTGTCTGTTTAATTTAGACTATAAGCTCCTCAATGGCTGGCTAGGGGTTGGTCTTATTTATTGTTGTCTCCTCAGAGCTTAGTATAGTGCCTGGATACTTAGGTGTTCCACAAGTATTTATAGAATTGAAGACTATCTTTAACATAACTAAGACTGACATAGATCAAAGTGAAGTGAGTTGGGGTGAAGTTTAGATGGGCCAACTCGGCATACAAGCTGTGGGACTGGGGTCTGAATGAATTCTCCAAACCTTTTTTTTTAATTTAATAAATCTTTATTGTTCAGATTATTACAATTGTTCCTCCTTTTATCCCCATAGCTCCCCTCCACCCGGCTCTCACCCCACCCTCTGCCCTTAACTGTCCCCACTGTCCTCATCCATAAGTGTACGATTTTTTTCCAGTCTCTTCCCACAACCCCCCCACACCCTTTTCCCCCCAAGAATTGTCAGTCTACTCCCTTTCTATGCCCCTGATTCTATTATATTCACCAGTTTATTCTGTTCATCAGATTTTTTTATTCACTTGTTGAGAGATATGTATTTGTTATTCATAAGTTTTATCTTTATCTTTTTCTTCTTCTTCCTCTTCTTAAAGAATACCTTTCAGCATTTCATATAATACTGGCTTGGTAGTGATGAACCCCTTTAGCTTTTTCTTGTCTGTGAAGCTCTTTATATGATCTTCAATTCTGAATGATAGCTTTGCTGGGTAGAGTAATCTTGGTTGTAGGTTCTTGCTATCCATCACTTTGAATATTTCTTGCCACTCCCATGCTTGTGGGGGGCCTGCATAGTTTCTGTGAGAAATCCACTGACAGTTGTATGGGTGCTCTCTTGTATGTAACTAACTGCTGCTTTTAATTTCTCTCTTTGTCTTTTGCTCTTGGCATTTTAATTATGTGTCTTGGTGTGGTCCTCTTTGGATTCCTTTTGTTTGGGGTTCAGTGTGCTTCCTGGATTTGTAAGTCTATTTCTTTCACCAGGTGGGGGAAGTTTTCAGTCATTATTTCTTCAAATAAGTTTTCAGTATCTTGCTCTCTTGCTTTTTTTGGCAACCCCATAATTTTGATGTTGGTACGCTTGAAGTTGTCCCAGAGGCTCCTTACACTATCTTCATATTTTTTGGTTCTTTTTTCCTTTCCAGTTGAGTGTATTTTGCTTCTTTGTATTTCAAATCTTTGACTTGATTCTTGTGATCCTCTAGTCTGCTGTTAGATCTCTGTATAATATTTTTTATTTCAGTCATTATATGCTTAATTTTTAATTGGTCCTTTTTTTCACATCCTTGAAGGTGTTGCTATATTTATCAGCCTTTTCTAGGAAATTCTTGAAAAACCTTATAACCGTGGTTTTGAACTCTATATTCAGTCATTTGCTTTTCTCCATTTCTTTCATTTGTGATCTGTTTCTTTGTCTCTGCATTTTGGCTGCTTCCCTGAGTTGACAGAGTGGCTTTGTGTGCTAGGTGTCCTACAGGGCCCAGTGGCTTAGCCTCCCCATTTTTCTGAGGTGGACACACTTGGTGCACCCTTTTGTGGGGTGTGTGCACAGCCTTGTTGTAGTTAAGCCTTGATAGTTGTTGGTATCACTGGGAGGAATTTACCTCTAGGAAACTGACTGTGAGGATCAGCTATGTCTTTGCTGGGAGAACTTCTGTGCTTGAGACACCCTTCTGAGACAAGACTTGCAAGAGCTTCTGTGCTCAGCTTGGATGCAGCAGAGTCTCAGGGTGGAGTAGGCAGCATTGGTTTCCCATCAGCCCTGCCCTAATAGGTTCCTGTGTCTCAGTGTCCTGTGGTAATCACTGAAGCACCTCTGAAAGAAAGCCGCCCTGGAGTTCTGCCTGCTGCTAAACAGTCCAGTTTCTCTCAGAATGAGTCTGGGTCCCCAGAGTCTCACTCAGAACTGAAATTCAGTGCAGTCAGGAGCTTTTGTCTCCCTCCTGCATACTCAGTTGCTGATCCTCTCTGCGCACGCGTCTCAGTACCTCTGCCTTCTGCAGCTCTTGTGAGTCTCAGTGTGCTTTTCTCTTCGCTTCTAGTTGTAGAATTTCCACTCAGTCAGCCTTCCTGTGGTTCTGGATGATGTCTGTTTTGTATTTTAGTTATAGTTTTGAAATTGTTGTGTGAGGCAGCAGTTTAGATGTTTACCTATGCTGCCATCTTGGTTTCTCTTCTCCAAACCTTTTCTGATCTGCTTAACCTGGAGCACCAGGAAAATAAAAACTTCTGGGCATGACCTTACTTTTGGGGATGGGAATTATAGAAACACCCATACTTGTCGGGGAGAAAGATAGGATTGGGACTTAGGAGGCCTGGGCTGGAGCCATGGCTTCTCTCCTAATTATCTTTATGATCTTAGACAATTCATACAATTTCTCTGAATGAAAGTTTCCACTTCTATAAGATGTAGATAAAACAAAACCTGCCCACCCTCTGCTATAGTGCTCTTTTGAAGATGAGAACAGATTTTATGAACTACAATATACTATATAGGCATTAATTATTAGAACCATAATATTTCAGTGAGAGTTGTTACTTAGGGAGGGGCAACAAGTTCCCTGAGGCAGACTCAGAGTCCCCAAGTTCAATTTCTCAGAGGATTTTTCTTGGGGGCTGAGGTGGGGCTTTAGAACCCAATTCCCTCAAAGTAAAGGGCCAACTTCATTTCCTAGCCCATACTACTTCGCCTTCAAGGAGGGAGCAATAAAGACCTAGGATTGGGCACAATAGAAAAGGTTCATATGTAGAATCAGATCTAGGGAAAGCAGGATTGGTGATAAAGAGGAAAGTCTCAGAGTGAGGGCTGGGATGTGGCTTTTCCATGTAAGGGGAACCCAGGCAAATTTGCTTCTTAGAGATGTCCCCAGATTCATGTCTTGCTCCTAGGAAGCCGCTGTTTAAAGGGTAGTTGTAGCTGGAAACAGTTTCAAAAAGCCTGAAAAGAGGAGTAAAAATTAAAAAATCCCACAAAAGAGTCTGGCTTCTCTGCAGTTTCTGTTTCTCCCTTGCATAAGAGCTATCCACTTCAGGGGACCATGCAGCTGCTCCAACTTTAAATTTAGACTTGCAAAAGTTAAAAACCGTGCAACCTGATCTGAATAGAAATGCGGTCACAAAGCGTTCAGACAGTCAATGAAAACAGGATTTTCATATTTTAGAAGCCATTTCCTCCACTGCATTGGAAATTCAAATAGAACAGCACGGGGCATGGGAATTGGAAGCAGAATGGGAAACCTACCAGGACAGAAAAGCGAAACAGATAACACCTCGTTTCACTGTCCATCATAAATGAGGAATCGTTAATAAACAGCTCAAATACAAGCAACCCTTCTTTTCTGTTTTAATCTCCAGGAGTAACCAGCAAACTTTCTTAAGAATGCAGGTGAAGCAAAAAAGGGGGGACATCTGTAATACTTTCAACAATAACGATAAATTAAAAAGAACAGAAGTTGGGCAATTTTGGCCCAGCTTTTGTGCTGTTAAATGTTGATGTATTCAAACGTATTCTTGGAAGATGTCTGGAACCCTTTGGTAATTTCAAATCACTTTCCCGTCCACATCTGCTTCCCATTATAAATGTCCTTAGGTTTAATTACTTTTTTCCTATTGTTCACGTTCTCACTGAAAAACAGTTAATATATTTATTTAACTTTATTTCCTCTGGCCTCCCCCCTACCCCTTTTAAATGTGTATGAAATGTGGCTACTACCCAGAAACCCCCAAATGGAGAGGAGTGATTCTTAATGCTGAAAGATCAGTAAAATCACTTTTCCTTTGATTCAGAAAATAGGACTGTCAATTTGGTAGGTGAAAATGTATATTTTGAAATCTGACAAAACGCCAACATATGACATCAAATTGTGGGCCAGGAACACTCCTGCCGCGTGGATCCTCCAGTGACATGTTAGGAATGCATTTGCTGGGAAAGCATTCCACCCAACACAGATCCCTCAAGGTGATTAATTGCCTGATGTGTCTGCGTTGTGCTTTGAACTTGAAAAGCCTAATGTAAATACAAAGTATATCATGATGGAGATGGTGCTGAGGATGCTAATGACAGGATGATAGATCAGAACCTTAGCAAAATGTGACTTAAGCACTTTAACAGAATTCGCTATTTTTTCTTCCTTCTTTTGACACAAGGAAATAGTGTTTGAATCCACGCAGGAATTCACTAGGTTTACTTCCAAATGGCATATTGCTCTACTCCCATTCATAATGATTTTCAGCTTTTCACACAGGGTCCACAAATTATTGTCTCCCAGCTCTGCATCTGTTTCTCCATCTCTTCGGCAGCCATTAACAACAAGAGAAAAGAATCTGTAAAATGATGTAACAGCCTACAGTTATCTCTAACTAGAGTTAATTGGCCACACCTTAAAAGGAGTTCCTTCGGTGGAATATATTGTGCAACCAGATGCTTTGTACCCCTCCTCCTACCTTCCAATCAATTTGGGGCCTAAGGCTGGAGTAATCCATCGTTGACAGATCTGTTTAATGAGCCTGGCTTTGAGCATTCATAGCTGAGGGACTGTGGATTAGGTTTTATCTTATTTCACATCTCGATGAATAATCTGGGAGGAGACTTCAACATGCAAACGGAACGAAATTTGAAGTGTGGAAGAACCTGGGAGACATTGCAGAGAGAGAGGGCACCTTAGAAAGGCCAGCCAGGGCGGAGCAGGTGGGGAGGCCTTGTGTGAGCTGGCCCGCTGGCACTGCTCTGTAGAGAAGCTGTGTGGAGGGTGGGGACCAAGGGACCCAGGGGGCCAGATCATTTCCTGGGGTTGCCACACTGGATCTGAAGGGCCGCAGCTGCATGGCTGCCCAACACAGAGCTCTTTTGCAATGTGTTACTCACTCTTAGTTCATGCCAAATTTGGGGAAATAATCAGAAACATAGGTTTTCCACACGGAGGAGGAAACCGGAATGGAGCACTGCTCGAACAAACCTGGAGGCAGCCCTTCCTTACAGGGCGGGCTGTTGGGAAGTGTTTCATGAACAGGCTTTGCTGTGCACACAGATGGACACCCCTTGCTCTGGCCACCTGAATGAATTCCCCCAGCGGCCAGCCCATAACAGGGCTGCTAGAGCTGTTCCTCTACTGAAGGAGAAACAGCCTACATCTTCCTCCAGTTGAAAGCATTCTCCAAAGGTCTGAAAAGCTTGATCTCTGTATTAGGAATATCTTAACTTGAACCCATTTTTGTGGCATTAGAAGAGGTTGTGTACTAACTTCCTTTCCTTTAGTGATAAAAATGCTTTGGGTCATGCTAAATTAATAAATAAGAAGCCCATTAGACCTGGTCGACTCTCATCCTATAGTGGCCTATAAAAGCAACCTAAACTGTAAGCCTGTAAATGCCTCAAAGTTATAACATCAAAATGATAACCAATTACAGACAGTCAACTAGGCTTTAAGCTCTAGCCCCATGGTTGGCAAATTGCGGCTCACAAGCCACATATGGCTCTTTGGCCCCTTGAGTGTGGCTCTTCCACAAAATACCATGGCCTGGGCGAGTCTATATTGAAGAAGTGGTATTAGGAGAAATTTAAGTTTAAAAAATTTGGCTCTCAAAAGAAATTTCAATCATTGTACTGTTGATATTTGGCTCTGTTGACTAATGAGTTTGCTGACCACTGCTCTAGCCAATCAAATAATTTCCTTTACCGGTTTTTGCAGTTTCTGATGCATCTTTTTCCTGGCTCCTGTTGGTAGAATGCTCCTAACTACTTCAGGTTTAACAATGCTCAATTCCAACTGATTTTTTCCCCCTCAAATGCCTCAGTTTATCTTTTAACTCCTGAGTGTCCCCTACTAGGGATTGAGCCCACAACCCATGCCCTTGACCAGAATCGAATGCAGGACCCTTTAGACCACCAGCCAACACTCTATCCACTGAGCCAAACTGGCTAGGGCCCTAATTATTTTTAAGTGTATAATTGAGTAGTATTAAGTATATTCACATGGTTATGTAATCTACCTCATCTTGCAAAACTAAAACTCTATGCCCATTAAACAACAATCTTCCCTTTCCTCCTAATTATAATAATACTAGAGGCCCGGTGCACAAAATTTATACACGGGGGCATGTGTCCCTCAGCCCAGCCTGCACCCTCTCCAATCTGGGACCCCTCAAAGAATGTGAGTTTCCCTTTTGTCTTGACTTGTATGAAGAGGACTGGTTGGTCTGTCTAAAGTGAAAATGGGATGCGATCACACATGGGATGGCCAATTTATCCTCTGTCATTTCACCTGTTGTTTTCCAGTGGTGATTTATATAAGAAATGAGCATAATCTTAGAGCAGAATAGGAAGTTAGAGATGGGGTCAAAAGTTCTTTTACAAATGGGGAATGCAAGGAGATTTGATTTGACCCAAGTGACCAGAATTCACATGAGTGGAGCTTGAGTGTGAATGGGCCTATGAAGCTCAGTCCAGCCTACCTCCCTGTATGGAATCTCTGAGCTGCCCAATATTTAGATTGCAGAGCAAATGGAAGTCTAATTGAAGTATCCTAGAGAGAGTCACTAGGTAGCATCTGGCTTCTGATTTGTTGGTCATAAGAGTAGGGCTTTTGAAGATTTAGGAATAGTCTTATGCCCTTTGGGATAAAGAAATACTCTAAGTTACCTTTGGAGAACTTTGCTCAGAGGAAATTCTCCTGGAATTTTCATCGATCTGGAAGATAAGAACAAACTGATGAACATGGGAAAAGAGTCAGAGAAAGAAAACTTTCACTGTTATCCCATGATTTTATTTTTATAAAGTATTTCTTAATTACCTGCCAATTTCAAAGCCAGTTCTTTGGCTGGGTGAATAAAGGAAATGTCCATAACATCTGGAAAGATGAAAATGACAAGCAAATTATACTCCCAATGAAATCATTTTGTTGTAGGCTTTAACACATTGGTTAACAATCTCAGTGCATTGTCACAGAAATGATTTGAAGAGTCTTTCACATTCCAATTAGCCACTTCAGAGCAAATTGGAAGATGGCATGGGGGCTGTTAGAAGCAGTAGAAGGGAAAGTATAAAAGAAGTAGACTTTTTCATGTTTTTAAATTTTATTTCAGTTTTAGCATGACTTTTACAGCATATCTGGCAGATTAATATAGCCCTGCTGAAACTTATTCATCATAATATTTATCTGTGATGAGAAAAAGTGGTTGTAGAGTTTAATTTGTTTGAAAGTTGTTTTTTATGTCTCAGAATGAAGGGTATTGGACAAGTATAAATATAAGCATAATTATTTTTTGTTATCCTTTGTTTAAATTCCTGACTTCAAAGGGCATTGATGAAGGAGGAGTTCCTAACACCTAGGAGTTTATGACAGGCCTCTGAAGTACAACTTTTGATAGACCCTAAATAGAAAAAACATGTCTTGCCAAGAAAAATAGAGTTGACCTTTTAAAAATTTTATTTTCTATTAAAATAATGCTAGGACATAGCCTTTTAGTTCTAAAAAATGGCTTAAATTTTGTGAGTTTTATAAGTTTGAAAGCACATGGCCCAGGCTGAGTGGCTTGCATAGGTGAAAGTTAAAAGGAAGTGAAATAGTGGAAAGGGAAGCAAAGGGAAAATAAAAGCAAGTTGAAATCAAAGGGGGGGGGCGTGTGGGTAAAAATGTCAATGGAAAAATAGGAGAGTCCCAATCTTCTTGAATATTTTATAGTGAGCTTTAGAGTAAGCTTGATCACCCAAAGGACACACCACAGGGATTAGTGTTCAAAAATGAACAACAGATGTTGGATGTCAACAAATAATACCCCAGGGATAAAGAGCATTTAGGGTGAAAGAAAGTAAATCACACTGTCAGGTGGTCGTTGGCACTTTGGGTAAATCTTTGATGAGGAACAAGTTTCTTGTGCAGCTCCTAGAGATTCATTGGAGCAACCCAATAGTTTTTCTAGTTAACAGGCTTCTAAGTGAACATAAGAAAAAAATTTGGCAATTGTCACTGACATAACATCTTCTACATATGTCACCGTGCTTTGACATAAGCCTTTCTCTACACGGGATTATAACACTTATTTAATTAAGAAGTGTCTTTGAATAAGTTAGCTCAGGTGGGGAGGAATCATCAGAGCTTCCTCAAAAACATCATCCCGGGCCATCATATTTATAAAGTGGCTGAACTCTACCTTTTTGGTAACATGTAATTGATTTCGTGCTCATCATCTGTCTTGCCCACCAGAAGCTAAACTCCATGAAATTAGGGATGACCTTTGTTTTCTTCATCATAGTGTACTCCGTACTGAGACTAGTGCCTGGCACGAGGTTGGAACTTCAAAATGCATCCAGTGGTATTTCAGACACAATTTAATTTTAGAACGTTAATGAAGAATACATATGTTAAATCACTATGCTAAACAGAGAAAATAGAAGCCAGGCAAAAGAGAAGATAGAAAAGAGAGACAATTCATAATTTGAATTATCCTTCATGTTTCTTGAGAAAGTACAACTCTGAGCAGCTGAGTGCTGACATCTCTGTTCAATCTGGATGTCTTTGAGAAACTTGCATGAAGGAACAAGACAGGCTGGAAGTGCTATCTTTATTTCAGCCAAGGCCAGTGAGCACCAGACAGATATACCCCTCCCCTCATAAAGATGATGGCGAAATGACTCAAGGCAAGAATGTCTACCTTTTGGAGAAAAGGAGCTACTTTAAATTTATCCTGAGTCTTAAGCTCACGGAGATGTTAGCTCTCTCTGATAGGATGGGTGGCAGCCTTGGTTGGCACTGGAGAACTGGTAAGTTGTTTCTAAGTTTAGCTCTAAATTCAGGTGTTGAGATTGTGAAGGCCTGTTGCTTTAGCATTGAGAGTTTGTTGGGCATGAGTCCAGCTTATATTTTTCATAAAGGTAAACCTTTTTCACTTCAAGAAACACCACTTAATCTGAGACTGCCTAGTGTGGTATTCAAAATGTTCTTTTTTTTTTCTTTTTTGGCAAGTGATAATGATGAAAGGAGGTTTAAATCCCTTTATCTGGCCGAGATATATAAAAAACCTGAACCAAAGTCTGAAAAGGGGGTCAGCAGACAAGGCAACAGGAGTCAGGAGGTCCTAATGAAGTGAAAATGTGGAGATAAGAGGAGAGAGCAGCAGCCATAATAGTTTTGTCAGCCTTGGCTAGTAACTTAGTGGTTAGAGCATTGGCCCAAACACAAAAAGGTCTCAGGTTTGATTCCCATCAAGGACATGTACATGGGTTGCAGGTTCAATCCCAGGCCCCAACTGGGCACCTGCAGGAGACAGCCAATCAATGTGTCTCTCTCACATCTATTTTTCTCTCTCCTTTTCCTTCTCCCTCCCTCCCTCCCTCCCTTCCACTCTTTCTAAAAATCAATGGAAAAAATATACTCAGTGAGGATTAACAAACAAAACAAAACAAGTTTTTTCACTCTATGTTCTAGCAGGGAGACAGGTGAGCCTGTAACCAGGTGGGGGAGGGGTGGTACAACTTCTCACATTTGCCCTTTGTAGATCCTATAAAAAGCTGCTTCTTTACCCTGCAATCAGAAAGCCATGGGTTTGACTTTGAGTTATTTTCTTAGCTGTTCCTAGAAGTGCCATGAGAACTTAATAGAAGCAATCCATATGATGAGTGCTTAGCAGAGTTTCTGGAGCATAGTAAAATTTTAGATAATATCACTACCACTACTGCTGTTATTAGTAAGTAGTCTCACTACTACTAAACGCCACCACCAACCCCAAAGCAGACTCATCAATCAGCTTGAGAGCAAGATGAAACATAGGGCCTATGTGTTGGGTGATAGAGGGATCCCAGGAATCCATGGGGTTTGCAGCAGGAGAGAAAATGCAACAGTTTAAAACAAAGAGGGGAAGGGAACCCTGCAGCTGCTCAGCTGAAGGTGTGGGTTGATTGGGTTTAAGGTAAGCAGTGTTATAGGAAAAATCAATGAAAAGTTAAAAGTAAGTAGTTACAATGACAAACATATTAAAAAAATGAATGTATAAATTTATATTGCCAGATTACAAACAGGATCTGTCAAAGAATTTTGTTATAACTATGTCTCTCCCTTTGAGATGCAAATGTCATTGACAGTACTTGAGAGTTCAGCACACCTTGGGTGTAAATTACATGCATAAATCTCTTTCTTCAATCTGGATTAACCAGATTTTAAACTAGCCTCTCTGTCTTGCAGTTCTAAAAATGATAATACAAAGATATTAGTAATGACAGTAATATGCCATTATCTAGCTATTTTAATTTGATTGAAGAAGAGAGCCAGGGGAGAAAGTAATGAATCTTTCATTAAAGAAGAGTGTGGGTGAGATAGGCTGGAACAGGGTGTGTGTCTGTGGTCCCAGAATTCTAGAACCTAATAAATCATTCACTCACTTATCAAACACGGGTGAGCACTGGGAAATGCAGGTGAGAATGGCTCTCAAAACCACAGCCTGTAAAGAGTTTACAGTCTGGTGAGTAATGAAACATGTAAAAACAATTATAATGTGATGTAGGAATTAGGAGCTCAGATAACACGCTATGGGAATCCAGAAAAAAATGCCTAACCTGCATTGTGTGGTCATTGAAGGCTTCCAGAGGAAGAATTGTAGGCTGAATCACCTGAACAGGAATTTTCAGGGTAGATTTAAAGGTGCGGTGAGTGGGGGAGGGATTTTTAGGATAGAAAGTGATCTGTGGAGAGGACATTACCTTCAGAAATCAAGTTAATTCAATGTGGAGGATAGATACCTATGGGGAAATGGCAGACAATGTGGCTAGGCAGGGGCGAGGTCACAAGTGGATTGCCTCAAAACACATTTGGGTTTATCCTATAGCAGGGGAATCAGTTTGACCAGATGATGTTTATAAAGATACCCTAGCACTGACATAGAGACCAGCTTGAAGGGTGTTGAGGCTAAGATGAGGACTCAAGGTAGGAGGCAGAGGTAGAGGGAATGGAGAGGAGGGGAGGGACAGGGCTTGGGCTGTGTGTGGCTGGTGATGATGGGTAATGGGGACAGGAAAGGGCATCTTAGGTAATGTTCTGAATTCTTTTCAGCACTAGGTGAATGGGAATGCCTATCACCAATTTAGAGAATACAAGGCAGATAAGAGTGAGGGGCCTTCCTAAATATATTCCATTTTCTGAATAAAGATCAATAAGAGGATTTTGGATGAAATGCTTGCCCTGTGCTTCACAATTTCCCATTTCCCAGACTTTTTTTTTTTTTCCATTTTCTTCACTGGTAATGTCTCCTTTCCGCCCATGCTTCTATAAATTCAGAGCTATCCATGTTGATCTAACATAAATTCCAACTTTTTCAGAAAGCCTTCTCAGATTCTCCATCAGCCAAAAGTGATGTGTTCAGTGGTGGATTCATGTAGTTCTTTTCTTCTAAGAAGTAGTAGAGGATCATTTTAAGAATGGGGGTTCTGGAGCCAGACTGTGTGGGATTAACTTTTCCTCTATCACATGTGAGCTGTGTGATTTAACTGCTCTCCACTTCTATTTTTTCATCTATTAAGAGAAACTAATATCAACATCTACCTTGCAAATTTATTTGAGTATCAAGTGAGGTCACTCAGATAAAGCAATTTGAATAGTGCCTGGCATATAGTAAGTGTTCTGGTACCAAATCCTTTCTATATTGTATTGCATTATATATAAATATGTAAATGCCCCTGATGTGATAGCTGTCTCCTTGAGGGTATGAATCATTTTTTGAATTCCTTTCAGCATCAATCATAATGCCTCACACAACAAATATTTATTGATCCACTAAGCTATTCTGTACTGTTGTTTTAAAATACAGAGTTTTCTTGTTTAGAACAAGCCACACATTTCAACCTACCTACTTTTTAAAAAAATATATTTTATTGATTTTTTACAGAGAGGAAGGGAGAGAAACAGAGAGCTAGAAACATCAATCAGCTGCGTCCTGCACACCTCCCCTCTGGGGATGTGCCTGCAACCAAGGTACGTGCTCTTGACCGGAATTGAACCTGGGACCTTTCAGTTCGCAGGCCAACGCTCTGTCCACTGAGCCAAACCAGTTTCAGCTCAACCTACCTATTTTCCCTTCCCTGGGGATTGAAGCATTAGCCTAGTGTTTGAAAGAATTAGAGAGTTTATAGTTGATGTTTAAGTCATATTATCATTCATATTTATGGTTTCCTGCTTCTGAATATTTGGTCAGCAATGTAACTATCAATTATCTAATTTTTCTAGTGGGACACATGATCTTCTACATGACTTGGTTTCCAAGAATGACGAAAATTGAGGAATATTTGTCCTTTTCCAAAGAACATTAATATACATTATTTCAGATCTCATAACCTTTTAGTTTTTCTAATTATCTCATTGACATGGGAGGGACTTGCTATACAACTGCCCACCTACATAATAATTGTGTGGCCTAATAATCCCAGGTCATATTTGACCAATTTAATTATGTATGTACATATATACACATACCTATACTAATAAAAGCCTATGTGGTTGTCACGTCCTCTCACTGTGACGCCTTCACGCCACAACAAGTGATCATCAGGAGGCTGCATGCACAGTGGGCGTGTGCAGGTGGGCGGGGCTGCATGTGCACGCTGGTGGGCAGGGGCTTGATGCCCACTATTCCGTGCGGCATGGAGGCAGGGCTCCTGGCTCCAATCTACCTCTTCGAGCAATCCATTGAGGAGCCCGGATGGGTGGGTGGGGCTTACATCTTTAGGGCAATCAATCATGGGGCTTCCACACTGTGAGAGGGCACAGGCCAGGCAGGAGGGACCTACTCCAGTGTATGAATTTTGTGCACCTGGCTTCTAGGACATATATAAACATATATCTATATATATATATCTGTACATGTATATACATTTATACACATACACATATGTGTATACACATAAGTATATGTATATATATAAGTATATGTATATATGTGTGTGTGTGCGTGCACATGTGTATGTGTGTATACACATCTAAGTTTATATACCTAGCCTGTAATTTTTTTTTTTTTTTAGTTTTCTTAGAAATGGATGATAGCCTATCTTATCTGGCTTCAGTATCAGGGTAATGTTAGTTTCATAAGATGAGTTTGGAAGTGATTTTTCCTTTTAAATTTTTTTTGGAAGAGTTTGAGAAGGATTATTAGTAATTTTTTTAATGTGTGGTAACATTCACCAGTGAAAGCATCTGATTCTGGACTTTCATTTGTTGGGAAAATTTTCATTACTGATTCAATTTCCTTGCTCATTATTGGTCTATTCAGATCTTTTATTACTTTATGATTCAGGCTTGATAAGTTATATATTTCTAGGAATTTATTCACTTCTAAGTTGTCTAATTTCCTTTTGGGTAATTTTTTATGGTAGTTTCTTATGATTCTTTGTATTTCTGTGGTATCAGTTGTGGTATCTCTTTTGTTTCTAATTTTATTAATGAGTCAAACTCTTTTTTCAGGCTAACCAAAGGTTTGTCGATTTTGTTTATCTCTTTAAAAACCAAATCTAAGTTTCATTAATCTTTTCTATTATCTTTCTAACTTTATTTATTTTTGCTCTAATCTTTATTTTCTTCCTCCTGCTAACTTTGGGCTTAGTTTGTTATTTTCTTTTCTAGTTGCATTGAGGTGTAAGATTAGGTTGTTTATTTGAGAATGTTCTTTTTTCTTAATGTAGACTTCCTCCCCACCCTCCCCCCCCACCCCAATAGCTTCTCTCTTAGAACTGCTTTTTAGATATGTTGTGTTTTCATTTTCATTTGTCTGAAGACATTCTTTTATTTTACCTACTGGTTGTTTAAGAAGTGTGTTCTTTAATTTCCACATATTTGTGAATTAAAAAAATTTTCTTCTGTTATTGATTTCTAGTTTCATATCATTGTGGTCAGAAAAAATATTTAATATAATTTCAATCTTCTTAAATTTATAAAGACATGTTTTATGACCAAACATATGATCTTATGCTGGAGAATGTTCCATGTGTACTTGAGAATAATGTGTATTTTTTCTGCTGTTGGATGAAGTGTTGTGTAGATGTCTGTTTGATCCATTTGATCTAAATTGTAGTTCTAGTCCATTATTTCTCTTTAAAAAATATATTTTTATTGATTTCAGAGAGAAGGAAGAGGGAGAGAGATAGAAACATCAATGATGAGAGAATCATTGATTACCTGCCTCCTGCATGCCCCACACTGGGGATTGAGCCCGTAATCTGGGCATATGGCCTGACTGGGAATTGAACTGTGACCTCCTGGTTCATAGGTTGATGCTCAATCATTGAGCCACACCAGCTGAGCGAGCCATAGTCCATTATTTCTTTATTGATTTTCTGTCTGGGTGATCTAGATATTCATTGTTGAGAGTGGGGTTCTGAAGTCCTCTACTATTATTGCATTACTGTTTATTCCTGCCTTCAGATCTGTTAGTAATTATTTAATATATTTAGGTGCTCCACTATTGGGTGTGTTTATATTTTAAATTATTATAATCTCTTAATAAAATTACTGCTTTCTTATTACATAATGACTTTCTTTGTCTCCTATTAAAGCTTTTGACTTAGAGTCTGTGTTGTTGTTTTTTTTTGTTTGTTTGTTTTTTCAGATATAAGCGAAGGTACCCCTGCTCTCTTGGTTTCATTTGCATGGAGTATTTTTTTCCATCCATTGACTTATAGCCTATGAGTGTCATTAAAACTTAAATGAATCTCTTGTAAGCTAAAGTTTAAATGACTCACTAGCAAACAACATATAGTTGAGTCTCCTCCTTTTCTTCTTCCTCTTCCTCCTTTTCCTCCTTCTTATCTTTCTTCTTTTATTCATTTAGTACTCTAGTCTTCCATTGAAGAATTTAACCATTTACATTTAGAATAATTATTTCTAGGTAAGGATTTTAGTAACACTATTTTGTTTATTGCTTTTCCCCCTTTTTTTCTTTATTGTGGAAAGTATTACAGATGCCCCCTTTGTTTGTTTTTGCTTGTTTTGTAGCTTCTTCCTCTCTTGCTGTTTATTGTGTGAATTGATGTTTGTTTGCTTTGTGAGCTTTGATTCTTTTCTCTTTATCATTTGTGTTTTAATTGTTTTTACCTTCCTATCTGCCCAAATTCTGCTGTAAAATGTCTGTTGACAGCTTCAACCTCCTTCTTTACTTTAATGGCTGCTATCGGTTTTCAGGCTTAGTGAATATCTGCACTGTACAAATTGTAATGGGTTCTTGGAGTGTGCCCACTTGTTTCTATGGCTTTCACTAGCTACATTGCTCTTGCAATTCTCCACTTACAACCTATGCAACCAGTGACAATACCAGCTTGATTAACTCCAAAGTAGTGGTTCTTTACTGGGAGCTCGTGTCTACCAGGGGGCAGATGACATTATCTGGAGACATTTTTGGTTGTTACAATTGAGTATGGGGAGGGATACTGGCATCTAATGGATGGAGGTCAAGTATTCTGTAAAACATCCTATAATGCACAGGACAGTCCCCATACCCCTACCCCCACCCCAAAAAATAATTATTCAGTCAATATGTAAAAAATTACTGAGATTGAAAACCCTGATCTGAAGTATTCATCTTAGAGCTTACAACTAGAGGGAATATGTAGATAGTTACAGGATTAATAAAAACCACATTATTTGCAATCAATTAGGAAAAACAGTGGGAGCATCTTGAGATGGCAAATAGTAAATGTGCTGTCTTCATAACAACAAGCTTAATTCTTTGTGCTCTACCTGCCTGCTGATTTTTACTTATAAAAATTATATTCATTAGCTCCCCCCTCCCCACTTGTCCCCCAAATCCTGTGAATTTAGTATGGGAGCTATTTTAAATATAAAAAAGCTGAGACATAGAAAATAAGATGACTCTCCTGAGGATCCCAGCCAAACACAGATTTATGGATTTTTATGCAAGGCAAAAAACACAGTGCTGTTCATACAGTTTAACTGGAGCTATCATGGCAGAAAGTAAGGGCAGGAATTAAAGCTGCTGTCACAAAGAAAGGACTCTCCCAGTTCTCTAGTTGGTATTTAAAAATAGGAGAGAAAACGACATAGCTCGAATCTGAGCTAATGCTTGCTGCTTTGTGAATGCTCTTACAGTCATCGCCTTCAAAACAAATTGGCCCTCATCTACAAAGGTTTCTTTTTTTTCACTTTCACAAACTCATTTTTAATGGCTTGTGTGGCATCAGTGGTGCCCCTGAGCTGTAATGAAGCACTCTGCAAGTCACCACACGCGAGTCAGAAATGAATCTCACGGAGAGGAAAGTGCTGGAACGTTAATAGGTTTTAATCCAAGGTAAGCAAACCTATTGAGCCACTACCATTGCTTTGAAAATCTGAATGTCATAAAATTTTCAGCAGTGTTCTCTTGCCTGCAAATAAGTTTTGGTCCAGAGACAACCAAGTAGGGATCAGAAGGGAAAATTCTCAAATGCACATAGCTGCCCAGGAGCACACCTCGCGGAGTTTACAAGCCCCGTCCAGGCCAAACAAAGAAATAATTGATGGAGCGCAAGGGAAACGGGCTTCGTAGGGCAGGCATCTGAAAAGCTTGGAAGTGTAGCACACATCTTGCAATATATTTGAGCCTATCTTCAACATCTTGGGTGGAGAAGGGGTGTTGAAATCTGAGAGTCTCTGTTACATGGATTTCCCCCCTAGGTTTTATTTAAGTGGAAAAGCAGTGTTTGTATATTGCGCTTTATTTCACTAATATGAGCCAATTTACAGAGTGAGATTTAATTGCTAAACATCTGATTTGAAACTTCATTTTGCACAGTACCTTGGCAGCTTTTGACAGATGTTTAACCATCCAGAAAACAACAATCTCTGAGTATGGAAGTAAAACAAATTGGTTTTACACGGGTGAGACTTGTCTGCATTTATGGGAGTCTGGAGATGTATTTTGACTTTTCTTTCTCTAGCTGGTGTGACCATGAAATACAGAAATAGAGTCAGGACCTCACCTTCAGCACCTTTGGGGGACATGGCTGCTGACCTTACTTTCATCATGTTTCTCAGTGCTGTAGTACCTATGGGGGTTTTTCCTCTTCTCTCGGAATGGAAAAACGGTCATAGCACAACATTTTCAATTAAGGTAAATTATAGAATGTTGGGGCTTTGCAAAAGACATCTAAACATTTAGCCATATTTTTAAGTTTGCATTTGGACATCTTTGTAAAGCTTACTCTGCACAAAGCATGGCTCAAAAGGCTTTGCAACTTTATTTAATTCTTATGAAACTTCATTTAAGTACTGCTGTTATTCCTGTTTTAAATGAAGAAACTGAAGAAGAGAGAGGTTAAATAATTTGCTCAAGATCACACAGCTTACAGGAGGCATAAGTAGAATTTGAATCCAGACTGTCTCTGGAGCCTTAGTGTGCTCCTAACGATTCACTTCTCAGAGCAATTAGTATGAATGTTTAATAGTGGTAATTTTAGGGCTCTCCTATTGTATTTCCTTATTATTTAAGGCTTATTAATAATCTGTAGCTAATTACAGCAAAGTCCAATGATTCAGAAAAGTTTTGGTCCCACTCAAGTGTACTCCATGACTCCCTACAGATGTCCCCTTCTTCAGATTTAGCAGCCTTTATCGAATGAAAATGCTGGTCCTACCAATATTTTATGGAACCCAAAGATACAAATGAGTCTTAGAGCATGGCCAGAAGTTCTACTATCCTTAAACATAGTTGGGAGGGTCAGGATAGAGAATAAAACAAAGTTCAATGTGTTCTTCTTAAAACCTACCAAATCATACAAACTTGGGACAGTCACCAGAAGTCCTAATGACTGATTCCCATCTTGTAGCTTTGGAAGGCAGAAGAAATAGAAGGAGGAAAGTAAAAATGGAAATAGTTGAGGATAACACTTTCTCACACTAATGTGCTTATGAATATCCCAGAGGTCTTGTTCATATGCAAATTCTTTTTTGTAGGTCTAGATGTGTCAAAAAATTCTGAATTTCTATTAAACACCTAGGGATTGCTGATGCTACTGGTCCATGTACCATATTTTGAGGCAAGAATCTAGATTAACCAGCAACATCACCATCACTGAGAAGTCTCTCAGTAGAAGTGCCATTCAAGAATGTCTGTTTTCTTTGTAATCATGTCAATAGCCATAAAAGCCTCCCCAACTCCCCGCCCCAGAATGCCACATTCAAAGCTCATTTGCAAAAGTTTGTAAAATCTTCATTTAATAGAAATTATTCGACTCAAATTGTTTCTCCTTTTGGATCAAGCTATAACTCAAACACTTGAGATGTCAGTTCTGATTTTCCTGCAGAACGTGCTACAGTGCTGTCAGCCAAATTGGGATGGTCATCATCTTGCCTCATCCAGAGATGTCAGTGAGTTTGCCTCCAACACCAGCCCTTCTCATCTCAATGCCCAGGTCCCTATGATAACAGAGGATGCAGATCTAACTTCCTCCCTCAACATGATTGGGAGCTGCTCCAAGTGGCAGCTGTGTTGGAGCAGGTTTGGGAAGGACAAGCCTGGGTTAGCAGGGGGCTAGGAAACAGTGGGGACTGAGAACCCACACCAGGGAGGAAAGAGGTAATGAGAAATAGGACCGTGCCAAGGCTTTAGGTCCCCAAAACGTGCTTCATTCTCCAATTAAACTTCACTTACAAAACACAAACTTCAAAGATAAAATCATTATAAGCATTTTAAGACAATGACTGCAGAGCATTAAACCCCAAGTACAAGACCCCTCTGAGCATGGATGCAGTCCTGTGGAAATGCACTGGCTGATACCCATAAACAGGCCCTGACTCTGGAAGTTGTCTGGTATTTTGTGTTGGGGGAATTTATTCAGACCTGTTGTGTTGGGTCTATATGAAAGTCTAAATGTTTATGCTATAAGATAGTCTAAAGCAGTGGTTCTCCAAGTGGAGGCCTAGCTCAGCAGCATCAGCATCACCCAAGAATGTGTTAGAAATGCACATTTTTGGGCTTTACTTCAAATTATGGAGCAGAATTTCAGGAGTGGGAGGAACAGCATCCTGTGGGCTTACTAAGCCCTCCTGCTTTAACAAATTTGATCTAATGGTTCTGATCCGATAGTTCTAAAGCTTTTTGCTGAGGAAGAATTCTTTTAAATCATAAAGTATTGCTGCAGGATTCTCAACAGTTATTTGGAGGTGGTGGAAATGAATTGTGGGTCACATGGGTATTCACTATTCTTGCATGTTTTTTCCAGTAGGAAAGATCTGTTATGGTGGCTGAGAGTTGCAGGGCTCCTGATATTTGTTTGGAGATGCATTTGAGTTGTCAAGTTCCTAATAGCAGGAAGACCTATGTATCGAAGTAAATCAGAGTATGGGTAGAGGGACTGAGAATCTTTAACATCATGACTTCGTGTTTGGTTCAGTTCCAGAGAGATATCAGTTTGAATCCCAGCTCTCCCTCTAACCAGCTGTCAAGACCTCAGAATAATTATCTAATTTCTCTGAGCCCAGGTATCTTCAGCTATAAAATGGAGATAATAATAGTGATACCTACTGGATTGACTGAGCTAATGAGTGGAAGAATTTAGAGTGCCCAACACAAAGTTAGCACTCAACAGATAGGGAGCTATTATACAGGGAATAAAGCCATTGTGTGCTGATCAACTCATATGATATAGTGACATATTTATTAATTTGTTTGGTAGTGATGATTACTTGATATATAAAAGGCTAATATGCAAAGTATCCCCCTGGGAGTTCAATCAGGAGACCAGGAGTTCGATTGCTTGCTATGATGTGTGCTGACCACCAGGGGGTAGCCCCTGTTGGTAGGTTGACTGGTAGCCAGCAGCCGGTAGCCAGGGCAGGGAGGCCCTGGTTAGCAGCTGGAATGCCCTGATCAGCCCTGATCACCAGCCAGGCCAAAGGAGTCTACCCATGCACGAATTTTGTGCACCACGCCTCTAGTTTGATATAAATGGAAACATCCTATTTCCATAGGTCTATGGAGTATAAATTCCCAGATGTGATTATGACAATTCTGTTATCAGATGCTCTTTTCCTTTGTAGAGGGTTTCCAGGATTCCACCTGGCCCACTGGAAGATTAAGTTTTCTTTTCTCCTGAAGGACCAGCAGCTCAGTTCTTTCCTAGCAGTAGCTTACTTTTGTGCCAAGCATACGTGATTGGAATTTCCTAGGCTTTCTTCTTCTTAGCACCCATATATTTTCTAAATCAATGATTTACAAAGTAAAAAAGGATTCCCTTAGGTAAATATTTGCTAGGCAGGTCTATCTTGTCCTGCTTTCTGAGCAGGGGCAAAAACTCTCTTTAAGCCTGGTGTTGAGGAGGATGATGGTGTATCGATTTGCTGCCTGCTACTTGCTCCAGCATCACATCAGTTAGAGGGAGAGTGGAATTATCCCTGCTCAGATATATGTGGGCCTTTCTTTGTGTTTGGGTCTGAAAACCAACTCCAGGCTAATTGTAGTCTTCTTATTGAATAATAAATGAAGATCAAGCTCAGCTCTGAATACAAGCCAACCCGAGTGTGAGTTAAATTTCAAGACCAACAGGCTTTTTCTGCAAATAAACACTGCTTTTAGATTAGTTAAAAATCAAACCAAAAAAAGCAACAAAAAATAACCCAGAGCCTGAATGATTCAACAGTAGAAGCTTACTCTCCTTAGGGACTTTGGGTCCCAGGTGGTGTGCATCTGGATGCCTTTACTGTTGCAGGACTTCTTCTTATGCTAAGGGCTGAAAACTGCACACCCCAGCTCTCCTTGCTATCGATTTTCCTCACACTGATTTACTGTGAGGCCTCTTGGCATCTCTCTACCACTTCTAGCAGCTGAGCGTTGGCCCCAGAGGGTTTTTTAAAAATGAAAACGTGGGGCTTAACTGTGAGAAAACTGCCCCAGGAATTGAAATTGTAGGCACCCCAATGGAGAAAACATGAAGACAAGAGCTATGTGCTGGGCCCGACCAGGGGATGGGATGATGATATGAAGCCTCCACTGAAGTATTTGTTTTAAAGAGAAGAGAAATCAGCCAGCACTCAAATGACTGTTGAAAGTTAACAGAAGCTCTTGTTACTGAAAGATAAAGTGCTTACATGAAATATGTATAAAAGTTGCACTGGGGGAGGAATTCAGAGGGGGCGGGGAGCCACATATTCGAATTTTGGAGAAGACTGGCTGTGCATTGGAGTCTGGTTACAGACATACAGTGAAGGCCTTTGGGGTGAGGTAAACAGAAACAGTTAAAAAAATAAACTTCTAATTTTTTAAAAAAGTATATTTTATTGATTTTTTTTTTTTTACAGAGAGGAAGAGAGAGGGATAGAGAGTTAGAAACATTGTTGAGAGAAACATTGATCAGCTGCCTCCTGCACACTCCCTACTGGGTATGTGCCTGCAACCCCAGTTCATGCCCTTGATTGGAATCGAGCTTGGGACCCTTGAGTCTGCAGGCTAATGCTCTATCCACTGAGCCAAACTGGTTAAGGCTAACCTAATTTTAGAACAATTTTTTACAGAAAAATTGTGTTGATAATTGCAAAGAATTCCCCTATGTCCTACAACTAGTTTTCTGTACTAGTAACACCTTGCATTTCTATGGTACATTTATTATAAATAATAAACTAATATTGAAAAAATAATACTAACTAAAGTCCATACTGTATTCATATTTACTTCATTTTTAACTTAATGTCTTTTTTTCTGTTCCTAGAGCTCATTCATGTTACATTTAGTTGTCTTGTCTCCTAAGACACCTCTGAGTTGTGATTATTGTCCCAAACTTTCCTTGTTTTGGATGACCTTGGCAATTTTGAGACATACTGGCCAGGTATTTAATCTAATGCCACTCAGTGGGGGGATATGATATTTGTCTCATGCTTTTCTCATGACTAGACTGAGGTTATGTATTTTGGGGAGAAGGCCACAGAGAGAAAGTGCTATTTTCATAGCATCATTTCAAGTGTAAATGCTATCCACATGTCTTGTCACTGTTGATGTGACAGGAGCATTTTTTTAAATAGAAGATTGATTGAAATGGAGCAGGTCTCCAGTGTTGGAAGATTTTACCCCCCAAATGTGGCATAGTTCAGTGGAAAGTAAGAGACACATTAACAAGTCATCAATATTAGTGAATCACATCAACACTTATCTGATAATGATTTTTACAAGGGAAATACATATTAGTCTCCTTTCTCAAAAAAAAAAAAGAGGTAAGTGCTAAAAAGCAAGTGAGTGAGAGAAAGAATGAAATATATTTGACCCCAGTTTTGGTTGCAAACTAAGAGTTCCAGTTTCTCAGACCAGTTTCATTGAGATGGCCTGTAAAAATAACTGACGTGTGTGGGAGTAGATCTTGAAGTCAAAAGTCTGGAACTGAGAGACTCCACCATTCAGAAATAAATTACTAAACAATAAGAAAGATTTAGAAGTTTTTCAGATAAGTTCTTACTGCTCTAGGGCAGTGGTTGGCAAACTCATTAGTCAACAGAGCGGCAGTTTGCCGACCACTGCTCCAGGGTATAGATTTTCAGGAAGTAGCAGGACAGTGGTCCGACTCTGTGGCTCACCTATCCAGCAGAGTTTTTGTTTTATTTTTAGTTTTTAAAAAATTTATTGATTTTCGAGAGAGGAAGGGAAAGAGAAAGACACAGAGAGAAAGATAGAAACTGGCTTGCATTCATTAGTTGATTCTTATATGTGCCCTGACTGAGGATCAAATCCATATCGGCAAAATGGTCTAACCCAGTGGTCGGCAAACTGAGGTTCACAAGCCACATGCGGCTTATGTACGAGTTGCCATTTGCCGCTCTGTTGACTAATGAGATTGCCGACCATTGGTCAAACCAGTTATCTACCTGGCCAGGGCCTTGATTTTTAAAAAATAAAAATATTTGTACTTTTGGTATATAAATTCTTCATCTCATTCATCTGTATCAAGGATTTTGTGCATTTTGTACAAGATTTACACTTTCAGGCCCTTGTGCCTCAGAAACTAAGTCTTTGGTTACTTTAGCAAGACTAGTCATTGCTTATCATGGCTGAGTCTCCAAAGTCAAACACTTAAGTAACTGGAGTGAAAATAAGCTTGAAGAACCAAAATGCATTCCTGTTGGTAGCATGGACAACCTTTCAGGTTGCTGAAGGTTACAGATAGGCACCTTCTGTTTGGAGTGGTTGGGGGAGGGATCTGAAAGGATGTGTACTAGTTTTCTAGGGCTGCCATAACAAAGTACTGGAGACTAGATGGCTTACACAACAGAAATTTATTTTCTCACAGTCCTGGAGGCTAAATATCTCAGATCCAGATTTTCTTTCTAATTTATTTATTGATTAAGGTATTATATATGTGTCCTCATCCCTCCATTAACCCTCCTAACACCTCCCCACCACTCATGTCCTCAGCCCCCTGGTGTTCCTGTCCATTGGTTAGGCTTATATGCATGCATACAAGTCCTTTGGTTGATCTCTCCTCCTTACCCCTCCCCTCCCCTATCTTCCCTCTGTGGTTTGACAATCTGATCAATGCCTCTCTGTCTCTGAATCTCTCCCTGTTCATCAGTTTATGATGTTCATTATATTCCTTAAATGAGTGAGATCATGTGGTATTTATCTTTTTCTGACTGGCTTATTTCACTTAGCATAATACTCTCCAGTTCCATCTATGCTGTTGCAAATGTTAAGAGTTCCTTTTTATAGCAGCGTAGTATTCCATTGTATAGATGAACTACAGTTTTTTAATCCACTCATCTGCTGATGGGCACTTAGGCTGTTTCCAAATCCTAGCTATGGTGAATTGTGCAGCTATGAACATAGGGATGCATATATCCTTTCTGATAGGTATTTCTAGCTTCTTGGGGTATATTCCTAGAAGTGGGATCGCAGGGTCAAATGGGAGTTCCATTTTTAGTTTTTTGAGGAAACTTCATACTGTTCTCCACAGTGGCTGCACCAGTTTACATTCTCACCAGCAGTGCACGAGGGTTCCTTTTGTCTCCACATCCTCTCCAGCACTTGTCATTTGTTGATTTGTTGATGATAGCCATTCTGACAGGTGTGAGATGGAACCACATTGTCGTTTTGATTCTCATCTCTTGGATTTTTTGTGACTTTGAATATATTTTAATATGTTTCTTGGCCTTTCTTCTGTCCTCCTTCGAAAAGTTTCTGTTTAGGTCCGTTGCCCATTTTTTGATTGGATTGTTTATCTTCCTTTTGTTAAGCTGTATGAGTTCCCTGTAAATGTTGGAGATTAAACCCTTATTGGTGATGACATTGGCAAATATGTTCTCCCATGCAGTTTCTTATTGTTTTGCTGGTGGTTTCTTTTGCAGTGTAAAAGCTTTTTATTTTGATGTAGTTCTATTTGTTTATTTTCTCTTTAGTTTCCATTGCCCTAGGAGAAGTATCGGTGAAGAAATTGCTTCGGCATATGTCTGAGATTTTGCTCCCTGTGGATTCCTCTAGTATTTTTATAGTTCCCTGTCTTATGTTTAAGTCCTTTATCCATTTTGAGTTTATTTTTATGTATGGTGTAAGTTGGTGGTCTAGTTTCATTTTTTTGCATATATCTATCTGTCCAATTTTCCCAACACCATTTGTTGAAGAGACTGTCTTGACTCCATTGTATGTTCATGTCCCCTTTGTCAAATATAAATTGAGCATAGTGGTTTAGGTCAATTTCTGGGTTCTCTATTCTATTCCATTGGTCTTTATGCCAGTTCTTGTGCCAGTATCAGACTGTTTTGAGAACAGTAGCTTTGTAATACAGCTTGAAATCTGGTATTGAGATTCCACCTACTTTGTTCTTCTTTTTCAGGATTGCTGTAGCTATTCGAGGTCTTTTATTATTCCAGATGAATTTTTGGAGAGTTCTTTCTAGGTCTGTGAAATATGCCATTGGTATTTTAATGAGGAGTGCATTTAATCTATAGATTGCTTTGGGTAGTATGGACATTTTGATGATGTTGATTCTTCCAGTCCATGAACATAAGTCTAATAATTTTTTGATGGAATCTTTTTTTAAATTTCTTTATTGATTAAGGTATTACAAATTTATCCTCATCCCCCCCATTGCCTTCCCACCTGCCCCCATTCGTGCCCCCACCCCTATGTTGTCTGTGACCACTGGTTAGGATTATATGCATGCATACAAGTCCTTTTGTTGATCTCTCCTCCTTACCCCTACCATCCCCCACCTTCCCTCTGAGGTTTGACAGTCTGGTCGATGCTTCCCTGTCTCCAGACCTGCTTTTGTTCATCAGTTTATGTTGTTCATTATTTCCCATAGATGAGTGAGATCATGGGATATTTGTCTTTCTCTGACTGACTTATTTCACTTAGCATAATGCTTTCCAGTTCCATCCATGTTGTTGCATGGTAGGAATTCTTTTTTTAGTGCAGCATAGTATTCCATTGTTTAGATGTACCACAGTTTTTTATTTTTATTTATTCATTTATTTTTTGATTTAATAAATCTTTATTGTTTAGATTATTACAATTGTTTCTGTTTTTCCCCCTGATAGCTCCCCTCCACCTGGCTCCCACCACTCCCTCTGCTCTTACCTCCCCTCCATTGTCCTCATCCATAGGTGAATGATTTTTGTCCAGTCTCTCCCTGCAATCCCCTTATCCCTTTCCTCCTGAGAATTGACAGTTGACTCCCTTTCTATACTCCTGATTCTATTATATTCACCAGTTTATTCTGTTCATCAGATTTTTAATTCACTTGATTTTTAGATTCACTTGTTGATAGGTATGTATTTGTTGTTCATGATTTTTATCTTTACCTTTTTCTTCTTTTTCCTCTTCTTAAAGAGTACCTTTCAGCATTTCATATAATACTGGTTTGGTGGTGATGAACTACTTTAGCCTTTTCTTATCTGTGAAGCTCTTTATTTGCCCTTCAATTCTGAATGATAGCTTTGCTGGGTAGAGTAATCTTGATTGTAGGTTTTTGCTATTCATCACGTTGAATATTTCTTGCCACTCACATCTGGCCTGCACAGTTTCTGTTGAGAAATCTGCTGACAGTCATATAGGTGCTCCCTTGTAGGTAATTAACTGTTTTTCTCTTGCTGGTTTTAATATTCTCTCTTTGTCTTTTGCTCTTGGTATTTTAATTATGATGTGTCTTGGTGTGGTCCTCTTTGGATTCCTTTTGTTTGGGGTTCTGTGCACTTCCTGGACTTGTGAGTCTATTTCTTTCACTAGGTGGGGGAAGTTTTCTGTCATTATTTCTTCAAATAGGTTTTCAGTATCTTGTTCTCTCTCTTCTTCTGGCACCCCCATAATTTTGATGTTGGTATGCTTGAAGTTGTCCCAGAGGCTCCTTACACTATCTTCATATTTTTTGGTTCTTTTTTCTTTTCCAGTCGAGTGTTTTCTGCTTCTTTGTATTTCAAATCTTTGATTTGATTCTTACATTTCTCTAGTCTGCTGTTAGGTCTTTATATAATAATTTTTATTTCAGTCAATGTTTTTGTTTAATTTCTAGTTGGTCCTTTTTCATCTCCTCTTGGATCTCGCTACATTTATCCATCTTTTCTAGGAAATTCTTGAAAAACCTTATAACCATGGTTTTGAACTCTATATGCAGTTGTTTCTCTTTCTCCATTTCTTTCATTTGTGATCTGTGCCTTTGTGTCTGTATTTTCACTGCTTCCCTGCATTGGTAGAGTAGCTTTGTGTGCTAGGTGTTCTATATGGCCCAGTAGCTCTGCCTCCCCAGTTACCTGAGGTGAGCTCTCTTGGTGCACCCCTTTGTGGACTGTGTGTACAACCTTGTTGTAGTTAAGTCTTGATTGTTGTTGGTATCACTGGGAGGAATTTACCTCCAAGCCAATTGGTTGTGAGGATCAGCTGTGTCTATGCTGGGAGAATTTCTGTGGTGGAGTCAGTCTTATAATTCAAGACTTGCAAAATTCTCTGTGTTCAGCTTGGATAAGGCAGAGTCTCAGGGCTGAGCAGAAACAGCCTTGGCTTCCCATCAGTCCTGCCCTACGTGGCCCCTGGGTCTCAGTGTCCCTTGGTAATCACTGCAGCCCTCTCTGCTCATGCTTACATGCTTCCAGATCTCTGACTTTCATGGGTCCCTTGAGTTTCCGTGTGCTCTGGGGACCCATATGAGTCTGGGTGCTCAGGGTCTCTCCAGAAATTAGGGTTCAATGCAGTTGGAACTGGATTTCAGCACACTTGAAAGGTTCTGTCTTCCTTCCACTAGAGAAAGCCAAGGGCAAAATCAGCAGTCAGTCCTCTCTGTGCACACTTGCACGTGCCTCCAGACCTCTGCCTTTTGTGACTCCTGTAAGTTTCCATGCACTCCTCCCTTTTCACGACAGTCCAGACTCCCCCCATATGAGTCCCACCGAGAACTGGGGCTCAGTGTAGTCAGAACTGGGGTTCAGTGTAGTAGGGAGTTTCCATATTTCTCCTGCTAGAGGAAGCCAGCCAGGCACTCAGTCGCCCATCTTCTCCATGTACATGTCTCCATATCTCAGCTTTTTGCAGCTCCTCTGAGTCTCCATGAGCCCCTCTCTTTACATCTAGTTATAGAACTTCTACTTAGCCAGCTTTCCTGTGATTCTGGATGATGTCTGTTTTGTTTTTTAGCTGTAATTTTGAAATTGTTGTGCGAGGCAGTAGTTTAGGTATTCACCTATGCCATCATCTTGGTTTCTCCCTCTGTACCACAGTTTTTTAATCCACTCATCTGCTGATGGACATTTAGGCTGTTTCCAGATCTTAGTTATGGTAAATTATGCTGCTATGAACAGAGGGGTGCAATTTAGGGTTTTCACTGTACAGTATCATGTCATCTGTAAATAAGGACAGTTTTATTTCTTTTCTGATTTGGATGCCTTTTATTTCTTCTTCTTGTCTAATTGCAATGGCTAGTACTTCCTGTACTATGTTGAACGGAAGTGATGAAAGTGGGCTTCCCTGTCTTGTTCCTGTTCTTAGGGTAAATGGTTTTAGTTTTTGCACATTGAGTATGATATTGGCTGTGGGTTTGTCCTATATGGCTTTTATAGAAGTATGATCTTTCTATTCCCACCCAAAAATGGGTGTTTAATTTTGTCAAATGCTTTTTCTGCATCAATTGATATGACTGTGATTTTTCTCACTCAATTTGTTTATGTGATATATCACATTTATTGATTTGCAGATATTGTACTATCCTTGCATCCCTGGGATAAATCCTGCTTGGTCATGGTGAATGATCTTTCTGATGTGCTGCTGGATCTGATTTACTAGAATTTTGTTGAGGATTTTGGCATCTATGTACATGAGGGATATTGACATGTAATTATCTTTCATTGTGTTGTCTTTATCTGGTTTTGGTATTAGGGTGATGCTGGCTTCACAGAATGAGCTTGGAAGTGTTCTTTCCTCTTGAATTTTTTGGAATAGTCTGAGGAGGATATGTTTTAGTTTTTCCTTGAATGTTTGGTAAAACTCCCCTGTGAAGCAGTTTGGCTCCCAGCTTTTGTTTGCTGGAAGCTTTTTGATGACTGCTTCAATTTCTTCCATAGTTATCAGCTTATTGAGATGTTTAGATTCTTCCTGATTGAGTTTTGGAAGGTTGTATTTTTCTAGGAATATGTTCATTTCCTCCAGGTTGTCTAGTTTGTTGGAAGAGTTGTTTATAGTATTTTTTAACAATCCTCTGTATTTCTGTAGGGTCTGTTATTATTTCACCTCTATCATTTCTGATTTTGTTTATTTGGGTCCTCTCTTTTTGCTTCCTGTAAGCCTAGCTTTGTTTATCCTTTCAAAGAATAAGTTCTTGATCTTCATTGATCTTTTGTATTGTTTTTTTGGTCTCTATGTCATTTTTTTCTGCTCTGATCTTTATTATCTCCTTCCTTCTGCTCACTCTGGGCTTTTCATGTTGCTCTCTTTCTAATTCTTTGAGTTGTTGAGTTAGATGATTTATTACCACTTTTTCTTCTTTTTTTTTTTCTTTTTGAGGTAGGCCTGTAGAGCTATAAACTTCCCTTTCAGGACTGCTTTCATTGTATCCCATAGATTTTGGATTGTTGTGTTTTTGTTGTCATTTGTTTCCAGGATGTTTTTAATTTCTTCTTTAATGTCATTGGCAACCCAGTCATTATTTGCATGCTATTCAGCTTCCAAATGTTTGAGATTTTTGGGTTGTTTTTATTGTAGTTTATTTCTAATTTTATGGCATTGTGATCTGAGGAGACGCTTGGTATGATTTCAATCTTCTTGAGTTTCAATCTTCTTGAGACTTTATTTGTGATCCAATATGTGGTCTATTTTTGGAAATGTCCCATGTACATTTGAGAAGAATGTATATTCCATAGGTTTGGGGTGAAATGTTCTGAAGATGTCATTTAAGTCCATCTGATCTAGTGAGTCATTTAGGATTGCTGTATCTTTGCTGATTTTTTGTCTAGAGGATTTATCCAGTGATGTCAATGGTGTGTCAAAGTCCCCTACTATGATTGTATTGTTGTCAATCTCTCCCTTGATATCTTCCAGGAGTTTTGTTATGTATTTGGATGCTCCTGCATTGGGTATATATATGTTTTTCAGAGTTATATCCTGTATTGATCCCTTTAGCATTACGAAGTGGTCTTCCTTATTTCTTATTATGGCCTTCACTTTGGTGTCTATTTTGTTAGATGTAAGTATTGCTACCTCAGCTTTTTTTTCATTTCCATTTGCCTGAAAAATATTTTTCCATCCCTCCACTTTCAGTCTGTGTGAGTCCCTTGTTCTGAAATGTGTCTCTTATAGACAGCATATATATGGGTCATTTTTTTTTATCCATTCAGTCACTCAGTGTCTTTTGATTGGAGTATTTAGTTCATTTACATTTAAAGTTATTATTGTAAGGTACTTGTATCCATTTTTATTTTTTGAGGCTGTGTTCCTTCTTATCTTTTCATTTCTTCTTTTTACAGCATTCCCTTTAGCATTTCTTGCATTGCTGGTTTGGTGGCGATAAACTCCCGTAGCCCTTTTTTTTGTCTGCAAAGCTCCTGATTCCCCCTTCAATTTTGATTGATAGTCTTGCTGGATAGAGTATTCTTGGATTCAGTCCTTTGCTTTGCAACACTTTATATACCTCCATCCATTCCCTTCTAGCTTGATGTGTTTCTGTTGAGAAATCATTTGATAATATGATGAGGGATCCTTTGTAGGTAACTCTCTGTCTCTCTCTTGCCACCTTTAACACACTATCTTTTTCATTAATATTTGTCATTGAAATTATGACATGTCTTGGTGTGGGTCTTTTGGGATTGATCTTGCTTGAGACTCTCTGTACTTGTGTAACTTTTTTCTTCCCCATATCCAGGAAGTTTTCTGTCATTATTTCTTCAAATAGATTTTCTCATCCTTGTTCCTCTTCTTGTTCTTCTGGCAGCCCTACTATATGAATGTTACTTCATTTCATGTTGTCCCAAAGCTCCCTTAGGCTCTCCTGCTTTTTAATTTTTTTCTCCAGTTGCTGTTCAGATTGAGCTTGTTTCTCTACCTTATCTTCTAACTCACTAATTCAGTTCTTTGCTTCTTATAGTCTACTGTTGAAAATTTCCATAGTGTTTTTGATTGTAGCTATATCACTTTTCATTCTTACATAGGTTGTTGATTTTCTCATTCATCTGATGTATGAATTGCACGACCATTACTCTGAATTCTTGTTCGGTCATGTTGCATGCTTCAATTTTACTAATTTCCTTTCTTGGCAACTCCTCATTTTCTTTCCTCTGGAAACTGTGTCACCCCTTCATTCTGACTATCACCAGAAGGCTCAAACTTCAAGTTGTGTGGAACTGGACCATGTGCCATGGGAGTTTCACACCACCTGAGTATCACTGAAGTGCTCTGACACTGAGATGTGTGGCTGCCATGGATTGGTGGGAACCAGGCTCACCCAGGGTCAGTGTTACCAGCATTCAGTGTGGTGTCATATGCGCATCTAGAATCAGGGACACCGCCTGCACCGTGCTGTTGGCATGTGCCAAAAATCAGAGTCCCCTAGCATGTGCCAGGAATCAGCATTCCTCTGTGTCTGTACCAAGAATCAAGTATCAGAGTCTCTGTTGCCTCATGCAGCTTCTCTCTGAAAATCAGGGTCCCTGTGTGTGCATGCACCAAGAATTGGAGTCACTGGCTCTTAGTGTGAATGCAAGGTGAGTCAGGGACCCCAGACGCATGCGACAAGAAACAGTCAAGTCAGTGATGCTTTGTGCTGCCTCTTGCCAGGAGAATCTGGGTCCCAGTCACCATGGGGGACTGGGTTGCATAATAGCACGGTGGTGTGCCTGTGCTGCAGAAAACAGACTTCCGTGTGCGCTTGCTCAGAGCAAAGTCAGGTGGCACTGCCACCCTGCCTGAAATTTGGGTTTGGTTGCCTGATTGGGTTGCGGGGAGAAGATTCCATGTCTCTGTGCGTGCCAAGCTCAAATTTCCATAGTGGTGCTGCGGCCTGTGCACACGGTCCCAAGCTCAAATTCCCATAGGTGCGGGTCTATCAATTACTATGGCACTATCCATGAGCCTGTGGGAGGGGGATAGGCTTCTTGACTCACAGAAATCTGCATCCAGAATGTCTGGATTCTTATTGTCTGTTGATCTGAAGCTGTGGTTGCAGGTCTCTGTCCCCAGTAGCTGCAGGGTCCTGGTTTGCGTCTTAGACCCGACTGGGTGCTAAGGCCAGGATCTTAGTCTTAAGCAGTTCTGTTTCTTAAGAGGGCATGGTCTCTGTGCCCGCACTGGCCGCCCAGAAATGTCTGCTTTGTGCCTGCAGAGCTCCGCCATCTAAGCCTGCCAGGTTTGACAGCCCCTTGAAAGACTTGAAGAATCTAACTGTCCCTAGCTCATACACACACACACACACACACACACACACACACACACACCACATCAACACACTCCTCTATCGCTCTGTCACACTCTCTCACACTTTCTCCCTCCCTACCTTTTTGCCAGATGGCAATCTTTTCTCCTCTGAGATCCACGTTTCATCATGATCATTTCTTCTAAGGTCATTTCTCCTCTGCTGGCAGATGGCCATCTTCTCCCTCTGTCTTTACATGGGCTTTTAAAAAAATCCTCACCTGAGGATATGCTTATTGATATTAGAAAGAGGGGAAAGGAGAGTGAGAGAGAAAGAAACATCGATATGATAGACAAACATAGATCAGTTCCTCCTCTATACACCCCAACCGGGATTGAAACTGCAGCCTAGGTAAGTGCCGTGAGTGGAAATCGAATCCCAAACTTTTCAGTATATGGGATGATGTTCCAACCAACTGAGCCACACTGGCCAGGGCTTTACATGGTCCTTCTCTGTGCCTGTCTGCATTCTAATCACCTCTTCTTGTAAGGAGACCAGCCATATTGGATCAGGATCCACCCTCAATCAGCTTTAATTATCTTTTAAAATAAAGCCCTATTTCCAAATACAGTCATATTCCAAGGTACTGGAGTTAGGACTGCAACAGCCAAATTTTAGAGGGAAACAATTCAGCTCATAAAGGGTAGAGGATTTGATAAAGTGCATGCATCTACCCTCTGGCCTGGGTTTCAAGAAGTTGGGGATGACTGACATTTGATGCAAGGGGATTATAACAATGCAGAAAAATGTGAGAGGGAGCACTTCACGTGGAGAAAAACGTGCTGTGTAATAAGGCTTTGTCGGCAGCCCATTTCCGGAAGTTACCTGTGGTGTTTGCACAGCTGTTCTGTCATTGTCCACATGGTCAGCCTGAAGGCTGATTTCCTGGTGAATTTTCACCTAATTTCCTTTGCATCTGCCTTACAAGTGACAGTTTCATTCTTGCACTTGAAAAAAATGCATCAGCCAGAATACTGGTTTATTAATTTACAATGAGGAATAGAATCATCTAGTAGACTGGATACTCCAGCTCCTTGACCAGCATGTGCTTTCCCTGCAGGCAAATCTAAGCAGGAAGCCAAATTATCTTCAGAGGGCAGCTCGGGGAGCATGGAATCAGGCCAGGGGACTTAGTTATGAGATTTGGCATTGCTATTTTTAGGCTAAGCAGCACTGAGCAGCATAGCCTCGCTGCATGGGGCTGGCTGCCTCTGCCCTTGCTATTCCCTCTGACTTTCCATTGTCCCCTCTGGTGAACAGCTCATCAAGCAGGACCCAGCTCAGCCCTCTCCTCTTCTGAAAAGCCTTTCATTCCTCAGGCAGAGGCGGGTCCTCTTCTTCCTCAGCCCTGGAGCATTTTATGCTAAGTGTGTATTTTGTATTCTATACTGTGGTTGTTTATTTACTCACCTGTCTCTTCTTTGAGCGCTGAGAAACTTGGGTGAAGGGACTTTTTATTGTGTGCAGCACATAGTAAATCGTCAGTGTTCAATAAATACTTGAATAATTAATAGAATTAATAATGATGGTCACTTACATGATGCTAGGGATTTTTATTTTTGATTTATAATTTTAAAACACTTTCCAATAAATTGTTCATAAAGCATGACCTTTACACTAATGGCTGTGAAGTGAGAGAGGCAGATGAAAACTGCTTACAAGTTAAATGATTTATCGAACTCGCAATAAATGCGCTTTCCACCAAGCCTATTTGTCTTTGGGACTGATTCTTGTCTTTCTCCTGCCCTCCCATGCCTTCTACCTACTTCCTTAGTTTGCTTCTTCTCCAGTCCTTAGGATCGCAAGGCCCTCTGAGAATGCATGAAATTCTCCTTTCGAAGGCACCTTCCCAGTCCTGTCTTACTGGGGAGAGTTCTGTTCTCCAGGATCCTTCTCATCTCCCTTCCAATTTCCAGGTCAAACGCCCATTCCCTCAGAAATCCAGTCTTAAGAAGAAAGCAATGTGACTAAATTTAATTTACACTAATATAGTAATAACCTCCTAGGGGTGTTTGCATTTTAAGATTTCAAGAGTAGCACAGTTTTGGAAGCTGGCTACATCTTACCATCTCTCTCTCTCTCTCTCTCTCTCTCTCTTTCTCCTTTTCCCTTTATAAATCTGTTTATATACTTGTCCTGTGTGTTTGTGTTAACTATACTTGGAAAAATTTCCTGGGCCTTTAGAAGCTATTTCTTTCCTTATTTTTAAAGGAAATTTCCATACCTTGCAGCCCAGATGCTACCACGAATGAGTTCTTCAGATGATTAGCAACTAGTCATTATAACCTTTGGGGAGACACAACATTTCATGGATGAGTCATTAGTTCTGTGCCCAGAGAACAAATCTGAAGGACCTTTTCATATCTTATAATTAAATACATTCTGCAGCTTGAAGATAAACATGCTGATCTGACAGTGAGTTAAGGAGGTTTATCAGCATTTGTGCACCTGCAGTGTTACACTAAAAGACATGACTTCATTAAAACTCACTGTGCTTGTGAGAACAATGAGGAATGGTCGTAGGTGTAGAAAAGAAAGGCACTACTAGACGGCAGTTTTAAGCTCATCTTTGAAGGGATGAACTCATTCTATCCGACATGTCCAGCTGTGCAAACAGCAGCACCGAGTGAGCTGCAGTTAGCTGTACTAATACATAGGCTTAGAACAGAGGCTGAGCCACATATAAATGATGTGAATGCTTAATATACTTGAATGCTATGAATGTTGCACAGAGGGGGAATGAGAGCCCCAGAAGTGACAGAAGCTATTTTGCTAACTGTCATGAAAGGAGATTGTATTTTCAGGGCCTTCTAGGAACATTGCTCTTGCCAGAGACTTTGCCTTTTGAGGCCAATGTTTCCTAGGGTGAAAAAACAATACAAAACATCAATCCCTGAAAAAAACTCCACAGGGAGATAACAAGGGTTGCCTCAGTTACCATTGTTCTCTCATGAAATCTCAGAATGAGGAAACTGTGTGTGTGTGTGTGTGTGTGTGTGTGTGTGTGTGTGTGTGTGTGTGTAGGTATGAATTCACCTGTATACCATCTCAGGCTACAGAAAAGGTAGGTGGTGAGGTCCAGGGGAGCATAAGCGGTGAGAAACTAAGAGTTGAGGGCCTGGGCTAGAAGACCCAGTCATGAAAGGCACTACTAGAAAGTAGATTGAATGGAGCAGAATTCAGATTCTAGAAGTCTTGGCAGTAGATAGCAGGGTTCAAGAGCAAGACAGACCTTAACACTGTGCCTGTTTCATCTGAGGATGTGTTTGTAGGCAGAAAGGGATCCTTTACATACTGCTTACCCTTGGTGGGAACTGTGGATAGTCTGAGCTGAGCCCTTTCCTGGAGCAGATGGAAAGGAGAGTATAGTGGATGGAACCTAGCAAGTCCCAAATATCTTTAGACTCATCCCCCACCTGCCTGGCAGTTCCATAGAAAGGAGAATCAAGGATTCTCTTTTACTTCCCCAAGACCTCAAAATACAAGTTACCTTTGAAACTTTTCTGAGTAACATAGACTATGTTTGGGTTGATTTCTCTATTAGTCCTGGGAGCTGAATGTTATTCTTAACCTCTTGGAGAGGTGTTCTGAAACAATACTCTTCCACATCTGATTTACACAGTAGAAGGTACACAGCCAGCATCTTTAATACAATATGCCAGTACATAAGCGATCTGAGGAGACCAGGAGTGCCTCTGAGAATTTCACTGCAGCCTGTAATTACACTTCTCCTTACTTCAGTCATGTTTTACAAAAATTACATCACCTCTTTGTCCTTGACCAAAGGTATGGTGAGAAGTAAAGCAGTCTGTTTTTAAAGAAAGTTTACTTACATAAAACATGAGTGTGAGATAGAGTCCAGGATAAGACAAAAGATACAATTCCATGTTGCAAATGATCACAGTAGTCTGTTTTTAAAAAAATATATTTTGTTAATTTTTTACAGAGAGGAAGGGAGAGGGAAAGAGGGTTAGAAACATCGATGAGAGAGAGACATCAATCAACTGCCTCTTACACAACCCCTACTGGGGATGTGCCCGCAACCAAGATACATGCCCTTGACCGGAATCGAACCTGGCACCTTTCAGTCCACAGACCGAGGCTCTATCCACTGAGCCAAACTGGTTTCAGCTGATCAGAATAATCTTTGATCTCATGCCCTCACCCCCCTGGTGTCTGTGTCCATTGGTTAGACTTATATGAATGCATACAAGTCCTTTGGTTGATATCTCACAGTGGTCTTTTGAGAAATCTGGGTAAACTTTCTTGAGTAACATCATATATGCATAGTTGATGTCTAGATAAATTATAACCTCCTTTAAGAATGTCATTTGCTTCTTCTCTATCCCTATCAACGTAACACAATGCTCAGCATGGTGTATAAATACAGACAACTAGCACAATACTTAAATATGTTCATGAATTTTTTTGAATCACATTACACTTAGGCAATTCCCTTGGCAATTTATTTAGGCTTATCCATTTCATGCATTGCAGGTCATGTAGCTCAAGATTTATTGGCATGTTGGTCAATAAGTTGTTGAAGTTTATCTTTATTTAATGAATTATCAGCAAGGGAGCCACAGATGACAAGTGTTCAATTTTCAGAAATCTCTTGCCCGATTCGCCTCTCTTCCTTTTGCTTTCCTAATTATTGATTTAACTTACGAGCCCCTCCTCCCAATTCTTCAGCCAGCACCCTTGGGAGTTCATTCTTTTAAGAATGTCCTCATTAGAGTCAATAATTCACCATGGCATATTATATAGTGCCTGAATATCTATAAAGCTGTTCTTTCATGTTGTACATCATGGGGTACTCAAGTAATTAATTTGACCAGCTATGAAGAACAATACCTCCTATTGTGAGTGCGATTAATGTACTATCCACAGAGGCACATGTATAGACGTGGCTGGGAGACAAACTTATGTCAGTTTCTGGAGAGAATGTTCATGTTGGAGTCAGGTAGCTCTGTTCTTGGACCTATTTGGGAACATAAAATAAAGTATGACTGTAACTTGGTATTAGTCAAATTGACTGAAATCCTTTCTTTGGGAGTTTCTTCTTTACTTATTCATATTTTTAACAGTAAAAAAACTCTTCAAGTAGTTTAGTCAGAGTCATTAAAAATGGTTGCTTGAAACACAGCATTCCAAGGACATAATACTTAGACCCAGAAGAAACCCCAGTGTTCCAGTTTTAAAAATAGATATTTGTGTGACAATTAAAAGATTTTAAATTAATTTATATTAATGAAGACTATTCATACCCAAATTTTGCTACCTAAAAAAAGGTAATAACAATTTGCACATGAGCAGTTTCCCTATTGCTAAGTGAAAATCCAGACTCCAATTTAGTTTGTAGCAAATGAGTCATAATTTAGATTAGATAAATAAAAAAGTATCTTTCTTCAAAAATATATTTTTATTGACTTCATAGAGGAAAGGAGGGGGAGAGAGAGATAGAAATGTCAATGATGAGAGAGAGAACCATTAATTGGCCTCCTCCTGCATGCCTCACACTGGGGATCCAGCTGCAGCCCAGGCATGTGCCCAGACTGGGATGGAATGATGACCAGGATCCTGGTTCAGAGGTCGATGCTCAACCACTGGGCCGCACAGGCCAGACTAAAAAAGTATCTTTTAAAGTTCTGTGGTAGAATTAAGAGTCAGGGCTCCTAGATCCAAATTCTAGTTCTGCCAGTAGCTAACTAGATGGATTTGGGTAAGTCACTTAAGTTACTTATTCTTAGGTTCCTCAGGTCTACAAAATAGAGAATAGTTCCTTCCAGTGCTAGTATTCTATATTTCCATTTATGATCATCACTTAGGCCTCCAACGAATGAGTCACTTACTCAGTTGAAATAGAAAAATTCAATGGCCATCATTTTCTTTCTTGAATAAATCCTTGCGGCAGGAAATATTTATGGAACCAAGAGATGAATGAATTATTGTCAAAATATGTATATGTCCTTGCCTAAGATGGTTTCCAGGCTGAAATTTTTGGTTTATTGGAAAGTAACTTAGGACACCCAAACCAGAATATAGAGCTATTCATTTCCAGATCACAGTGTAAAAAATTCTATTGGAAAGCTGAGAGCAATTCTTTTAAAATATATTTTCCAGCTTTATTGAGATATAATTAACATATGACATTGGGTAAATTTATAGTATGTAAACTGCTGATTTGCTGCACTTATATATTTCAAAATGATTATCACTATAGTGTTAACGAATACCTCTAATCACCTCACATAATTACCAATGTTTTTTTTTTTTTTGTAGTGAGAACATTTAAGATTTACTCTAGCAACTTTCAAGTATATTAATTAGAGTCACTGTGCTGTACATTTGATCCCTAGAACTTATCTTATAAATGGAAGTAATACCTTTGACCAACATATCCCCACTTCCCCCACCCTCAGTTTCTGGTAACCACCATTCACTCTCATGAGTTGACTTCTTTAGATTTCACATCAAATTATATCATACAATATTTGTTTTTGTTTGATTTATTTCACTTAATATAATGCCCTCAAGTTTCATACATGTTGTCACAAATGACATGATTTTCTCCTTGCTCATGATGTAATAATATAATATTTCATCATATACATATATATCACATCCTTATCCATTCATCCATTGACAGACATGCAGGTTTTTCTATGTTTTGGCTATCATGAATAATTTTGCCATGAAAATGGGAGCACAGATCTTTTAGAAATACCATTTTCATTTCTTTTGGAAATATACTCAGAAGAAGGACTGATGGATCCGATGGTAGTTCCATTTTTAATTTTTTGATGAGGATCTCACTAGTGGCTGTGCCAATTTATGTTTTCACTAACAGTGCTCAAGCATTCATGGAAGCAGTTCTTATGTCATAAGCACAGACCTGGCATCACAGTAGCCACAGAGTTGAGCAACACATAGCAGCAAGGCAGGCAATAGGCTGGTGGACAAAAAAATGTCACAGAAACCAGAGGTACAAAGTATCCTACGTCTTACCAGCTGAGGGCACCTCTACCAGGTAACGCAAGCCACACCTGTTTGCTCCATCCCTGGACATCATTTTGATTGAAAGCAAAGGCCTGAAACACCGAAAAATCTGAGACTGAGCTTCCTTTTCTGGAGAAACCATGCACGACTTCAATCAGATTGGGCACCTATTTATTTTTCTTTTCTGTCACACAGCAGGTAGCAAAGACACATTTAGTTATAAACACAATAAAAGAGGTTGCCTTTCTAAATTTTGTGCACATCCAAATACATTCCATTTTTGTTCCTGTTCTACACAGTGCCTACTGTGGCACAATAGATAATATAACAACTGTATTTTATGGACTGAAACAGTCCTACCAATGTAACACTGTAATCTTTGTTTTTACATTTTTTCTTTTATTCTATTAATATGCTGAATTACATTGATTCATCTCACATGCTATAACTACTGTTTACATTAAGTCAATCTTTCATTACTGAAATCAATTTTTTAAAATTTTTAAAATTTTCTTTATTGATCAAGGGATCACATATGTGTCCTTATACCTCCCTGGCCCAACCCTTACCCCCACTCGACTTATGCCATCACCTCCCTAGTGTCTGTGTCCATTGGTTATGCTTATATGCAAGCATACAAGTCCTTTGGTTGACCTCTCCTCCTTACTCACCCTTTCCTACCTTCCCTCTGAGTTTGTAATCTTAAGCGAAGAAAGACAGTATTTCTCACAGATTTTATCAGATTTGTCACAAAAAAGTCCTTTGTCTCCAGGCATATTTACCTGGGGACTATTTCTAAGAATCCAATTGGCACAACTTTTGGGGATTAATAAAATTCTGTTCCCACTGGTTTCCATTGCTATTTTGTGCACAATTCCCCACCGAGTCTTTGATGAATTTCTTCTCCTCGGGGGCCCCAATTGTTTTGTGAGTCTGCTGAGGATCCACGTGTCTTGTCACAGGAAGATGATTTCTTCTGATAACATTCTCCTGGCACCGGAGGAGCTTATCACAGTCTTTATTTGGCTGTTTCTGTTATGTTGGCATGGGTCCACAGCACCGGGAGAGAAAAGACTATGATTTACAGGGAACATTTTATTCCCTCTTGGGAAAAGTGAACATGATTCAATGTCAGGAAGGGAAATTCTTCAGATAAAGAGTATGAACATCACCTACCTGTTTTAATAGTTAAACACATTTAAGGGTCCATCTGTATTTTGTTTTCTTGAGGATATAAAATTATTTTAGAAAGGTTGATTCTTTGAAACCAGATCTTCCAACTTCCCTTCCCTCACCCCCCAGTATTATTTTATACTAGAGGCCTGGTGCACGAAATGCATGGGGTAGGGTCCCTAGGCCTGGCTGGTGATCAGGGTCTTCCTTTGCTCCACACAGCTCCTGTGGTCAGCATACATCATAGCAAGCAGCCAGACTCCTGGTTGGTAAAACTCCTAAGGTTTATTAGCACCCCCTTCCTTTTTTTTTTTTTTATAGGATTGGTTTCAGGTATATAGCATAGTGATTTTGGCCTTTTTGTTCAGAGATGCTATTCTCCACCCCCAGAAGACCTATGTGGTGGGAAGTGCCAAAATGGTGAAATCTGGCCATGTGTTGGTTAATGGGAGGATTTCTGAAATAAAGGTCTTTACTTGAAGTGCAAGCTTAACTTTCTCCCTGTTTAGAAGCTTAAAGGGAGATGACAAGATGCTAAAGATGTTATAGTTTGATCAGGGAAGGCACCTGGATTTATTAATAGGTCTCAACTTATTGAATGGGAACTTTGTTATTAAATAGGCACAAAAAACATAGCCTGATCTGGAAGGTAAGGGTATAGTACTAGGAGGGATTGCGACAAATCCAATACTCTGTTTTGTAACGTTTTTCTCTCTTTTCTGTGCCCAGCGCAGCTAGAGAGTGGGTCCAGTTTCTGAGTAGAGGTGGCTGGGGATTGAGAAATAAAAGAAAGAGACAAGACACAGAAATAGAAAGAAAAGCTGGGGCCGGATGGAGAGGTGTCTGATGGAGAGACAGTGACCCAGAGCCGATATAGCGTGTTTATTTTATATCCCCAAACACCAGGAAGTTTCACCAAAAGGTCAAGACAAAAGGAGATTACTTGCATTCTTGAGTAGGCCCTGAGCATTCCTGGTGCTAGGCTTGATTTAGATATAAAAATCCACTTCCCTACACCATGGGCTGAAATGAAGGTCAAGCTGACAACACCCTTGCCCTTTTGGCAAGGTGTGTTCCCAGGGCATGGCTTTGTTGATGCCACTGGGTTCATTTGACAATAATTAAAGAATGCCCATGTGTCTTCCCAGGGGGCCTTCTACACTGTTTACCTTTGTCATTACTCATCTGAAAATCTTAATTCTTTAATAGAACTGGAAATCTAGAGTTAGAGACTGTGCTGTACTTTTTAAAACAAAATTTAATAACTTAGTTTTTTAATCCTAAGAGTACCTGGCTTAGCTCCAGGTATGTGCTCAATAATATTGTAGATGCCTCATAAATATTTTTTTTTTTGATTGACTTATCTTTTGCTTAAAGGTAGAGACTCATTGACTCAAATTCAGCAGTTTCTATGATCTCTAAGGTTGCCCATACCCACCAGATTAGGGGCAGTAGAATATTTTGCCTTCACTTCTCTTTTGTAATGAAAGCACCTGTTTGTTCATGACCAAGGTAGAGAAAATTTTTTGCTCCCTGTTTTCTCTAGACTCTAATTTACATTTAGATCCAGAATGAAGCATGTTTCATGTTGCAAACTACTCTTTGTCCTACAAAATCTTTCTCCACATCTACCATCCTTAGTAATTGAACTCCTAATATTTTTTTTTTCAGGATCCATACCAGCCCAGAATACATATGATAACCTCTAGCCTTTCTTAAGGTTATATGTGGCCACATGACTTAGCTCTAGTCAATGGAATGGAAGTGGAAGGTTGCAACTTTTGGATATTGTCCTTAATGGGAGTGAGGAGACCTTTCTGCCATTCTTTCCTCATTTTACTGCATGGAATGTGGATGTAATGGTTGGAGCTCTAGCAGTGATCATAGACCACGATCTTGGGAATGGAAGACCAAGGTAGACATCCTGGCACCATGAAGCCTCCATATCATGTCTTGACCACCCACTTATGGACTTCTATATGACAGAGAAATAAACAACTGTATCATTTAATACAGTTTTAATTTTGATTTAAACCCTAGTTATAACCTAATTATAACTGATATAGAACCTTGTGCCAGCTGCTTTATTCAGTTATTAACCACAATTCTGTTGTATAAAATAAGACATACGTACTTATACAACAAATAAGTTTCCAAATCTTGTTTTGGTAAATTTGAATATATTTAAAATATAACAACAGGGATTTTAGTTTTTAAGAAATCAAATAGCAAATTCTTTTATAAAGGATTTCCATGTTTTTGTTTGTTTGTTTTTGTTACAAAAGTAATATGTTCTAAATCCTAGAACAGAAAAAGAGGATATTAATGGAACTACTGGTCCAATTAGTTTTGATAAGATCCTACTATTATGTAAGATGTTAACAGTCAGGAAAACTAGTTAAAGGGAATATGGAAACACAGTACTTCCTCTTTTTTTGCGGTAAAATATAATAACATCAATTTACCATTTAAATATTATAGAAGTACATTCATTCTGTTCTGCAGCCATCACCATCATCTTCTCCAGAACTTTTTATTTTCCCAAACTGAAACTTTGTACCTGTTAAACACTAACTCCCCATCCCCTGCCTTCCCACAGCCCCTGCCAACCACCATTCTAACTTACTAGTATGTATCTATGAATTTAACTAGTCTAGATACCTCAGTTAAATAGAATTATACAGTATTTGTGACTAGCTTATTTCATTTAGCATAATGCCTTTAAGGTTCATCTATGTTGTAGCATATGTTAGAATTTCCTTTTTTTTAAGGCAGAATAATAATCCATTGTTTTTATGTTTTTGAGAAAGTTGTGATCACATTATATATGATTATATAGAAATGCATACTATGTTTTCACAGAGCAGAATCCTTTCCCAGATTATTATAATTTCTCTTAAACATAGTTGAAATAACTATAACATTCCATTCTATGTCAGCCATTTTTCACATTTTACTTTTTAAATTTGGATCATTTCCCATTTTTTTTATTTTATAACTAACATTACATAGAGCATTTTTGTACTAAATAATTTGGGGTCCATTCTGAATTATCTGTGACTCTTTGTTTCATGTCCTTTATCCATTTATCTCCTGAGGGTCCTAGTATTTTTTTTTTAATAATTTATATACTATAGGTGTAAACACTTAATATAAAAAACAGATTTTTATCACTTGTGCTTACATAATTATAGATATTCTTGCATTCAGAACCAAAACGACATTTTAAAAATAATAAATCTTATTCCCTAGTGACATCAATGGAAAATTATTTTGGCCTTATGCATTCAGGATAAACTCTACTAGTAAGTGGGTTGAATTTTTTACTTATAAAAAAACAAAACAAATAGATGATAATATTGAGTATCACAACTTCAGTGTTGTAGAAAAATTTATATACAGCATCTGACCATATTACCCATTACAATCACCCCTCTTAGACAAGACCGATTTCTTTTATCAAGATGACAACTTAGGGAAAATTAGAAATGGGAGCTCCCTCTCCCTGAAGGCAGTTATTATGAAATCTTAAATATTACCCTGTTTCTAAATTTTGCTTATTTTCAGTCGAAAAGAGAGATATAAAAGAAGAGGGGAAAAAAGCCTAGCATTTTTACTATTGAGCCTTTGAAACTAACAATTTCTATTGAAAAATGTTTTGTAAAGATGTGTGCACCACAAATAAAACAAGGAGTTTTTGAGTGGAATTGGATTTTTCAAAGGCAATAAAATGTTCAAGAGTTAAGTCAATTGTTAGACATTTTCCCCAATGGAGGCCAAGGAGCGTAATTTTGGAACTAATAATCTGCATGTGAGGGCAGAAGGAACAGGGACTAATTGGATGCTTCATGGGGAAGCAGATTGCAACTGCAGGTCCAGATGAATATATCCAGAGGGGACTCGAACTCAAGCTGCTTCAAGACACTTAACTCGATGAGACACCTCATTTCATCATAGTGATTTTTAATTTTGTTTGTATATTCAGGATTTAGTTATGTGTACTGCTTTAAGAATCTTTTGTTGATATAATATGTATTATTTTTTCCTCTCCTTTTCAAAGTAAAAATCTCTAGGGAGAATCCTCCCCCCCGCCCCCCCTACCCCTGCCACCTTAATTTTAACATTTTAATCCCAAATCAGCCCCTGGAATAGTTTCTGGATTTCAGTATGCCATTTGGGAGCTTCAAAAATGTGTTATAAGCAATCTTTAAATATAGTAATAAAGTTGAAGAATGTATAACGAACAATTTTGTAAACATAGGACACTAGTGGTGGTACAGAAGAGAAACACAAAGAAAAATTTCTTTAGTACAATAAACTTTTCAACAGAAGACTTTTAGAACACAAGAGGTGGCTATCCACCTAAATTACCCTATCTAATAAAGGAGTAATATGCAAATTGACCATACCTCCACTACATCTACAAGCTATGCCCACAAGCCACACCCATCAGCTAATCAGAATGAGTATGCAAATTAACCCAACCAAGATGGCTACAGCCACAAAGAGAGCAGGAGGGAGGCTTGGGTTGCCTCGGCGATGGAGGAAGCCAAGCTTTCTGTAAACCCTGGCTGACCCAGGCCTCTGCGTAAGGTGACAAAGTTTCAATGGCTGCCACCACTGAGTGAGCAGAAGGCTTGGCTCCACTTCAGGCTATAAAGTTTCAATTGTAGAATATAAATAAATCCCAGATACCAGGGCCTCTGCTTGGGTTGCCAGGGGATGTGGCCAGCCTGCAAACCACCATAGGCCCCTCACCCAAGCCACCCCAGGCCTCAAGAGAACCCCCACCCTGATCCCCACCTGTGCACCAGGCCTCTATCCTATCTAATATAAGAGTAATATGCAGATTGACCATCACTCCAACACACAAGATGACTACACCCATGTGGTCAAAAGATCCTGCCCCATGTGAAAATAAGATGGCCACCACAAGATGGCCAGTATGGGAGGGCAGTTGGTAGAGACCAGGCCTGCAAGGGAGGGCAGTTAGGGGTGACCAGGCCAACAGAGGAGGGAAGTTGGGGATGACCAGGCCTTCAGGGAACGGGAGTTGGGAGGGACCCAGGCCTGCAGAGGAGGGCAGTTAGGGGCAAACAGGCTGGCAGTGGAGCAGTTAGGCATCAGTCAGACTGGCAGGGTAATGGTTAGGGGGTGATCAGGCTGGCAGGCAGAAGTAGTTAGGGGCAATCAGGAAGGCAGGCAGGTGATCTGTTGGGAGCCAGCAGTCCTGGATTGTAAGAGGGATGTCCAACTGCCCAGACATCCCTCAAAGGGTTTCAGATTTGAGAGGGAGCAGGCTGGGCTGAAGGACACCCCTCCCCCCAACCCACATGAATTTCGTGCACTGCACCTCTAGTTGTTAATAAAGTTTTTTAGAAGCAGATGAATGGACTAGATATTTCAGCAAATCCTTTATATAACATACTTAGAAATATCCAAAATATATTGAGACGATTTTCCCAGAAATATGTATGTGTTCTTCTCTCTCTTAAAAGAATGCATAGCCCTTTCTGGTGTTGGTTAGAGTGTCAGCCCATGCACTAAAGGGTCATGGGTTCAAATCCTGGTCAAGGGCATATACTGGGTTGTGAGTTCAATCCTAGGCCTCGTGGGGGCATGCGCAGGAGGCAACTAGTTAATGTCTCTCTCACATCAATGTCTCTCTCTCTCTCTCTCTCTCTCTCTCTCTCTCTCTCTCTCTCTCTCCCTTTTTCTCTCTCCATTTCTTCTTCTCTCCCTTTCCCCACTCCCTCCTTTTCACTCTCTAAAAATCAATGGAAAAAATATCCTTGGGTGAGGATTACAAAAATTTTAAACAAAAGAATGCATAAAACTATTATTTAAGGCTAATTTCAGAAATATGAAATAAAATCACCTAAAATGATAAAGAATATATTTTTACAACTTAGAATTTATGTAATTCATAATAAATCAATTCTTTTTAAAAATACATTTTTATTGGTTTCAGAGAGGAATGGAAAGGCATAGAGAGATAGAAACATGAATGATGAGAATCATTGATTGGCTGCCTCCTGCATGCCTGCTACTAGGGATCGAGCCTGCAACCTAAGTACATGCCCTTACTGGAATTGAACCCTTCAGTCCACAGTTTGATGCTCTATCCACTGAGCGAAACCGGCTAGCACAATAAATCAGTTCTTAATTAATCAACACACTTGTTGGGCATTTATTCAGTAAAATTTATTAAACATCTCTATGTGACATTTAATGCTGTGCATAAGGAACACTAGTGGGGGAAACAGGCACTAAAAGAGATATTTAAAAATAATATGGTAAATGGAATTCATTCATTCATTCATTCATTCATTCATTCTTCAGTGCCTGTGGTGGGTTTTAGGTATACAGAGGTTAGAATACAAACCAAACCAAACCCATGCCTGAATTGTTCCTCATAGAGCTTAGAGTGTGATAAGAGAGACATTAAACAAAAAAATATATTTAAGGACTCTAATCACATTTATGATGGACACATCTGGTGCTATGAGTGAGATTAGGAGAATGTAAGTGATGTTGGGGACATGAAAAGCCTTTTTGAGAAAATGATATTTTGGGTGAAACCTGACAGATGAGTTGGAATTTGCACACAGAGTCAGGGGACAAATGATCTAGGCTACTGATCGGCAAACTGTGACTTGAGAGCCACATGGGGCTCGCAATCTGCAGTTGGCCAACCACTGATCTAGGCCAAGATAGCATCTTGTCCCTTAGGCCCTGGGTAGGAATGAGCTTGTCTGGTTTGAGAATCCTAAGGCTGGAATTCTGTGAGTGAGGGTGAGAATAATGGGAACTGAGGCTGTAGAGGGGCCAGAGCATTCAGAGCCTGGGAGACCACATTATTGTCAATATAGGAAAGTTAATGAAGTAGTCTCTATAGAGGACTTACATGATCTATAAATATGACTTTAAAAAATCCTTCTGGCTGCTACTCAGCAGAAGAAGGGCCAGTGGAATTGAGAATATCAGTGGGAAGGCTACCACAGGAATCAGGTGAGGGATGACAATCTATTAGGTATGAGCAGTGGGGAGAGAAAGACAAGGATGAATTAGAGATGCATTTTGAAGGTAGGATTGACAGTATTAGGTGATGGGGTGGAAATAAGGGCAAGGGATGTCAGGGGTTAGGAATAACATGACAATAGATACATGCATAGGGCATTACTGTGCCACAGAGGAGGTACACCTAAGCCAGTCTGATTCGGAGCAGAGAGAAACTCAGAAAACACTTGCCTGAGCTAAGATTAGGAACCAATTAGAGTTAGGCAGGCCAGGAGTGAAGGCGTGAATGAGGTGGTAAAGATTCCGGAAGAGGGGGAACCCGGATGAAGGCAGGGATCAGGGAAGTGCTTGTCGGAATGGGATGCGGGGTGTGAGTATATCATAAATGGTGTGGGTTTTGTTGAATTACAAACAGGGAGAGGTGTGAAGTGAGTCAAGAGAGTGGGCCAAAGAGACCTTGTAGGGCCTTGTAGGGTACGTCAGGAACTTGCATGCCATGGGAAGGCACAGAATAGTTTTAAGTAGGAGACGGTTGGTGAAGACACCCAAGAGCATAAGAACAGAGCATTTGGGAATCTCTATGGGAAGTATGGCTGCACTGCTTTAGCACCATTGCAAGTAGCAAAGGTGGAGTTTCTGGCTTATGTGCTAGGCCTGTATAGGGTTTTAACACCCTTCAGTTGTGTTATATCCATTAAGGGTAGTAAACAAAATTGGGGTGAATGGCGGTCGCTTCTAGTCTTTTTTTACTTATATATGTTCCTGGAAAATAGTTTGTTGTGCATTTTCATTTGAGAAAAAAATCTTATTCCTTTAGTCTGCCCAGTCTGATTCCTTCAACAGTTTCTACTATTCTTAGGACTCAAAATTTTTTTTCTTTTTGGAAAGAAAACTTACCTGAGTATGGCTACATAGGAGAAATCACAACAGAATTGAACATCATTGTGGTTGACAGTGGCTTGAAGACCTCAACTACCAAAGATCCCATTGAGATTCCATATATTGGTACCATAAGGACATTTAGCACCCAAAATATGGATTTTGATATTTCTTTTAAAACATACTTTATGAGTTCTGGAATGATTGGTTGCACAAATAAGAATACATACTGCTGTCCAATCAGCATGGCTGAGTAGTTGAGCTTCGACCTATGTATTAGGAGGTCATGGTTCAATTCTCAGTCAGGGCATATGTCTGGATTGTGGTCTCGATCCCCAGTATAGAGCATGCAAGCAGCAGCCAGTCAGTGATTCTCTCTCATCATTGATGCTTCTG
>JAAGEH010000307.1:19912153-19953493 GCA_011751065.1 Lasiurus cinereus
TCTCTCTCTCTCTCTCTCTCTCTCTCTCTCTCTCTCTCTCTCTCTCTCTCCTGCTCCCTTCCTCTTTGAAATCAAGAAAAATATATTTAAAAAAGAATACAAACTGGTAAGTATGGCTTTTAAATGTCAGGAGTTTAATTTAGGCAAGAATTTTTTGTAAGCTTTAAATCCTGACCTTCTTAAATCAGTCTGTTCCCATCATATACATTCTACAGAGGTAGAGGAAAAGAAAAGGCTAAAATGAGGACAAAATGTTCTCTAGAACTAAGCCTACCTACTTACTCCCATGTAGTAAGTTGATCTAAGTGAATTTGCTATTTTTATAGGTAAAAACAGTTGGAATATCAGCAGTTTTATCTGGTTCAGTCTAATAGTACTAAAGTCATTGCAGAAAACTAGCAGCCTGCACTTTTCTTAAGAGCTTCACAAAAAGCTCTTCCTCAGCTTCCTTTGGCAGTCCCTTCTATTGTCTTGGAATTTGTTCATTCAGGAAATTCTTACTATTGACCTAAATCCCTCTTGAATTAATTAAAGCCATTTTACTTCTCCTGTCCAGAAAGAGAATTGAAAACGACAGCTTGTCATTGCTTATTTGAACCCCCTTCATCATTTTGCAGACTGTAATGAAGTGTCCAGTCAGTCTTCTTTCTCCAGCTTAAATAAAGCTACAAGAGCTTTCCCTCAAGGACCTATTCCCTTTCAATTTTTGCATACTATTAACAAGGAGAGACCAGGTACATGAACTTGAACAAGCACTTAATCTTTTTAGGACTCCAGCTTCTTTGTTTTCAAAATGAGAATTTGGAAAAAATAAAATGTTTTCCAACTGCTCTGAAGATCATTTCGTGTGTGTGTGTGTGTGTGTGTGTGTGTGTGTGTATGAGAGAGGAGGGAGGGAGAGAAGGCTAAGTGAGCTCAATCTACTTTACTTGTACTTAAAATACTTAAATTTTAAATTTTAATTAAATTTATTGGGGCAACATTGGTTAATAACATACAAATTTCAGGTGTACAACTTAATAATACAATATCTGTATACTCCGTTGTCTATGCACCATCCAATTTCTTTAACTTACATGTGCTAAGTGAGAAAGAAGAGGGATAAGAAGGTCTCCTTTTACTGCTTAACCCTCTCCTTTCTCACTCACCTTCACTTGAGTACACATACACAAACACACATTCACAAAAAAGACAAATACAGACTAATCTGTTATAAATTGCATTACAAATTTTAAGTAGATTATCAAGCAGAATTCAAGAGCATAAAGAATAATATATTGTTTATTAATTTAAATATAAAAATCACCTACTTGTCATTTATTCATATAGTATTGTTAGCTCAAAAGTAAAAAGCTAAAGTGAGAGGCAACAAGCATTTATTTGAGATCACAGAATTGCATTTCAGAGGCATAGATTCAAGCAGAAACTCAAATTGTACCCAAATTACAGGGAGAAGGTAATGAATGGGTTTTTAGGAGAAAAAGGAGGGGAGTAAAGGAAAGATATTTCTATTGGCACTAACAAGTTGAGTAATTCTTTAGCAATACATGGCTGATTACTGATTCTGTCCTCAGAAAGAGTGCCTATAATCAATAATCCTTGGTCAGGATGGCTGATTATAGTTAGTTTTACAAACAACTCTTTGTAAAACAATGTTGCTTTGGCCCAGTCCAAAGGTTATTTTGCCCAGTTTAAATATTCCAAAGGTTTAAGGAGCAAGCTGTGCACAGTTCCTTTAGAATAGCAGCTCTGGATCCATTTTAAAATGGCTTCACTTACATTAATTTTTCACAGTATAATGTGTATTGATGAAAGGGAAAACTTATAATAATTTCCAAAGATGCTAAAAATGACTTAAATAATTTTAATGTTCATTCTTGATTAAAAAAATCTGTTAAGTAGGATTACACAGACATTCTAAACCAAGAAGCGTGCCATATGACTATTGAGAAATCACTAGACACAATCCCGATAAAGTCCAAGAAAACAAAAATGTACAGTTTTACTAATATTATCTAACATAGCTCGGGAAGTACTAATTGATAATTCTGAAAAAGAATCAGATTGGAGGACTTGAGCAGCCTTGGAAGTCATGGCAGAGGATAATGTTAAGAGACAAAAAGATGTCTTATTCTATTCTCTGTAGTTTAGTTCTGTGCCTTGACACTGGCTTATTAGTGTGATGGTTGTACTAACTGGAGGTTTTCTGGATAATCTGCTTGTATAAACTTCTACAGACCTGGTCCATATGGAATTCTGTAGTAGAGACGAATGTGTTTTTAAGTTCCATTCTTTTAGAACTTAGAAAAATGTGCATAATACCTTGTTCCTGGAGATTCTGATTTAAGTCTGGGCTAATGAGGGAAGGTGAGGCTGTGGGTATATTTTTAAATTTCTCCAAATATTTCTCATGAGGTTCTTACTCTCTCACAAGTGAGACTCAGGAGAGAGGAAATTATCCCCCTCATCCATTCAACAGATACTTCTGACTTACATTCAAAGTCTTCAAAGACATTGACCCTTTGTCATGATTTTCTTTATAACCTTGATACTGAGGAGTTACCATTGTTCCTTCCTTAGCCCCCAGACCTGTTATTACCAAATATCTTGTAGACATCCTGATTTGAATATCTTATAATCACTTAAAATGTCCAAAATTCAGTTCATCATAGGATTATGAACATGAATCTACTCAGGTAGTTGTTGGCAGAATTCTGATCCTCATGGATTGTTGGTCTTAGACTTTCCCAGTTCTTTGACATAGGGCAGTTTGCAATATTGCAGCTGACTTTCTTTGGAATAAATAAGTGAGAGAGTAAGAAAGGCTACACAAGATGGAAGCACCAGTATTTTCTAATATCAGAAGAATTTATATTATATCATTTTAGCTGTATTCCATTGGTTAGAGTAAATCACTTTAGTCCCACTGACATTTAAAGAAGAGATGCTGATATTTGGGCCATTGTAGAGGCTGCCTACTACAGATGCTAAGTATCCAGGTGAACTGGTGACACAGCATAATTTGAAGTCCAAGTAGATGTACTGGACTGGACAATACAAGTTTCTGGGGCATAGGTTAGAACAAGTTCAGAAATAGAAGTTCATGGTCAAGTGTGGCAGAAGTTGAAATTAAGGGTTCAGAGCAGTTATGTGAAAATAGTTGAATATCAAGTCCATACCACCAACCTAAGAATCATGGGTCAAGCAAGCAAAATCATAGCACAGCACAGCTGGGGTTTGACTTTGATTCCAGAACAGATAGGATAGGATTGTGGGAAGCCATTGGGAGCTGTGGTAAATGCAATTCTGACAGCAAACTCTACAGGCCACAGAGAGATTCATTCCTCACACGAGTGACCTCTCAGAGCTTCTATATTCATCATCTTCCCTCTTGAACCAAGTCTTCCTTCTTAGCATCCCCAGTTTAGACAATGGAATCCTAATTCTCCCTATAGCTCCCTCCCAAACTCTTTGGTTCCCCTCTCTTTTTCTCTCTCCCATATATAATTAGCTTTAAATAATTGTTCAGTGAAAAAAATATCAAAGTAGTAGTCAGTAGTCTGTGCAACTCAGGTAGGTTATAGAATCATTTGTTCAATTTACACCAGTTGTGCACCTGTATTAAATGTCAGCTTGGACATGTACTTGTCTAACAGGATAGCCACTAGCCCTGGTAGCTATTGAGATTTGAAATGTGGCGAATGTGATTGGGGAACTAAAATGTTAAGTAACTAAAATTAACATTTTAGTTCCCCAATCACATTAAGTATTTTAACTTTTTTAAATGTAAAAACAGGAATAGTGTAATACATATTTTAACATAATTTATTATTTTGGTAGGATCGCATTTCACTTTAACCATTGAAATTTCAACATCCATATTGAGATATAATGTAAGTATAAATCACACACTGGATTTTGAAGACTTGGTATGAGAAAAAGAATATAAAGTACCTCAGTAATTTTTCATACTTGTTATGTGTTGAAATGGTCCATATTTTGGATAGGTTGGGTTAAATAAATATATTATTAAGATTAATTTCACCTGTTTCTTTTTTGCTTATTAAATGTAGTCACTGGAAAATTATAAATTACATATGTGGCTCATATTATATTTTTGTTGGACAATGCTGGGTTGAACTACATAACTTCTTTAGTTATCATTTTTAATTAAAATTCTTGGATAGTAATCAGTCCCTACAATTTTTCTTCTAAAAATGTTTATTAACCTTTCTAACCCCTATATATGTTGTGTTTTCTTGACCATTGACCTAAATGACCTCTAAGGAACTCTTAGAACACTGAAAATAATTTATAAATAAAAATCTTTGTTTTAGGTTTCTGTACATTTCTCTAGAAACTCTCAATTCCTGGCTAAACACCAACAGGAATTTGGAGTAATATTGAGAAATTGTATGTTCTTTGTCATGATGTATAAATTGCATTTGACACTTTCTTCTGAAATTATTAGCAAATTCAAGAACCATGTGCCTGAAATTTGAGCAAAGTACCCATAGATGGGGGCCTTGCAACTTTGAAGCAGCTAGTGCTTTTAGCCTACTTCCACTTTCCTAGGATCATAAACTTTATGCTACCAAATACAGGATAACTGTATGTTGAACAGTTACCAAATTAAACTCCCTCTGCTCTCAGATGTACATATTGTGAGTATCCTTTAGATAGCCACCATGAAATCTGTGGCTTATGAATACCTACATGCCTCTCTTATTTTCATAGTGTGGGCAGGGCTAGTGGCTCCTTTTTGGTGCCTTGGCCCCTCATAGGTTCCTCATGAGAAGATTATTGCCACCTAGGTTCTTGCTGAGCATCTTCATATCCTCTATCTAGTTCTTGGGCCTGAGTAGTTGACTCTGTAAGTTCTGTGTCTCTTATGGGAGGCACCATGGCAGGAATCTGGATTTCAACTCATCATCCATTTGAGTTGTCCACCTGAGAGATGGGGAGGTAGTTCTTTCCTTTAGCCTGACTCTTTCCTTCTCATTAAAGACACTACTAAGCCAGAGCCATGTTGGCATAAAACACCCTGCTCAGGGAACCACATAGGAATCAGGGAAGGCTCATCTCTGCTTTTAGCCTCCTCACTCCCTTTCCCCCTTCTACACCAGTGTCCAGGCCAAACTTTGCCCACCTCCTCTCGCCTCTCCTGATTTACTCCCTGTACCCTTCCCCCAGCCCCAAATCACTCTTCCTGCCCTGATCCTCTGACTGCATGGAAGGGGCCTTTGTTGTATGCCTTCATTCACTCTAGATTTTATTTCCTTTATTTCATATAATTCTCCTTCACAACCCTAGCATCACATCTGAACTTTAAGGCAAGATGGGAGGAAGATCAACTCAAACCTAAAAGTAGCTAATTTAGTAAAGATTTAAAAAATAATTGTACATGAAACAAATGGATTTTTTAATTTGTAAAATGTCACTGAACATTTTTTTTGGGGGGAGGAAAGATGAAAATTTATGTCTAAAATAGAGTTAAATAGACTTTTAAACATCTTCTTAGTATTCTCAGACATGTAATATCTTATATAAAAATTGCTTCTCTTGGTCAGTAGTATTCTGTAACCTCTCCACTGCATGAGGTCACAGCTTGCCCAAAGTATCAAAATTGTTCTGTTCAGTTTACAAAATTAGACATTCAGCTGATCTGAATGGACTGTCTCTATCCCCTATAGATATAATTATAAGGTCTTATTCTCTGCTTTTTCTAAGTTAAAACTAAAATCACAGGCCCAGTATATGTCTACCTCTCCCTTATTCTTTGCTCCCAGAACTATCCATTTTTTTTTATGAAAAGAACTGTGGGCAGCGATGAGATGTACATGATGGTTCATGACCTGGGTCATGATCTCCCCTGTTATATCCTATTTTCTCTGATTCCAGTTTATGAACACATACAAACATGCCTTTCTGAGTTTGACAAAAATCTTCCATCCAAAAAGGAACTTAATTTTTTCCCTCAGCATCTACTAAAGATGTTAGGTAATGTTTTTGAAAACCATTCTTGTCTCCTATAACATTTGACATTTATTTTAAGTGAACAATTGTTTTCTATGGTTAAAATCAGCCCAGCAGCACTTTCACAGATTGAAACGAGGCAACAGCTGCTTAGCTGGCATGGCTCAGTGGTTGAGCATTGATCTTTGAACCAGGAGGTCATGATTTGAGATCAGAGTTCGATTCCTGGTTGGGGCACATGCCTGGGTTGTAGGCTTGATCCCTAGTGTGGGGTGTGCAGGAGGCAGCCAATTAATGACTCTCTCATCATTGATGTTTCTATTTCTCTCTTTTCCTTTCCATTTCTCTCTAAAATCAATAAAAATATTTTTTAAGAAAAGAAATGAGGAAATAGTCAGTATGTAGGATCTGGTATAAATGCTCCTGATTGGGAATCAGGAACAAAAGAGTTCAAGTACAGCTCTGCCATCATTACATATGTGACTTTTTCATTTTGCTTCACTCCAAATTCCTCCTGCTATAAAGAGGGAGCTATAGTAAATTTTCTTCTAAGGTCTTCACTTTGATAAAAATTCGGGATTCTAATATCTAGAAGAGGAAATTGGCCACATAGACTGCAAAAACAGACAAGAAACATTTTTTAAGAGCTCCCCCCACTTCTAACTATGCCCTTATATGTTTCCTGCCAAACCAACAAGGGATATGGACTGTCTGGCAAAGTCACCAGGATAAAGGATTAAAGGAATAAAAAAAGGATCCAGATGTTTCCATTTGGGGTAATTGAATTTTCAGACACATCTAATTCAGATGAGCTATATCCATGGACAATTGAGCCAAAGACATAAAAATGAATCTTATAATTCAACTGGGTTTTTGTGATACCATTTCCCATTCACCACTCTAATCAATATTATCCCTTCACATGTCTGTGATGACATGATAGAAGTTAAGAGGAAGAACACCCTTAATCAAAAAGCAAATTAAAACCTTCAGGGTCCCACTGGTCTCACAGAAGAATTTATTGCATACCCACTGAATATAGAGAACTGGCTTAAGTGCTATAATGAAGGCATACAAAAAGTAAGAATAATGGTATTCCAGAAAGTTCTCAATTTACTTGAAGAAAACATGAACACAATAAAAACAACTTTATGATCTTTTAAAAACCTCATATAAATAGTAAATGTTTTATCTGCACATTACATGATGTTTTCTTTAATCCTCCAAAGTTGGGCTCTTATATAAATTTAATTAATTAAGCTAAGAAGAGGGGGGCAAAATTTGCTTCCTATTTAGAAAATTTGATCTTCATCTACTAAATCTTTTAATTTTGTGGTAGACTCTCAACTTAGGAAATAAATTAGAAACAGAGCCATAAATAGATAGAGTGAAAAATTTAACTTATTCCCTAAAACTTTTGGAAGTGAGAAGGGGGGACTTTTAAGAATTATATAAGTTGAGCAGGCATAAACTGGAAATGTTTGGAGTAAACTTGGATAAAGATGCTCCTCAACTTACAATGGGATTATTTCTCAATAAATCCATCCTATGTTGAAGATATAAAAATGCATTTTTAGTGCACCCAACCTATCAAATATCTCAGTTTAGGCTAGCCTACTTTAAAGGTACTCAGAACACTTTAACCTGTAGTGAGCAATTATCTTGAGTTTCATTTCGAGAGTAATTGCCTTTCTCTTCTCACCAGAAGAAGAAGATATACATGAGCATTTTGTTGATATTATGAGTTGCAGAAACAAAACAGAACATCCCCAAAATGCTGGCAACACCATGCACGGTAGAGTATTGGCTATTTATCCTCGTGATTATATATATGCCTTTGCAGGGAGCCGCTGTTGCCCAGCACCACAGGATGCCATGTACCACTGGTGGGAGTGAGTGAGTGAGGGGAAGATCGAAACTCAAAAGTTGAAGTACGTTTTCTACTGGATGCATATCCCTTTTATACCATTGTAAAACTGAAAAAATGTTAGGTTGAACCTGTGTATGTCAGAGACTATCTGCATATGGATGGATGCCCTTGTGATAAAGAAAACAGATATGTCTCAGGGGTTGACATGATTGCATTGAGCTTTACCTTGGGTCATAATGTTGAAGTAAGAAGTACAGTGGAGTTTCATAAGCCATCTGGCTCAGCGGTTCTCAACCTGTGGGTCGCGACCCCTTTGGGGGTTGAACGACCCTTTCACAGGGGTCGCCTAAGACCATCGGAAAATGCAGGCATTTACATCACGATGCATAACAGTAGCAAAATTTCATGGTTGGGGGTCACCACCACATGAGGAACTGTATGCAAGGGTCGCGGCCTTAGGAAGGTTGAGAACCAATGATCTGGCTGAATGCTTCAGCCAAGCCTCTCCTCAAGTCTGAAAAATTCAAGGTGGTCCCTGTCACCGATTTTCTCCCCTAGTCATTGCTTTAAATAAGCTTTTATTATTTATTGGGCACCTGCTTTGAGAGCATGGAGTGAATACTTAACTCCTGTTACAGAGTTGGTTGCTGGCTTGGACAAATAAGACTTTAGTTTCATTTACAATACTTAGTAATGTCACCAGGCACTATAGGATAAATTGACAAATAAATTCTACAGATAATGAGTTGGAAGTTAAACAGAGGGATAGATTATGTAAGGATGGGGAAGGAGGTTAAGCTTTAAGGGGGGTCTTGAACGATAAAGAAGAAATTTTGATTTATAGTGTGAGTGGCATTTTGTGCTTATCATTTTATTTTCCAGTCAGCAAATGACAAACTATTAAGTATAGAAATGGACAATGAACAACACTAACAAGAAACCTTTTAACTTGTGTGGCAAAGTGTTACAAGCTCTATTATATAAAGAGTTTTACAAATAATTTAAGAGAAGGATAAACATTTTTGTAGAAAAATGGACTAAGGAGATGAAAAGGTAATTAATAAATGGAGAAATATGAATAACCATTATACATTTGGTTATTCACATTTCAATGACATACATAATTAATTCACTTATTAGCATAAAAATGTGAAAAAAACTTGACAAAATGGAGAAATAGGTAGAGCAATGATCACTTTAGGATTGTTGGTAGGAGAGGATACATGGGAATCTTCTCTTTCCAGAATCAGGTGGTGTATTTCACAAATATCACATTTAGAAATCTATCCTAAGCAGATAATCAGATAATTACACAAAGACATGCAAGGATATTCAACATGGTGCCACTTATATCAATGAAATTAGAACCAAATAGGATATTTACTCAACATCTGTATCATGAAACAATATAGTCACTGAGAAAGTTAACGTGCATTGCTATTCAGTAAGATATTTTAAATAAAAAATAATCAGGTTAAAATGTATAAGATCCCATTTATGTGTATATATCTGTCTACTATATATGCAATACCAATATACTTGTTATTAGATATATATGTACATATTTACATATATAGCTTAGATATTCATAATTTTAGTAATTATAGTGGTATCTAATAGTATTTTGGGGGAGGTTGTTAGTTTTCCTTTTTATAATCTATATTAATAAAAGGGTAATATGCTAATTAGACCAGATAGACTGCACATCCTTCTGGACAAAAAGCCAGAGGCAGTGGCGGGACCGAGGCAGAGGCAGTAAGGACTGATCAGGCAGGCAGGCAGGTAGGCAGAGTGGTTAAAGGTGAACAGGCAGGCAGGGGAGACCCATTAGGGATGATCAGGTCAGCAGGGGAGAGTGGTTAGGGGCAATCAGGCCTTCAGGGGCGAGTGGTTAGAAGCCAGTGGACCCAGATTGCGAGAGGAATGTCTAATTGCTGGTTCAGGCCCGATTCCACAGTATGATCGGGCCTGACTGGCAGTCGGACATCCCCGAGGGGTCCTGGATTGGAGAGGGTGCAGGGCAGGCTGAGGAACCCCCCACTGCCATGCACCAGGCCTCTAGTCCTATAGAATAAAGAGCTAATATGCTAATTAGACCAAACAGCTGAATGAATGTCCGGACGACATTCTGGACAACCATCCGGAGAACCTTCTGGATGAAGCTGGAGCTGTGAGGGCCGAGCCCCTTGCACGAATTTTGTGCATCAGGCCTCTAGTTTATATTATATTTTTGAATGTTGTTCAGTGAACATGTGCTTTCTTTATAAATGAATTATGCTGTTAAAACAAAACTGCTTTGAGAAAAAAAATCTCTTGCTGATTTGATAAGCAATGCCCACATAATAAGTACAAAAACACGTTTCCAAGGTTGTTCTTTAAACTGTTAGTGTTCTCCTAGGGCAGTGGTCGGCAAACAGCGGCTTGCCAGCCACATGCAGCTCATGAGCTGTGGTTTGCCACTCTGTTGACTAATGAGTTTGCCGACCACAGTCCTAGGGCAGAATTTAGTGCAAAAATTTCTGAAAAGTCCCATGTCTCTGCATGTCTGACTTGATCCAAGGACCTATTTTTGAATGTCTAGATGTAACATTTAAGCCATTTTATAAAAATATTGCTTTTCTAACCAAACTTTTGAAAAAAAATTGCATTGTCGTGAATTTGAGGTAATATAGGATGAAGCAAAAGTAGGTTTACAGTAGTGAGTATGTGAAACAGTTTATTCTTGTATTATTAATTATTGTATTATTTTCCATATGAACAACTGTAACCTACTTTCGCACCACTCTGTTTTATGAGAACTTCTTAAAGTGCATCTGTATAGTTGGTTGCCTAGGAAGTGTTTTAGCCATCAATTCTAAGGATAGCATTAACATCACTTCCTTGATGCTAAGGAACCTATTAATGTTAGGAAAACATGCCTAGATAGAAGAACATCCCAGCCTCCTCTCTTAAGTAAACAGTCCTTAGTAAGACTGAGCTTTTCGAAGGGTACAAGCAGGGTTCAACTGTTTCACTTCTAACTAACTTTGGTTCAGAAGTTCCTATGGAAGTTATAAACATATGCACAGTTTGGCCAAACCATCATAAACTCTGTGTGAGGTATACATGTAAAATGAATGCCACTAAATGCACAATGCTAATTCTTTATTTATCCTCCCAAAACACACTGTATGGCAAGGTAGCTAAATGAGGAAATATGTTGTATGGTATAGATATTTACAAACAGAAGAATAAATCTTTCCAAAAATAACTGTATTTTAGAATAATCAATTTATCTGTATCCCTGTTTCCTGGTAATAAATACCTACAGGAAAAGTTATCTACTAAACTAATTCTTCCTCTAAGATAATAAAATACATTGGTTGCATAAAAAAGAAGTCTTGTCTGTTGTAGCTGGAATTCCAATCTAGTGGGGCCAAATAAAGTCAAGTCATTCAAAATAGGGATGTAAAAAAATCAAGACCTAAGTCATGTAGTACATTATAACTGTAGAAAAATTACAAATGACAATGAGTCTTAGGAAAAATCACACCACACACACACACACACACACACACACACAAACACACAAACATCCCAGAGTCCTAAGCTCTATATACTCAAAATCTATGGGAAAAGAATCTGGGTGGTGAAGCCTGAGTATGTGTATGTTTAAAGCACTGCAGGCAACTCTGGTGGGCAGCCAGGCTGAGAACCATTTCTCCGACAGGCAAGCCATTTGGCCCTACTTAGTGCTACTGGCAAATAAAAGGTGGGCCTTTCATTGCAGAACTTCAAACTAATAAGCAGTTAAAATAGTATTGGGTTTGGAACAAACCAACTCTTGGAGCAAATGCTCCAAAAGACCTCCAACGTTGTGGCCAGTCATTTTTGTTGAAAAATTTTTTCCTGGAATATTTCTTGCTATTTTTTTTTATTATAAAAGTAGCAGGCTTGTTATAAAATTTTTGAAAATAAGTGATAAAAGAACATACAGGACATAATAAAATCACTTGTAATTTTATCAATCAGATTCAAACACAAGATTTTCTCTATCCTTTAAGAGGAAATATATTGTTTATACAGTTTGTAACATGCTTTTTAAAATTACCAATATAACAGGAGTATTTTGTTAATATTTTTCTACAAAATGACACTCAATGACTACATAAAATTTTATCTCATAATCATTACTTTTGTATTTTGGGAAAATTTTAGTTTTTCAATCATGATTCATAAATAAAATGATCTTCCTTGAATATAAATCTTTATGCACATTTTGGATACGTCCTTTGAAATCCTATACATAGGGTTACTAGATTAAGAATGACTATGCATCAGGCATTTCATACACATTGTTGACTATTCTTATGAGAAGATATACTAAATTTTATGTATTGAGCATAATTTGCAATCCTTGAATCTTTACCAATACTAAATATTTTACTTTTTTACCTGATCATGTTTTAAATTTATTTTTTAATTAAGGGATTTGCCTTTTCCTATTGATGTAAATTCTTGTGTTTCACATGTGTAGTTTGGAGAATATTTTTCCTATCTCATGTATTTAAAAATATTCTCTTTCATTATTTTCTTTCTGTTCAGAAAAGATTATTTTAGTGCAGGCATATTGGTGACAAATTCTCTTAGTTTTCCTTTTTATGAATATGTCTTAATTTCATCTTAATTCATAAAGTTTGTTTCCACCCAATATATAATCCTAGGTTGACCTTTTTATTTTTTTATTTTAGCATTTAAAAAAATCTGGTAATTTCCTTCTTACTTCTGGGTTTCAGATGAGAAATCCTTTGTCATTCAAATGGTTTTTCACTTTTAAGGAAGCTATCATTTTCTATGATCATTTTTATGGTTTCATCTTTTCTTTTAGTTTTAGTTATTTGACTATGATGTATCTTGGCATGGATTTCTTTGTGTTTGCAGTACTTGTGATTTATTAATTTTGAATCTATAAGTTTAGCTTTTTGACAAATTTAGAAAATTACTAAGCATTATTTCTTGAAATAGTTTTCTACCCTACCCACTGTCTCCTCTCCTGGAATTTTGAAGGCACAAGTGTTAGATATTTTATTTTAGCCTCACAATTCTCTGAGGCTCTGTTCTTGCTCCTTTTTGTTTTGTTTTCTTCAGTCTATTTTCTCTGCATTGTTCTGTTTGGGTCATTTATATTGTTTTATCTTCAAGTTTAGTGATTGTTTTCTTTTTGATTGAATTTATTGGGATAACATTTGTTAATAAAAAATTATATAGGTTCCAGATGTTAAATTTTTTCTTATGGTGCTTTTAGATGTACAATAGTTGGTAACTACTTTTTGAGAATAATTCTTAATTCAAATATGCATTTACAAAGCAGAGTCAACCATGGAAGGATCATCAATATGGCAAGAATGAGAGTCTCATATCAAATTACTACAATCTCAAAATTTAATAGTCTCTCTTGCCTAATAATATCTAGTTTATCAAAAGATCATTTAATCATGCTATAAATTTAAGTCAATGTTTTATATTTCAAGAGGTACTTAGATTTTAAGCCTTGCCTCTAGTTAACCACTGTATTTTGTTAAAGAAATTTTAGGCATTGTGAGGAATAGGGTAAAAGAGGTAAAATCAGTTCTGTAGCTATTGGACAAAATTCGTGCAAGAGCCTTGGCCCTGGCCCTCACCTGTTGCCATGTCAGCCAGGGGCTGCTACCGCCTCTGCCTTGGCCCCCGCCTGCTGCGGCTTTGTCAGGAAGGAAGACATCTGATCTAATTAGCATATTGTGCTTTTATTATTATAGGTAATATGAGTCATTAAACTAACCAAGTGTCAGTTGTTTTTATGAAGAGACAGCCATGTAAACATGCTACACTAGAAATAATATTTTTAAAAAGTATTGATAAAAACTTATGCCTTATTTTATCTATAATAATAAAAGGTTAATATGCTAATTATACTGGGAGGCTTTTGGGAGACCTTCCAGACAAAGCCATGGTGGTGGGGCCAAGGCAGAGGTGGTTAGGGGTGATCAGGCCAGGAGGGGAGGCCAATAGGGATGATCAGGCCAGCATGGGGGAGTGGGTGAGGGCAGTTGGGGGCAAGCAGGCCAGCAAAGGGGGTAGCTGGGGATGAGCAGGCCGGCCGGGGGGGGGGGGCGGTGGGGACAGTTGGAGGCGAGCAAGCCAGCAGGCATAGTGGTTAGGGGCAATCAGGCAGGTGGCAGGTGAATGGTTAGGAGCCAGGGGTCCTGGATAATGAGAGGGATGTCTGATTGCTGGTTTAATAAACCAGCAGTCGGAAATCCCCTGAGGGGTCCCAGATTGGAGAGGGTGCAGGTCAGGCTGAGGGACAGCCCCTCCAACCCCCCTACCCCTTGTGCCTGAATTTCGTGCACCAGGTCAATAGTTTATTTATTTAATAATAAGTTTAAAACAAGACTTTGTGCTTATGTAGAGCTGAGAGTTGGGGATCAAATGACTGGCTCAAATTCTTCAGTGGGTGTTTACTAGTAGTGTGACTGATATTAAAATGTAGATGCACCCACTACAAATTCAGTGTTTAGTGAAGGAATTGTTATTTTACAAAAGCTTCTGAACATTAGGAAAAGACATAGAGGCCAAATACAGTTAAAAGAAATAAGCCAGAAAATTTTCTAAAGTCTAACTAAAGTGTGGGTATGATTGAATATGAATGGAACTGCAGATTTAATGGAATTCTTATGTTTTTTATTTTCTGTATTTCAGAGCCTGTGTATTTGCACTATTTTATTACAGCATGAGCATTTTATTTCATGTGGTTGAGAGGCTTTCTTTTTGCAATTTCTATGTTGAAAACTTTTCATGTAATCAAAGTTACACATATAAACACACACACATATACATATATATGTGTGTGTGTATGTATATATATGTATATATATATACATACACACACACACACACACACACACACACACACACACTTTATTTTAGTTAGGCCCTTTAGTCAGTGTGGCTTGATTTATATTTGGGTTCTATAGTTAATGTTGTTAATGTTTCTTGCATGCTAAGCAGTTTGGAAACATAGAAGTCTGAAGTTACAGATTTGCTTCTCTCCACTAAGGGCATCATGGAATGTATATATTCATGTCACTGCTTCTCTCTTTTCCCAAACTATTGGCTTTTATTTGAAGTCTCTTGTATTTGTCAGAGAACTCAAAGATATGATAAAGAAGTTGGAAACTGAAATATATAGAAACTGAAACAGGAATTTGAAGAGAAGGAAAAAAAAATAAACAAGATAAAATCTTTTGTTTTAGGAGAACAATGGAGAATCAGGGTCCCTGTAATGCTGAGGAATAACCAGAAGATTAAGGCATCAAGCACAATATCCACCTACCCACCAGGTGGCCACAGAGTATGACTACTGGAGAGCATGACTTTGACATTTCAGTACAGAGGCCTAGAATGCTTCTTGGAGGGATCAATAGGCTTGGATAGGAATCATGTCTGACATACGCCAGTGAAAGGGTACACTTTGTTAAAAAGAACCAGATATGATTCATATGATACAGCATTGGGAAGGACACTCTGTGATTGGAAGATATTACATTTATAGAAATCCTACCTGAGAGTGGAACAAGGTAAAGAATTAAAGATGAGAGATAAAAAAGTTATTGTTGGAGATGGCATTATTGAGTAATATGGTTGATTTGTTTTTTTGATATAGACCTCCCGCTTTGTCCCCCCCACAAAAAAAAAAGGTTTAAGAATAAGATTTAGTAGAGAAAGAAAACTTGGGAGTCAAATATTTACCTGTGGGCTACTTGCTAATCATATTAATTGTTTTTTTGTTGTTCTCCCACTCCCCTCAAACTACCCTTAACATTTCCTTATAAACATCCTTCATTTCCTCGCCCTTCTTGCCTGGATGTGTTTAGGTAGAGACAAAGCTGCATTCACTGGAGTGACCACAGTGTAGAAGGGGCATTCAGTCCTCCCTGTCAATACCCTCTGTCCAAGACAGGAAGTATGAGTTTGTCCTCCAACTTTGTTCTTAATTTTCAAGATTGTTTGAGCTAGTCTATGGCCCTTTCATTTTAGCATCAGGTTTAGGATCAGACACCAGTTGGGATATGTTTGTTGATTTTAGACAGAGTAAGAGAGAGAGAGAAAGAAAACATTGGTTGCCTTCTGTACATGTCCCAACCCAGGATCAAACCCAGTATATGCCATGAATGAGAATCAAAACCACACCGTTTTGATATATGGGATAGTGACCCTCTAACTAACTGAGCCACCCAGTCAGGTCCAACTGGGATTTTGATAGGGATTACATGGAATCTGCAGATCATTTTGGGGAATATTGTCATTTTAACAATATTAAATCTTCTAATCCATGAACATGAGTTGTCTTTTCAATTATTCAGTCATTCTTTCATTTCTTTTGACAAAATTTTAGAGTCCACAGACTAAATTTTATACTTCTTTTATTAAATTTATTCCCAAGTATTTAATCATTTTGATATTATAAATGGAATTGTTTGTTTCTTTAATTTTATTTTTTACGTTCATTGAAAGTAAATAAAAACACTATTGTTTTTGTATATTAATCTTGTATTCTGCAATCTGGCTAAACTTATTCATTGGTTTTGGTAGTCTTTTTTTAATGGTTTTCTTAGAATTTTCTATATGCAAGATCAGGTCATCTGCAAATAGAGATAGTTTTTATTTCTTGCTTTTCAATCTGGATATCCTTTATTCCATTTTCTTTCCTAATTGCCCTGGCTAGAATCTCCAATACAAAGTTGAATAGAAGTAGTGAGAGCAGACATTCTTGTTTGCTTTTTGAGTTTGAAGATCTTAGCTATTCTTTGAGTTTGAAGAAGTCCTAGCCCTTGTTCTTTCTGGTGATCCAACTACACTTTATAAAATGCTCATTTGAGTTAGATGCAATGGTATTCTAGATCAGGGGTAGGGAACCTTATTTTCTGCCAAGGGCCATTGGATCTTTATAACATCATTCATAGACCATATAAAATTATCATTTTAAAAATTAGCCTGCTATATTTGATCTATCTTTCCCTTACTCACCTCTTATGCCTTGGCAGGGCCAGACCAAATGATTTTGTAGGCCCATTCCTGTTCTAGATAAGAGATTCTTACCCTGATAATTCTCAGAAACTTCAGAGCCAGTGGTTGGACACAGCACCATTAAGGCATCAATTTACATCCTCAGACTTTAGCCACAAGTGTATGGGCTGTAATAGGTACTAGATTGTTATAAACTGTTCATGAGAGTCTGGATAGTGTCTCTAGATCATTTGAACCAATGCCCAAAACTTTATTTTCACTGATTTTTATCAATTTTCAGTACTTTCATTAATGAAGACACATTTATAACATCTATTAAAACAATTAGCTAAAGATTTGGGGTTGGTTAGAAATAATGATAGCTGGAAACACTTGTAGCAGTGACATCTAGAGAGTAGATTTTCTGATATAAGTTTGTCCAAACACCCTGGAAGGTACATTCTCAATTAGGACAACTAATTGTCCCTAGAATGTAGCTTAAATTAATATACGTGTGGGTGTGCATACCAAATAAGCATTACTTAATGTGGCTGTCATAGAACTCATGATTCCTTATAAAGATTCTTCTCCATGGAATTTCTCATCTCATTAAGTTATGCCATTCATGCATGTGTTTATGCCAAAACTCTAGGTATTAGCCTTGATTTATTGACTTCTCATCTTTTATAACACATGTTTTAGCAAGTAATTTTGTTTCTATTCCTAATTTATATCCTAGGCTCATCTTCTCTTCTCCACTGTTACCACCTTAGCATAAACCACCAAATTTATGTCTATTAAAAAATTAAGTGATGTGGCAAGGAGTCTAATTCTGGTTCCTAGTGGCCACTGCTCTTACTTCTTTTCTGGATGTCAGAGCTAGCTTCCTAACAGGTGTTCTGGCTCCTCCTCCCACCCCAATCATCCTTTCTGCCCACCTCACCTGACTCCACTCTTAGAAAAGCAGGAGAAGGATTTTTTAAAATTATAAATTAGATTATGCCATTTCCTTTATTATTAATAAAACCATCCAATGGCCCTTGCTGGTTTGGCTCAATGGGTAGAGTATCAGCCTGCAGACTGAAGGGTCCCAGGTTCGATTCTAGTCAAGGGCACATGCTTGGGTTGTGGGCTCAATCCCCAGTAGGGGCCATGCAGGAGGCAGCTGATCAATGATTCTCTCTCATCATTGATGTTTTCTCTCTCTCACTCGCTCTTCTTACCCCTCTGAAATCAATAAAAAACAACAACAGAAAAGCAAAATCATCTAATGGCTTCTAATTATACTTGAAATGAATTTCAGACTTCTTAATCTGGACATGAAGTCTCCATGGTTGGGCCCCTGGTTAATTTCAAACAATCTCTACCCTGCTTACTATGCTCCAGCCACTCTAGCCAATCTTTTGGTTTCTGAAAATGACAAACTCGTTTTTGCTTTGGGGCCTCTGCACTGACTGTCTGGCTGTCTTTTCTGTCCAGACAGCTCTTCCTCTGATCTTAGCACAGCTGTTTCTGTCATTCAGATATCAGCCTAAATGTCAGCTTCTTAGATGAGCCTCCCGGACCATGCATTCGAATTTGGATCCACCCGGTCATGCTCTACTGCATCTGCCTATTTAATTGTCTGCACTCTATGTTTAGGGGAATGTGTCATCTCTTCCTAGCGAGTTGTGAGCCCCTTTGACAGCAGAAATCTTGCTTATGTCGTTCACCTTTGTGTCTCTATCATGGAGAACAATGCCTGGTGCCTAGGGGTGCTCAGTAAATGTTTTTGAATAAATGGAAAAGTAGAAATTTCAGAACAGAGTGTGATATTTTGACAAAAGGGCCATCAAAATTATTCTGCTTGACTGGAAATTTTGCTATCAAATACTATATCAATAAATGAGTCTAATCCAGGGGCTCAACACTTTGGGGATAAGAATTAATTGTCTGATATTTGTTGTAATAAAATGTAATCATGATCCACTTTAAAAGCATTGTGTGCATTATTTGTTTAATTTCTGCATCACTAAATGATTTATGTCCTAATTGCACGCAGTGGTCCTGGAACTTATCTATTTAACTTTCCTTCAGTGTCTGATCCATCAATTAACCACCCTCAGCACATCAAGCCCTTGGCCAGGATTTGAACAGAATTGAAATCCCTTGTGACACTCTGGTAAAGAAGCTCATCAGTATTCTTGATTTTTAAAAGAAGAAAAAAAAATCACATTGTCTTAGATAAGAAGTCTCCGGTGCTAGACTCTTTAATGCTTAATATTTTTTTTATATTAATTTTTCTTCTAAAAAAGAAACTGTGCCTGAGGTTGCAATTAGAGGAGGTGGCGACTGGAGTGACAGAGCTAGGGAACAGAGGCCAGTTGTGCCTGTGTGGAATGCCCATTGCATCAAACCTTGAGGTATTAACCGGTTCTATGTTTCTTTCTTCTTCACTCCTATTCACAGGACCTCTGTCTTGAACCCCAGGTCCTTTCTAGAAATGAACAAATAACTAGAGTAACTAGACCACTAGAACCTCAAATAACTTTGGTGGACCTTTCAGAACAATTCAGAGAAAACAGGTGTGCACACTGTGTGAGGTGGAGGCGGAGAGCCTGCATTTCCTGGGCTTTCAACTCAGTCAGACTGGGCTTCCATGTTTTACCCGAAGGAGGGAGGTGGGCAGCTTGCCAAGAGCCTGGGGGCTACTCCTAACCTCTGCAATGCTGAGCTGGTAGGGGCAGTCCTCCCTCATCACCTGGGTGTGCAGTTGCCCCATCTCCCTGGATGCCATCCATCTCTGAAGGAGGCTGAGTTTTGGGATCTTTCCTAGTTTAATGGTTGAGGGGGAGTCTGGAGGTTACTAAGAGAAAAGCTTTAGAATAGATAGTGACTTAAGAAACCTCTGGAATAGAGGGCTGGGGCTAAAGGGAGGAGGCGGCTAAGGGAACATCAGTCTGGGGAGAGCTGATGCCGAGGGCAATGTGACTCTGTTTCCGTGCAGACCCTTTGCAGCCTGTCAGACTCTGCTCCCGCTGTGAGCATCTGCCAAGGCCAGCCCTCGCCCTTTACAAACCTCCTTTATCTTTCTTTCTTTCAAAATGGCCTTGCCCTGGATTAATGAAGATATGCTGGACAGCTTTCTAACTCTGCCTGGCATTAAGCTTTAATAAGAATACTATCGTAGATTTTAATCCAAAAAGTGGAGAGGAAATAAAAAGAAATTCACGAAGAAAAAGCAAACCACCTTCATCAACAGAGACAGAATTAGGGGCAGAACAAGGGACAAGGAGACACCTGGCAGAAAATGGTGACATTTTTTTAATCAGGGGTTAGGCAGGAAGCAGGTGAGGCAATTCCGGAATGACAAGAACCAACCTGAACCTCCAATGGAACCTTTGTCAAGGTTTTCAAATACTCCAGTGGCCTTTGAAAACCATTTCCCCCTCTGTCCTTAGGTTTTTGTCCAGGCCTGGAGGTGAAAGTGAAATAATCGAAAGAGAAACGCAGGCTCTATTGACTATTTTTCAAAGGGAAAACAGGCCACAAGTTTCATAGGAAATTCTCTTGCTGAGTGTTTGGTCCTTGAGAACAGGACTGGCTACATTATTTGCAGGGGTCACTGCAAAATGAAAATGTGGGTCCCCTTGTTCAAGTTATTAAAAATTTCAAGATGACAGGAGAGCATGACACCAAATGTGGGGACTCTGAGCTCAGGGTCCCTGCAAGGACTGCTCAGGTCACTCACCCCCCTGAAGCTGTGTCTGCTTAGGACTCTGAAAGTTTGCACTGTTCTCATTTTATGACTTAATAATGCTTCTCCTTCCACTTTAAAGGCATCAGGAATATGATGTGTGTGTGTGTGTGTGTGTGTGTGTGTGTGTGTGTGTACTACTTATACATTTTGACAGAGTTTCTATTTTGATTAGTGGAATACAGGAGCTTTTTGGGGAGGCAATTATTAATTCTATATGTATATTTCTGCTCCAAAATTTTCTTAATTTAGTAGGAATATTAGTTTTTACACACGGTACTTCACTAACATTTGTATTTATATACTAAAAATAGAACTATTTTATCTTTAATGTTGAACTTTTACCCAAGCCTTATGATAACATTAACAATAATGTCAGATATCTCTCTTTGACAGAATGGCTGTCTAAAAGATGTGTTTTAATTTCCAGAATTGAATAAAGAAAAACAATCACTAATGGAACTAATTGGTTTTCTCTCTGACATATCTAGGACACTGGTATCAAACTGGCTTCCTTCGACTGTTTGTGCAGTTTTTCTTCTGCTAATGGAGCCAGCACATGAACAGTTATTGCTTCACTTTTGTATGTCCAAAGGAAACTTGGATTCTGAGGTGGGTGATGTTAATGAAGAAGAACAATTGTCTGAGGTAAGTGAAAAGTCATACTTCACTGAGTGATATGGAAACATACTTTCTGCAGATGCACATGCTCCACAGTCAGTTTTGGGTATCATCTTTTTTTTTTTTTGATTTAGAGAAATCTTTTTTTTTTAATTAAATCTTTATTATTCAGATTATTACATTTGTTTCTCTTTTTTCCCCTAGCACCCCTCCACCCAGCTCCCACCCCTCCCTCTGCCCTTACCTCCCTCCCATTGATCTCATCCATAGGTGTATGATTTTTGTCCAGTCTCTCCCTGTACACCCCTCACCCCTTTCCCCCTGAGAATTATCAGTCCACTCCCTTTCTGTGCTCCTGATTCTATTATATTCACCAGTTTATTCTGTTGATCAAATTTTTAATTCACTTAATTTTTAGATTCACTTGTTGATAGATATGTATTTGTTGTTCATAATTTTTTGTCTTTTACCTTTTTCTTCTTCCTCTTATAAAAGAGTACCTTTCAGCATTTCATATAATACTGGTTTGGAGTTGATGAACTCCTTTAGCTTTTTCTTATCTGTGAAGCTCTTTATCTGCCCTTCAATTCTGAATGTTAGCTTTGCTGGATAGATTATTCTTGGTTGTAGGTTCTTGCTATTCATCACGTTGAATATTTCTTGCCACTCCCGTCTGGCCTGCATCGTTTCTGTTGAGAAATCAGCTGACAGTCGTATGGGTGCTCCCTTGTAGGTAATAAACTGTTTTTCTCTTGCTGCTTTTAATATTCTCTCTTTGTCTTTTGCTCTTGGTATTTTAATGATGATGTGTCTTGGTGTGGTCCTCTTTGGATTCCTTTTATTTGGGGTTCTGTGTGCTTCCTGGACTTGTAAGTCTATTTCTTTTACCAGATGTGGGAAGTTTTTAGTCATTATTTCTTTAAATAGGTTTTCAGTATCTTGTTCTCTCTCTTCTTCTGGCACCCCCACAATTCTGATGTTGGTACGCTTGAAACTGTCCCAGAGTCTCCTTACATTATGTTCACATTTTTGGATTCTTTTCTCTTCTTGCTTTTCCAGTTGAATGTTGTCTGCTTCTTTATATTTCAAATTTTTTACTTGATTCTTGCCTTTCTCTAGTCTGCTGTTAGGACTCTGTATAATATTTTTTATTTCAGTCAGTGTATGTTTAATTTCTATTTGGTCCTTTATCATCTTTAGTAGGACCTTTTCCATCTCTAGTTGGCTCTTTTGTATCTCTAGTTGGTCTTTTTTCATCTCCTCTTGGCTCTCGCTAAATTTATCCATCTTTTCTAGCATATTCTTGAAAAACCTTATAAGCGTGGTTTTGAACTCTATATCCAGTCGTTTTTTTCCCTCCATTTCTTTTGTTTGTGATCCCTTCCCTTGTCTCGGCATTTTCACTATGCCAGGGAAACTTCTGTGTTGGATTCAGCCTTATGTTACCAGACGCAAAACCTAAGAAGCCTCTGTTGAGCTTGGGATGGAGTCTCAGGACTTAAGGGACCGCCTTGCCTTCCAGTCGGCCCCGCCCTCCACGGCCCCTGAGTCTCACGTGACTGGGTAATGGCTGGAGCGGTCCTTGTGCTCGTGCCCGCAGTGCCTCTAACCGCTGCCTTTCCAGCTCCCCTGTGTACCAGGACCACACGAGTCTAGGTCCCCAGGGTTTCGCCCGAAACAGGGGCCCAGTGGACTCAGAAGTGGCACAGTTGGGAGGGTCTGTCTCCCGCCCACTCTCAAAAGCCAGCGGCACAATCAGCAGTCTGTCCTCCAAGCAGTGCCGTGCGCATGCGCCACCAGACTTGATCTTTTGCGACTCCCCTAAATTTCTGTGCACCTCTCCCTTTTCACAGTCCAAACTCCCCCATATGAGTTTCGGCTGGATCTGGGGTTTAGTGTCGTAAGATAAGCGGTTCAATGCCGTTGGGAGTCTCTGTTTCCCTCCCGTCAGAGAAAGCCAGCCAGGTTTTCCGGCACCCGCTCTCTCAGTGCGCGCATCTCCGTACCTCGGCTTTTTGCAGCTCCTCTGGGTCTCCGTGAGCCCCTCTCTTTCCCTCTAGTTGTAGAACTTCCACTCAGCCAGCTTTCCTGTGGTTCTGGATGATGTCTGTTCTGTCTTTTAGTTGTAGTTTTGAAATTGTTGTGCGAGGCAGCAGTGTAAGTGTTTACCTATGCCGCCATCTTGGATTCCTTGTCTGGGTATCATCTTAAAGTAACATCTGATTTTGGGAATAGATGCTGGTGCTGCTTCTGGTTTACATAAGGTTAGTAGTATTGCTTAGCCCTCACGGTCAATGGCAAACTAGGTTGATAAACATTCATCAACAACTTAGTTGTGAAATAAAAATTCAGAATTTACTTTTTTGCTAAACATGTGCTTTTGGATTCTTGAGCTCCTTTATACTGAACCAGTTTTTGGCAAAAAGCATCAACTAGTAACCATTGGTATTGATATAGGTATTTAAACCCTACAAGAAATAGTAAAACCTTGCAATGAGAGTATTCAGTCTGCTCTCCATCAGCTCTATGACAAGATGACCCATTGTTGCTCCCATTCATTTTTCCCACCTAACCAATGTTTCTACTGATCCTGCCAGGTGATGGCTGGTAAAGTCATACATTTTGAAGGGTGTGGATGTGGTGTAGACCACACAATTGGTTGTCCCGACAATGGCCAGTAGGGGTGGCGGTATTGAGTCTTTTTTTTAAGGTCACCCAAATTGTAAGAAATTAGCTTCCTGAGCTTTCTCTTGCCTGAGGGCACTGCCTGGTGTCTTTGAAAAGAAGGTGCTTATTATATTAAGTCTAGGGAAAATAGGGGAAAGAGAAATGGATTATTGCTGGGCATCTTTTAGATTTAATTACATGTTACAGTAAAGAAAAAAAAAGTTTGTTCACTTCGCATACAATTGCCACACTGCTAGGCAAGACCATATCAGAAGCTGAAAACACAAAGCAAAGCTATACCAATGTAGCTATTAACAATTCTTCATTGAAAATTAAAAATTGGAGGGAAATGTTAGGCCAGTTGGGATACTGAGACAAGTGTAAAGTAGGAGTGAACCCCTTTTTGTTGCCATAGTTACAGGGAAATAAAGAAGCTTTTCCTTTGCCCCTTTGGGAATGGTGTGTGTCATTTTGCTACCTGGTGTATGGGTTCACCTGAGTTTTCCAAAGGTGTGGTTTCCTAGGTGTGAGTTCATTTAGCCAATGGCAATACATGAGTCCAAGATGCCTGCTTGATACCTGTGGCTGCATGACCATCTGTCTATCCTTTCCCCATTGCAAGTAGTTTAAATGCTGCCTGATGGACTAGGCTGTCTCAGTTGTTAGTGATAAAGACAGAGTTGAGCAGGCCTGGAGACAAAAGACCCAGCACATGGTATGTACTTAGTAAATATTTCAATAAGAAAAACTATGGTTGGAGATGTTACTGAAAGCCACCAGCTTCCTTGGGGCTGTTTTCCTTGTAACATCAGTGATTTCAAAAGTAGCCTCCCTGGCCATTTTTTTTTTATGATTCATATGAACATACAGATAGTTAATGGATATCTAAGTAAAGAATCAAAAAGTAATGTCCCTCTGATACTTCCAGTACCCAACTGTATGATTTTCTAGCCAATAGACTGTATACCTGACACTAATACAAAATACTACTGAATATATACTGTAATTGAAAATATATTTTAATAAAAAATTAAACAAGAATAGGTTGTGTCAGTAGTTTCCTGTAAGTCATCATAAAATGACCTTACATAATTCATAATGTCAATAAACAACTGCCCCATTAGGGCATCAGAATCACAATATCATGTACCCTGTTTCCCCGAAAATAAGACAGTGTCTCATTAATTTTTGCTCCCAAAGATGCGCTAGGTCTTATTTTCAGGGGATATCTTATTTTTCTATGAAGAAGAATACAGTACACATTTATTGTTGAACAAAAAAAAAAAGGAAATTTATTACCTGTATACGGTAGGGTAGTAGTTGTCATCACAAACCAGCTCACTGATTGGCCGCAGTGCAGCTGGAGCTGGTCAGGCAGTGCGAGGTCTCTTTAAATCAGGAGTCAGACGCCTTATGGTAGCTTTGGGGACCTATATTCCGGAGAGGCCTTATGTTTGGGGAAGGCCTTATTATCAGGGTGGTCTTATTTTTGGGGGGATGCCTTATATTATAGCGAGAGGCAAAACTGGAAGTAGGTCTTATTTTCGGGGGATGTCTTACTTTTGTGAAAACAGGGTAAAGAAGTTTTCATAAGAAAGGAGAGAGGAGAGAGAGAGAAAGAGAGAAAGAGAGAGAGACTACTTATCTCAGAATCACTAGGCAAATTGCTGGGTGGAACCTCCCTATCCCATTCTACTGTTTCTGGAATGCTGACTACAGTTTTTGCCTCTGCTTGACACATCAAGCTAACTAACTAAATGCTGATATTCCATATCATTTGGGCTCCTAATCAGATAGATAGTCATTCAACAGCAGTCACTGTTGAATTGTGCAGATTTGCAGAAATTGAAATCTATTTGCTTATATTATTCTTAGCTTGCTGCTTTAGTCCCAGGTTTTAAGTTGATTTTTAATTAAGTAGATGAACAAGAATGTGGTGGGACAGTAGTTAACATTAGGATCAGTGTGATATTCGCTCATCACCTACCACGTCCTACTTCAAATCTTCATTTATTTGTATTTTCTCCTACATATGTAGTCTATCCCAAGAATGTCACAGGGAGACCGGAAGTATTTCCTCAAAGGATACCTATATTAGACACAAGGAGATTTTTCTAGTTTGTCCATAAGAGCTAGGGATGGTGTTATATGTTCTGGAATTTAGTTGCTTAAATCCTCTGACAGAAAATAACCGTGTTGCTACCACAGGTGGAAAAAAATATGTTAGCATAGGCTTTATTGAAGAATATTCTATGGAACATGAGTTGTTGCATGAAAGTAGGGTTCTGTGGCCAAGACCCTCCTGCCATGCTTTCATTTTAGAGGTTCCCAACCCATGTTTACATAATGAGGAATTTGATTAGTTCTGTGATGAAGAAACCATTTAAATTTTTTAACCTGGAGTTTTTTAGAATTTATCATGAAGCCCTCCTTCTATAATACTTACTATAGAAACACTGTAGTGGGGTAATATAATTTCTTTAAGTCTGTTTTCTTGCATTCATTAGGTTAATGACTTACAGTCTCAAGACATTATTTCCTATTTATTTTATCTACACTAAATCTAGATGTATTTTCTTTCAGTTCTTTTTTCCAACAGACTATGATAACTCCTACAAATGCTCTTCCTATCATGTGATCTTATAAAATCAGTGACTCTTTCTCCACAGCTCATGAGTGCCTGTTACCCGATCTCATTTCTTACCTTTCCTTGCTTCTTGATTTTCAAAGCTTTGTTATCTTCTATCCCACAGTAGAACCACTGCAATTTAGCTGGCATTTGGTCAGTTTCTTTTTTCTCATTCCCATTTCTTTTACTGCCAAATGTCACTTTGCAGTAAGATTTCATCATTATAGTAAACACTGGTCTATTTTATTTGTGTCTGTCATTCTGATAAAAAAAAAAACACATTCTTGATTATGGACATAATCTCTTGACAGACCAATACTGACCTTGTTCACTTCCTGCCTACTCCCCGCTCCGTATAGTAGCTATACTACACTCTCCCCACCTCCCCTGCCACCCCCTGAAGTGCAAGTCTCAGTGCCTACCAAATGTGCCAAATCCAGGCCCACATTCTCAGTGGCCACCTTTCTGCCTTGTTGTAGGAATGAAAGTCTGGATTCATTTAATTTACTCAAGAAAATGTGAGTGCCTTTCACCTGCCAGGCTTTGGGTTACAGCTGGGCAATGGGATACAGTGACAAGGAGAATGATACAGGCAGGTTCCTGCTTTCATGAAACATAGATGAGGGTGTCATGAATGACTTCTATTGTAGCATGCAACATAGTTATTTTTTAAATGGTGTCTTGATCTAGTTTTGAGGCTCTGACTAGAGGTTGGTTAGTTCCCCTTTTGAGCAGCTGATGAAGTTCATTCACATGCCCAAGGACTTCTCTTACAAAACGCTCAAATTCTGGTGTCTATACACAGTCCTAATCACCCAAAGGCCAGAGAACTGGAAAAGTCCCCAAATCCTAGAGCTTGTGAAATGACTCAAATCTGCCAATTTACAGGGAGCCTGCTAAACCTGGTTAACCCCGCCCGGCTAGCCGTACATAAACTGCCCAGCCCTGGGTGTAACCCTCTGCAGCCATGCCTGGAAGCCTTCTCTGGTTGGCAAGTAACAAAAAGTGATGCTTTTCATCTATCTAAGTGTCATGTGTTGTGTCACCATCAAAGAGCCTTTAAATCCAATAAAACATAGCTGCAAGCAACATTTTGGTATTTCTTTCTTATTGTGATGAAAATTTCAAAGGACTTAGAGGTACTAATTGGTGGCGAAAAGGAGTTGGGATGAGGATTTTAAGAGAGCGGAAGAATTCTTTTTTAAAATATTAACTTTAGTAACTTAATTCCCCCACCAAGGACTTTAGCAGACTAATTTGTCCCATAGAATCACTGATGTATATTGCATGTTTACTAAACATTTTTGTGGCCTTGGTGTGAAAATGCTCTAGGAGGTATGCAAGAACAGAAAATGTGTATCTTCCCTTAAGAATCTTACAGGTTAATTAAGAGAGCATGATATGCACCTAAAATCAAATATGTAGTAATATAATGAAACCATTAAGTCCAAAAAAAAAATGACAACAAAATACTAACGAACTAGGGAAATACATTTGCTTTCAATTTTCATTGATGGCTAATTTTAAAACTATTTTTAACCTTCCCAGTTTTTGCTGGAGAAATGATTGTGCTATTGCTCATTTTCTCAGTTCATTCTTCCCAGCTCTGACACCCTTTCTCTGAGGAAGACAGGGCCTGACTTTTTCTAACCCTGCTACGAGAACTTTAGATGCTTTGGAGTCATGTAGTTTTTGAGCTGAAGCAGGTAACAAGTTCTCTTGAGGAATAGATTTTGGAGCAATATCTTGGCAGTTCAGATGAGATGAAGCTATTTATTTTAAAACTTGGTTGTGTTGGTGGAGGTGGGAACAGCACCAGGTGTTAGACTGGTGGGGTCAGACCTGACCTGGGTTCAGCAACTTTGGTACTTGAGTTCTGGCTAGAAAAGAATTCAGAGCCAAGGCTCAAACTATAAGAGAACATTTATTTGAAAAATCACAGAGGTAGAAGAAGTAATCTGTAGAAGAAATGGGCTTAGAAAACATGTTATAGAGGTAAAGGAAGAGCCCTTGGAGCTTAGAAGTGAGGAAGGTCAAAGCGACACACTTGGGGAGAACTGGAGGGGGAGGGGAAAGGTAGGGGGGTATGCTCCCAAGAGGGACAGTGAGCTGGGTCCTCTCTCCTAAGGACTTTTAAGAGTGCAGATATTAGAGGAGGTCCAAGGAGAAGATCTCTATAGAATATTCAGTAGCTTTCTAGGGATGTTTTTTTCAGAATTGGAGTATCCCCTGATTGATTGCTCTGCACTATGGCAGGGGGTCATTATCCAATGCAGCTGGTCCTGAAGCCAGCCTTGGTCTTGAAATTGCTTGTCTGGTTTTGCTGCTTTTCTGAGATTGGAGCTGAAATACAATCGAGGCCTAGATGTTATCTCTAGGGAGGAAAGGTCAGGGGGTCCAAACCGCTGACCAGTGATATGCTAGGGGAGGAAAATCCACTCCGGGGATGAGGTCCCACCCTACCATTGTCCTTTGCTAGGCACCCAGAGCTTTCCATCCTGGTGACCTTCTGTGCCTGGCCCATTGTCTTTGCTCTGTTCTGTGTCTAAATGCTTAACATAGGTGTGTTTCAGAAAGGAAATTGGTTTTATCCCAAATTCATTTGCAATACTCATCTTCCTGGTTGGGGGATTGAATGCTTAGCTAATTTATTACTGATTAACAGGCTTCTCTGTATTTTAAATGATGGCCGACAAGCCTGGAAGTTGGGCTTCTACAGAAGACATTTAGTGTTGGTCCATGATCTTCAAGGGAACCCACACTTTTCCTGGAGGAGAAACAGGAAGTTGTTTGTTAAGCCTCAGCTCCTTTTCTAGATTCTCTCTCTAGGGACTTTCAGTTATTCTTCCTATTAAACTTTCTTATTGAACATCTACACCATGTAAAGGACTGTAGTGACTTTTGCAGGGGGTGGCAAGCATGCCAACAGAGAAATGAGGCATGAACTCTGAACAAGGCAGAGTGTGGGCAAGGCCTTAAAAGAAACATAAAGTGTTGTGTGCATGGAGTGAAGCAGTCACTTCAAACTGGGTGGATCAAGGAGAACTTTGCAGAGAGAACATCACGTGAGCTGGGACTTGGGGAAGAGGTTTGATTCGGCAGCAAGAGAAGGGATTGGCAAACTATAGCCTGTAGGCCAAATCTGTCCCCCCTACCTGTTCTTAGAAATAAAGTTGTATTGGTGCTCAGCCGTGCTCATTCATTGATGTATCCTCTATGGCTTTCATGCAACAATGGCAGAGTTCTGTATAGCCCGCAAAGCTTAAACAATTACTATCTGGATCTTTACAGAAAATGTTTATGAGTTTAAAGTCAGTAGCTCAGGGACTTAATATATGACCTTGATGTTTGGATTTCATGTAAGCCAAAATATATGACTTCATTTGACAGGCATTCTGGAAACAAAATGCTTCTGAGCCTTGGGAATATTGGAGCGTTCAAAAAGGTACTGAACTTGGGGACAGGGGCCGTGGTAGGTGGACTGCAGAAGAGAGATGCTACTGGTAGGAAGAAAAATTCAGAAATTCCCTCTGTTAACTGAGAGAAAAATAGTGGATGTGGATTTGGAGGGCAGCTGTGATGAAAGGGAGAGGATGCAAAAGAATGAAGCTCTAGGAGGGGGAACCAAGGGAAAGAGAGTTGCGGATGGCTCTAGGTCTTGCATGTGGATGGCTGGGTATGTCAATTGTGGAAACCTCTTTCCATGTCCCGCGTGGTTCAGGGTTCCCATTCAGGGTTTGGGTTCTGGAGGAGGCTGCACGAAAATGAAAAAGCATTAATTTGGCAATATTGGGGGGCCAGGCAGGAGCATTCCTCTAGTGCAGTGGTTCTTAACCTGTGGGTCGTGACCCCTTTGGGGGTCAAACGACACTTTCACAGGGGTCGCCTAAGACCATCGGAAAACATAGGTATTTACATTATAATTCATAACAATAGCAAAATTACAGTTATGAAGTATGGTTGGGGGTCACCACAACATGAGGAATTGTATTAAAGGGTCGCGGCATTAGAAAGGTTGAGAACCACTGCTCTAGTGGAAAGGACTACCCCTTGCTCTGGCCTTTTTCTCCATTTTATTAAGGCTTTGGGACACACCCATAGCCTTTAGGCAGGAAATTACAAGAACAGAAATTAACATGAAACAAACAGGTAGAGGCTGCTTCAGCTAACAATGTTTCAACTAAACAGCAAGTGATTAGCTCTGACTTTTTAGAGCAATTAAGGTTGACCAGCCTTCTGATCTCCTGTCCACATCTTTCTATTAGTGAGACAATGTTTGGTTTCTGGCAATCAATGATCCTTTCTCGGAAAATATATTCACCTGAACAGGATAAATGGAACACCTCTCCCACCCTTCCCCTATTGGGAGGAGGAATGAAGCTCAAGAGGCCCCATCCCACCAGCATAGCTGGCATTGGGAGGAGAGGTGGTCATAAGTGATTGTTACAGAGAAAGTAAAACCCACAGCTCTGCTGAAGGAAACATACCTTTCACTAGATAGGAAATCAACCTATATTGTCTCTGAGGAAAAAAAATATTGCATGATTTGGAGGGGTATTTTGTATTTTAGGTCACTTTGCAGGATTGCCAGATGAAATGCAAAATGCCTGGTTAAATTTGAACCTCCAACCCACAAGGCATGATGATATGCCCCAAATATTATATAGGACACATTTTTACTAGAAGTATTTGTTGTTGATCTGAAATTCAAATTTAACTGGGCGCCAATTTCAGATTAACAGTGAATCACTTTTTAGTGCATGTCCCCAATATGGGATATAGTTATACTAAAAAGTCATCTGCTGGTTTTCATATATACTTGGGCTTTTTTCATTTTCTAAATCTGACAACCCTAGTTGTAAAGGTAAGCAGACAAAGCATTCACTTTGTGCGGCACCAAACAAGAATCGGGGTCTCTGTATTTGCTTTCTGTCCTAGGCTAGACTTGACTCCTCTGGCCCTTCTGGAGCCCACACTGAGCAAAGGACAGATCTGTGAACACCAGGCCTGAGTAGGAGGCACTGTTTCAGAGTGAAGACCGAGAATGGACCGAGAGGAATTGTGGGGTGGAGTTCTCAGTGGTGCTGGTTTGGGCATCTAACCAAGGGAATTGAATAAGGGGATGAATGGAGCATGTGGGTCTGGATTAGAGATGGGGTGTGAGTTCAGCACCGGATAGATTCCTTCAAGAAACCTTTCAAAGACTCAATTTTGGAGGGAATTTTCTTGGGGCAGAACATGTCTAAAACATTGGATCCCATGTGCAGATCTGTCTATCTTATTATACTGCTAAATCTTTGATATGTAGGTTGGCTTAGTGAAGGGATGGACATTATTCACCCCAGTTATCTTGTCTAGCTGTGTCATGGTTCATTTTATGTGTCAACCTGGCTAGGGGTGGTATCCAGTTATTTGGTCAAACACTAGTCTAGTTGTTGTAGACATTGGACTTGCCAGCTCCCACAATAACATCAACCAATTACTCAAAATAAAATCAATCTGTTCTCTCTCTCTCTCTCTCTCTCTCCCTTCCCCAGCCTCTTTATGTCTGTCTGTCTGCAGGTTTATTTCTCTCTGGTGTGATTTCCCATGTTAGCCACTTTCCATTTGTTTGATTCCTCTTGACAACAATACACCACTATTATGCAGCATGCAGTCCTGCTTCCTAGCTACCTTAAAATAATATTGTTTCATGGTGACAAGTAGATATAGTTAACAATGAAAGTAAAATGTCTAGAAGGCAGGAGTGCAATGGGGTCAGATTTCGCTGCCCAGCAAAAACAGAGAGTGGCCTGAAACTCTCTAAAGGGAGGAATTTGTATCTGGCGATAAAATAGCTGGTGATGTTTGCCAGGTGGATACCTCCATTGCTTTATTGTTAATCTAATTTCTGTGAAGCTCAAAAGTAATTTTCTTAAAGGAGAAATAATAATTATTCTTAATTTACAAAGGTTTTGTCATTGTCCTAAGAAACTTAAAAAAAATGTTAGCAGATTTTAAAATCTGCTTTTACTTTAGCTATTTTTCTTTGATATAAATTTTAAAACAAAAATAAGACATTTTGAATTAATGAAGGCATCTAATTCTTTTTGTGCCTTAATGGCTGACATTTCAACATTGTTCCAGGAAAGACCCAGTTAGAGTTAAAAAAAAAAAAAAAGAAAAAGAAGAAAAAAGAAATGACTTTTCTAGAGTTCCTTTCTCTCCTTACCAGTAAGAGGAGAAAAAAAAAACACCCACTAATATTCAAGCAAATCTTCCATCCAAATGCTGTTTGCACAGACATATGTGCATGCCTGTTTTGCACATGCACGTGTGCCTGCCCCTGGGTGCAGACGGCTACTCCGGGAGCCGCACCTGTGGGATGTGTATGTCTGAAGGCAGGCTTGGCTGTGCGCATGGAAAGAAGAAAACAAGAGTGAGGTAAAAACCACACAAAGCCAAAATCAAAAGCAACTGTCCTACCAGGAGGAAGGCAGGTAGACCTTGCTTTGTGCACATGCCACTCTTCCTTTGCCGCCCAGACTGATCTTTGAAATAAAATAAAGAAGCGTGGCAAACTAACTGAAACATAGGTAGAAATAATATATCTGGGTTTCAGGAAAGGAAAAAAAAATAACTTGGCATAGCTTGAAAGGCACCCATTTCATAACAACACATGTGCAAAGAATTACAATAATTGCAGTGCACACATCGGTAACAGACAGAGTGAACAATGAATATTAAAAACACATTCCTAGAGCGGCCCCGTGGCTTGGCAGCAGCGCCCAGCGTAGGGACCTGCTTGGGAGTCAGAGGAAGGCTCTGGGCTTCCAGAGCTGTCAGGGCTTGGCAGGAGGAGAAAAAGAGGAGGGAGGGAGGTGGCGATGACTGTCCCCGGCACCGTGACTCCTGTCTCCCACTGGCAGGGCCCTAGGATGGCTTCAGGAGCATTTCATAGAGGAAGTCTGCCTTCAGCCCTTTGAGGCTCTGGGTTTAGAGCTGAACTGGAGCCAGGCTGAGAAGGCGGAGGGATGGGGATAGAAAAACAAACACTGGAGAACAAACAGACAGAGGTAGCGCTGGGAACACCCAGCATCCCCGGCTTCTCTCTACAGCTCGCCTGCAGCATGATCCAGCAGGACTGACTTCCCTGCTGCAGAGACATCTCCTGGGAAGCACTGGGTATATTGATCTGACTTTTCCCCTCCCCTATTTGCTATGCGGTGGCATTCACGTCTGTAAGGGATGAATTCTGGTGGTGTGTTCCAGAGCCTTCAAAGGCACCGTAACCAAACATCCAAGGTACACAGTGATTTTTTTTCAAGGTGAATCCTTCCCATTGTCAGCAGAGACAAAGGCCCTTCTCTTAAGCATGGCTCTGGTTTTGAATGCTCCGATTCTACCTCTCGCCACTGGCAAGAAACTGATTCGTGAATTCTTCTTGCAACTTTGGCAATAAGAGAGGCCAGAGGGTGAGAGTTTCCCACCAGAGGAGTTTGGTTCCCACAATGGGAGTTGAAGCCTGAGGACTCTTAAGCTGTGGGCCAGGAACATCCAAGGGCTTGCTGAGGTAAAATTCAGGGAGAGCTGTTGGGGGTGGCGGGAACCGCACTAGGTGTTAGAGAGCTGGGGTCTTAGATTCAGCAACCTTGGTGCTTGGGTTCTGGGTAGGAAAGAATTCAGAGTCGAGACTCAAACTCTAAGAGAACGTTTATTTGGAAAATCACAGAAGTAGAAAAAGTAATTTGTAAGAGCAATGGGCTTAGGAAACATGTTATAGAGGTAAAGGAAGGGCCTCTGAAGGTTAGAAGTGAGGAAGGTCAAGGTGGTGCATATCTGGGGGGGATGAAGAGGGGAAGGGGAAAGGTGTGGGGGTGCTCCCAGGAAGAAGAGTGAGCTGGATCCTCTATTCTAAGAGATTTTAAGGCTGGAGATTTTAGGGGAAGTCCTAGAGGAAGATCTCAATAGAACACTAAGCAGCTTTTCAGGGGTGTCCTTTCAAGACTGGGGACTCTACTGATTGATTGTTCAGTGCCAGGGAAGGGGGTCATTATCCAATGCAGCTGGTCCTGAGGCCAGCCTTGGTCTTGGTATTGCTTGTCTGGTTTTGCTGCTTTTCTGGGGTTGGAGCTGAAATACAACTGAGGCCTAGATGTTATCTCTAGGGAGAATAAATCAGGGGACCAAACCACTTGATCAGTGATATGCTAGGGGAGAGGTCCCCCCTTACCATTGTCCCTTGCTAGCTACCTAGGGCTTTCCTCCCTGATGGCCTTCTGTACCTAGCCCATCGTCCTTGCTCTGCTTGTGTCTGTCTAACCTGCCTACCACAGATCCATAAACTTGGATGGGGGAAAAATGACACCTTTATTTTTGCTAATCTCTGAAATATAGCATTCCTTTAATTACACATGTAGGAAACCAACCACAACGGCATTAATAATACTTATGACTGTTGCCAGTAAGACTCATAAATATTTTCATGTCACTTCACATATCCCCAATTTTATTATTTATAGTCTGTAATATTTATGCTCATCACTACTTGGAATTAGGGAGATTATTAGAGGTTCAACAGACCATTTGGCCACACTGACGAGGGTCCCATGGCACACACAGCATTCTTTAGCCTCTAAGCAGCCAGTAGAGCTGATCCCTCTGCACAGTGAATCCCATACCTGCTGAACTTATGTGCATCTCCATCCCTGAGGAGAGAAAGGAAAGCAAACATAATGTCTCCAGACACAACACTGAGGATTTAACAAAGAAACATTTTACTTGTCCACTCTTGAGATATAGTCAACAAATGTTAGCATTTGAAAGGCAAAAATTTGCATTTTCCTCTTCAATGATTTGTGGTAAAGCTCCAAAATAATTTCATTAAAAAGAAAAGAAATAAACCTTTCCAATAACTTCTCCAGTTTCACCAGATGCTGGCCAAGAGTATTTGCCACTGAATCATAAGTAGTAAGGTAGAGAAAGGCTGATGATGAACTCACCGTTTTTGCCAGTTTCTGCTCTCAGGATGGAAAGGCAGAGAAGCAAACTCTGAGTGGTGGTGAAGACAGCATAGTGGTGACATTTCTTAAATCAAGGTGTCAGCTAAGAGAACTGACACCCATAAATGTCACAGAGGCAACTTAGCAAGTCCTTTTGCTTCTGCTTGTCTTCATGCTAACGGGGAGGAATAGTTCAGATTTGGAAGCGGTAATTCATCTGATTTGTCAGAAATCCAGTTGAACTCTTGTCCCAATGCAGAATCTAGCACCAGGAGGGACACAGGGAGAAACAGGCCTAAACACAATTTTCAAAAATAGGAACCTTAACTTCTGGTTTACAAGGGACAAAAATTCTGTCCTGAAAGAAAACATGTAAAATATTAGCAATCTTCATGGATATATTTTAACTCAAAAAGAAACATTGAGTGTTTTACTGGAGTTCTTAGTATAGTCATAAGAGAAAGTCTAGAGATATAAAGATAGATAAATTTGGTAAGTTATAGATCTATTATATACTAGACACTAGTTTTTAAAATACATTGATCTATTTCATTTAATCATTTCAGCATTTCTATGAACTATTATTGGCCCACGTTTTTTAGATGGGGGCAAGCTTAGAGAATGAATTTAACTTGACTGAGATCACAAAGCTAGTCAGTGGGATTTAAACTCAGGTTTGTCTGATCCCTAAAGCCACTATTCCATTATTTCAAGTGGTTCCAATTATTTTTAAAAAAGTGCTATGATGGAATCCTTAAAACCTAAGAAATTGTTACAGGAGTTGAAGGATCAAATTTCAAGTTAGGAATATAAATGGCAATGTGATTAACAGGTTACATATTGATAAGAGAAACTTTATGATATCAAACAAAATGGTTTCTCATACACAGAATGTCAAATGGGCTTGTGCACCTATTTTTACCCAGTAAGTTAAATAAATGTAAAAATAGGCATCTGGAAATAAGAGCCCCTTGGTGATTTCACTTGCCAGCAGAGTAGTTCCCTGTCGCTATTGTCAGAATGTGAAACTGTCATCTCTGTTCCCTGTGTATAGGAAATAGGAGAGCTTGCCTGGTGCATGAGACCAAATGTCACCGTGTTAAAAATGTGTTTCTGTGCCAACTGCCATCTCTTACCTACTGTCCCTGCACAGCATCCAGGTTAGAGCTAAGGCCATCAAACATTAGGAATAAAATCTCAAGGTCATGCCAGAATACCCATCAGGGAGGTCCTGCTCTTCACCATCCATATGCCTCCTCCCATTTTAAGTGAAGCCATATTGAGAGAGTGTATGCTTTTAGGCCCTCCTTAAAATATTTTCTCACCATCAAATCACTGCAAGATATTGTAGTCTACAAGCTGCAGACATTGGTGCCACCTTGGGGTGATCTCCAAGGCCTTGCCAAGCTCCGACTTTCTCTGATTTCAGGAAGCTAACAACTGCTAAGATAGAAAAGCCTGCAAAGAGGTCTTCATGAGGTCTTGTAGCCATCAGGACTTATTGGGTCCTTGTTTTGAGCTCAGTTATGTGGGACTACTGCACCCTTCTATGCTGCAGGAGTTATTCAGTCAGCATGAGTAAGTGGGACAAGTTATAGGATTTCAAAGACTCAGTAAATAACCTATAAGCAGAAAATTCAATTTGTTCGTGAGGTGGAGAAAGGCATCCTGCCATTAAGAAGTCAGATGGAAAACATGCAAACCACAGTTTGTGGAGGAGAAAAGAACATGAAAAACCCTTGCCCAGAAGCACAGGCAAGTTCAGGAAACATACTCAGCAAAGTCAACATGTCTATTGTAAATGTGGGAAGTGGGAGCCACAGCGCTGATTGAAATTCCAAGCTGTGAACTAACCAGAGACATGATTCGCAGACCAGTCCCTGAATGGTGACCACTGGGGAATCTATGAGAGTCATTCATGAGATGGGCTTGGAAAGAAGATTCGGCTCAGATGAAGATATTCTGTGGGACAGGTACAGCTATGTGGCCAATTCCAGCGACATATAAAGGTAGCACAAGGCACAATTAGACAAAGTCCCCTTTCTCTGTTCGGCAAAAAGTGAAAATCTCTTTTGGGGAATAAAAAAAAATGTGCTCATGATAAATCACACAATTATTGCTGCAAAGAATCTCAGAGAATTGGCAGTGTATGGGATGGTAGCAAATATTAATATTTGCATTAAGAATCACCTGAATATCCAAAAATAAATATTTCCTAGTGCTAAATCTGGCTGCTTTTTACTGCCCTGTTATTCTGGTGTGTCCTCCTTTCCACATCAAAGAAACCGCCGTGTGTAAAATGAGACCCTGTAATGCTGATATCGTTATAGAGTTGGCATCTGTTGTAATATTAAGGCAGTATTTGTTATCAGGGCCACTGCTAGCCCATTTGGCACTTTTGTGCAAATTTGAAAAAGAACTTTCCTTCTTCCAGGTGGATACAGCCCCATGCCAGAGCATACAGTTTGGTAAACAGAATGTGGGCTGGATTTTAGGCACACTCTTACTCTCAGCTGGATTCCCTTGTGCAATACCAGGTGTAGCGTTCTCTGGCTCCAGAGGGTGGGTCCCACTAGGTATTAGGTTTCATTAGACATCTGTGGGTGCAGCAGATGCTGTTGGTGCCTGGCTGTATTCTCTCAGTCACTGGGGGTTTCCTGAGGTTTCAGGGTCAGATTTCTGTATCAGTGAAGACTTCTTACCTCAAGCTCCTGTTTCTCTCTGCCTGAGGGCATTCTCTAGCTTTCTGAGCATGCTGGACAAGAAGGGAATTAATGTTCAAGCAGTCTTCAGTTAAAGAGGTGGAATAGAGTTGGTGGGTACAATCCCAGCTCCTTTGCCTCAGCAAGATGGAGCCCTAGTGGCCCAGAGTGGTCATCTGCTCATCAGCACATGCTTTGGTGACTTTCTTACCTTCTTGTTTCATTTCCTTCACTCTTTTTCCCTGTTTCCTGGGATCACTTTACAAATCCTTGCACCCAAATCTTTGTCTCTGAGTCTGCTTTGGGGGGAACCCAAATGAAGACTCTGGGCTTCCTTACTATAATTCTAACTTGGCTCAATGCACCTGCCAATGTTTGGAGCTTTAACTCTGATTTGACCAGTATGTGAAATTCCTTATGAATGAGGGTACTCTTTCACAGATCAGAAAACATTAAGAAAGGAACAAATTACTCCACAAAGAGAGATTAAGTAAAATGCTCACCGGAGAATTTATAGTGAGAAAAGATTCCTATAACTATCTTAAAGAAAATGTGCATAAATGAAAAGCAACCACATGTCCCAGGGGTCAGCAGGAGAAGGGGAGAGGAGAAGAAATTTGAGTGACTGTGCTTAGGAATATCTATGCAGGAGAGCACAGCCTTCAGGTTTAATGTGATTGTCTTCATTGTGAGCTTAGGAGGATTGAGCGAGTAAAGGGGCAAGACCCTCCCTGCAGAAGCTTGCCGAGGTTGGGCAGAAGGAGAGGCAAATGGGTGTGGACTGCTCATCCACCCACCAACTTGTGACATTAGTTTGGTGACTCAGTTCTAGCATTTATGGAGCCCTTACAATAGTGATATATTGGTACATGCTGGATGCTGCATCATGGGGGACTAAGAGCAAATGGGACACAAGTTTTGTCCATAGGATGTTGCAGTCTAGTAGAGATTATAAGACATGTCAATCCAATTGCACAGGACAAAATAACTGTTCACAAAAATAACTGCCTGCTAGACTGTAAGAATTGTAAGGGTAAGAGCTATATATTTTCTACATCCTTATATAGCCTGCAACACAGTGCCTTGATTATAGTAGGTGTTCATAGATGGATGGTGTTTGACTAACCCAATGAAGAATCTCATTCTATAACACAAAATTGCATGAAAAAGCATACAAGGCAGAAACCCTTTTTTGCCTGGGGAATGTGGGAAGGCTTGGAGCTGGTTGACAGTTCTAAAGTAAAGCATATCCAAGTAGAATGGACTCCATTGAATTTTCCTTTGCTTGTCAGCAGAAATCTGTGCTTACAGTAGGAGATATGTCTATTCTTCCATTATTTCTTGGTATCTAATGGATGCCTATTCAACTTGGGCTTTAATATTTTTTTAATTGTTTGGCTGTTAAAACATCCTAAATCAGAGGCTTTCTTCTTTTGACATCACAGAAGGATATTATTTCCCTGCTTGTACTGCAGCTAAGGGACCATTGTTAGTTTATTCTTCGTTGCTCAGAGGTATACTTAGAGACATGAGGATACATTTGAAGATGGGACATAAAAAGATGGGAAAATGCAGAACAGCCAAACCTCCCAAAGAGAAGACCAGAGGCTGCCAAGCAGGTTTGTGTTTTAACTTGTGATCCTGACTACTTCCCGTTCATAGCACCTAACTCCTTCAACCCTCTCTCACTTTACCTCAGCCAGGAATGACAACAGTGCCCTCAGTAGGTGCTTCGTGGGTGGCAGGGGAACAGCACGGGTTGATGTGGAGGATCTTCATTTAGGGAAACCCTTTGACAGGCAGAGGTTCCCGCTGATCCAGCAGGCTCAGCACCTGCCAGGTGGATAGACTACCTTTTCATTCATTGGTGAGCAAGCCAACGTTGTCATTACTGTGGTTCAATAATTGATTGAATAACAGCATTTGTACATGGTTCTAATGAATAATTTTGTAGGACGACTATCCCCTTTACTAAGAAATGAAAGATAAATAAATCTTGAGGTTATTCTTTTTCTCTCTGATTTCAATTCTGGCATTGAAATCTGTCGACGAGGCAGGGATATGCAGCATGAGAATTCTCGGTAAGTCTAATGAGGTCGCCACAGGAAGAGGAGATGTGAACCTGATTTCATGAACAGAGATGGGCAGGCAACATCAGAGAATGTGCCTGTTCTTAGATCAATCTAATGGCCAGGCCTTTTTGGACGCTTCCTGGTGGTGCTGCCTGAAAGCTGGTCCAATTTCCTATCCCTCTGGGATCAGCCAACATCTCTGTCTCCTGCTCTCTTATTTCTAGACATGGAGAAATCCACTGGGAAAATTCCTTTTATTTTGTTCTCTTCCTGGTCTTCACTAAAAAGAATTCCCTTCTATCCACAACTCCCTTCTCTTCCCTTTACCTCTCACAGTTCTAAATAGTTGGGCTTTTGGAAAGCAAAAGCCAGAAAGCCTTGGAGACTTTCTGCTTTAAAAGGAACTCCTCCTTGCTTCCTACTCACCCGCCCCCCTCCCAAACAAAAAGGAACTTCCCCTGGGGCTAGGTAAAGCAGAGTCTACTATGGGGGAAGGCTATTGGAAAGAAAAAGTGGAAGAAAAACATAATTAATAATCACAAAATATTTAGCCACAAAGAGAAGTTACGACAGAGCAATGGGGAGTAGAAATGTGCAGGAACTTCATCTCCTTAGTAATTGTGCCCAGGTCAGCTTGAACTCTCTTGATGCCTTGTGGTGCTTGAAGACCAACGAAAGAAGGTCCTAGACTCCTTTGCGCAGGGACTCTGCCTCGGGGGGGGGGGGGGGGAGTAACTCAGCTCAGGCAGCACTTCATGAAGGATTGTTTAGTGGGGTTGTGACGTGGATTTGGGTTGGCTCTTTCTTGTCTGAATTGGTTCATGACAAATAATCCCGGTAAAAGCACAGGAATCACTAGCAGACATTCAGAATCAGAGCAGGATAGGCCAAAGGAGCCTCCTCTCTGAGCCTGAAAGTATGGCTCCCTCTTTGTATTTCTTTCCGCTCTTAGAGCCACTCAACATTTTTCTCTCAAGGTTGCTCCAGGCTCTTTGAGGCCTCACTGATTTATGCTTGCATATATATATATATATATATATATATATATATATATATATA
>JAAGEH010000307.1:19953593-20043665 GCA_011751065.1 Lasiurus cinereus
AGTGATGCATTTAGAAGGTGGGGTTTCAGCCAGGCCTTCTGACAATCCATGCAAAGGTGCACTTGGGATGCTATGGGGAAGCCAGTGAGGAGCAGAAACTGAAGGCTTCACAGACATACACTGCTTGCAGTTTCTGTTAGATAATCTTTTTTAAAAAAATAAATTATTTTATTGATTTCAGAGAAGAAGGGAGAGGAAGAGATAGTAACATCAATGAAGAGAGAGAATCATTGATCATCTGCCTCCTGCATGCCCCCTACTGGGGATCAAGCCCACAACTCGGGCATGTGCCCTTGAATGGAATTGAACCTGGGACCCTTCAGTCTGCAGGATGATGCTCTATCCACCGAGCCAAACCAGCTAAGGTGACAATGTTGTTTTCTGACAACTTTAAAAAATATACCAAGGGCCACAACAAGAGGCATGTGTATCAATGAGAAAACTGTTGTGCCAGATAAGGAATGAGATATAGTCAAAATAGACTGAAGTATCCTGTGGAGTTAGGAAGCAATAAAATGTTTATGGATAAATCTTCATTTGGGGCCGAGAGTCTGAATGCCAAGAAAGAACAAACCAAACCTGTGGCTTGCTGAGTTGGGACATGTTCTTCCCTTAGCTTCTCGGAGTATAAGAGGAGGCGAGGAGTTTCCTGGCTCTTTGTGAGGAAAAAGCTTCAGAGGGAAAGAAAGGGGGCAGGCCTAGGCTTGCTGGGGCTGAGCTGTGAGCAGAGGAGAAACCAAAACAACAGTTGCAATGATGAAATGCTTCTAAATGGCCTCGGAAGGACTTGGAATGTGTCCTGAATGCTCTATCTGACCATTTAATCTCTGAGTGAAAGAAGAACCCAATGCAAATTTCCCTCTTCCTTTCTGTGCAAAAGGTGGTAGAGTTTGAAAGACTGCAGAAACTGCAGACTGGCACCTTCACCTCAGGAGTATGGAACTGAGAGTTGTTGAAAAGCCAGAGGAAAATATTTTTTTTTGTCATCTGTTCAGTACCACAGTTATGCAATTGTCAACCTTGAGGTAATCAATTTAGCAAGTTTTTCTAGGTACAGAGAAAAAAAAGTTATTTGGGGAGGGGGAATATAATTTTTATTTTTACCAAGAGCTCTTAAGCAAATAATTTTTCATGGCCCTAGGAATTCCGGGGCACATTTGAAACCCTGTGCCCACTTGATGACCAAACATATCATGGCATCTTTGTTCTCCTCTCAGGCTACCTCAGAAGGATGTCCTTCTTAGCACTACTTCCCACCAGAAGTTTGAGGGGCCTGTCTCTGGGCTTGGGAGGGCTGATGAGGCCAGGAATCCACAGCTCAGAGCAGAACACAGATCTCTGCTTCAGGCCTGGCCCCTCTCCTTCACCATTCGAGTTTGGACAGTCTGACAGGTACTGAAATCTTCCTGGGGAGGATCAGCCTCAGATACTGACAAGACATCAAGGGAATGAAGTTGCTTATTGTGAAAAGAGCATGACCCTTTGAAGAAAGGAAATGAATAACTGTAAAAGGGATATTTTTATAAGTGATATAAAACGAGATAATTGGGGAGGGGTTATTTCCTCTTGTGTAAAAATGACAAACCAAGGAAATGAATCAAAGTTCTGGCTGGACTATAAGTGTGTGCCTCAAAAAGGCCACTGATGGATCAGTCCACCCCTTTTGTTCATGGCTAGCTCCTCCCCCACCCTTCACCTCCAGACCTAGGTGACTGTTCCAAAGCAGGGAATGCTGGAATTTTGTAACCCGGGCATATAACCAAAACACATGCTTTATCACTGAGTAATTTCATTCCCTTGGACAAATTGCGTAACCTTGCCTGAACCTCAGTTATCTTATCAGTGAAATGGGTTACTTACACTGACCTTATAGAAAAGGTCTCTGTGTCAGCTACAACCCAAAGGGAACACCTTTGGCAACTGATGAGTTCTGTGAGCAAGTGTGACTTCTACAAAAACAAGCTTGGTGGTGCTTCCTGCATAGAGAACCCAGTCAACCATAACATGTAGAAAGATAAGTGATGACACTTTTAAGAGCTGATGGAAGTGTCTGTGGACTTCTTTTTGAGAGACATTCTTATGAGCATGGATACTTTCAGCCATGCTGCCTGACACTCTGCCATTTTTCCTTATAAGTTTCCAGACCCTCTTCTTCTTTTTTAATGAGCTGATATTTAAAAAAATTAATATCTAATTGACATATAAATTATTAATTTCATGTGTACAGTATAATGATTTAATAAAGGTATATATTGCAAAATGATTGCCACAATTAATCTAGTTAACATCTATCACCATACAGTTACAATTTTTTTCTTGTGTTGAGAACTTTTAAGATCTACTTTTTTAGAAACTTTCAAATATTTAGGACAGTATTATTACCTTCACACTCTCTTCTTTAGAGTACCCATTTTCTATGAAGGAGAGTAAGGCATTTTTTACTTACCAGCTCCCCTTCATCTTTCCAACAATTGAGATTCTATAATTACTTTCATCAAAGATATGTTTTTAGGACTATGCGGGAAAAGTGGTTGTTTTCTATGGAGAACTGGAAACTTTTCTTAAATCCTAAGTCCTATGCTATTCAGATTTCAGACTCCGTTTCATGAAAACAAAACAAAAAGGCTGCCCAGTCAGTTTGGTTCAGTTGATAGATCATCAGCCTGTGGGTTTGTCAAGGGCATGAACCTCAAGGGCAAGTAACTTGGTTACATCTGGGAGACAACCAATCAACATCAATGTTTTTCTCTCTCGGTCTCTCCCTTTGTGCTCTCTGAAAATCAATGGGAAAATATCCTTCCAGGTGAGGATTAACCAACCAACCAAACAAACAAACAAAAACAAACAAACAAAAAACACCCCAAAACCAAAGAGTCAGAAGAAAAAATACCATATCACCTTCCTATCATTTTGTCATACACTGAGGACAGTGAGGTATGTTTTTCTCACTCAGCCCCATTTCAGGTTCATGTGCATTTGCTTTGGGGCCAAATTTGGGGCAAGACTAGGGAGAGGAAGTAAATGCCAGAGAAAACATACATTTTATATTCACATACATCTCTTCAACTTTTATTACAGGCCTGTGCCCTCCCTAAGCAGGAGAAAATTTTGAATGAACTCAGCTTTTAGTGACCAGGAGTGGAGACATAAAAAGAGCTATTCAGCCTTTCTGGCTATAGAGATAAGTACAAAGGTTGACTGCTATTAAGTTTGTAGTAGTAGCAGCTCTAAGTACTGACCATGATTTGAATCTCTCGATACCTGATTCAGGGGAGACTGGAATATTTATCAGCCATTAGGAGAGTCTGTTTCTTACTGATAAGATGCCTACATCTGAAGATAGGGATGAGCCTTGGCTGAATATATAGCCATTTGCAGCAAGAGCAAAAAAAAAAAAAGTATTCTCCCTAAGAACAGCATGAGACATTCATCAGCAAAATTATCAATCTGCCCCCTTGGGCCAGCCTATGGAATCTTCACAAAACAGAGTTGGTGAACACCCTGACATATAAAGTGATTGGATACTACCCTCAGACCTGGCCAGCAAGTCACGATTTCATTGATTTGGAGACCGAGGAAGTATGGGGTAGGATAAATGAGATGGAGGAGTTATAATCTATAGATCTCAGTTTTCAGAAAAATCTCACACTGAAATGTAAGGTGCCAGATATGTGATGATCCTCACCTTTACAAAAATGAAATCACCCATTTTACACAACTCCAGGGCCTTCTTTTAGTTTATTGCTACAGTAGGAGAAGTTAAAAAAACACACACACACAAACCAACAGCAATAAAGCAGTCACCTGTATTTTATTTTTGCTTCTGTGATGCTTTACAGCCATGGGTAACCTCAGTGCCAATTTTTCATGAAAGAAAAATTGCTTATCTTCAGCTTAAAATATATGACTTTAGTGACTTTTGACATTTAAACTTGTGTTTCAGGATTAATTATACCTTTGAAGATAAAGTCTAGAATGAGTGGCAGATATGCTGACCACATATGGCGGTTGGGTCGCTTCTTCAGCAAACCGTTGAGCCATAACCCTTAATACCATCTAATGGAACACCCTTCCTACTTCTCTTTAGTTGATTTTTCATAAAAAACCATATAGATTTGCTTTCAGTCAACAACACAAGATTTCCCTATTTCTAAACTCAAACTATCTGCTGCTAGCATTTGCCTGAAATTTGCTTAAGAGAAATGATATTTATGCAGAATGAGAGGCCTGATGCCTGAAATTTATGCAAGAGTAGGCCTTCCTTTCCCAGGCTGCTGGGCTGGCTTCCCTCTGGCACCCAGAACCCGGGCTTCCCTTGCAGAGAAAAGCCCTACCCACCTGCCTCAGCCTTCCAGTTGGTGGCCTGGGCCTCCCTTTTTGGGGCGATCGTGGAGGAACCCTTCCTCCCCCCCTCCCCACCACCAATTGAGTACCCTGCTGACCAGTGGCCTGGGCCTCTCTGCAGGATGATCATGGGGCAATGGCTGGGCCCCCGGCCAGACCAATCACATTGCACCCGCCTTGGCTGGCCTAGCACCAGTGGGTATCATAGCGTAGTCCCGCATGGTCATTCCACTGTTCTGCTGTTCAGTTGATTTGCATATTATGCTTTTATTATATAGGATTTCCTGGAAGATACATAGTTATTTTATTCTACTTGATACCCTAGATTTTTATCTCTGGATCAAAGTGGGTCACCAGAGAAATGGCTATTGCCATCTCCCTTGCTCTTGAAGAACCATTTTGAAAATGTTCATTGGTGTTATTGCTTTGGCCAGCTCTGAAGAATTCTTTAACCAAGAGCCCTGTTGTGGTAGAAAGCATCACTTCCCTCCCACCCCTCCCTTCTGTCCCACCCAAACCTCTATGCAAGAGAAAAAGAATGCAAACCTCCCAGGCGGGTGAAATGTGTGCGTGCACATGTGTGTGTGCATGTATGTAAGTGTATGTCTTGAGCATCTGATATGCTCTCCTTTCATGAGCACTTGTGGCTTATCTGGATTCCTTTTTGGCTTTGGCTACGAAGACCTCTCCATGACCTGCCTTCAGCAACTGTTGTGACTGTCACTGGTGTTTCTTCCACTTTGTTTCATCTTGCTCTTCTCAAGGGCAGAATAATGTGGCTATTGGGAGCATAAACTCTGAAACCACACAGTCTGGGTTTGAATTCTGCTCCACCAACTGTGGATTAACCACATATCAGGCTATTAGGGATATTAGGAATAATCCAATACTCAGTTGCCACGCCTAGAGCCTTTCCCTCTCTTCTCCTATTGTAAATGTTGCTTGAGTGCCTCTCACGTCTTCAGAATGTTGAAGAGATTCATGACAAAAGTACTTGGAATTCAAACCCCAGTTCTTGCTATTCTGCCGCAGTCCTGGCAGCCTGTGAGTGAAGAACCATGGGATTGGATGGGGAACCTGCTTAGGTGACAAGTTGCTGCTGCATGGACAGCCTGAACCCCTTCTTTAGAGGCCCATTTCCTGTCCCCCTAGGGTGGCTGGACCCAGAAACTCAAGAGAAAAAGGAATCTTCTTTTGCAAAGTGCCTTACTCCTGACAGGTTCAGTTCAGTGTCTTCTAGAGCAGACATTTCGGATGCTAGCTTCTCAGTTTGGAGCTTGCTGGAGAGCAGAGCCCTTACATTGGTGCTAAACAGATAAAATATTAAGCACCAGTGTGCTCCCCAAATCATTAGCAGTGAGTGCACAGGTAATTAATTCAGCCCTAGGCTATTTGGGGGCCTGTTGTTTTTATTTCCCACCCACAGCACACACTTTTCAGTAATGAACTCTCTGTGTACAAGATGAGAGACACACACCGTGTCCCCAGAAGGCTTGGAATGCCTCATTGCTGCCAGAAACTCTGGCCCTGAGGGCTCCAAGCTCTCTGTCAGCAGCAGAGAGGAAGGAAAGACAATCCCATAGCTGTCTGTCTGGATGAGAAAACTCGATTTCTTGCATAAAATTACTTATTTGAAACAATTTTGAGGATTTACAAAACTGGCAAAAATAACCCCAAATTAAATGGCACACCTTTTTCTTTTTCCATAATTATTTTAAACTGCTTCATTAGTTAACTAACATACACTGGCCCCAGGAGGCTAGTGGATTTGACCCCTACCATTTCTGAGCTCCTGACAGAGAAACCAAGTCCCAGGAGAAGTGAAGTGGATTTCCAGAAGTCTCCTGATAAGTGAGTGGAAATAGAGTTTTAAGGTGGTCTCAGCTGCCAATCTAGCCTTGAAACTTCCGAGGTCCTGGTAGTCTAACCTTAATAGTACACCCGAGAAAATATTAAGTGGGGGATAGCCATTCACTTCACACAGGGCAGTCCAAATATTTTTAGCAAAAAGGAGACACACATTTCCAATTTAGAAAAGGTATCAGCTAGATGGATAGATAAACTATGTATCCGGAAGTGGGTTGCTGAGTCCCAAGACTTTGGAATGGCATAACTTCCATTCACTAAACTGTCAAAAGAAACTGTTTCATAATCATTTGTAATTATAGTGTGAGTGTGTGTGTGTGGGGGTGGTAATATCAGAATTTTTCTGATTGCCCTTTGGAATATAAATATCATACAGTTTAAATTTAAGGTATTATTGGAAACTTGTTTCTTTGTACTAGAATCATGAAGTCAGCTGCTAGTTATTTCCGGCTGGGCCTTTACAAAGGCTGTATTGATATTTTAGTTTAATGCTCTGAATCATAGTGAGGGTTGTAGTGGTTATGCTTAAGAAATTATCTTCAAATATACAAAATGGTAAGTTAGTGTAGAGTGAACTTGGCTATTTGATCTTTAAATCCAGAAGAATACAAAAAAAAAAAAATGAGGGATGAGAATGGGGAGAGAAAATAATGCTATCTACTGTAATATATTAATAAATACATTTGAGGATGAATAAATTATGGCTAAAGGCTGAGCAGTGACTAATGTAATGACTTAATCTGTCATGACAGAAAACCCAACCCAAACTACTTTAAATCAGGAGGGAATTTATTCATGGATGTAACTAACCATTCCAAGCAAGGTTTTTACTTAGAAGGCAAACCAGCACCCAATCTTTCCATTCCTGGGCTTGGCTTTGCTCTCTCTCATTCCTGGATTTCATGAGGTTTTGAGGTGGTGATCACATCTCACCATCTCTGATGCCTTTCCCTGAACCAATCAGGGAGGCCAGCAGAACATGCAGCTCTCTTATTGGCTGGGCCTAAGTCACATGACATTTATGGAATTGGGTGTGGAGTCTGTTCTGTAGTTACTACTGTGGATTGAGAGGAGAGTAAAGTTGATACTCAAAACAAAATAAGAAAATGACAAAGTAAGGAGGACAAATGGATGACAGATGGCCAAAGCACAGTCACTAGTGTTAGCAATAAAGGAAAAAGTACATTACTACAAAAAATTTAAAATAGCATTGAAGATAAAATAGCACATCCTAATGAATATTAGTCTTCTGTGTTAGAGACATCCATCTATGTGTTTCATATCATACATATGCTTCAGAGACGACCTATTAACTAAAGACCATGACATTTAATTGTGGCAGAAGTCCTCAAGTGTTTATAGAAGTTACCAACTCGGTGCAGAAGCTATTATACTGAAAGTATTGTGATGGGCTCCTTCACTCACTCTTAACCTTCCTGTCTTGAGCTGGGATACTTGTAGTGAGAATAATAATGGGAGCAGGGTTAAGGAGACTTCATATCGTACTTATGCTAGAAGATGATCATCCTCCCACTTCTGCCTTTCGTGGGCATTGTGGGAGTTGCATAAGGAGCCACCAATCCTAGTTGCTATCTTAGTTGGATGTGTGCCAGAGCAATGGAAAAGGAGGAAGAGCAACATGAATGCAGTTGACAAACTCTACACATCGAGGCAGGAGTTGAGCACTTGCAACCAAGGGAGAAACAGTTTTTTGGACTTAGTTTATCAGCATTGTGACCGGGAAGGTAGCCAGTCTATCATGGACCTACATAGCATTTTGCAGCTTGGTGCATTTGGCTTTGCCTTTCCCTCTGCCTGGAATATATTTCCCACAACTTTTCCCATGTTGGATACATTCTCATCTTTCTGACCTCAACTTTTCAGAGAGAGAGAGTTTGCTGACCCCTTTTACTGTGTCCCATTTACTTAATATTCTGTGTATTTCCTGACAGACTTTTATCCACTAGAAACTATTGGGTTTATTTATTTGTCTATTGCCCGTGTCTTCCCATAAGAATTATGCTCGTTCAAGACAAAGGCCTTTTATGTTACTCAACTCGGAATTCCCAGCATCTAGAACAGTGCCTGGCACACAGAGAGGACCTGCACATGCCTGTTGAGTAGATGTTTGAGACACAGAAAGAACAAAGTGCGTTGGAGATAAAACAGCCCACTTTGCCAAAAAAACTCAAAGATGTGTATTATTCCCACCTCCTCCTCCCCTTCCTCTTCTTCCTTTATTAAGTTGTGGTTTGTCATCCAGTTTTTTATTTTCCTACACACACATTCTTTTTTATCTGACTGATCTTCCTCTGAAGTAGATTCCTTTTTAATTCCTTGGCTCCTTTGGACTCAGATCCAGCACCTTAAGTGCAACGGTGCCTAAAGCAGAGAAAGATGAAACTGTTTCTCCCTACTGGATCCATGGTGAAGAAGCCAGCGGACTGCAAGGATTCCCATGGTCCAACGGAGGAAGCCTCCTGCCCCTGGCCTCCTGACACTCTCGCTAGCTCAGGCTTTGGAAAGCCACAGCCTGCCCATTCAGTCGGCTCCCCTCGGCCTCATAGAGAGGGGAAGAGCCACACATTTACAGGAGACCACACTTGATCTTCCTCTCTGGGGTTCGGATATGTTTCTGAGCCAAGCTCTTCTAAAATCCACTACTTTGTGGTAAGCAGGAGAGTGTCTGATTATCCTCAATCATTCATGCTGCCTGCAAGCAAAAATTCTCTCCAAGAAGATTCCCACAAAGCCCGAAGCTCTCTTGCCCACAGACTATAGCAGGCTTTCCCCTGAGGAGAAGGAGGAAGGAATGAGGTGGGTATAGGTTTCCATCAACCCCTAAATAATCCTGATGTATTTCAGGAAAGAGCCTGAAAATGCAAAATATAATTTCCGTGATGGCTGTGTTTGTGGTGATGAAAATCAATGTCTCCTGACCACCAGAGCAATATCACATTTTAAAACATGAATACGAAACAGCGTCTGTGTTATCTTGCTCTGAAACTTTTTATAAAGATTTCTCTTTGTCCAGAGTTAAGCGGTAATATCAATTCCTGGCTTTATAACATCTCTTTACCATATTATTAATTCTGAAATGATAATTCAGCAGGTTGTTGCTAAACATACAGAAAGCAGGTATATGCCAAATGTTATTTTAGCCACGATTGAATTGTCAGGTTAAAGCTTTTACACTCACTGTATTAGAGGTTATTGAACTGCTCTTAAACCCAAGAATGAGTGACTTGTCTTTGAACTCAGATATCAATACAACATTTTTTTAAAATTTAAAAAATGCATTAAAAACACAAGCAGTTGAAAATGGTGGAGAATTTTCAATGCAATCCAGTTTATGATGAATGCAAGCAGAATTGTATATTAACAACTTCAAAAGTGACCAATAAAGCAAATGCATTTAGTAAAAAATTCAGTCTTATTAATTTTAATTCATAGATGGAATCTATTTTTAAAAAATAGGCTCAAGTCCTTCAAAGTTTCTTTACAACAATATGACAGTATACAAATGTTGGCTAGCTCATGAGCTAAATTTATAAACACATTTTACAAAATCATAGGTTGTTGCTGTGTTGTCAACAAGGTTGTCTTTAATTGTTGCAAAACCTAACTTCATCTTATAACCTCTGCACAGTGTCTCCGGAGGAACTGGATAGGACCCACAATAATGAGACAAAGACACAGTTCTCCAGGTATATAAAATACTTGCTCAGCTGTCTACTCCTTTAGTTAACCTAATATTTGATTGTGCAGGAGCATCCTTTTGAGAGATTTCATTGTCAGATTTATAGGAACACAGTCTAGGTCTCCAGGTGTTATAGCCAGAAAAGAGTACCGTATTTTCCGGCGTATAAGACCACTGGGTGTATAAGACGACCCCCAACTTTTCCAGTTAAAATATAGCGTTTGGGATATACTTGCCCTATAAGGCAACACCTGGCATATAAGACGACCCCCGACTTTTGAGAAGATTTTCCTGGATTAAAAAGTCATCTTATACACCGGAAAATACGGTATGTTTCTTTTCTATGTGTCTTTCTTTTTTTAAAAAATTGAATTTATTAGGGTACTTTGGTTAATAAAATTACATAGGTTTTAGGAATACAATTCTATAATACATTATCTGTATTTGTATTGTGTGTTTACCACCCCAAATCAAGTCTTCTTTTATCACCACTTATTCCCTCTGTACCCATTTCTACATCCACTCTGGTAATCACTATGCTATTGTCTGAATCTACCAGTCTTTTGTTTTTGCTTAATCCCTTCACCTTTTTCACCCAGCCCCTCTTACCCCCACCCCACCCCACAGCTGTCAGTCTGTTTTCTATTCATGAGTCTGTTTCTATTTCATTTGTTAGTTTACTTTGTTCATTAGATTTCACATGTGAGTGAAATAATATGATACTTGTCTTCCTCTGACAGGCTTATTTCACTTAGTATAATACTCTCCAGCTTCACCCATGCTGTCACAAAGAGTAAAATTTCCTTCTCTCTCTCTCTCTCTCCTCTCTCTCTCTCTCTTTATGGCCAAGTAGTATTCCATTGTATATGCTCTGTATCACTAATCACCAGATAAATGCAAGTTAAAACTACAATGAGATATCACCTCACACCTGTCAGAATATCTATCATTAATAAGTCAACAAACAAATACTGGTGAGGATGTAGAGAAAAGAAAACCCTCCTGCACTCTGGTGGGAATGCAGAGTGATGTAGCTACTGTGAGAAACAGAATGGAGTTACCTCAGAAAGTTAAAAATGGACCCAAGGATTCTGCTTCTGGGAATTCATCTGAAGAAACCTGAAATACTGATTTGAAACAATACATGCACCCCTGTGTCCATTGCAGTGTTATTTGCAATAGTTTCCCATTTGGAAACAGCCCAGGTGCCTGTCAGTAGATGAGCAGATAAAAAAGCTGCAATGCATTTACACCATGGACTACTACTTGACCTTTCTCTCTCTGTGGGTCATGAAAAACACATAAGAAAAACACCAATACAGGGCCAACTCGGTTGTTTATGAATCAATTTGCTAACGTATTCAGATGAAGAAGTTTCTAGAAAGAAATTGTGAATTGTCATCATATATTTTCTCCCAGTAATTTTCATAAAAACACAGTTAATAATAAAATAGCAATGTATAGAGATATACAATAATGAAGGTAGTGCTAGCTTGCTAGGTTTCTCTAGAGGAGATGTTTCTACATTTTTCCACTGTTCAGTCACCTCTGACTGATTACTTGATTGACCTGACAACACCACTTTTGATTCTCTGCCTGCTTGTTTTAGGACACTGGGCCAGAAGAGCAACTGCTGACTTGGTAGACTCATTTCTGTTTCTTCCCTCTTTCTGCTTCTAAGAAGAACAGACAGAATAGAGCCAGTGCATTCATATCAAACATTTCCTAAGCACCTTTTATATGCTGGACCTCATACTTGTTACTTTTGGGTACGAGAAGGATAAAACAGGGTCGTTGTGCTCAAAGAGTTGCAGCCAAGCGAAGGGATCAATACCTAAACTGTGGGACTAGAAAGGTAGGGACTGATCACTTGTACTTTTGATGAACTCTAGAGTTGAATGTGGTTCATGCCAAAAATTTAACAATCCTAACTTCAGGATGAGTTTATAAACTTCAGAAAGTTTTACCTTATCAATAACATTTCTGGTATGAGCCGTTAGTTTTGAGATAATTTATTTAGATTAGATGCTCAAACGTTCTTCCATACCCTTCCCATAGGAGAAAATAAACATTTTCAGCTTTAAAGGGATAATATAATCTCTCCCTTTTGTAAACTTGTAATTCCTCATTGTATTTGAGGATTTTACTAAGGCAAGAATGCTTAGAGCACTGATTTCTATTGGTTTCATTCAGTTAGTTCTTAAAAGATAATGAAGACATTGTACTATGTCAAATGGGAAGCTCAACCAATGGGGAATTTATTCTTACAATTTAGGTCCTCGTGTTTATCTCAGAAAGAATACACCATGGCCTCAACAACTTGGCCAATGTTGCTCAGAAAAATTACTATAGATGCTTCCTCTTGACTGAATTATCCACATATTACAAAGGGAGTACAGATTCCATTTTTTCACTCATAGCCATTGATGAACTATGTTGAAAATACTGAAATATTCAGATACCCTGTCCTAGCATCTAGGGCTTAGATCAGTGTGTCTCAACCCTGGCTTAAGTCAGTGTCTGGGGCAGGCAGAGGGACAAGACATCAGTATTTGAATCTGATGTGCAGCCAGGTTGAGACATATAGTCTTAAGCCACCTGAGTGTGATATTGTTTTGTGAGTGGCACTGACTATAATCAAAGTGTGAAGCCAGGTGATGATTTTCTTTATGATAACTTTCTTACAGTGTTACTGTATTTAGCAGAGGACTTTGTATTCCTGAATATGTAGGCTGAGAAGGATAATCTTCTGCATCTTGAGCTGTGGTGAGCATATGAACTGATCTGCAGTGCTGTGAAGCAGAAACTCCCTAGAGTTGTTGACTGTCCACATTTTATGAGTAGTTTTGGTGGTAAAAGGGCTTTTCCTGTGGCTAAAACAATGATCAAAGTTTCATTATTCATCAACTTTTATTATGGGTTTAATTATGTTTTGTAAAAAAAATATGTTAATCTTGACCAGTGTGCTCAGTTGGTTGAGCACTGTCCCATGTACCTAAAGGTCACTGATTTCATTCCTGGTGAGGGCACATGCCTGGATTCTGGGCTCAGTCCTCAGTAGGGGGCATGCTGGAGGTAGCCAATATATACTCTGCTCTCACATTGATGTTTCTCTTTCTCCCTCCCAACTCTTTTCCTCTCTCCCTCTTCTCTTCTCTCTCTAAAAATCAATAAGGAATTTTTATTTCTTTAAAAAAGATATGCTGCAATCTTAACCACCAGTACCTTAGAATGAAGTTATTTGGAGAGAGGGTCTTTTGAGAGGTAATCAAATTAAAATGAGGTATAGAATATACCCCAGAAACAGAATAATAATGTTTATTTGGACTGTACATGTAAGTGAAGGGGAGCAATGAGAGAAAATACTGTCATATTAGGTTATTGTCACATTGACAAGGGCCTTGAATACCAGTCAGAAGATTTTGTGCACAAATTGGCATTAAGCTGGCCACAGGGAGGTAGATGATGGTTCTTAAGCAAGGGCATTTGTAGTATCTTTAATTGCACTTATGGAATGGATTGGCTTTGGGGAAGACTGGAAACAGAGACTTAGTTGAGAAGCAATTACAATATCGCAGGCAAGTGGTGGTGGGGATGATGACAGAGGGGATGGAAAGGACAGGGTAGGTTTTAGAGGCATTAACACAAAGGAAGAAAGATAAGCGAGAACTTCAGGCATGTGGCAGAATGATGTGGAGACTTTTTAGGCATGTGCCTGGGCATAAAGCTGGCCTGCAGAGGCTCTGCAGTTAGAATAGAATCAGGATTCTAACCCACCAGGATCCCAGAAGGAAACCCCCTAAGGGTACCTGTAACCTGGGACATTCAGGGTATGTTACAAAAGACACGGCACACTGTGAAATCAGTCAAGCAGCTGTGCTTAACTAATCTGCATCACGGGGTATGTAGCGCCATGAGCAAGAGCATTCTAGAATATTTCAGTTCTACCCAAAGGCATCTGCTACATTGACCAACTACTGGTACAGAGTCGGCTGACACATGCCTGAAGTGTAACCTGAGTTATTTCCCCTCTGCACCAAGCAGTGATTTGTTAGCTTCCGCACTTCAATCATCTTTTTACCACCTCCTCCCCCAGCCAAAATAAACCCCCCAGCAAAGCAACACAACTCCCTTTGGAAGTAGGGAAAAGTCATGGGTCTCACAGATGACTGGAGTTTCCCTCTGCCACAGTGCATGACGGCTGTCTAATCTGCTTAGTGCTCCCAGGTAAGTTAGATATGACAGTGCCAACTGGATGGATTATAGTGTTCAGCATCAGGTCACTCTTTCACTTGCAATTCTTTGTGAATATGGACAAGTCTGGAGCCACAGAAGCAGTGTAATCCTCCGCCCCAGGCTCTTCAGGCTGAGCCAGCTCTGCAGCTGCCTAGCTCCCTCCTCCAGGCATTAGACATCATTCATGTGGCTTCTTAGTCCTGTCCTAAGGACATATAGATTTTTGCCTGTTGCTAGGACAGTCCAAGTATGGGAGCCTGCATTAGGGGATGCTGGGGGCTATGTATTTATCATTACAGAGGGGAGGGCAGTGGCTCCTTTCAGAGAGAGAGAGAAAGAGAGAGAGAGAATGGTGGAGGCGGGGAGAGGGGGAAAATCAGACAAACAGGAAAACAGAACTAACAGATAGAGAAAGATTTCTTCTGGCTTTGTAGTTTTTGGTTCCAGCAATTTGTGCATTTTTTTTATCCATGCCCTTGTATTCTAAAATATATTTTTATCTCCTTACAGTAATTTCCCCTGTTTTTGTTCAGGCTAGTTTAGGTAGGTTTCAGTTGTATACTGTCCAAGGATCTCAACAAATTATGGGTGTTTCTTATGATGTACTAAACTAATCTTCACTAAAATACAAGTAGAGCAGTCTTCTTCCAATTCTCAGGAAAATGTATGTTAATGAATTATCTCCTTGATTTCATGATTTGCTCTCATAAATTATTTCTCAGATCTTTGGCATTTGTGACATTTTGCCTTGTCATGAACACTAGCAGATGACAAAATGAACAAGCTGAGAAATATTAATAGGAAAATGGAGACAAAGTAACCTTTCCTTTAGTGCACAGCTTTTTAAAAAAAATTCTCATTAGAGGATATGTTTTTAATAAATTTTTTTTTTTAGAGAGAAGAAGGAAGAGATATAGAGAGACAGCGAGAGACATAGGTGCCTCTTGTATGTGCTCCAACTGGTCATCAAACTTGTGACCTAGGTAGGTATAAACCTGCAACTTTTAGTTTATAGGATAATGCTCCAATAAGTGAGCCACCTGGCCAGGGTTAGTGCACAGCTTGTGTTTAGACACATTATATTACATATGTGCATTTATACACATGTATATTTACATGTACAAATAAAGTGTATATCTGTAATATAGTCATCTTTCCTGCTAGTAAAACAGATCCTTGTTTATATGTTAGAATGAAACAGACCAGTAGGGGTTTTAGCACCTGAAAAAGTTTGGGAACCATTGCCTTGGATTAACCTAAATCTTCCCTGTTTTCTTCATTCTCACCTCTGTCAGGCACGACAGAGGCATATGGGGCCCAATCCATCTCTCCCACCACTTTTACCCCCTGTGGCCCAATTTCTAGCCTTTCACAATGGGAGCATCCTTATCAGCCTCATGGTACTGCGCATGGAGAGGGCTTCTGCTGTGTGCAGCACAGAGATCCGGAGCCTTGATGCATGTTTAATTGGAAGAGGAGCTATTCCAAACAGTGATCTTGTGGGTGGCAGGCAGACCATGAGATCTGTAGGTGGATTTCTTAGCAGTTTGCTCAACCCTGGGTCAGTCCCTATGGAGAACACCTACTCATTAGACTGCTTCTTTGTTTGGCTTAGCAATTTCCAGTATTTTTTTTAAGTTGGGACCATGAGTGGGGTTTAGGGTGTGTTATTACATATAATAAAACTTTCCACATCAATTAAACATTGTTAGATGCATTCATAAAATGTTTATTGAACTTCCCATAAATGGTGTTCTGATAATAAGATAATTTTTATGTTTGTGGACTTCAGAACTAACTTTTTTTTTCTTGCTATTCATCTGTTTTAATGAAGAGCTACACGCTAATTATTGAATCTGCCTTTTCATGAAGATCTCTGTTACTCATATAGATAACTGGCAAGTTCAATATTAATGAAGTTTAGTTTTCCATAAATAAGGAAATCTGGCTCTTGTAACTCTGCTAAAATTTCAAAGGAATCAGTTTTCCCTTGGGAAGGTCATTTACTTATTCATTCTAATTTAGCATTTAAAGCAGTTTATTGGATCTTCCTCCTAGTTCTTGTGGTTTAGAAAAACACATCACTCCAAATGGAGTCCCTCTCTTTTATTGGGTATTTTAGATAGCATTCAGAGAGACAAATCTTTGTCTTTAAAACTATTTCCCCCTTTGTCTTTAAAACTACTATTACTGTAGTTCTTTACTACATTAATGTATTTTAGAGGTTTACATTTTTGGAGTTAATATGTTAGACACACAAAGCATTTTGATAAGATATTTTTATTAAATGTTAATTTCTAGACATAAATCACCATGTATGTTATTTGCAGTATTTGATAGTATATAGTTTTGCTTTTTCACCTATGACATACCACACTTCTACCTCTAGTTCTTCTGGGCCTTTCTCCTAGTGAGCCTGCTCTTCTCTCTAGTGGCTTTCTCCTGTCTAAAGTTTCTCAATGGTTATGGGAGGATGAGAGATAAAAATGGAATTAATGGGCATCATTCAGGAAGTCATTTTAAAATAGTCATGCCTGGACCCAACCTCAGATTTGATGTAAAATTGGATATTTCAAAGTTGGCTCTGTGATTACATGGGTATCACATTAACAATTGGTCTTGGACTTTGAGTTAATGCTTTGTAAAACCAAATTTCTAGACCCTCCAAAATATATTTTTCAAATGTTGTAATATTTCTCATTTTCTTAAATATGTACCATGTTTTGTTCATGGCATCTTCTCTCTCAAAAAGGCCTCCCTGACCCTTCCTCATTTAACTTACATTTTCTTTTAGATTCATTTATATTGTCTTCCTCACGAAGTTTTTTCTAATAACTAGAGCTCTTGGTGAATGCTTCTTTTAATGAACTGTACTTATTTCTGGTCTCACTCATTTGGCATATTACAAAACCTATTTTACCATATTATTTGAGTTTTTAGTTATCTGTTCTTTTTCTCTAACAAGATTTTAATGTCTTTGAAGTCAAGGAATATCCATGTAGCTTTTTGTGTTCTCAGAAAATAGTTCAGTGCCCATAACGCAGTGGATATTCAATATGTTTATATTGTGGTTGATACTCCTGTTTTCACTGAGAGCTGTGATCAGAAGAATTTTTAGAACCATTTTCTTTTCAAGTATATAAAGATGGATATTATATGTCTTTCAATCAAACTTGAATGCAGAAACAGCCATATAGAAATTATAAACTTAAATCAATTCTGGGGAGTTATGTTAATACAGTTGACATCAACATAATCAAAGCTATGACCTGGCCTCTCCTAAAAATTTGACTCTAGGAGAAATATATACTATTAATGTTTTATCTTGCTATAACTACCAATACAACTACTATATAGAGCAGTGGTTCTCAACTTTTCTAATGCTGTGACCCTTTAATACAGTTCCTCATGTTGTAGTGACCCCCAACCATAAAATTATTTTTGTTGCTACTTCATAACTGTAATTTTACTACTGTTAATGAATTGTAATGTAAATATCTGTGTTTTCCGATGGTCTTAGGCTCTACAGCAGCAGTTCTCAACCATTCAGGTGTGAATTAGATATAGAGGAAAGAAAAATAAAATAATGTTCTCCAAATCCTTTTTACCTGATGTTCAGAATACAATAAAAAAGTTATACATATAATAAAAGAGTAAAGTGTGACCTATAATCAAGATAAGATATAGCAAAACAAAGCAAACATACAGATGACTTAGATATATATGTCTCAAGAGGTCTAACATATATACAATTGGAATCCTGAAAGGTGAGGAAAGAATGGGACAGAGATATATTTAAATAAATACTTGATGGAAATTTTTCAAATAAGAAAATATCATAACCTGTATGGCTTAAACAGCAGAAATTTATTTCTTACTGTTCTGGAGACTGGGAAGTCAAAGTTCAAGGTGCCAACCAATTCAGTTTCTGGCTAGAGTGCTCTTTCTGGCTTGCAGACAGCTGCCTTCTCACTTTATCCTCACATGGCATTTCCTCAGTTAGTGCACTCAGAGAAAGAGCTCTTTCTTCCTCTTCTCATAATGCCACCCTTATGACCTTGTTTAAACTTAATTACCTTTTAAAAGCTCTATCTCCAAATACTATCATATTTGAGTGCTAGGGATACAACATATGAATTTGAGGAGGCGAACACAATTTAGTCCATAGCAGGTATATTCATCTATGGAATACTAACATAAAAAGAAAAGAATTACTGACTTTCATAGACATTATGAGTGAAAAAAAAGCCAGAAAATAAAGGAATAAACACTTTTGATTCCATTTAGATAATTACAGGAATCAAAGAATGGTTGACTGAGGAAGAGGCCAGTTAACTGGTGAGGGAACACAGGAAAACTTTTGGGATGATAGCAATGCTATGTCTTTTTTTTTTTTAAATATATTTTATTGATTTTTTACAGAGAGGAAGGGAGAGAGATAGAAAGTCAGAAACATCAATGAGAGAGAAACATCGATCAGCCGCCTCCTGCACGCCCCACAAGTGGAGATGTGCCCACAAGCAAGGTACATGCCCCCAACCGGAATCGAACCTGGAACCTCTCAGTTCGCAAGCCGACACTCTATCCACTGAGCCAAACCGGTCTCGGCACAATGCTATGTCTTGATTGGGGTGATATTTACATGGGGTTGTATTTCTTAAAATACATTGACTATACACTTAAGATCTGTGTGTTTTACTACATGTAAGTTATATCTTAAAGAAAGGATCTGTAAAGACAAATGACTGTGTTGTTTTATCTTAACAAAGAAAGGCAATTTTCCCTGGTGATTTTGATGTACTCCTAGGTTAGGGAGCACACTATTCTACAGAGATATTTTTCATTTTGAGTATTTCTTACAAATGATGAAGGAGTGAAGGATTTAAGATCAGCACCTGTTTATTGTATGCCTTCATAAAGTGACTCTCCAATTCACAGGTGCAAATGAGAAGAAGGGACTCGTTCCAGGTTACGTTACCAACCAATTAATTATGGAATATGAGCCATTTTTTCAGCTTTTAAGTTTTGGTATTAAAGAAAAATATTAGTACAGCACACCAAGTAGGTATAAAGGGGTTCAGGGTGTTAGAGCTTTCGGTCTCCCAGGATGTAACCCTAAATCTACATCTGTGTTGTGAGGAGCCATTTGGGAGCAGGCAGATTGTGTGTGGTGCTGAAAAAGACCTGCGCTGACCACACAGAGGCAGGGAATGTGCTCTCAGCAGGAAGTGTCTCCAGTCTCCAGCACACCTCTCACTCCAGTAACTCTACCCACATTTCTCTGAGACTTTCAAGTCTTTCCTTCCAGAGATGGGCTTTTCAAGCTTAACCTCTGCAGCACTGGGCCCACCATTAGTTTTTTCCTTTCCCAGGCATTTTCAGTGGATGTTTTACCACACATCTTTGAATTCTCCGGGGGCAGGAATCACGGCTCACACATCTAACACATAGTGGAGGCTGAATGTTTGTGGAATCGCTGTAAGTATTTAACAACAAAGAAGCCATCCTCATTTCCATCCGTACCAGCTTGCAGTGTTACTTACGCAAGCACTTTGACGCAGCTTCATGAACTGCAGAATTAAATCTGCAACCACAAAAGAAAGAAGCTGGTTTCTTATGGCCCTTTAGTAACTTCAGAAAGGTTTTGGGAAGTCTCTAAATTGAATTTAACTGGTAAGCACAGACTGAACTTAAAACCCTCATCTGTTTTAAGTCATCCCCTCCCTCTCATACGCCATAGACTCATACAACGGTCTGAATCCTAAGTGCTTTGGCTAAGGACATGTGCCCTGTGTAAAAGGCCAGGAACCCAAGGGGCTGAGATTATTTTACTGCCTGCATCACCACATTCCTTTTGTTTGAATTCACTCAGACAAAACCACTGAGTGGTGGTAGAATGTCTTGCACAGAGCAATTGGGTCCCATCAGACCACAAAGGTGGGTAGAAAGATCACAGCCTCACAAAGGATGTTGGTGGGATTCAGGGAGTAAAACAGGAAGATGGTAAGAAAAACGGATATTTTGGAACAGCAATATGCCAAAAATTTCCTGCTTGAAAATAAGGGTGTAATTGACATCCACCTTGAAGCCAAACCCCATGTAATTAATTTTTTGTGTGTTCTGGCACTGGCCATGCCAATTATCTCGTTGATACTCAGTGAACCTTTTTGAATGCAAGGGGAGTACATTTATTAATCAGAATAACTGCTGTAACATGCCATTGAAATAATATTTGCGGGGGGCGGGGTGTTTGAGACAAGGAGAGTTCATTTCTTGTTCGCATCACTGTCCAGTGAGGATAAGGAGAGAAAGGGTGGTGGTACAGGAGGCTTAGGGGCTACTTCTAACACATCACTTCTGCCCACACACATTCCATTGGCCATAACTTATGTGGCTTCTACCCATTTCGGTGGGAACTGGAAAATGTGGTCTAGTTTTAGGCCTAGAAGAAGAAAACAAGGTGGGGGGTTTGTGAACACATAGCATTGTCTCTGCCAAAGTGTATAACTGTAGGTGGCAATAATATAAATTCTATCCTTACTAAGATACTTAAATATCTTCTGAAAAGTGGGAAAAAGAGTATGTTTCATTCTAATCGTTCCAGACGGTATTGGTGTTTTTCTGGGGATGGTAATTGTAGACAGTGACCTGGTCACTCTTGTACCATCTTCATGACCAGTGACTATTCCTAAACTTACAATTTGATGATTAGCATTGATTATAAAATGGTTGCACAGAGTAGATTTTTGCTTGTGGTACTAAAATCATACATATTTTTAGGGGCATTCAAAGCCTTTACTTGAATGGGAGACAGGACATAAGACTCTATTACAGGATGTCTAAATTATTGTTTTATGCCTCTACTTTATAAAATTATACCATTAAGCAGCATTATTAACCAATACCCCATTTTAATTAAAATATAAGATATAAAAGTTCAGTCAGAGGAGAATGCCTTCAACTTTCTAGTTTCAATAGTTAGATGGCGATAGTTTCAAAACAAGGGTCAGAAGCACATGTTAGCAATGAGGCCCTCAAATGAATGATAGGAGTCAGAGAGGAGAGTAAGTCCAGATCTGAAACTCTGGCAAGGGAAGAAAGACATGGCTGGGAACCCTTACCAGTTGGGGAGAAGATTGAGTGTTCCCTATAAAAGTTGGAAGTAGGGAGAGAATTTCAGAAGCGGAGTTGATAGGTGCTGGTTTAGTTGTCTCAGGCCATATACCATAGGCATTTCCAACTGGACTCACTTCCATTGGTCTCAACTCAATGTCTGGGTGAGGGATTAGTGAATCCCTCCACCAGGTTCTCCTGGATGATCAGGCATCTGGAATCTATAGGCACTGTGTTAGGCCGTGCCACAATCAAATCATCTTCAGGTGTGTTTGTTTGTTTTAAGTTGTCTTTTAAGTCAAAGATCTGTCATGGAGCTTGTGAATTAGAATAGTTACATGGGTGATAACTAGAAATTCAAGCCATAATCTTTTCCTGCCAGGGCTGTCACTCCCAGAAAAGTCACAATTTCATTTTTCTAATGCAATACAGCATTCTCTTCAGAGGACATTTTAAGTTCTTACTGCTCTGCCTGTTGTAGTATGAAAATGATTGAATTATGCCGGGTCCTGGCCTGCACATTCCCATGTGGTTAATTGCAACAGCATGTGGCAGAAGTCCTTACAGAATATGTAATCCGATGCTCCTAATCGGTGGTGGTGTCAGGTGCATAAAAATACTCCAAATAGGTGGACATTTCCCCCCCCCCTACTTTATTAGGAATTTAAAAATTTATCCCACAGTTTTTGAAAACAGGGAAAAGTTTGCCATTCATGGTGATGGTGGGAGGAGAAGGATGGAAAGAAGGGTGTCTAGGATAGAAGCATGACTGTGAAGAGGGAGGAAGGAGATAGCAGGCCTTGGGAGCAGGGGGAGAGAGTAGCCAACAAAAAGACTTTGTGAGTAAAGGACTAAGTGTGTTTCATTCACTTGAAATGAGTGCAAGAAATGTGAAAATCACCCCATTAATATGAGGCCCCAAGTCAGAGAAGTGATTCCTTATCAGATAACTTAGATTAGACCAAAAAAAAAAAAGATATCATCAATACCAGTGAGCAACTCATAACCTTTCCCAGTCTCAATTTCTCATATACAAATTGGGGGCACTAATAGTACTACCTAAGAGAGTGTGAGAATTCTAAGTGATGATATATGTAAAGCGCCTAGCACAGAACCTTCCATAGAGTGAGAACTCAATGTATTTTAGTGATGAAGATGATGGAAGTCATCAAAGATGATGCCAGAAGAATCAAGCCAACGAATTTTATCTCAAACCAATGGCATACATTTAAATAAACATTTAATCAGATTTAAAAATTACTGGGCCATTTCCAGCCCCACCGAAGAGCTAGATAGTAGCTCCATTTTATTTGCAGATTTTCCACCTCCTTTCATTCCCACAATCCTCAAGCACATGGACAAAGGAGGAAGTAAAGCCTCGAAGGAATGCCAATGTATGCATGTTAGGGATATATAGTTATAGTGTTGGAGGCAACATAAAAAAATCATCTTTTATAAAAAATTGTTTTTAAATATTCAAGACAGGCGAGTGTCTATTGTGTTCTTAAAGACTTCTAAAGGTGTGGCTTTTCTTAATAGTTGAGTTTAGGCTCTAATTATCTAGATGTTTAACTTAAACAGCATTTCAATCTGGTTCTGATCTCCCTGGCAATGCACAACAGCTGGAGCTCTATAAAATAGTCCATGACCCATAGGGTCAGAGATAGGAATAACATCCATACTATAACCTAGCTGTGTTAAACCAGGCTTAGCACAGATTCCTAAAGGTGAGCGTAAGGTCAGGTGTCATCTGCCTTCAATCAGGGCTGTTTGTGGGGAAAATGAGAAGCATATCATGCCACAATGCAGTCCAGATGTCTGAAGAACCTCCAGGGAAGAGAATCAAGAGGCAATAATGCAAAGCAGGTGGAGTTCAAGGTGACTCATGTGGGCAGCTCCGGATTGGCCCATTCTTACATCAAAATAGCCAGGAAAGGGTAGAAGTTCCACTGTGGAAGTTCAGGTTGGACAGCCTCTTTTGGGGAACATGCTTTGGTTCATGGTAGAGCTGAATGTGAATGCAGCTATGATGTGGGCCTGCTGCTGTTTCCATCACTTCCTTCAGAGCCCTTTTTGCAGGCCTTCATGACCTCTATGGATCTCCACTAGACTCTCCCTAGTGTCCTCCCCATCTTTTAAGTGGAGGAGAACAAATCTGAACTCTGGGCTCTGATTAGAGTCTGACTCATGATGCATGTAGCCTAAGGATGTCTTTAAGGATTCCACATGCCTTATAACATGTGAGTGCTTGCTAATTCATCCGAGGACAGTCCTCCCACAAACAAACAAACAAATAAAACAAGAGCATACTTTTTCTCTCATATGCATCATACGTTCCAACATGTGGGTCTCCCCATTTAATTAGTTGAATCTCTCATTCTTTATGTTGTAGTTGTACAGTTTGTTTGGGGTCCTTAAGAATATAACTTGTGCCTGGCTAGGGAAAGAGGCCTCATATGTTTTATTTTTATTCCTCTAGTATTTTAAACAGTGTGAGCACCATAGGTGAATGGCAAGTGCTTTTGGAGCACCTGAATGAATAAGGCACGGAAAACAAAAAAAGCATCCATCATTTCTCTTACCCTGATTTTTATTTCAGATCCTAGACCAGGGCCTTGAATGCATCAATATGCTTACACACAGCTGGATGCAATACCTTCAGTTTTCCTGGTGCCATCTGCCAGCTAAGTCATTCCCTGAAGGCCAAGAGACACAGAACAAAAGGAGCATTGGAAAGGGGAGGAAGAAGGTGTGGAAACTGGAAGGAAGAGATGGTTAAGGGAAACGGTGTATATTAGCAGATGCCACAGAGATTTATTTCTTTCTTTATGGGGATTTGCTCTGGTGACCAAATTCCACTCTTGGGAATTTTCCAAAAAGCACTTGATGCATTTATCATTTGCTGTGGGGACGGGTCTGTTGGCAAAGCTTTCCTTCTCCTCACATTTTGGATCCGGGTTTTAGATGTGAAATATTAAGAGGAGCAACCCCTTGACATCGCTGGGAGAAAGGAAGTCGAAAGCTTGGGGTGGGGGAGGGAGTTGCCCGAATAGTTTCTCTAGGTTACTTTCTCAAGAGCATCTGGTCTCCCACTCCTCACTCGTGGAGTGACCACATCAAGGACCTTGGAGGAGTGAGGGCTTCAGACCCTCTGTGTAGCAGGGAAGTGGGAGGACTTTGAATCCCTGGCCTGTGTTTCAGCAGCATTTTGAAACCAGTGGCCAGACAACAGGTCCTGTGTGTCCCTGAGGGAGCATCCTCGATGCTAGGGCTTTGAAGGCTGCCAACCAGCAGGGAAGCCCTGGTATGAGCTATCCTCATAAGAGATAATAAATCCCCACTGATTCATTCCAGGCCACCACCCTCCCCCAGAGATGTAAATTTTGCTCAAAGATGTTTTTGAAGATGTGAAGGATTTCAAAGAGCAGCCTCAAAAAAACATTTTTGGTCAGGTATCTCTTTAGTTTTATAAAAATAAATATGATAGAGATACTTTTGTTTGGGTGTATAAAGAGAAATATAGGGAAGTAATTTTCATTAACCTTAAACTAGTGTTAAATAAAGGAACAGAATGGGAGATCATTGGTAAATGAACCTCCAGAGTCATTCCCATTTAGCAAAATTAAAGCCAGTGAGTCAGTGAACAAGACTTCATAGAGATTTGACAGAAATAACAGCAATCTGAATTCTATTTAATAAAAAAGTATATTTATTTTAGTTAGAGTATTGCTAGCTGCTATAATAGACAAGCATCACAATTTCATTGGGTTTTACAAGAAACAATTTCCCCCCCTCATGTAATAGTCCATTGTGGACACTACTGGTTAAGAAAGCAGAGGGGTGGGAGGCACAGTTGCTTTACTGTTGTTATCCAGGGACCCATGCTTGGCAGCTCTGCCATCTCCATCATGTACCTTCCAAGACACTCAGCCCAACACAAGCCAATAGATGGGAGAGAGAGAGAGTGGAGAAGGCATAGCTGCCTCTGACACATAACACTTCTGCTCACATTCCACTGGTGAGTGCTTGTCACAGGCCCCCACCCAGATGGGGGCAGGCTGAGAGTGTAGTTCCCAGCCAGGCAGCCACCTCTTGGCCAAACGCCCTGCTCTGGAAGGGGGGAGTTTGCACCCACTGGGAGACAGTTAGGCAACTCTTTCATGAGAAGAATTAGGAAATGGAGGAAGCAATGAAGTCAAGTTTACAAAGCCATTTCAGAGTTCTGGCCCTGCCACCCACCAGCTGGATAATTTAGTCTCTTAGATTCACACTTTGCTCCTCTTACAAAGTCAAGAACACAATCACAGCTCACAGGGTTGAAGCGAGATCGAAGCGTAACCTTAAATGGGAGGGTCTTTGTGAACAAGAAAGGGCTACCTGGTACCCCTGCTGCTGTGGAAAAGCAGAGTTGATTTTTAAAAATTAGATTTACTACATATTTTTGAGGGCTTACTATTCAAGTCACTGGCTAATTAATGACTAAGCTTATATTATCTTTTTAATTATTAAGGAAAAGTTAGTGCATTTTTAAAAGTATAATTTAGAAATTTGGGGCTGGAGTTCTGCAAAGAAAGCTTGGCTTGTACTTGCAGCTGTGACAGTGGCCAGCTGACTGACAACTGACCACATCTGTTGCTTCTCAATTTACTCCGAGGCAAAAACACAGTGGTTAGCTAAATGGTTCTTTCCTATGGCGAATGAGATATTCTGAGGACAAAATTCATCTAAATAACTCATCCACGTTATCGGACTAAGATCATGAGGAGAGCAGTGAAGAAATAACGCCCAATTATATAAATTTAGAGGTAACCTTTTCACAACTTGAAAAAAAAAACCTATTTTCTAGCCTCTTAATGTAACAGCTTTATTACTACCTTCTAACAGGTTGAGTGTTTCAAAATTTTACTGAATCATTCGCCCCCACATTCTCTCTTTGGTCTTGCTTTTGTATGTTTCTTCTTGAGTTATTATGGGGGCAACTAGTGTGTAAAATATAGATATGACTTGGGAAGACATGATTTCATTAGCAAGTGAGTATGGAACTTTGACAAAAAAAAAGTTCCCCTTAAGTTAGAAATAATGATTTGAAAAGAAAGATTGAGACCAGACAGATGTGATTGAATTGATGGATGGTGATTACCTGAGAGAAAGGGGGTTGAGGATAGAAAAGGGTTATGGGGAGGGGGATGGGTAAATGATGACAGAAAGAGACTTGAGTTTGGGTTCTGAACACACAATACAATATACAGAAGACATATAGAATTGTACACCTGAAGTCTACATAATTTTATTAACCAATGTTACTGCAATAAATTCAATAAAATTTTTTAAGAGAGAAATGAACATTCACATGTTTAATTTCTTTTCTAGACACTGATGCAAAGCTTTGGGTTCTCAGGTTAAGTAACATCCAAAGCAGCTCCCTGATCTTGCAGATACTGAATACATCGTTGATGAGGAGAGTGGATATGTCAGCAATGAATAGTTATTAGTGATACTTTTAGTGCATGCTTTTCTAAACTGCTAATTGTTACCATCTAATACTTAAAATATATTTGATTCATTACATGCATAATCATTTTTATTAAACTAGCTATATAGCCTCAGCTTAGTCTCACTGTCTCTCTGAATCTCAGTTTTTTGATCTGTAAAATGGGGATATTTTTTTTTCTTTTGAAGTCATTGTTCAAGTGTGCAAATTAGAGATAGCATTTGTAAAATCTCTGGCCCAGGGTCTGACTCATGGAAGAGGATCAATAAATGACAGCTATTAGCTACTTTTATGATATAATCAGTGGTCACCTACCTTGTGCTTTCCATACTATGCTAAGTAATGAAGATTAAGTGAGTTAAGAAATGGCCCTTATTTGTAAAGATGCACAGACTAGCTGGAGAGGTAGGGCAAGCTGATAAAAATACAAGCTAGCATCTGCTAAGTGCCAAACCACTGTTAATAATGATACCTTCAGTGTAGAAACAGCCAGTGTGACTGGCTAGTGTTTTATAATGAATACAACATATTTAAATAACAGCCATGATCCAAATTTGTATTCCTGAATGGTTCTTCTATTTGCAAAAACATTTTTTGGTGCTTTGTAATATATACTCTGGTGATAACAGGGAAGCAGTCAATTACCATCTATTTTAGAGAGTGATAATTAAAATGAAAAAAGTTAAATTTTTGTAAGGTTGTACATGAGGGGCTTTGCAGAGAGAAAGAACAGAAATGGGATGTGCTGATATCCATGTTTGCGTTCATCTCTCTATGTCCCATTAGAATTCAGAGGAATAAGATTAAGAATTGAGTCTTATTTTAGTCTTTTAAAATTAATCACATTTATTCTAAAAAGAATGATGGCTCAAACACTGGAAATTGCCTCCACCTTTTATCTCCTTGAAATCATGCCATAAATAGCCTCCAGCACGCGCAACTCTAGCTTACCTCTTCTAAAGTTTCTTCCTCCCTGGATGATGGCAGTGAGAATCATCACTTGTTAACACACGGATGACTCCAGAAATGTCTGCACTTCAAAGTGAATCCTTTATTCACCTGGGTGTTTAACTGTGTCAACGTGCTCTCGTTATCAGACTTAATTGAATAATTCAACAAGGAAATGTGACCAGTGCACACATTATACAGATGTGTTTGCCAGAGTTATCTTGGCTTGGGAGAGAACAACCCTCTGTTGCCCTGAGTTATTTAGAAGGCCATCACAGATGTCAACAGAAGATGGAGAAGATAGATACCCATGGTAATATGTAAATACCAACAGTCATCCCTACTTCATTCTCCGATCATGTTGATAAGATGTTGCTCTGGTGCTGGAGGTATATAAGTGAACACCTGGTCAGGAGGGAGTTGTACTTATCTTCCTACTGGATGGTGTGTTGTAATACTCATAAAATCTGTCAAGTGTGGCTGTACTCTAAGGTGAATCAGGAGCCCTGCGTGAGTGAAGGCCTTGCTAGTTTTCTGACTTGCTAATACAAGTGGATAGAGTTCCATTGCATTAATCCTAGTGTGGTCACAAAAACCACACAGTACAAATTACTCCCATTTGCCAATTCATTTGGATGGAGTCTTGGTTAAACTGAACAATCAGATATATAATTTGAATTAAACCTACTATGTAGTATGTAAAATTTGAAGCATGCAAGAACAATCCATTACAAGACTGCTATATTAGTCAGCTTTTTGCTATAATGATGGTATATAACAAACAACCCCACCAAATCTCAGTTGACTTATAACAACAAACATTAGTTTATTGCTAACAGATCTATGGATAGTGTGTGACTCAGCTGGACTTGGTTGGATTACGTTTGGCTGGGTGTGGCACCAGGGTGTAGGTTGGATTCATGTATGTTTCCGCAGAATGAAGAAACTGGCTCTGTGCGACAATGTCTCTTTATGGTGGATTGCAAGAATGCAAGAGAGTAAACCAAACCATATGTAAAGAGTTAAAGTCTGGTTGAATGTAGTACACATTATGTCTTCTCACATTTCATTGGCCATAGAAGTCACCTGGCCAAATTCTAAGCTAGTGACATTGGGAAGTGTCTCCGTTAAAAATATGTCTGGGCTGAGGGGGGAAGAAATAATGGTAATGAAACAATATTATTTACCACAGCAGATTACTGTAAGCTACTAAATAAAGTATTTTTTATATTCCAATTCTTTTCCATTGGTTTGTGTTATTTAAAAATGAAAGACCAAAAAATCATCACATGATTTCTAAGAGAGATAATAAAAGTCAATTTTAGATTTAAAAAACTGCCTTTGTGGTAGTAACCAGGAAGAGCAAATACTAATGGGTTGAGTATTAAAGAGCTGTGGGTTCTTAGGGGATGAAACACCAGCGTCAGCCCATGGAAGGGTCCTCTGATTGTGCTACTGGCTTTGTCATCTGCTACCACACTGGAAATCAGAGAAGAGTCTACACTGGCCTACTGGCTGGATTCTGCACCCACTGCCTATTTGGATCCCCAACTCTGTGGGGAATCATTAGAAATAAGAATTCACAAAATTCATTGAGTTTAATCATGTAGGGCACTGGCATATGTTTGAAGAAAGGTTTCTAACTGTGAAAGTCCACAGTATAATGAAAGGGATAAAGACAAGCAAAAATTGCAGATGGGTAGCTCTTCTTCCAGCAGTAAGTCAGAAGACTCCTCTGGAATTTGGAGAAAGCCAGATTGTGTTTTTTTAATTGAATAAATTTTTATTTTTCAGATTATTACAATTGTTCCTCTTCCCCCCGCCCCCTATAGCTTCCCTTCATCTGGTTCCCACCTCTCTGCCCTTACCCTCCCCCCGCATTGTCCTCATCCATAGGTGTATGATTTTTGTCCAGTCTCACCCCCCTCAATAATTTCCCCATGAAAATTGTCAGCCTTTCTATGCCCACGATTCTATTTTATTCACCAGTTTATTCTGTTCATCAGATTTTTTATTCACTTGATGCTTAGATTCACTTGTTGATAGATATGTATTTGTTGTTCAAAATTTTTATATTTACCTTTTTCTTCTTTTTCCTCTTCTTAAAGAGTACCTTTTAGCATTTCATATAATACTGGTTTGGTGGTAATGAACTACTTTAGCTTTATCTTATCTGTGAAGCTCTTTATCTGCCCTTCAATTCTGACTGATAGCTTTGCTAGGTAGAGTAATCTTGGTTGTAGGTTCTTGCTATTCATCACTTTGAATATTTCTTGCCACTCCCATCTGTCCTGCATAGTTTCTGTTGAGAAATCAACTGAGAGTTGTATGGGTGCTCCCTTGTAGGTAATTAACTCTTTTTCTCTTGCTGCTTTTAATATTCTCTCTTTGTCTTTTGCTCTTGGTGTTTTAATTATGATGTGTCTTGGTGTGGTCATCTTTAGATTCCTTTTGTTTGGGGTTCTCTCTGCTTCCTGGACTTGTATGTCTATTTCTTTTACCAGGAGGAGGAAGTTTTCAGTCATTATTACTTCAAATAGGTTTTCAGTATCTTGGTCTCTCTCTTCTTCTGGCACCCCCATAATTCTGATGTTGGTACGCTTGAAATTGCCCCAGAGGCTCCTTACACTATTTTCACATTTTTTTTTATTCTTTTTTCTTTTCCAGTTGATTCTTACATTCCTCTAGTCTGCTGCATAATATTTTTTATTTCAGTCAGTGTATGTTTAATTTCTAGTTGGTCCTTTTTCATCTCCTTTTGGGTTTCATTAAATTTATCCATCTTTTCTAGGAAATTCTTGAAAAACCTTATAACAGTGGTTTTGAACTCTATATCCAGTCATTTGTTTTCCTCCATTTCTTTTGTTTGTGATCTGTTTTTTTGTCTCTGCATTTTGGCTGTTTCCCTGAGTTGACAGTGACTTTGTGTGCTAGGTATCCTATATGGCTCAGTAGCTCTGCCTCCCCAGTTACCTGAAGTGGACTCTCTTGTTGCACCCCTTTGTGGACTGTGTGTACAGCCTTGTTATAGTTAAGTCTTGATTGTTGTTGATATCACTGGGGGGGATTGACCTCCAAGCCAACTGGTTGTGAGGATCAGCTGTGTCTACACCAAGAGAACTTTTATGCTGGAGTTAGCCTTATGATACAAGACTTGCAAAATTTCAAAAACCTCTGTGCTCAGCTTGGATGGGGCAGAGTCTCAGGACTGATCAGACAGCCTTGGCTTCCCGTTAGCCCTGCCTTATGCAGCCCCTGGATCTTAGTGTCCCTAGGTAATTACTACAGCCCTCTCTGCACACACTCATGTCCGCAGCCTCCAGACCTCTGCCTTTTGTGATTCCCCCGAGTTTCCAAGTGCTTCGAGGAACCATATGAGTCTGGGTCCCCAGGGTTTCACGTGAAACTGGGGCTCAGTGCAGTCGGAAATGGAGTTCAGTGCAGTTGGGAGGTTTGGTCTTCCTCCTGTTAGAGAAAGCCAGCAGCACAATCATCAGTCAGTACTCTCTGCACAGACTGGTGGGCGTGCCTCCTGACCTCAGCCGTTCATGGCTCCTCTGAGTTTCCATGCACTCCTTGCTTTTTCTGACAGTCCAAACTCCCCCTGTATAAATCTCTCCTGGAACTGGGGTTCAGTGTGGTTGGTACTGGGGTTCAATACAGTTGGGAGTTTCTGTCCCTCTCCTGCAAGAGGAAGCCAGCCAGGCACTCTGCTGCCTGTCCTCTGCAGAAGCATGTCTCTGTACCTCAGCTTTTGTAGCTCCTCTGAATCTCCATGAGCCCCTCTCTTTCCTTCTAGTTGTAGAATTTCCACTCAGCCAGCTTTCCTGTGGTTCTGGATGATGTCCGTTCTGTCTTTTAGTTGTAGTTTTGAAATTGTTGTGCAAGGCAGCAGTTTAGGTATTCACCTATGCTGCTATCTTGGTTTTTCTCCAGCCAGATTGTTTTTGTCTGGGTTATCAGGTCCCATCTTTGGAAGGAAGTCAGCATTGTCTTTCTAGGTAGTTCAAATTGTCATTTTTTCCCCTGTGAATTCAATATTCAATGTCATGTTACTGTCATAAAGCATATCTCAATGACAGTTAAGACATAAGACATTTTTGTTTGTGGCCAAAGAGAAAGATATTATACTTCACATACAAAATTAGGGAAGTCCTTTTCTTAGCTAAGTGCTGTGTAAAAGGCTACATAGTAGGTAAGGGTCTTAGAGAAAGATGAGTTCAATTTCTCAGAGAACAAATCTAATTAAAAACAGGGTTCAGGGCTTAGAAATGATAGGAGTCATGTGAAACTGAATTTCTGCAAAGAAACGGAAAGTGTTTACAAAGATAGATTCTTATATTATTCTTTTATTTTTAAAATTAAGAATTTTTTAAAATTTGCCTACTAAATAATTCTATCTAATAAAAGAGTAATATGCAAATTAACCAGAACTCTGCTATACCCATAAGCCATGCCCACCAGCCAATCAGGAGTGAGTATGCAAATTAACCCAACCAAGATGGCTGCAGCCAGAGAGAGCAGGAGGGAGGCTTGAGTTTCCCTGGCGATGGAAGAAGCTAAGCTTTCCATACACCCTGGCTGGCCAGGCTACAAAGTTTCAATTATAGAAGATAAATAAATCCTAGATACCAGGGCCTCTGCTTGGGTGGCTGGAGGACCTGGCCAGCCTGCAAACCACCATGGCCCTTCGCCCATGATGTCTCACGCCACAAGGGAACCCCCACCCTGATCTGGGACACCCTTCAGGGCAAACCAGCTGGCCCCCACCCATGCACCAGGCTTCTATCCTATCTAATAAAAAAGTAATATGCAGATTAACCATCACTTCAATGCATAAAATGGCTGTCCCATGTGGTCAAATATCCTGCTCCCATGTGGACACAAGATGGCCTCCACAAGATGGCCAGTGGGGGAGGGCAATTAGGAGGAACTATGCCTGCAAGGGAGGGCACTTGGGGGTGATCAAGCCTGCAGGGGAGGGCAGTTAGGATTGACTAGGCTGGCAGAGGAGTGAAGTTGGGGTGACTGGGCCTGCAGGGAAAGGCAATTAAGGGGGACCCAGGCCTGCAAGGGAAAGCTCTTGGGGGTGACCAGACCTGCAGGGGAGAGCAGTTAGGTGTAACTAGGCCGGCAGAGGAGGAAAGTTGGCGATGACTGGGTCTGAAGGAAAGGGCATTTAGGGGCAAATAGGCTGGCAAGGGAGCAGTTAGGCATTAATCAGAATGACAGGGGAGTGGTTAGGGGTGATCAGGCTGGCAGGCAGAAACAGTTAGGGGCAATCAAGAAGGCAGACAGGTGAGCAGTTGGGAGCCAGCAGTCCTGGATTGTGAAAGGGATGTCCAACTGCTGGTTTAGGCTCGATCCCACCTGGCAGTTGGATATCCCTTGAGGGGTCCCAGATTGGAGAGAGTGCAGGCTGGGTTGAGGGACATCTGTCCCCCCTCCCTCTGTGCACAAATTTCATGCACCCAGCCTTTAGTCCTAGATAATAAAAAACCAATATGCAAATGGTCATCACAACCTCGTGCCCTCGCACTGGGGCCTGAGGACCTGAGGCCATGCCTTTCGGCCTGGCACCAGGGCCATGGAACTTGAGGCTGCAACCCCTGCTCAGTGGGGCTTGACGAGAGACCTGAGGCTGCGCCCCACACCCAGCACCAGGCCAGAGGACCTGAGGCTGAAACTCCATCCTGTGGGGCTTGATGGGTGGGGCCAGATGGATCTGGGTCTTGTGCGATTTCAAGGCACATGCGGGTGGGCAGCAACTTGACTCTGAGTCCTGCGATACACCCCAGACTCTGATAGGAGAGAGATTTTCATATACATTTCACTAATTTTCTCTCATCTTTGACAATTTTATTATAGAGAAAGGAGAAATAGCAATATTAAAATATTTCCTCTAATGTGCACAGATTTCATGCACTGAGTCACTAGTATCCTATATTACAGAAGATAATGGAAAGTGCTATCATTTACCCCATTCTCTGATCTTTGCTGGGGCCCAACATTTCTCAAGCTTAATTCTTTCATGAAGAAGATCCATATTTGGTACTAAGCTCAGAAATAAAGGAACAAAAGAAGCCTGTCCTTTCTTTGTTTTGCCAGTTAAGTCCTACTCTTTATGATATGATTTACATCTTCTGACTCGACTTTTTCTTTATCAAATGTATAATGACTTTGAGATGACAAAAGTTTCATTATATTAAAGACAAAGCTCCAGAGAGAAAATGCGTTTGGATATTTTAGTCTCATAAATTTTTTTATCCTTGAAATGAATCTAATACAAAACTATATTTCCAACAATGGCAAAGCAAGCAAGCCCTGCTGACAGTCCTGCAGAGGCCCAGATTGTCAGAGGGGAAATTCCTTTCTTTTCACTGGGGGATCAATCACCCTGAAATGTCTCTTACAAATACTGGTAGCAGTGAAATAATCATTTACCTGAAATAGTGCTTCTTAATGCTCAGGCTTACTTTCTCCTTGAAGCTTAAGTTATCCAACTATAAATCATTTCAAGGAGAAATCGGGGCAGTAGTTAAATGTTCTGATTGGAAATTTCTTCAAAAGCCTTTTTATTACGAGAATTTTGTTGAAATTTGCTTGTTATATGCATGCAATATTTTGCTAGTTTTAAATAATGTTTCCTTTTCTTTGTCTTCTTGTTTCAGTGATTCTATGCTTTTAAAACTAGTAACTGAAGAAATAATTCTGTATAAAACTACATGTCCAATTATTTTCTTATAGTAGTTATTTAGTTTTTGTTACATTTTATATTAAATGTTATTTGAAATTTACTTAAGTAATACATATTTATGGGGAAAATTAGAAAATGTAGATAAATAGAAAGAAAAAAACAAATATAATATCAAAAGTGACTGACTAAAGATAATCATAATGGACATTTTGTCTGATCTGTTAGTTGCTTTTCTCTTTCTTTAAATCCACCTGTATAGGAAATTTTAACGGGATACTCCTATACACAAAAGGCTGGCTTTTATTTTTTTACACGAGAAAATATGAACATTTTTCCATTTCAATAAACACACACACACACACACACACACACACACACACTTTTAGTTCAGCTTTAATGATTTTATTTAGTCCTTCAGAGTCCCTGGATTCATTTTCATTCAACTAAGTATTTTCTTATTCGCCACATAATTTTTTTCTTTGACTCATTGGTTACTTGAGTGTGTTACTTAATTTCCACATATTTGTGAGTTACAGTTTTCCTTCTGTTATTGATTTTTAGTTTCATTCCAAAGAAGATACTTCATATCGTTTCAACCTTATGGCCTAATATGTATATAATCTAACCTGGAAAATTTTTAAGTGCAATTAAGAAGAATATGTGTTCTACTATTGTTGGGTGGAATGTTCTGTATATATCTGTTAGATCTATTTAACTTAAGGTATTATATCAGTCCTCTATTTCCTTATTAATCTTCTGTCTAGTTGATTTACCTATTATTGAAAGTGGAGTATGTAAGTCTTTAACTTTTAGTATAAAATTGCTTATTTCTCCCATCAATTTTACTTCATATATCTTGGGTTCTATTGTTAGGTGTGCATATGTCTTTGTTATATCTTCTTGATGCATTGCCACTTTTGTCAACATATGCTGTCCGTCTTTGTTTTTCCTAATAATTTTTTACCTATAATGTATTTTATCAGATATTAATATAGCAATCCCAGTTCTCTATTGGTTACTATTTGCAGGTATTTTTCCCCATCCTTTTACTTTCAACCGATTTGTGTCTTTGGATCTAAAATGAGTCTCTTATAGCCAGTAAAGGGTTGGATAATTTTAAGAAAAGTCTTTCTATCTTTTGATTGAACATTTTTAATTGGAGCATTTAATCCATTTACATGTAGGGTCATTAATTCCTTGCAAATAAGGTCCTCTTTGTTCTCACCGATATTGGGTATCCACACGAGGAATGTTGGCTGCTGTTCTCAAGACTGCATTTGTCCCAGAGGGGATGGGGTGGGGTAAAGGTAAGTTGTAACACCCCAAAGCTCTCTTACTGGATTTCAGTTACCCCTTTCTTGATTAAGCATTTATTTGGCTGCTGTAAATGTTTGATTATCTTCCATAGTTCTGACAAAGTTGATTCTGACAGCTTTAGTTAGCTTTTTTTTGGAGTTTCTGTTTAGGGATGGACCCTTGGAGTTTCCTACTGACATATTTTCATTCTCTCAAAATACCATTTTCCATTATATCTTGTTTTAACCTTAATTTAGTCAACATATATCACATTTATGTATATTTATGGTGCTTTAAATCTGGAACTTTTATAAATAACATTGTAGTGAACATTTTTATGGTCAGAATATTTATAGGTAATTTTCTTAGGCTAATTTCTATAGAAGAGATTTTGTATTTTAAGAATAAAAGGATATAAATTTAGACTTTCATTAAATAGATGATAATGAATATTAACAGAGAAGGGAAAAAATTCCAGAGCCTTGATATTATTATATCAAGAGTCAAATCTTACACCTGCTAGGGTTTTTATGATGAATATTTGAATGAATTAATATTTATTCATTTGCAACTTATCTGACTCTTTCACTAAAATAGCCATTTTTCCAATGTGACTTGGTGTACATGAGTCAGGCCTCCAGGGCTCTAGTGTAGGTGAAGTTATACACTAACCACCAAAGACCCTGCAGTGCATTAAAGACAAGTCAGGGAATAAAATCCAATTTCTTTAACCTGGCAGCTATTTCCATTAACTCAAGATGGTAATCTAAAGGAGATCTCCAGCCATACAGAGGCAAGTAACCTGAAGCACCAACAGGATGAGCCATTCAAAGACTAAAATTTTATAAAGCTTAGGCTAAACTGTGTCTATAAGCAATTATATCCCTGAATAACTTGTGCAAAAAGTAGTAATATAGTACTTGTAGTAGGCCTGAAGTAGGTATTCAATAAATCTCTCTTTCTCTCCTCCCTGAGTTTCTTCAACCTCTCCTTCTTACTAGCAATGATAAACTGTATGTGTAATTCTATCTATAAAGCATAAACATTTTGTCACTCACACATTATTTTATAATTAGTAACTCTAGACATATAGTAGTCTCTCTCTTTTTATTATATTGCAGCCATTTGTATTTTACTTATCTCAGTTTTTACCTGACAAAACCCAACACATAGTTTTGATTAGAAGACTCCTTCCTCTGGCTGACTATGCTTGAATTTGGACTATCAAGATCCATTAGATTCTTTCATTCTCTTATTTTAACACTAGAGTGCACAAAATTTGTGTGCTCAGGAGTAGGGGTGGTGGGAGGGCGTCCCTCAGCCTGGATTGTGAGAGGGCACAGGTCAGGCTGAGGGACCCCACCAGGCACAATTGGGAGAGATGCAGGAGGTTGGCCAGCTGGGGAAGGACCTCGGGACGGCTCCATGGTATGTCTGGCCTGTCTCGCTCAGTCTGGATTGGCCAAACCCCAGCAGCAAGCTAACCTACCGGTCAGAGCACCTACCCCCTGGTGGTCAGTGCACATCATAGTGACTGGTCGACCAGTTGACTGTCTGCTCCCTTGTGGTCAGTGCATGTCATAGTGAGCAGTTGAGTGGCCTAAACATATCATTAGCATATTATGCTTTGATCGGTTGAATGGACAATTAGAAAACCAGACACTTAGCATATTAGGCTTATATTATACAGAATGATGTAATTTATCTTTTAATTTATTTCAACAAGGTAGAGAATATCTGTTAACAGAAAGCCAAAGTGGAAGAAGGTATATTTCTTTTTTCGTAAGTGGGATTTAGGATTTCACATCCTACTTCTAGTCAAAATTCCTTTGAAACCAATGGAATCCTGCATTTGAGTCAAGTATGCTGGACAAATATTACAGAAGAGAGACTTTCAGCTATTGGTGATATTTTAGAAACTTTTTGCAAATTTGCACAAGTCCTTCTACTCCAGGATATGTTATGGAGCTACTTCAGTTCCATAATGCTACAGACCAAAGTATTACAAGACCAATTTTAAAATTTCAGAGAAGGGTTATGGTCTAGGTTTTTGTTTTTTGGTTTCAATTTGGAGCTTAAAGCAGTTGTCTGTCCATTAATTTCTTGTTTCCCTTGACTATATTATATAGAGACAGAGTCTGAAGTAGGCATAGGAAACAACTATCAGTTTAGTAAAGTTCTAACTAGCAATTGTTTGAATTCTTCCCTCTGTTTCTTCTCACTTGCACATTGACTCTTATATTGACTCAAGATAATTTCTTTTTTTCAAGGGAACTCTGTATGAGAATGATTGGCTATGTTTCCCAAGAGAAGGAAGCCATCATTTACCGAACAGTCAACACTTTATTCTCATTCATTCATTCATTCATTCATTTATTATGTATGAATTGTCCTGTATACATTAGGAAGTAGACTGCATGGTGATGGAAGAGGTGTGTGTTCTTTTAAATGAACTAATGTCATATCAGAATTTCAGGGTCAGCCTGCTGTTTCTGCCAGATACCATGGAAATATCCAAGGCTAGGCCTAACTTTACAAACTGTTACAAGTGAATTGAATAAAAATAAAAATGCCCAGATCTTTAATTCACTTAGATTGTACACTGCATGACTATTGAAACTTGTTTTAATTTTCACTTTTCATCCAACTATTTGGAAAATAGTTTTACTCCAGCTTCAGTCTAAAATGTAGAAGCAGAGTAGCTTAGATGTGCTGATTGAGAGTGAAAGCATCTTATTCATGTGTAAAAATCTCTCTTCTGTTGGCTTCTGGGTTCCAGCAAAGAATTACTCAATGAAGTAGGTACTTACTGATAATTTTTTGGATAATAATTAAAGAAATGTTTACCATTTCTTCCCTTTATTCTTTAATTTCTGGCAAGAGTACCAAAATTTTTGAGGAGGATTTGTGGAATCCCACCTCAACCAGAAAAAGGAAGCATTAAAAGTCCTCTCAGTAAAGGATAGTCTTGTTAATCCAGGAAACTTCAAAATTTGGCTCTCTGCATTTGTACCAGCACATTACAGAGATTTTGGAATCAAGTTGCTAAAACCTTGGGTGGCTCATTCATCTTCAATAATAACGTTAAAAGTTACTGAATGGGCTGAGCCAGAAGTGGCAGGAAGAAGCTGCCCACAATTCTGCCCAGCATATTTGGAATGGACAAAGTGTCAAGTTAGAAAAATGGCTAGTTATGAAGTTACAGTGTGCTTTTCCTCCACAAATATAGCTCAGTGTGACATTTGATATGTCACATTTCAGAAAATAAGGAAATGGCATCTTTTATCTCTAACTAGGTTCTGGAATTAATTTGTTCTTTTTTGCGTGCATCAATATATTTGTCTGCCATTGGCACATGTTTCATCAGGGTAACCATGTGGAAAACTCAGACACAAAGAAGTATTTGTTTTGTGCAAGAGCAGTGTGAATAGGGCATTAATGTAATTTTGATGCCAGATAAAGTACTTTATTATAGCAGAGAGCATAATAATGAAGAGACCTATAGAGGACCTGCGTTTATTGAATTTTTTTCCATGGCAAAGTTGGTTTAACCATTTCAAACAATGAAGTGAGACTATTTGTTATTATCCCTCTCCCCTCTGAATGGGGTAGCTTATATCAATTTCAGAAATTTCAGAAAGTTTTAAAGATTTCATAGAGAATTCCATGCAGGCTTGGAAATAATAATAGTTTGCAGTTGTTTTTATCTTGAATGGCTTTTAAGTACAGGAGAAATATTCCACAAGGAAGTTTATCAGCTTTTGAGATACAGCATAAATCTACTGAGTAATTTATAGTAACACTAGAGAGAAATTATGCCTAGAAATGGAGATTTATTTGGTGATTTTGTTTTTATGGAGACAGTACAGGAAAATAAATATGATGATAGTAACAATATTTAAATAGAAATTAATTAGGTTGTAAGGGCTAATCCACATACATTTCAGGATTGCAAGAAAATAACAATGGAGAAGAAAGGTAAGTGAATGAAAAATCAGGATTTTAAGGCCAAGTTAGCAACTGAGCCATCTAGAATAAGTGGCAAAGCTGGGGATAAAAATGCTTGTCTAAATTATTTGATATGGCAGTTGTGAGATGAATAGCTGATGTACTAAGTAATAATAAAGTAATAAAGCTCTTTGAAAATTAGAAATTGCCCATCAGTTGTTATTTCAGAGCAAGATTAACAACCAGAGATGGACAGATCTTGCCTAACCTTAGAAAGTAAGAAAGAAAGAAAGAAAGAAAGAAAGAAAGAAAGAAAGAAAGAAAGAAAGAAAGAAAGAAAAAAGTATACCTCCAAGAATTACAGTAATCATATGATTTGGCATTCCATTAAATGTAAGTGGTCTACTCAATCTAGACCTGTGGTATCTTGGGTTTCCATAATACGCTTCAGCTTTAATATATCCTTTTAAGTAGTTTATGACATAACTTCAGGGTAGGTCCCTGGCAAGAATTATTGAAAGTTATTGATGGGAGGTTCAAAATGTAAACTAGATGGAAATCCACACATTCCTTTGTACTCTCTTTGTGAACTCAACCTCAGGCATATGTGGAAATGTTTTAGTACGATTTTCTGTCAAGCTGCTTTCTGAGAATTGACTGGCTGTGTGCTGGAAAGGACCAGACCCCTGGCTAAGACAGACTAAAGTAGAGAGATACACAAAAAGAATTAGTTCAATGAAATTATTTTTAAACTAGAGGCCTGGTGCACAAAATTTGTGCACTTGGGGAGGGGTCCCCTCAGACTGGTCTGTGCTCTCTTGCAGTCTGGGAGCCTTTGGGGGATATTCTACTGATGGCTTAGGCCCACTTTCTGTAGGAGCCTGGCTTCTGGCTGAGTGGTACTCTCCCTGTGGGAGCGCACTGACTACCACAGGGCAGTTCCTGTATTGAGCATCTGCCTACTGGTGGACAGTGCATGTTTTAGTAACTAGTCATTCCACTGTTTGGTTAATTTGCATATAGCCTTTTATTATATAGATAAAATATTATTTTCCAAGAAGACACTTCAAAGCTTTATGGATCAAGATAGAGTAATCACCAATCAACCAAATAATCAAAATGTTGCCAATTTAAGACCCTGGGTAGAAATGATTAATTTATAATTAGCTTATAAATTTTTATTTATGTTCAAAAGAGATTGTTGTGTATTAAATACAATGACATGAAATCTTAGTTTCATCATGAATTTTGTTAAGCTTTTACCTAGCTTCTGATGATATATAGCCTAAGTCCTAAATAATGGAATTTGAGGTTCTCTTCATAATCTGTTGAACATCAGAATATTAACATTTAATTCATCACCATTTTTTATTCTTCCAAAATTTGATTTCATTATTTCCTCTTCTCTTTCAATTTAGAAAGAGAATTACTTAACAACAAAGGGAAAGTTTGTTTTGACAATACGTTAGTCCAACAGGAAGCTCTAAATATTCAAAGAAACCTCACTCCTCACATATTGCCAAATTTTTTGGCAAACCCAAGATATTGAGATAGTCATAATCAGATGAATTTCTCCATCCTTTGACATTTAATACTGCCACTGTCAAAAAGAAAATGTAACACAAATTTAAAAATTAAAAATAATTTTACAAGGCAGGAAAAGAGAAATAATGAATCACCAGGATTGGAAAAGCTTTGTTGTTTGTCCTGCTGAAACTTCTGTAAATTTTTATTTTTCATGACTGGTTAGATGGAAACAATATATTGAAAGACCAGTGTGAGTCAAGATTCTGGGTTCTATTTTTATTTCCGTGTTCTTGCATCTAGTTGAATTTCCCCATCAACCAAATACTGAAATGTTGCATGTATTGTTGGGCAAATGTTTATATAGGCTTAAGATTGTTGGATTAAAGGTGCTGTAAAGGAAAAGAATATTATTGTTATTACTCATGAGAAATAGTTTTAGTGCTGACTTTGGCAGGGTTTGGCAATCTTCATGTTGGCTGGCAAAGAAAAGTCAACACAAATTCATCAAGCGCTAGATTCTAATAGTGTAAGAGCTATCAGATTGGAAATTAAGAAAACTTTCTTTGTCCCTAGATGGTTTGGCTCAGTGGATAGAGTGATAGCCTGTGGACCAAAGGGTCCCAGGTTTGATTCCGGTCAAAGGCATGTACCTTGGCCCAAGGCTTGTGTTGCTCTTACATTGATATTTCTCTGTTTTTCCCTCTCTCTAAAAATGAATGGAAAAAAATGTCCTTGTGTGAGGATTAAAAAAAAAAGTTATTAAAAAAAAGAAAGAAACTTTCTCTAGAAATGGACAATTGAATATAAACAATCTTTTTCATGAAAATAATGTAAATAATTTGCCTGCTCTTGAGTAAATCTCTGGTAGAATTCTGGCACCAGCAGACATTCAATAAGGACATTGATTGATCCCTACCTCCCTACTCCCTTATATTTGGTTAATTGTATGCTTTATGCAACCCATCTGAAGCAAGCAGAGCAGAGTATTCAGGAAGAACCTTCATAAAGAATTATTATTTCTCTTCTCTGAGATTCACATTTGATTCCAGATAAATTTATAGGGAATGGCCCTATATCAACAAGGTACTTGTTTTGAAGCATTTTCACAGAGATGAGGTATGAAGGTGGTTTATAGATTATTAAGTTATAATTTTATCACCTAAATTTTCAGTGAGGATGCCTGATAGCTATAGGTTAACAGGAAACTTTTATTAAACAGGTTAAAATAATTTACTGTTTTCCAGAGTCACAGCTTCTCAGGGCTTTGCCTATACCTCTCTGACATCTTCCTTAACCTCTGAAATGCTTCCAAGATGGATTCATTCTCAGATGGTCATTAAGGTGGCTGCAGTAGTTCTGGGCATCACATGCAAGCATAACTATGTCCACAGAAAGAAAAAAAGCTATACCTTCCTTTGTGAATTTTTTTAGGAGCAAGGAAATATTTACCAGAAACCACAGTTTCTCTCAGTAGACCTTCCCTCATAAAATCAGCTCACATACCTTTCCTAAACCAACCACACACTGGTCAGGTGAATGGGATTGGCAAGATGGGTAGATTAATTGGACAGGGAAGAATTTATGTTGGGAGACTGCCACCATGATACCTTTACCTAAGGAATAATTTAGTTCAAATGTCTATAACATAAATCTCCTTAAGTACATATTTCATAATTTATCAATCCAGTAGAGCTGAGTATATTGAAGTTGCTATTTTTTTTTAAATAACCAAGGCATGAAAAGCACCTCATATAAAGAGATTTCTCTTCATGGAATCTTTGTTTTGTAGATTCTGTAAGAATGGAACTGAAGGACAGAACAACAAGCTGCAAAGGGTCCATAGCTTTCAATATCTTTACTGCAGGCTCTGGGACTCCTCAACCAATGCCACTTTAAAAAAATATATATATATATTTTATTATTTAAAAAAAATATATATATATTATTGATTTTTTTTACAGAGAGGAAAAGAGAGGGATAGAGAGTTAGAAACATCGATGAGAGAGAGACATCGATCAGCTGCCTCCTGCACGCCCCCTACTGGAGATGTGCCCGCAGCCAAGGTATATGCCCTTGACCAAAATCGAACCTGGGACCTTTCAGTCCACAGGCAGACGCTCTATCCACTGAGCCAAGCCGGTTTTGGCCAATGCCACTTTTCGAATGCCGAGACAAAGAAGAGGGTAGGAAGGGCTGGGGAAGTTAGTGCCAAAGGCATTTTTATTAGTCAAATTAATTATACCACAGTAATGAAAACAGTACATGTACAGGGACCTAGAGAACACCCAGCTTTGCTATCAGCAGATGGGTCTTTCATGACCTTATGCTTTGATAGCAGGAAGGTCTGGGCTGGGGTCTCTAATGCCTTTTTAACTCGAAAAATATATGATGGTGTCTTGTCCTTTGATTTCCTTTATGGAATCATGTGCTAATAAGGAAATAATTTGCTTCAAAGCATATAAATAAGGGAGAACAAATCCAACTGAACAGGACTGGGCCTGATCGTCTCTGGACTAATTTGTTATCAGTGGGGTGCCCTCTGCATCCCCACCTATTACTACTAGAAGTAGAGCCCTTGGGATGCCATGGGAACAAGAGAGAACAAGAATTTCCTGACCCACAGGAGGTTGAATTATAGTGGAAAGCTTTATTTATGAGGTAACATGAAGGGGTTCCCCTCCAAGTTCCATCTCCCTCAGTTCCACTATGGAAAAAGTCCCCTCTTGTCTTCAGCAGAGCTAGAATTAAAGCCACTACCAAATGTCTTTGCTGCATGCTAAAGCACAGTCCAGTCTAGCATCTGGCTAGCTTAATCTGTATTTCCAGCTGCAGTCCATTGGGTTTGGGGTCTGTATAGCCATGGGCCATGCAGCTTCTAGGATCACGTGGCAGGAGAGTGTGGATCACAGCACAAGTGAGAACGAAGAAGCAGGAGTGAAGCAAGAGGAACAAGAGGGAGGGAACTCTTCTTCTCCGGGTTATAACTAGGAGGTTAACCAATTAAGTCTTCAGGATTTCCCATGCATGAGGTGGCTCTGCCCCTCTAGCCATTTTTTTTTTCTGAGGTTAGACTGACAGGCAAGCACCTTCCCTACATCATCCTGACTTTAAGGCACATGTGGCCATCTTCTCCTTTGTTGAATCCCTTCCCCCACTGATTTGCAGGAAATGGACTGGCGGTTCCCTGGGGAGTGTAAAAACCTGCAGCTTCCAGGTGAGGCTGCACAGATGACCATGCTTATAATGCCTGGCCTCCCCTTTGCTCTCTCACTATTATTATTAACTAACTAGTTGCAATGGTAACAAATTGAGTACAGCCTCTCTGAATGAACCCATGACAGAAAGCATTGTTATTTATATAGTTCAGAAGAAAAGCAATTCTCAAATACCTTTATCAATATGTATGTAGGAGAGAAACAAAGGAAAAGGCCTTTTTTTTAAATGGGAAAACATAAATAAGATAATATAAAAAAACCCTGCATTTTTCAATTCTGTTTGGTTTATTTTGTTCATTTGGTCTTCACTACAACCTGGTAATGCAGTATGTATGTATGTATGTGTATGTGTGTGTGTGTGTGTGTGTATACATACATATATATGTATATGTATATACATACACATATATATGTATATATATATACATATATATACATATATGTATATGTATATATATATATATGTGCCCTCATATACCTCAAATGAAAAATGAGACTCAGGGAGCCCAGAGCCAAAAGTAACTTTGGCAGAGCCAGCAACAGAGTTGGGTCTTTTCAATAGCAAGTGTCTTTATGTGATTCCAACTATTTCTTTTAAACAATTGAGGTGCTCCTATTTACCTTTAAACTCTGGGGATTGTTAAACAGCTTCTATTAAAGATTTGATTGGTTGGGATTCTCATTTTATTCATTCAGTAAATATTTATTGAGACATTAATTATGTCTCCATGTTGAACTATGTGTATTCATATCTCCTGGATCTTCCCTCTACTTTGAAAGGCCTTCTGGTTGTCTGAGATATTTTGATCATGAGTTTAAGTCTCTTCTTGGGATTTAGAGTTAAATGATTACTTTGACCTTTCTACCTTATACATTTAAAACAGGAAACAGAATGACAGAAGAGCCCCATTGCAAATTTAATGCCTGCTTGGCAGGATACCTAGTGTAGCATTTTGCAAAACTATCTATGTAGTCAGAGACAGAAACAGTTTATGTTACTCCAAGGTCTTTTATGTTGCTACACCTATTTAGCTATAAATTTCCAGGGCAGATGTACACTGCTTTTTTTTCAGTTACCTTAAATACCACTGTTATTAATTTTTTAATGTGTTAGTCTGGCTAAGCAAACTCACCAATTTGTTCTGTTGTTATAAGTCCATGCTCATGCCAGGTTCTTCAGTAGCAAAGGACCTGTTAAGAACAGTGAATTAACCCCTCTTAGTCCAAGAACATAAAAGCCTCTGTGGAGGATGGAAACAAGTCCTGGCAGGTAACAGTAAAACCAATGTTTTCTCCACAGACCATGATGATACTTGTAATTAGTGTCACCTAAATCAAAATGATTAAAGAAAAAATCATGTCATTCCAGATGCTCAGCATACACTTCCTCACAGTAAATTAAAGTGACCATTAAGCATCCGAAATGCCTATAATTTGAACCACAGCTGCAAGAAAAGTCAATTGTGAATTTGTTAGACCATATGTTATTGTACTGGTGTGGATTTTCTTTCTCAAGATCCCTATTGCTCCCATTGGGATAATTTTTAAACAAATGACATTGACTTGTGCTCATAGCTAGCTACTCCATGGCCAAGAGATAGCAAGTTAAATAGAAAAACAAAACAAAACAAAAAAAAAAAACCTGGCAAATAACAGCTTTTAAAAATAGAGTTAGCCCCATGTTCCAGGCTTGAGTTGTTGAAAGAGTCTATTGTTTATCATAATTATTGCTCCCACCACTCATTCCAGTAAACACACACACACACACACACACACACACACACACACACACACATACACACACACCACGTCAATAGCATCAAGCTTGGAGAGCCTGTAATAAATAATTTTAGGATAATTCTAAAACCACTTCTTACAAAACAGTTTCCATTTCATCCCACAAATGGAGCTATTTTACAAGTAAACAAATATATTTAACTATGACCTGGTTTCCTTCAAGTGCCCAAGCCTCTCTTCTGATAGAGAAATAGACAAATGGTGGTCAAACAACCAAAGAAACGAGGGAGACGGGGCATCTGGATAATCCACAAAGAGAATAATTACTTTTTTTGGATTAGCAAATTGGATTGCACTCTGACTGGCTTCAAAATGTGAAAGGAATTCATGGGTCTTACCTGTGGTTCACTGAGAACTAGCACGGAAGGTGCTCCTTCAGGTGCCCTGATCATTTTAAGAGCCTAGAAATCAAATGACCTCTTGGGTAGGCCACCAGGAAGGAAACAGTCAGCTTCCTAACCAGGTAGGCCTATTATATAAAAAAGAAAATTGGAACTACAACAAATTCAAAATGAATTCAAAACTTCATAAATGTAAGAATATTCTTATTATTTTTCTCTTGGGAGGTAGTTCCTGTAAATCTGATAACATATCTTTTATATCCATTTAGTCTGGGGTAATGATGGAGGAAGTTGGTACTGGTTATTGAATCTTTAGTCTTCATAGAAAGTGACTCCATTTAATATTTTGGAGAAATGTTGACATCTCTTCCAACATTTTTCACAATTTCTAAGCCATAGTCCAATATTCAATGATGCTATTCTTGTAGACCAGAGGCTAATTTCCAAGGAAACAAACTACAGACTTTGAATAAATTTCTAAAGCTCTCTGATTCTCACAACAATACATATTATTATCAGTTAAGTAGTTTCTGGAAAAAATACTAGTGTTTGAGCCCAATGTCAGAGACTTAAAATGACAATCTCCCAGCCCCTATGGCTCAGAGGTTGAGCATTGGCCAAGCCATGAATCAAGAGGTCACCCATTTGATTTCTGGTCAGTGTACATGCCACAGTTGTTGGCTTGATCCACAGTAGGGGGCATGCAAAAGGCAGCCTATCTATGTTTCTATCCCTCTCCCTTCCTCACTCTCTAAATTCAATATATATATATTTTATTTTTTTATTTTTATTTTTTAAAGACAATCTTTGGGCATATAACCTGAACAGAACATTAGTACTTTTAAAAAGCTTCCCAAGTGATTGTAACATGCAGACAGTATTGAGAACCTCTGATTTGGTCTAAACCATTACTTGACAAGTAAGAATAAGATGGGAGTTCAGATAAATTAAGTTTTTTCTTCCAGGTAACATAGCCTCGTTAATGTCAGAGTTAGGATTAGCATGCCTATGTCTGTTTGCCTATATGTAGCCAAGTTTTTATGTCATGTACAATGTCACCTAACATGTTTAACTTTATTATCAACACTTTCAGGCACAATTTACATATAATTTTAATGCAATTTGATGAGTTTTGTTTGATAGTACATAGTACATAGTTATGTAACCACCTCCCTAATTAATACATATTAATACATAGAACCCTACAAAATTTCCTCATGTCCCTTTGTAGTCAATCCCACTCCACCTCCTGCCCCAAACACTACTCTGATTTCTATTGCTACTGATTAGTTTCACTTATTCTGTATTTTCATATAAATGGGGAAAACACCTCAGTATTCAATCTTTTGTTTGGCTTCTTTTGCTCAGCTAAATGTTTCTGAGATGTGCCTATGTTGTTGCTTGTAAGAGTACTTCCTTTTCCTTCTTAAGTAATAGTCCATTGTATGAATATAGCAAAACGTATACATAGCCATTTATATGTTGATAGATATTTACATTGTTTTAGTTTGGGCTATTATGAATAAGATTGCTATGAACATTCATGTAAAAGTCTCTCTGTGGACACATGTTCTCTTTTCTGGGTAAATGCCCAACAGTCGATTTGCTGAGTCACATGGTAACTCTATATTTAATTATAGAAAAAATTGTCACACTGTTTTCTAAAGTGATTGTACCATTTTACACCCCCTCCAAAATCTATGAGACTTCCAGTGGCTGCACATTCTCACCAATATTTAGATACTAGTTTTCTACCACTGCCATAACAAAATACCACAGATTTAGAGGCTAACCAATGCAAATTATTATCTTCTAGTGATGTAAGCTAGAATTCTGATATGGATCTCGCTTCAGGACTCTCTACGGCTCCTCATTGGAGTTTACTCATCTGTGCTCTTCCTGATGCCATAAACTCAAGGTTCTCAGGCTTTGCAGACTCTAAAGGACAAGGGGTTTGCTCTGGATTTATGTGTTAAAGAGATAGAAGGTGCCTTGTCAATTTTCCTACCATCAGGAATTATGGCCAATTTCCTCTGCCCTAAGAAGTTATACTTATTCATCAAAGTAGCATTCAGTTTCATTCAACCCCCTTGCCCCCACAATCCCCAAACCTCATAGTCTAGTCTCTTAGAGAGAAAGAATATTCCATGGGAAACCATAATGTTGACATTATCATAAGGAGTATTTGGTCCCTTCCTCTATGAGAGTCACAACTTGAGTGTGACTGACTCCACTTATTGTGAATGGCTCCATCTGCAATAGGTGGCTCTTACTTTAATTAGATTTTTTCTTTAATTGAAGGGAATAGACAGACAGGTGTATGTCAAGTCTTAGTCTGTTTAACAATAGCTGTCATATATTGATATATAATTGACTTTGCACACATAATCCTATGTAATCCTTACAGTGACCCAGCAAGGTTCATATTATTAAACATTTCACAAAGAAACTGAAACTGAGAGAGTTAGAAAATTGCCCAAGCTCTCACAGATAGTGAACAATGGAGCTGGTATTTGAACCCAGATCTGTCTGTCTCTAAAGTTTATGATCTTAACATTATATTTTGCTACCTCTTAGCATGAGGTGGGCATAGATGGAACCAAAGGAAATATCACAGAGTTCTGGATTTTTAAACTAGATGCCCATATGTGTATTAGCTTGTTAGAGCAAAACTAAAGCAGATTAAAAAAAAATTCCCTCTCTCCCTCCCTCCTTCTTTTCCTCTCTCCCTACCTCCCTTTTTTCCATCCTTTTCCCCCTCTCTTTCCTTCCTTTCTCCCTCCCTCCCTCTCTCCCTTCCTCCCTCCCTCCCTCCCTCCCTTCCTTCTCATCCTGCCTTCCTCTCTTTCTTTCTGTCATTATGGAAACCCTAATAGTAATCACAGAAGAATCAGAAATAATAGACAATAAAACTGCCTCAACCCAATGTCTGGGTAAAGAGCCATGAAAATATTCTATTGTTTTATGATACCATTTAGAGTGAACATTATATTTATAGCTTTCCCCCTGAATACACATTAAGATAATATTGAACTTTTGGTAAAAATTATACCATACATCTGTGCTGACAGCTTGTTTCCTGAACACAAATCTTTATCTACTACTTTTAGCTTTCAATATTTTCTCCAAACTAGTAAGTTAGGACATTAAAAGGTCCAGGAAAGAAACGTAAAACAGATGGGACTAGATTTTTGTGGGAGTTACAGCCATATTGAATTTAATAGAAACCTAGCTAGAGGGAGACCCAAGAGGAAAACCCATTAAGCATGCATAAAGAATCTCGAGTGTACAACATCTGGCTTACAACTGTAGGTTGTCCTTGAAGTTGGATATTCTCTAAGATAGAGTAAGAGATTGGTCATAGGCTCTTCCTATGATATAGGGCAAATATTTTCAGCCATTGAACAGTACTGTTTGTGATTCTAGTATTTATTTATTTCACTTCCCATTTTAGGCAAGTGAAAAGCCTGGGGATCTGACCTAAGATGAGGTTGGAAGATCTGTAGCTAAAGCATTGGTTTTGCTGTTCCCAGTGTTCCCAGTCTTAGCTGGAACAAGAGCCCACTAAAGTTTAAAAGATCAACAATAGACTTGGCCTAAGTGGAGGTTGTCATTAAGGAAGCTGAACATGAAGATAATGTTTGGATGATAGAGGGACTCTTTTTTTTTTTTTTTGTAGTGTCTGCTGATAGACAAGAATATACTGGCAGTCTGCAGTTTAGCACAGGATGATACCAGCATCAGCACACATCCTTAGACAGTATAACCAATGAACCCTTTTATTTCCTGTTTATTCAATCCTTCTCCTCCCTCTCAACTGGACTATTATCTAACTCCACTAAAGACTTATTTCCTTTTGGCCTTTGTTCTTTCATTATGACAAAATGGCCTTCACTAAAGTTACCTGTGACCATCATATTGCTAAATCCAGCAAACAATTTCCGGTTCTCATATTATTTGAAGCTCAGCAATATTAAACTTGCCCCCACCATTGATCACTCCCTCCATCTTGAAACACCCTCTTCTCTTGGCTTCCATTCTCCCCTCCCCTTCCCCACTCCTCATGTTTTTCTTCTAACTCTCTTGACTACCCGTAGGCTCTTTGTCAGTTCTTCCCCTCCAACTATTAAATGTTGGAATTTGTTAGAGCTCAGATTCAGGGCCTTTTTTTTCCCATTTTGTACCCTCTGGTCAGGCAATCTCACCTGTTCCCATGACCTGAATCACCAGTGCTGGTGACAGGTCTCTTCTCTGAGCCCTAGACCTGAATCTAACTGCTTATGCAACACCATCTCTTGGATATATAAGGACCTCAGACTCAATATGTGTAAGCCTGAAGTCATTATCTTTTTTTTTCATATGTGGTTTTCTCCAGTGTCATCTCTTAGTGAAGGGCATTACTATTCACCCAGGTGCTGAGAAACTATATAGAAGTTATTCTGGACCCTTCGTCCTTCCTCACATTACCCAATTCATTAGCAACTAATACTGATTTTTAATGTCTTCAATGTGGCCTACATCCTTTCATTTCCTTTCTTCTTTATCTACATAGTCAACATCCCAATCCAAACTACCATCGTCTCTCATATCACTGCAATAGCATCCCAATCTCACTTTTAGTAATCACCCACCTCAAATCTATGTGTCTTCTCAAAAGACAAATCTGACCACATTCCTATCTTCCTATCTTCATGCATGATGGAAGCCATAGACACTTCCTTTTCTTTGGGGTTAAAGAGCAACATCTTTAAAACACTCTATAAAGCCATTTATAATCTGGCCCATTCCTATCCTTTTTCTATTTTAATGCCACTCTTGCCAAAAAGAATGCACGTGGCATTCTTTTTATTTCTGAATTCCTCCATGTTCTCTCTTTTCAAGACTTGGCACATATATTTCCCCTTATCTTGGAACATTCTCCAGTCACCCTGCACTTGTCCACAGCAAACTCTTGCAGAAGACCAGTATGCCCTTGCAATTTGTGCTGTGAAGAACTAAAATGCTGGCCCCATTCTCTGAGGTAAGTCTGTGGCTCTGAATGAACTCCAAGCAGATACGTATGCTTTTCAATAACCTTTGGGCCATTTTTATACCTTAGATAAATTACCAAAGCAAATGTTAAAAAAATAAAAATAAAAGCAGTACAAAACAATTAAACTTCCTAGGATTTTTATTAATCTCTCTTTATTTCACAGGCTATTGCAGATTAATATTTAAACTGTCATTCTTAACTAGACAATAGGAAATTTTGAAATAAGGACTAGTTGTTCAGCTATATGAAACAATTCCATATTTCATAGCAACATTTGCAATAACATTATTGTCACTGCTTTTCCTTAGCATGCACTTTAAAATGATACTGACCAGAAGTAGGTGAAACAAAACTCCCAGCCTCTGGCCCTCTTGATACTAGACAAGTTGAAATAATACGTTTTGGTCCTAACAAAAGGCTGGAAGCGGGCTAGGGGAGTGAGTTAATGAGATCCTGTAATCTGATCCCAGGCAGTCATGGACAGCTGTTCTCAGAGCCCTAAGGAACCCTCCACCTTTACAGATCACGAACTGGCAGAATCTGACCTGGTGGGTGTAGGCAAGTCCTGACACTGTGGAAATGGCTTTGCTGGTATATATAACAGGCATCTGTTATCATGAGATTACCTGTCTGTAAAATGCCTATTTATCTTCATTACTTTGCTTTGGGTGAGGGGGGTGGAGAAAGGTGGGGGGTAAGTGTTAGTATGTAAGACGATGACGTTAGGAGAGGAGAAAGGCATCTCTGATAGAAGGTAAAACCTGCTTTAACTCAGTGGGTTGGTTTGACTGCCAAATGGAGTCCATAATGCTAATTCCTAGTGTTGCGCTCCCTTTAGTATTATGAATAAGTGTCTAGCGAAATAATGGGAGGAAGAATTCAAACCTGGGATTACAACCACGTAGTTTGTACAAAGGGATAAGATGGAAGTTTTCATCTGAGCATTTCAATCTGGTAATTTTCTTTCATCCATCCATCTCATCCAAATATTTGAGTGATTGCACTCTGTACTGTGCTAGCACGGGTTGTAGAGAGCTGAATAAAACAGACGTAATAGCTATCCTGATGCAGATTTCAGTCCATGGGGCTGACTGATGACAAAATAAACAATAAAATAGACATGTGATTAAAAGTGTGATAAATGCTACAAAGGGGAAGAAAAAGTTACATGAGGGAAACTAACAGAAAGAACCTACTTCACAGAGAGAAGTGGTTTTTTAAACTGTCACATGAAGACTCAAACGGAGCAAACAATGAGCCAGAGATGCAGCAGAGGTAAGCTGATCAATTTCAATTTTCAATCTTGATTTTAATATGAAATTTAAATATTAAGTGACATACAATTACAAAACACTCTTTTAATCAGAGCCAAACAATTTCAAAATATATATTTTGAAAAGTAACTGCTTTTTGCCTCTCTCCCAACAAAAATTCCATTCTCTGGAAGGAAGGGTGCTAACTAGTTGGATGTGGTTGAATAAAATTCTTACCTGATCATTTCCCACGTGTGGAAGAATACAAACCTTTAGACTATCTCTTTAGAAAGAATGAGCAGACTGACCCTAATGTAACAAAGGCAGCATAGTACTAATGTCAGAACATCTTTGCAATATCTTAATATGCTGCCAATTGCATGATAATTTGCATCTGTGAATAATCAGGGGACATAAAGTTCTGTACAATCTGCATTCCGATAACCACATTTCCAGATCTTTCAGAAACTTACTTGAAATAAAGTTTATAACTCTTATCTTCCTGACAATCACTAGACTAGTAAAATTGTTTTACTGCTTGTTTTGGCAGCTCAAACCTCAGTTCTGGGTCATTCAAGTTGCCTGTGCTTTTGCTCACATTTGATTGATTTTGCAATAGTGGTGAATACAGAAATAAATTTTTAAAAGCCCCCAAAGTGGACATACAAGGCATATCACATTACTAAATGATAACAAACAGATGACATTCAGAATATCTAATCGACAGCACTCTGTATTTCACTAGAACAAAAAATACACTTCAAGACAGCCTGGATTCATTTAAAAAGTATAGTAAAAAAAGAAAGTCAATTAGAGGCTCATGATATATCTCATAAGGAGAAATAAATCCACATTTCTAAAATAGAGAATGCTGAGCTAGCTCAGTTTCATGTGAAATGTGAATTATTTCAGGACCAAGCATTATTTATTTCCTACTGTAGAGGCTATATGCAGTAAACCTGAGCTGGGAGGGGCTCGGGCCTCACGGGGACCCAGCCCAACTGCAGGGCAAGCAAGTCATGGTCAGCCCCCTAAGAAAAAGTACCCCAAACATTTGACTCATTTTAACTAAAGGATTGGGAAAGAAAGCACATATATAGAAAAGTAGTAAAGTCTAAAGACGTTTAATAAGTAAAGTGTCACCTTAGTGACTATGAACCAAATCAAGAAGCCAACCCTCACCCATACCTTACACACTCCCATGTGTTCCTACTCAGTCCCTGTCCCTTTATTCCCTCAAAGGTTGCCTCTTTCCTGACTTTTCTGGTTGTCACCCCTTCGCTTTTGTTAACGCTCTTGCCATCTCGTTACATTATCTCTAAACACTAGAGGGTAATAACACCTGTTTCTGAGTTCTATGTAAATGGATGCATATTGCAAATGTTCTTTTGTGTCTGGCTTCTATCACTTGACATCATGGAGTTGTATGTGGCTGAGATTCAGTTATTCTCGTGACTGTATGATATTCCATTATATGCTACACTGCAATTTATGTAGTCTTTTTGGTGTCGATGGGGATATAAGTTTTGTTTCTACAGTTTGCAAATAATCTTGCTATGGACATTCTTATACATGTTTCCTGGTGCACCTGTACAAAACAGCATATATATTTGGTGGGATGGCTGGATCACAGATTAGTCATCCATTTAATACCAAAGTAATTGTACCAATTTTACACTCCCACAGGGAGTTGTCATTGCTTCATATCATCACCTATATCTGTTATTATCAGACTTTCAGTTTTTGCCAATTTGACGGGAGTATAGTGTTACAAGTTTAACTTCCATAATTTTTCTTAGGGATCACATGTAATATTAGTTAAATCTAATTTTTAAGAATAAAACAAAGAAATAAAAATACAGAAAATAAAAATGTAGATATTTTATTGACACTGGAGTAAATATTAGATTAAATAAGGTGGTGTTGCAATCAGGGTATTTCTCTTTCAACTGAACCCATTATTCCAAACCTATAATTTGAGGATAAAGCAAGAATAGAATTAATATGCCTGACACCTTATAATTTGTGCCTATCTTAGAAAATGTAGTTAAATTGATAATAAAAATAAATAAATGAATAGTTTCTGCCAAGACAAATGTTAGGTGCAACACTTATGTGGATTAAGTTCTTAACTATTGTTTTCCACTGATCTGTCTATTCCTGTGATGATTCCACACTTTTAACCACTAGAGTTTTATGACTGAATTGCTATAAAGATGGGAAGGATGTTTATCTTAGGGTCTGCTAAAATGGAGTCATTTTCCCTTTCTGTACACTATTGTACTTTGATTCTTTTTAAAAACATAATGAGGTAGAAAATTATACAACATTAAGATGCAGACACTGATCAGAAAACTTCCACTTTACCTTTATCTCTTATCAAGTAGAATACCAGGTAATTCCCATATTTCACCAGTTCTGCCTCCAGCTCTTGCTGAGTGTGAGATTCGATTATCGTCTAGGTTTGACCTACTCTGAGCCCTGGAACTGTCAGTTCTCTCACATGATGGGGTAGGCCACAGAAGGATAGTTCGCACTGGTAGCCAAGTTTCCGAAGGTATGATCTTGTTATTGAACCACAGAGAGTTTTCTCATCTATGAACATTGCATATATCTTCATTTTCTCAAAAATTCTTATTTCTAGAGATGTCTTCAAAAATATCATGTAGTAAATCTTTAGTATTTTGCATCTTTGTGTTTTATGTGAGCAAGGTCTTTTGTTCAGTTACATATTTTTTTATTTCTACTGTGTAAGAAAGTTACTCTTTTTTATTGCATCCAGCTTTTGGAAGGGAATTCATAGAGGAAAAGCATACTGCTATAGACTGAATGCTTGTGCCCTCCCTCAACTTTATATGTTGAAATCTAATGCCTGGTGTGATGGTATTTAGAGTTGGGACCTTTGGAGGTGATTATGGGAATGGAATTAGTGACCCTAAAAGGAGATCCCAGAGAGTTACCTTGTCCCTTCTGCCATGTGAGCACAGTGATAAGATGGCTATTAGGAACCAGAAGGCAGGCTCTGTCCAACACGAAGAGTGCCTTTGCCTTGATCTTGGACTTCCCATCCTCCCGACTGGGAGACATAAATGTTGTTTATAAACCCCCTAGTCTATGGTATGCTATTATAGAAGCCAAAAATTGCTTCAAATGCATATGAATAGCTCAGTAAATATTCACAAACTTGGTATATTGCTTTAATCAACACCTAGGTTAGAGATGGAAGCCTCTCTTTTGTTACTGACACTCCCTATGGGTAACCTCTGTCCTGGCTTCTAGCATAATAAAATAATGCATCCTGATTGGGACTTAAATAAATGGACTCATTCAGTATTTTATAGTAGACTTTTTTGCATTCAAAATGGTGTTGATAAGATTCATTTATATTGTTGCAAGTATTGTTGAGTTAATTGCCGTATTCTCTCTTGTAAATTTACCATAGTTTGTCCATTTCACTGTTGAGTAGTCTACAATTTAAGGCTAGTTCAAACAATGATACTATGAACATATTTTGTACTTGAGAATATATGTATGCATTTATGTTGGGTATGTTCCTAGGCATGAAATGTCTTAGTGTTATATTATACATATATTCAGTAGCATATTAGTAGCTACTACCAAACAGATTTCCAAAACGGTTGAACCATTTGACATGCCCACGAGCAATGTATGTGTATTGACTTTTAATTCGAATGATAGAACATGGCCCACATTACAAACACTTGCTCCTTGCTCCTATTAGTCTCATTAGAGCACTGCTGGGAGCACTAATGGATGGCTGCTGGGTTTCAGTGGTATTTCTCTCCTTTTATATCCCAGCAAGTTGGGCAGCCCTCTGCGCTCTTTCCAAGAATCCAGCATTCTCCCATTGATATATGTGGGGGGAAATGGAGTCAGTTACTCCCCGGGGAACCATTCTGCTCTCAAAGTTAAATACTACTGTCCTAATCATGTCCTTCTCCTGCAATCCCCCCCACCCCTCGCCCACCATGCTGCTTCAGTACTTTGAACAAAAGCTGGTCTGAATCCAAACACTATTATGAAAATCTTTACAAATCTAGCACAGTTTGGCCAAAATTCTTCCAAATCTCTAGCAATCACAGAAAGGCAAGTTGCCTATGGTTCTTTGATTGATTTTCAATAGCTTTTCTGTATCTTTCAAGCTAGTATTAACAAGTTTTCTTTTTACAGTAACAATATCTTTGTTAAAGAAAGCTTTTCATTAGAGGTACCACAGAGTTATTAAAGACTTCTGAAGGAATAATGGCTGGTAGAATGAAACTACCCATAAAAACCCTATATATTTTTTTATCTAAAGAATTTCTTCAGTTTCCAAGCTATGCATTTACATAGCCTTTATGAACAAGTGCCATTAAGTTGGTCTCTACCTGCAGCACCATTGAAAATAAACCATTGTAGTGTTTCTATGGTGAAATCATTAGATTCCTATTCATTTCTAAGCCTTATATTACTTGCTACCTTTCCAAGCTACCAGACAGAGACACTCAAAACCTATTTTTATGTGAGCATACTCTATTACTCTCCCCTTGTCATGGATTTTTATTCCTTACTGTGATGCTTCTGTTTCTTTTAAGGGAAACTCAATATAGGGAGCCCAAATGTGTGGGCTTTCTTTTAGACTACCTTACCCAGTTGCAACCATGCCTTGCTTTTCTTTTCTGTAAAATAAAGGAAAACAAAGTCAGCTTCTTGTACTAAGAGATTTAAGTATTGGTTCCATCATCTTGTGATCTTTGATTTCCTCTCAACTAAATTTCTAGGCAAGAGGCAGAATAACTCAATCAAACACATGGTGACCATTAGAATCCACAAGCTGAATGATGATAAAGTGATGAGTGAGCCCTATTGGGCTCATATAGGGATGTCTTATGAAGCAAGCAGATCTCAAATCTCCCTGAAGTAAACACAGGGAGAGAAAATGGAATTGGACATTGTCCTGACATCATATATTCTGCCCAAGGATTATACATAACATTTCCGATAAGCAGTTTGTCATTGAGATCTTTTGAGCAACATATTGTTGGCATCTGGGCCATGGCAACAGGCAGGCACTTTGATTGTTGGTTGGCCAAATAAAATTACAACACTCTGCAGTGATTTTATTCTAAGTTTGTTCATATGGGATAGGCGTTAGCCTTATCTTCTTGAGCAGCACAAACATGGGGGAACTAGCAGCATCTTAAATCTAGCACAATGCTTGGCATATAGTAGAAATCTAACACATATTTGTTGAATGAATGAATGACACAGTAAGTTTGGTTTTCCTCAAAATATTATCTAGTCCTATGTTTGCTCTTAAAGTATTGGCCTCTTGCATGAGGATGGAAAGCTAAATTTGGAGTTTTCTGAGAGCTTTCCACACTAACCCCCTAAGTGTTCAGTGCAAGACAGAAACCCCTAAATTCCATTTCTGTCCAAATGGAATCTGAGCCAATAGGACCCCACAGGACTGGTTTGACTGATTGATTCAGAATTGTGGGATTTCCAAAGTCAGGGGAGTGGATCAACCTCAGAATTGGAATAGAGGGAGTCTGTGGATTAAAAGAGGAATCAGAATATAGGCCCCAATCTCAAGGCCAGAAGAGAATGTGGAAAACCAGGGAAGAGATTAAAAAAAAAAAAGACAGGGATCAAGAAACCAAAGAATCAAGAAAGGAGCAGAACTTGGTGAATAAGTGGAGATCATGGACCATTATCTAGGCTCTTTGTGTGTTTGTGCAATGTGGTGTAGGAGGCCTGGAAACTAAGGACAGGGCAGACAGGTGACATGTCCAGGGGACCCTGTATACTCAGCACTTAGTTTTGGTATGTTGAACCGTGATCCTGGGCTATTTATAGCTTCACAGACATGGATTTGGTGAACCTCTAGGTCTAGGACCCAGATATGGAAAACAACCTGCCCCTAATTTCTTCATGAAAGCTTAGAGTAAAGAAGATGGGGTGAGTGTAAGTAGAGAGAACAATAAAATGAGCTAGTGTTATCCAAGATGGCTACGTTTGATAACAAAGCATATCTTTTTCACTAAGCTTCAAAAATCAACATTTTTTATTTCTCAAGAGGAAAAGACAATGAATAAAACATATCCAGTGGTTTTCCTAAATTAGTTCACTACTTGGAAACTAATGACTCTGTCTCTGATGAATTCTTCGGACTAATACTCAATGGCTCAATTTCTTCCATGCAAATCTGCCCATCAAGCTACTATGAAGCCCAACCAAAATAACATAACACAACATAACATAACATAACATAACATAACATAACATAACATAACATAACATAACATAACAGAATTGGGGGAGAATTCCAGTGACTATTTAATAGAAGAGCTAATTTGAAAATAGTCATGAATGCTCACAAGGAATAATCTTGTGGAAAAAAGAAAATCCCTCAAGAATTAGCAAGAAATAAGTTGCCCTTTTATCTTTTCCTAGAGAAGAATCCTGGCACGGAACATTAAAGGACTCAAGTGAAGGCATTCTTCCCTCTTGTGTGCTTTGGGTCTTCTCTCTTCATTTCCTATGGGCAGCACACCCGTCACTGACAGTTTCTCTAGCACCTTCAGGTGGCATACTCTTCTGGGTCACTGAGATTGTGTAAGCCATGTTGTAGGACTAAGTATCTGTTTACCAGATCTCTCTAAAAGAAGAATAGCCTCCCATTTCTATCTTCTGCCTGGCTTCTCATGGCACTGGAGCCAAGCAAGCCTAACCTGTTTGATTCTGAAATTCTCTAGATTTCACATGTGTGAACAGGATGAGAAACTCAATTTGTTTAATTGATTACTATCCTCAACTACACTGTGCCTTGTTAATTTTCTAGTTAATAATCCTATATTTGGCAGATACACTCTCTGCAACCCCCAGACCTGTTCTTTTTCTTCTTTTCTTTGTGTAAAAAGTATGTACTGGCTTTGTGAAATCCCCGTGGCAAGTTGTGAATGATGTATGAAGTGAAAAGTCTTTACTCAGGGCACAGTAGGAAGACAGAAAGTACTGTGCAGTCACTGCTTGGCTGAATTTTTGACTGTGTGCTGGAATCAGACATCCTGCCGTCATCCTATACTGTTCCAAAATCCCAGGAGCTCTTGACCAAATGGCAAGAGGTACAGTCCTACAGAAAGACAGAGAGATGAATTTATTGACCTCCAAACGTCCTTCTTGGCACTGTGTTTCTGCATGCACTACAGATAGGGTTCTCCCCTGTCCCCCTCCACCCCCCACATAATTTTAACAAAGGTACAAGAATCCAAAGTTTGAGTCCAGCATATAAAAAATTAATCCATTGGCCTGTGATATGGGAAGATGGGGAAGGAAGTTGGAGATTATCAATGCTCTCCAGCGATCTGAGAGAATATTGTGATGCCCCGAGGAGACAGGAAGAGAGCTAGCCTGTGATTTTGCAATATTTTCTTTTTAAGCAATGGAGGTTTTTGAGAATTGTCACAGTTTTTCTGTGAGCTGAGTGTCACATCAGTGCATGATACAAATTTCTTCCATGTTTCAAAACTAGATGGCTTACATCCAACCAATATCTTTTGCAATTAATTTTATATTATTCAATGTCGATTTGTGGATCTGTGAATTAATTCTGGTTCAAGTGCAGCAGAGATGTGAATCACATACCCAGAGGAGAGGGGAGTTGAATAATTAGGTACCAGCTAGTTATTGCTAATTGTCATTTCCTTGGAGATGAACAGAATGGGTGAGCAGAGCAGCTCTGGTTGTGAGGAATGGAAGCAAAAGGGATAGTCCTCCCACTCAGCCTGTTACTCATTTATTTCTTCACCAGGAAGCCCAGAAACTCCAAACCTTGAATCTTCTCTTTTGGGGAGAGAAGAACTAAGAACTATTCCTTATATGTTAAGCAACCTTTAGGGGTGAACAAGTTGTAGATCATGCTACTCCATAATGACACTTATGGCAATGCTGAATAATTGCGCAATACCTAGTTTCATTTTTAAGCTTGATATTTTGTTTTCCATGACTACTCTCTCACTCCTACTCCAAACTCATGTACCTAGTCCAATGAGAGTTGCCTACTTGCCTCTCTCCTTTTACAAGATGAGCAATTGTTATCCAAGCTGGTAGACCAACATTCCAACAGATCCATGGACTTTCCAAGTTTTTCAGACTCCCAGTCATTTATGATTAGGTTTTAAACATTCCATTTAAAGTCAGATTATCTTTAGGTCCATGACTGAAGAAAGAAAAAACCCATGGCTTGCCATAGTCTCAGACTTGTACTTGAATTACCACATTCTGTACCCTCATTCACAACATGGTAACTTGTGAGGAAGCAAGAGGCCTTAAATAAAGCTAGATCAAGGAACAATGGGTCCTGCCCAGCCAGCATGGCTCAGTAGTTGAACATCGACCTATGAACTAGGAGGTCATGGTTCGATTCCCCATCAGAGCACATGCATGAGTTGCAGGCTTGATCCCCAGTGTGGGGCATGCAGGAGGCAGCTGATCAATGACTCATCATTGATGTTTATTTTCTTTCTCTTTCTCTTCTCCCTGAAGTCAATAAAATATATTTTTAAAAGAAGGCATATGTAATACTTTAAACAACAAAGAATTTAAATATATATATTTAAATGGTCTTCAAGGAAAAGAAAGGATATTCCAGAGAGGAGCAGCTTTGTTGAAATCATTCTGGAACCCAGCTGGCATGGCTTAGTGATTGAATGTCGACCTATGAACCAGAATGTCATGGTTCAATTCCTGGTGAAGACACATGCCCAGATTGTGGACTCTATCTCCAGTGTGGGACTGGCAGGAGGGAGCCAATCAATGATTCTCTCTCATCATTAATGTATCTCTCTCTCTTGCCCTCTCCCTTCCTCTCTGAAATCAATAGAAATATATATTTTTAAAAAATCATTGTGGAAAGATTTGTGTAAGAGTCAGTATAAATCATTTATTCTTATCAGTGCTTGCTTTTGATATGGAGAGGTTTCATTTTCCTCTTTGGGTTACTTAAAATAACAGAAAATTCTCAAAAGGAAAATACCTTGTAGAATAGTTGGGGTAGAATTTTTGAGGACAATGAGGAATAATATTGCTCCTCATTGGCTGTGGGTGAGGACAGAGAGCAGATATTACTTATAGTTCCAAATGTGAGTCTCCTTGGGGGAAAATAGGTAGTATCTATTCATGTGTGATTTTCTGTGTTGAGTATAATTATGACATTTCGGGTTCCCAACTCATGATTTTTCTTGTCCCAGTCCATTTGCCCACACCTTCTTTAAATGAAACCTATAGGCTTCTTGCAAATGCCTCAGACTTTCTATTTCAATTTTCTCTATCTCTGTTGATGACTATTAGGTCCTCATTTATCTATTCACTTTCTGCCAACATTCCAGCCATCAAACTCATAAACCAAAAGGGTGAAAGGAGGAGAAGGATAATAGAGGAACTTGTCATTTCACCTAGGGGAAGATCCAACCCTAGGTCTCCAGTATGCCTAGCTATATATTTTCCTACTGAGACTTTTCTCTTATTTTAAGTAGCCTGAAAACAAGCAGTCCAAGAAATAAAAGGAAACCTCTCTGTATCAAAAGCAAGAGCCTTAAGCAAAGGTGCTAACAAACCCTGAGACACAGGCTTGTCTGAACTCAGAATTCATCAGGGTTCTTGCATTCTGCACGTCATGAAGGTCCAAATTAAATTTAACAACAGCAACAAGAAAACACTCTGGGCTCTGGGTCCATTAGGAGTATTTTAGACTGTTGAGATACAAAACAGTTTTCATTTTTGTGGTCAAGATCAAACAGAATCCCAAATGCAAATGTACGCCATTTCTTCACCAACGGATCATTTCCAACGATGAGGCCAATGCACAAGGAGGCAGTTGAAAGCATCCTGGCCAGAGGTGGAATTACGTCTTGATAGTGGGGATAGCCTGTCAGAAATGCCACTGCCTGGGCTCATCAATGACACCACCTTCTAGCATCATTCTCAGAACATTCAACCCGGAAACCACATCCTCCACTATGGCTACCTGATGGAAGCACAACCTGTTCCCACCCTCAGCAGCCAGAGATTGCTCCAGCCCATGACCTGGGAGATGGCAGAGTGCTCCTCCAAGCTGCGCACCAGCCCTCAGTGATTTCTTACAGATATTTACTTTCGCGCGTGGCATATAGAACATTAAAAGGGTTTTGAAAAATCCCTCAGTTTTTTAACTTCTGAAGGATTATTAACTTCAAAGTCTGAAGAAATGTCGCCCTTCTATCTTTGGAAATGCCAGGAGCCTTTGCATATCCCTACCACAGTCCCGAGCAACCCCCAGCAGAGAAGAATGATTACTGCCTCGGTGGCGAGAGGATGGCTTTTGATCTCTTAACATATTGGAAATTACTTAAAGGTAAGCCATCTGCTAGCTGAGGAACAAAAACAGATTACATCACACCCTGCTAGAAAAATGGTGTTAAATCCTGTATATCAAGGCTTTTAATAATTCTATATTAAGGCAGCTAATAGGATTAGATACACATTTTCTTTAGGCTTATTTCCTCAACTATTAAAAAAAAACTTTTTGTGTCTGCTTGGCAATCTGCAAAATTCAAGAGTATTCCACTGTGAATAAAAAGGGTTCTTTCAAGAGGAAGCGTTTCTTCAGATCACCACTGCTCTCCAAAAGAGATGTGCAGCACAAGTGGCTTGTCAGAGCAGTTGAGAGGAGGAGGGGAAACCAGTGCACTTCTATTACCACTAATATGATTTACTGCCTGTGCATCACACACCTGCCCACAACAGCTTCACCCTTTCATTGTTCTTCTTCAGCTGGTCAGAGGAGGGATCCAGGCAGGTAGGGGAAGTGAGGATGCTTCATTCACTCAAAAATTGCAATTAATGGTAACCATGGTGACAGTTCACCCTGAGGTAGATGTGGTACAAGTATTGGGGAATGATAAAAGAATATGCCTGATTAACAAAAGCTTAAAACATTTGCAAGATTGGAGAGTCCCAGCCTTGAGAAAGCTTGCATCTTAAAATTACACCATGTCCAAACTAACCATATCTTCCTTGATGACATACAGGCAATAAAATGAAAGGGCCTTCCTTATTCTTTGCCTCTTCTTTCACTAATTTCTTTAGTGTTATTCTATAATCACAGAGCATTAAATACACACAATATAAATTAACCTCCACTCATTGCTTCTCATTCTTTTGTAAGAGTTTATCTATTTACTCTGAGATACTGACTGTTGAATAAAGTTTGAGCGGTAATAGCAATAAACACTTTTATATCTCAATGGTCTTGAGATAAAATAATTCATATCTTAATGACAAGAGATACTGTGAGCCAAATAAAATGCAGGATGCAACATATTTAGAAATCAGTATTATGTGTTGCATATTAAAGGCACTTGAGAAATTTTGGTTAATTTTATTTTCATTAGGTTATTAGAATTGATTGTCATGACTTTGACTTAATTGTTGAATAATGCAGAACAAAATAAACAATATTTCTACTGTGCAAATGAGAAAGGAAACCATGAATTCAGTAGCCCAAACATTTAGTTATTGTATATTATATATTGATGCAAATGGTCCAAGCTTCCTTTGTATACTTTTTACAAACATAAGTTCAATTAACAATAAATCCAATAAGTATACCATATCATAAGGTACTTTATTTGTTAGAACTTTAAAAACACTGTCTATAATTAGCACAGAATTTTTAAAAATTAAAGCATAGTTGACATATAATATTATATTAACTTCAGGCATACAACATAGTGATTTGACAATGACGTGATCATCATGACAATTCTAGTAAACTTCTTCAGTCACTAAAGAAAGTTATGATTATCTCAGAGCATTTTTGAGACATAGATTTTATCACTGTGTTTACTGAGAAAAACTGAAATTCAAGAGGTTTAAAAGTACCTGAAGCAAGGGGAAAAGTGAAGATTCACGCTAACGTTTGATACCAAAGTCTATGTTGTTTTTATCATAGCTGGCATTCCCATGGTGGGGGCCAAATAAAATGCAGTCTTGCTCTTCACTCAGTGACTTCTGCTAAGCTCACTTAGTGTCAAATCTTTGAATTAATGGGCAGAATAATGCCATTCCTTTAAGATGCACAGAATTCAGGCAGGAGACCTTACACTATATTCTTTCAAACCAGTCCCACCATGTTTCTCCAGTACTGTGATATAGGATTGCTAAAATTAGAGGAATTGCCATAAGCATAGTAATGTCCTTCTGATTTAATGAATACTACCAAAGCATTAGAACTCCTTTTAGCGATACCATTTATTTTTGTATTTTCTTCTTATTTTTCTCAGCTTTCACATATAATATAACACATGTGTGTTCAATGAATGAATGGCCTTCTAGGTTGATTGTATATCCTTTGCATCACTTGATAGAGATTATGCCCCAAATATCATAATGAATCAACTCTATTTTTGTTATTATTATCAATTCAACCATGATCTATGGCAGTGGTCTTACTCATATTCACTCATCACTCCAAAATGTACATTAGTTCTTCTCTGTAACACACCTTCTGGTAACATGGAAGATTTTGTTAAAATCTGTTTTTGCTTATTTAGATTCATAGTGAATGAATGGAAAGAACAAAGAGGAGTCTAGCTTGATTTACTATTTCAGTCTTTGCTTTAGGCAAGATACTTATTCCATCTAAGCCTCAGTTTTCCCATGTAGAAAGTGTGAATAATAACACCTATGTTCCACAGTTGTAGGTACAGCAATTTATATATCCAAGAGCTATAATATAATAGGCACTGAATAAATGGCAGAGACTGTCATCCTCGTTAATAATGATGATTGATTATTTGTGTTAGCATTAAAAATTATAAACATCACATAGTTTTGTTTCCCATTAGATGTGTTACCTAAGAAAGCCTAACATGCAGAGGCAACACCATAACAGAATCCCGCGTTCAGCAAGAGTTTTTCCAGACTCCTGCTATCATCAGAATCTCTACTGAGCAGATATAACCCTGGGGACAAATGACAGTCCAGCAGAGATCATATCAGCTAAAAAGCTCAAGCTGCACAGTTCACCTCTAATTTGCATTAGATTAAGTCCATCTGCTTTCAGCTTCTACAAAGGTAAACAGCCAGCAAACCAAAGAAGCTCTTATGACGCAGTCCAACCAGATCTTATCTGTTTCAGTGCCTGCCAGTAGGTGTGGAATATTAGAATGTGAACTGGGGATCCACTGCTGTCTTGTATTAGAAATCTTGGCTCAGAAATGACATATCTTTCTATCAAAATAGGAGAAATCTTTCTTTTCTCTCTTTACTGGTGTATAACATTCTGAAAGACAGGAATGGCCTTCAGCTATTACAGATCAATTTCCATTCAGTGTTAGTCATTATTTAATTACTGTTGACTTCTTTAACCTTTCTCACTTCCTTTATGGATCACATTTCTTTCCACTTGACTGCCACTTAGGTTATTTGGTGACATAATCAAACTAAAATTGTATGATAAGGTTTCACATACTTTTTTTTCTCTCATGTTTTTTATTGTGCTGTATTTATTTAGAAACACATTATTTCCTGAAGGAGAATCATTTGAATGAGCTGACTCTTTTTTTTTTACTTTATCTCTATATGTTCTTTTTAGATCTTGATTTGTTAAAAGAGCATTTTCTGATTTCCTCCATAGCACGTTTCAGATGGAACCCTACCATGTCCTTTAACATTCCTGCAATATTTACCTGTATAGAAGTGCGCTGTATCCTAAATTACATTTAAAAAGAAAACTAAACCTCAAAGTGAAATCCAACTACTATTAATACAAAGGGGTTATCAGAGTAACATGAGAAGAAATTGCCTTCTTTGAAAGTGTACATTTTTATTATCAGTGACCTAGGCCTTAAAATACAGAGGAAAGAGCTTGAGTTTTAGAGTGAGACACATGTTGGGCCAAAATCTGGCTCTGCTACTAATAAACTCTCCATTCTTTGGCAAGATTCTCGACTTATTTGAGCCTCATCTCCTTATGTGGAAAATAGAAATAATTGTTTTACCTCTCCAGATCATCATGATGATTAAGCAAAATGAAATAAACATTTTATCCCAGCAAGTAAGTACATTTGAACTTACCAGTGGGCCAGCAGCCTGAACTTGCATTCTCCTGAAAGTGGGGCCTGAGGCAAAGGCTTCTGTACTGTTGCTTTCTTAGCTTCCAGGGAGCTGAAATAAGGGGCAGGGGGAGTGAAGCAGGAAGGAGGGAGAGCCAATATAGGCATGCGTAATCAATAGAGCTGCCACTAAGGTATTCTTCCCAATTCTGGACATCTTTCTCCCTGGCTGTATGCTGTAACCGTAGCTCCAGCTTCACATAGTGATCAGGGTTGATTACAATGGTCTATACCAGTGGTTCTCAACCTGTGGGTCGCGAACAGCTAGCAGGGTCTCCTAAGACCATCAGAAAACACAGAGATTTACATTAAGATTCATAACAGTAGCAAATTACAGTTATGAAGTAGCGACAAAAATAATTTTATGATTGGGGATCACCACAACATGAGGGACTGTATTAAAAGGTCACAGCATTAGGAAGGTTGAGAACCACTGGTCTATACAATAACTCACCTCTTTGCTTGCTGACTCACTGGTATGAAAAGTTCCCAATATGGTAGTAGAAGGTTCAAGTTCAGTGGAACCCTTTCTGTGTACCTGATAAAAGTGCCCCTCCTCCTGCCAAGGTCCTAACTTAGACATACATTTGTTGAGGCGGCATATTTACTCTCCTTTGTGGTTCTGCCACCTTTACAATTAGATTTTCAGCGTGGTCTTCCCTGTTTTCAGGGGATGATCATTTCATTGAAGGTGCTATAGAGAATTTCTGGCTTTTAGAGTTTGGCTTGAGTTGACAATTGGCTTCCCTGAGCCCAGCTTTTATTTTCTTCTAGAAGTCTGGTACACTATATTTGTGCACTGGAGGGCGAGGGGGGTGGTGGAGGAGGAAGTCCCTCAGCACAGCCTGCACCTTTTAGCAGTCTGGGACCCATCTGGGGATGTCTGCCTGCCGTGGAGGTTGGAGAGACTCCTGCCACCACCTCTGCGCTCACCAGCTGTGAGCCCAGCTTCTGGCTGAGTGGCATTTCCCCTGTAGGAGTGCACTGACCACCAGGGGACAGCTGCTGCATTGAGTGTCTGCCCCCTGGTGATCAGTGCATGTCATAGTGACCAGTCATTCTGCTGCACAGTCGATTTGCATATTAGGCTTTTATTATATAGGATGGTTTCCAGGGCACATAGCAGCCATCCCTATTCCACAATTTCCGTCATTTTATCTATGCTTTTAATCGTCATGGCTTCCCCATTTACCACTTACATACTATACCTCAGCCCATTAGTCTCAGGTGGAAATCTTAGTCACTACAATGCCACTACATGCCAGGGATGATCATCACCATGCCTTCTGCTAGCAGTAGGGTCTTTCCACCCCAGATAGAAAACATCTTCCTGAAGCACTGCTTTTTGGAGCCACTCTAGTATCAATTGTCTTAACCTTGATTGTCCAGAAACCAGATTTTTAATGAAAATCTTCCATCAACATACTGCTCTATTAGGGAGTATAATTCAGAATGAGGGATATGGAGTATGAGGAAAGTAAGGATGGAGGAAAACATAAAAACACCGATCAAGCTGGTTGCTGCTAAATTCAAATTATTGCTTGATATTGCAAGACCAAGACCATCATCCGAGTAGCCATATAACTGTTTCTGAGGGCAGTATCTCTGGGAGGAGAAAGGAAAAATAAATAAATTCATGGGCTCCTGTCACCCACTGGTCAAATAGTCATCCCAGGTGGGTGCTAACGCCATTGCACTTTCAGATTGTATTTGCGTGGGTGCCTTGCAGGGTCCTGTGGCATTTTAAACTTCTGTATTAACATTGGGACCCTCTGGCAGAAGGTGCCAACTCAGGGCACAGAGCACATCACAGCCAGGTAAGCCTGGGTGAATTTTATTTGAAACTATGCAGAACTAGTCAGCACAGCAGTGGCTAGAGCTAGAGACAAGTAAGACAGAAAGTATTAGAAATGGTGCATCTCAGGTATCTGATACAATAGTATTTATAGCTTCATGGGGTGAGAAATCAATTAGCATTATGGAATATGTCTGTCACCTCAATCAAACAAGTAACATAGTTAAAGAAAAAGTTCTGAAAGGTTAAAAGCCTATAAGTTCATTCACTTTTCCCTCCAAAAAGAATCAGGTTATGGGGTACGTTATAGTGATAGATCACTTTATTTTCACATCAGGGCAGTTACTATGAGTCCCATATGAAAAAAACAAAAAAATACCAAAGCTCAAAGAGGCTGTGCATTATACAGTTAATATAACAAGTTAGTAGCAAATATGGAGCCATAATCTAATTTATTTACCCAGAATGTGTTCTTTTCTACGTACCATATTCATTTTTTTCTTTTTCTCTAGAAATTCTCTTTCTCATGACTTTTAACTTTGTAAACATGTTACTGTATGACATTCACATATCAAAACGAGTCTAGAAACTAGAGAGCTAAGATAAGTTGGACTTTAAAACACCTTCTACTTTAAACTGTATCTTTCTCAGTGTGTGTTTGCTCATAGTTCTCAGGGAAATGAGACTTGAGTGGGAGGTAACAAAAGAGACCAATCCAGACAAAATGATGGCAACACGTCAACCATGTCTATATGTTCTGCGATTTGCCTTCAGCTCTTCCCTTCTGAGCACTGCAGCCATTACTCCTTCAAAAAAGGGCCCTGCCATCCATCCCTGTGTTTTCCGCAGCTTCTAGGTAGTTACCCAGTGATAGCAGCTGCCTCATATAACTTTGTTGAAGGAAGACATAAAAGGTTCTTCCCCAAGCACATCAGCCAGCCCCTCCTCTTCTGCCTCAAAGGCAAGGCTAGCTTTGCAGGCCTTATATTTCACAAAGTGTCCCTTGCTAAATGAAGCAATTTTTGAATGAATAGATTCATCTCAGACATTAAGAAGACAATTAGGGAGGAATTTGTATGAGGGGTTTATTCGAAACTTCTCCTGTGTGTTTCATAACATCTCAAGTCTCTTTCTAAAATGTTGAGTACACATAGGACAGTTAAGGAGAAGGAAAACTTCTACTGTCTTTTTTCTCACAGCCTTAGTAGTTTTGTGGCAGCACTAAAAGTGTTTTCTGAAGGGAACATAGAGTTTACTTTTTAGTTGGGAATGCGAGGCCACTATTACTACCTAGTTCTTTCCTGGGTGACTAGTACCTCTTCTGGGACATCCATCTCCTTAGTGGCTAATGAACCCAGTGGTAGGGATTGCTAAACACATCCACAGTTAACCTCCCTTTGCCTCCTGCCTCTACCGCAGCAATCAGAGCCAAGAAGGGGAGAGCAGGAGTCTGGGCTTGTTTCTACGGGTTGAGTCACTGAAACACTGGTTTCACCAGAACTTCTACTGCCGTTGTTCTCATTTTTTTGGTAGGTATTTTCCAAGACTTCCCATTAGCAAAGGAGAACACTCAACATTAGTGTGAACCAATCTATTTTTCCCAAGTTATTCTGAGTTTTTGAAATCTTCAGTACCAGTTGCAAAATAATGCACCCTGTACTAGGTTCAAATTCTGTTTCTGCCACTTACTGGTTGCGTGATACTGGGCTCATTACTGAACCTCTCCAAGCCTTAATGTCCTTATCGATAAAATGCAGATAGAAGTACAATGTAAAAATAAATAAATAAATAAATAAATAAATAAATAAATAAATAACTGCAGGTAAAAATGTTGACCTCTTGTGAAAAGGAAGGTCTACATTTCTTTTTGACCTTTAGCACAAACCTCAGAGGGATTTAACTGAATATTTCTTTCTTCAGATTTTCCCAAAGAATCAGTCCTTCTTTTGGGTAAATATCAGACTTCAACACAAAAACCTTATTCAGATCAACTCACCTTCTGTGCATCTTGAATTGGCACCATGTGCAATCCAACCTCTGTAGGCTCCCACTGTAATGTGAATTATTTTCAAAGAAGAGAACCGCAAGAGGACCAGGTCTCCATGGCTCAGCAGCTGGTCATTAGTAACACTGTTTCTGAAGTAGCCTATGTACAGGACATCACCTTTTGAACCAACCAAACCACATTTTTCTTTGAGTTGCATCTCTCCTGCAGTCAACATGTGTGACCACTGAATCAGATCCATGACAATCTAGTATGCCAAAAATATATACAAGTATAGATATATACATACTAGTAAACACTAAAATAAAATACTTCTAAATATGTATATACATGTATGGCATATATGCATATATAATATACCTTTTTAGAGAGAAAAAGTTTTGGTCTTGTAGTTTGCTTGCAGCCAGTTCTTATCTACCTTTTGGTCTTGTAATTAAATAATTAAGTGTCATTTCTGATAATTACACATTACAGCAAGGTGGTAAGGTAGGCATTAACTCACTTGAGAAATATGTTCTATTTTAGAGCCAGCACAACATAGTAGCCAAAGTCTGGAGAGCATCAATGCTTGGTGCACAGCTCAGTGTTAGCATCCTTGCAGAGAGACGACAGATTTCTCCACTCCACTTACTGCACCAGAAATGGAAAAGGCCCCACAATCAACTGAACCACCAGGGTACAAGGGCTCCCTCTGGAAGGTTATCACCACTCTGCTAGTTTCACTTATAAGTAGTTCAGGATATGCTAATTCCTGTGCCACTTTTGAGGATTTGTGGAAGGGTGTGCATTTGCTAGTCTCCTACACACATTAAAAAGGATTCTCCATCTGTCTTAAACCCCATCATGTAGAATATTGGAATGGCCAGGCTTAAATTAAAGGAAGGGAAATCCTTCTCTGCTTATTCTGCACTGAGCTTAATGATACTTCATGAATCTCAGTTTTGGAAATTGTGAAGTTCAGGGCTGCACTCCCCCATCTGGCTCCTAAGAGGAGAGGAAGTGAGGGATTTGAAGTGGTAGTTCTCTGCCCCAACCTACCTGGCCAGTTCTTCCTCTCCCATGGGCTGTCCCAGCCATGCCTGAAGCTGTGACTGAGCAGGACTGGATGACTTTAGTGCAGGACAGGAGAAGGATTAGAGGGACTAAAAACATCAATTGGCCAGCTAGAAAACATAAGAACTTTCACATTCCTTACTTTAATGTGTGGGGTCATAGAAAGCCTGTGGAAAATTGTAATAGTTGCTGCTGCTATTGATGAATAACAATCCTATCTAATAAAAGAGTAATATGCAAATTGACCATCACTCCAAGACACAAGATGGCTGCTCCGATGTAATCAAAGATGGCTGCCCCCATGTAGATACAAGATGGCCACCACAAGATGGGCCTGCAGGGAGGGTAGTTGTGGGCAATTAAGAGTAACCAGGCCAGCAAAGGAGGGCAGTTGGGGGTGACAAGGCTAGCAGATGAGGGCAGTTGTGGGGGGACCAGGCCTGCAGGGGAGGGCAGTTAGGGGTAATCGGGTCTGCTAGAGAGTAGTTAGGCATTGATCAGGCTGGCAGGCAGAAGCGGTTTTGGGCAATTAGGCAGAGACAGGCAAGCGGTTGAAAGCCAACAGTCCTGGATTGTGAGAGGGATGTCCGACTGTCTGTTTAGCCTGATCCCAGTGGTCAGACATCCCTCAAGGGGTCCCAGATTGGAGAGGGTGCAGGCTGGGCTGAGGGACACCCTGCCCCCTTGTACAATAATAATAGCTCTTCCAGTTTAGACCATTATTTCTAGTACAATACTTTAGACATGGTGATTTGACTTTAAGTCACATACACTTAAGGGTTACCTTATATTGCCCATATAACTTAATCATGTATTGGTATATGAAATCTCTTACTGGTTATCTACAAGATCTTGAAGAAAAGGAACATAGGATACTAGTTTTGCTAAGGTTTTAGTAAAGGGAGTGGGATGACATTATTCAGAGGAAGTGTTTAGAGAGGTCTGATACTGATCAGATGTTACCATGGAGTTACTATTGCCATTCGGGGACAAATGACAGGTATCCAAGAAATAAGATGAAAAGTCTCCATAGACAAATATCACTTGGGTTGCAACTTTGCCTTGTATAAGTATTGAGGTTCAATTTGAAGTCTTAGCCTGCACCTGGCTGGGAAGGAGAAGGCTGCTCAAATAATAACTCTTCCTATTAATTCTAGTAGTTTGGTAATAGTAGATAAGATTGTTTTATAGATAATTTTATAAATTAGAGAAGATATTCTAATGGTATAAAGAACCCCTTCAGGGGATCTGTAAAGTCGACCTCACCAAGAGCCGCAGTTTTCGGAGAAGCTGTGTAATATCTCTGTGGTAGTTAGGCAGTTAGTCTGGGAGCAGAGCTTGAGGAAAGCTTGGGAAAATTTTTGAAGTTGCAGAATTCCTAACTTGGGTTCTGGTCTCTAAAAAGCATCATATTTTCTACATTATTGTTTCTACTCAAAATCAAAAGGGTTGTGGGTGCCATGCTTCCATAATCCTGCAAACTAGTCTATGACCACTATCAACTCCAGCTGGCAGAAATTGTAGATAGTCAAATAAGGCTGGCCATAGGCTGGTTGCCAACTAAATTCTGTAAAACTTGTAGTCTTTGCCCTTCCCTGTCAACAATAATAGAACCCAGAGCAAGAAGATGTCTGTCTTTCTCTAGTGTGAAACTGAAACTCTGGAGGAAGGATCTCTCTTATCTGCCTCTCTAGAAAGATCTCAGAAATAGGGCTGAGTGGAAGTAGGTAGGAAGCAGAGCAAAGGTGTGGGGGTCCTGACAGTGCATGGAAATTTCTACTTGACCTTTTGTCTACAGACAAAAACAAGTTGATTGGAGATAACCAGGTTTAAAAAATATATATTTCTGGAGCCAAAGCATGGAAGATATTAAATATGAAATCATAAGACTTAATCTCTCTCTCTCTCTTGTACCAGTACTTGTGTTATTTAAATGACTATAGCTGGAGCTTTTGTTTTTCAACAAGCAATTCCCATCAACATTCAGAAAAAAATTAAAGTTCCCCAGTTGCATGAGGGAAAAAGAGAAGGGGAAATTGATGATGATATAGATAAATGTGGAAGGAGACAACCTCTGCTGAAAGTTCAGTCTAGAACCTTAGTTCATAGACTCATTAGTGCTAACAAAGGCCCAACCTCTTTTAAATCAAGTCAGACCAAGAGACTGCTCAGTCTTTCCCCCTTTCTTTCTTTCTTTCTTTCTTTCTTTCTTTCTTTCTTTCTTTCTTTCTTCTTTTTAAAATATATTTTTTATTGTTTAAAGTATAACCTATATTAGTACATATATCTCCTTTTTCCTCCCATTGGCCTTCCCCCAGCCTCCTCTACCCCTGTCACTTGCCTTCATCCACCTCCTCCCCCCAGAGTTTTGTGTCTATTGGTGTATTTATATGCATGCATACAAGTCCTTTGGTTGATCTATTTCCCTCCCCAACACTCCCCAGCCTTTCTGCTATAATTTGACAGTCTATTAGGTGCTTTACTGCCTCTGTATCTATCTTTTTATTCATCAGATTATAATGTTCTTTATTTTCCATAAATGAGTGAGATCATGTGGTACTTTTCTTTCATTGCCAGGCTTATTTCACTTAACATAATGCTCTCCAGGCCCCTCTATGCTGCTGCAAGAATTCCTTCTTCTTTATAGCAGTGTAGTATTCCATTGTGTAGATGTACCATAGTTTCCTAATCAAATAATCTGCTGATGGGTATTTAGGCTGTTTCTAAATCTTAGCTATGATGAATTATATAGCTATGAACATAGGGTTGTATATATTCTTTCTGATTGGTGTTTCTAATTTTTTGGGATATATTCCTAGAAGTGGGATGGGTGTTCCATTTTTAGTTTTTTGAGGAAACTCCATACTGTTCTCCACAGTGGCTGCACAATCTGTATTCCCACCTGCAGTGCATGAGAGTTCCTTTTTCTCCACATCCTTGCCAGCACTTGTCGTTTGTTGATTTGTTGATGATTGCCATTCTGACAACTATGAGATGGTACTGCATTGTCATTTTGATTTGCATCTCCTGGATAATTAGTGACTTTGAGCATGGTTTCATGTGTCTCTTGGCCTTCCTTCTGTCTTCTTTCGAAAAGATTCTATTTAGGTCCATTACCCTCCCCCCCCCCCCCCCCTTTTTTTGTTGGATCATTTTATCTTCCTTTTTTTTTATTAAGGTATTATGTATGTATCCTTTCCCCCCCATTGCCCTTCATCTCCCATTCATGCCCTCACCCCTCTGTTGTCTGTGTCCATTGATTAGGATTATATGCATGCATATAAGTCCTTTGGTTGATATTTTCCCCTTACCCCCACTGTCTCCTACCTTCCCTGAGATTTGACATTCTGATTGATGTTTCTCTGTCTCTGGATCTATTTTTGTTCATCAGTTTATGTTGTGCATTATATTCCACAAATGAGTGAGATCATGTGATATTTATCTTTCTCTGGCTGGATTATTTCACTTAGTATAATGCTCTCCATTTCCATCCATATTATTAAGTTGTATAAATTGCCTGTAGATGTTGGAGATAAACCTTTATCAGTGATAACATTTGCAAATATGTTCTCCCATACAGTGAGTTTTTTTATTCTTTTGTTGATGGTTTCTTTTGCTGTGAAAACCCTTTTTATTTTGATGTATTCCCATTTGTTTATTTTCTCTTTAGCTTCCATTGATCTAGAAGCAGTATCGGCGAAGAAATTGCTTCAAGGTAGAGGTACTGAGATGTACACAGCGAGGACTGGCAAGTGAGTATGTGGCTGGCTTTCTCAAGCGAGAGGAAAACAAAAGCTCCTGACTATGCTGAACTCCAGATCTTGGCAAGATTCTGGGACACAAATTCATATGGAGATAAACTGGACTGTCAGGAAAGAGAAAAGCATGCTGAGACTCAGAGGAGCTGCAGAAAGCAGAGGTACTGAAGCGTGCATGTGAAGAGGGCAGGCAACTGAGTACATGGCTGGCTTTCTCAAGCAGGAGGAAGACAAAAGCTCCTGACTGCACTGAACTCCATTTCCAGGCAAGACTATGGGAACCCAGACTCATTCTGTGAGAAACTGGACTATCTGGAAGCAAAAGGAACTCCGGGGAAGCTTTCTCTCAGAGGTGCTTGCAGTAATTACAATGGGACACTGAAACACAGGAGCCTATTAGAGAAGGGCTGACAGGAAACCAATGCTGTCTGCTCCACCTTGAGACTCTGCCCCATCCAAGCTGAGCACAGAGGCTTTTGCAAGTCTTGTCTGCAGCACAGAAGTTCTCCCAGCTTAGACACAGCTGATCCTCATAGCCAATGGGTCTGGAGGTCAATTCCTCCAGTGATACCAACAACAATCAAGGCTTAACTACAACAAGCTGTGCACACAACCCACAGAGGAGTGCACCAAGAGTATTCACCTCAGATAACTGGGGAGGCTGAGCCACTGGGCCCTATAGAACATTTAGCACATAATGCCACTCTATCAACTTAGGGAAGCAGCCAAAATGTGGAGAGAAAGAAACAGATCACAAATGAAAAAAATGGAGGAAAGCAAATGACTGGATATGAAGTTCAAAACCACAGTTACAAGGTTTTTCAAGAATTTCCTCGAGAAGATAGATAAATTTAGTGAGACCCTTGAGGATATGAAAAAGGACCAATTAGAAATTAATGCCTTACATTTCTTGGCATTAATTTTGTATCCTGCTATATTGCCAAATTCATTTATTAATTTTTTATTTCACTGAATGAATTAAAAAAAATATTATACAGAGACCTTACTGCAGACTAGAGGACTGTAAGAATCAAGTCAAAGAATTGAAATACAAAGAAGCAAAAAACACTCAACCAGAAAAGCAAAAAGCAAAAAGAATCCAAAAATATGAAGATAGTATAAGGAGCTTCTGGGACAACTTGAAGCGTACCAACATCAAAACTATGGGGGTGCCAAAAAGAGAGAGAGAAAGAGAGAGAACAAGATACTGAAAACCTATTTGAAGAAATAATGACAGAAAACTTCCCCCACCTGGTGAAAGAAATAGACGTACAAGTTCAGGAAGCACACAGAACCCCAAACAAAAGAAGTCCAAAGAGAATCACACCAAGACACATCATAATTAAAATGCCAAGAGCAAAAGACAAAGAGAGAATATTAAAAGCAGCAAGAGAAAAACAGTTAGTTACCTACAAGGGAGCACCCATATAACTGTCAGCAGATTTCTCAACAGAAACTATGCAGGCCAGACAGGAGTGGCAAGAAATATTCAAAGCAAAGAATAGCAAGAACCTATAACCAAGATTACTCTACCCAGAAAAGCTATCATTCAGAATTGAAGGGCCGATAAAGAGCATCATGGATAAGAAAAAGCTAAAGGAGTTTATCACCACTAAACCAGTATTATATGAAATACTGAAAGGTATTCTTTAAGAAGAGGAACAAGAAAATGGTAAAGATAAAAATTATGAACAACAAATACATATCTATCAACAAGTGAATCTAAAAAATCAAGTGAATAAAAAAAATCTGATGAACAAAATAAACTGGTAAATATAATAGAATCAGGGCATAGAAAGGAAGTGGACTGACAATTCTCGGAGGAAGTGGTGTTGGGGGTGTAAGAAGAGACTGGACAAAAATCATACACCTATGGATGAGAACAGTGCAGAGGGGGAGAAGGACACAGCATGCAGTGTGAACCAGCTGGAGAGGAGCTATGGGGGAAAAAGGAGGAACAATTGTAATAATCTGAACAATAAAGATTTATTAAATTAAAAAAATAAAAATTAAAACAAACAAAAAAGAGAAATTACTTCAGCATATGTCTGATATTTTTCTGCCTTTGGATTCCACAGTATTCTTATGGTTCCCCATTTTATGTTTAAGTCCTGTATCCATTTTGAGTTAATTTTTGTGTGTGATATAACTTGGTGGTCTAGTTTCATTTTTTTGCATGAATCTGTCCAATTTTCCCAATACCATTTGTTAAAGAGACTGTCTTGACTCCATTGTCAAATATTAATTGAGCCTAGTGGTTTGGGTTAATATCTGGATTTTCTATTCTATTCCAGTGGTCTATATGTCTGTTCCTGTGCCAGCACCAGACTGTTTTGAGAACAGTGGCTTTGTAATATAGCTTGAAATCTGGTATTGAGAACCCACCTACTTTATTCTTCTTTCTCAGAATTGCTGTGGCTATTTGGGGTCTTTTTTATTATTATTCCAGATGAATTTTGGAGAGTGCTTTCTAGGTCTGTGACATATGCCATTGGTATTTTAATAGGGAGTGCATTGAATCTATAGATTGCTTTGGGTAGTATGGATATTTTAATGACATTGATTCTCTCAATACATGAACATGGTATGTTCTTCCTTCTGTTTACATCTTCTTCTATCTCTTTTTTTGGGGTCCTGTAGTTTTCTGCATATAGGTCTTTTACCTCCTTAGTTAAGTTTATTCCTAGGTATCTTAATATTTTTGGTGTGATGGCAAATGGGATTGTTTTTTAGTCTCTCTTTCTGTAAGTTCACTATTGGTTTATAGAAATGCCTTACATTTCTTGGCATTAATTTTGTATCCTGCTATATTGCCAAATTCATTTATTAAGTCTAATAGCTTTTTGATGGAGTCTTTTGGGTATTTTATGTATAATATCATGTCATCTGCAAATAAGGATAGCTTTACTTCTTTTCCAATTGGGATACCTTTTATTTTTTCTTCTTGTCTAAGTTCAATGGCTAATACTTCCAGTACTATGTAGAACAGGAGAGGTGAGAGTAGGCATCCCTGTCTTGTTCCTGTTCTTAGGGGAAATGGTTTTAGTTTTTGCCCATTGAGTATGATGTTAGTTAGCAGTGGGTTTATCTTATATAGCTTCTATGATGTTGAGGTATGATCCTTCCATTCCCACCTTGTTGAAAATGTTTATCAAGAAAGGGTATTGGATTTTTTCAAATGCTTTTTCTGCATTAATTGATATGACTATGTGATTTTTTTCAATAAGAGATGTTTAAAAATATTTTTTAATTGCTATTTTACAGAGAGAAAGGGAGAGGGATAGAAAGTTAGAAACAATGATGAGAGAGAAACATTGATCAGCTGCCACCTGCACACCTCCCACTGGGGATGTGCTCACAGCCAAGGAACATGCCCTTGACCTGAATCAAACTTGGGACCCTTCAGTCCACAGGTGATGCTCATCCACTGAGCCAAACAGGCCAGGGAGACTGTGATTTTTATCTCTCAATTTGTTTATGTGATGTATTATGTTTATTGATATGCAGATATTGTACCATCCTTGCATTCCTGGAATAAATTCTACTTGGTGATGGTGTATGATTTTTCTGATTTACTGCTGGATCTGATTTGCTAACATTTTGTTGAGAATTTTGGCATTTATGTTCATGAGAGATATTGGCCTGTAATTCTCTTTCATTGTGTTATCTTTATCTGCTTTTGGTGTTATGGTAATGCTGGCTTCATAGAAGAAGCTTGGAAGTGTTCCTTCTTCTGGAATTTTTTGGAATATCCTGAGAAGGATAGGTTTTAGTTTTTTTCTTGAATGTTTGGTAAAACTCCCCTGTGAAGTCCTCTGGCCCTGGGCTTTTGTTTGCTGGAAACTTTTGATGACTGCTTTAATTTCTTCCACAGTCATTGGCCTATTGAGATGTTTAAATTCTTACTGATTGAGTTTTGGAAGGTTATATTTTTCTAGGAATATGTCCATTTCCTCCAGGTTGTCCAGTTTGTTGGAATAGAGTTGTTCATAGTATTTTTTAACAATCCTTTGTATTTCGGTAGGATCTGTGGTTATTTCTCCTCTATCAATTCTGATTTTGTTTATTTGGGTCCTCTCTCTTTTCTTCTTGATGAGCCTAGCTAGAGGTCCATCAATCTTGTTTATCCTTTCAAAGAACCAGCTCTTGGTTTTGTTGATCTTTTGTATTGTTTCTTTGGTATCTATGTCATTTATCTTCGCTCTGATCTTTATTTTCTTCCTTCTATTTACATTGGGCTTTTCTTGTTGCTCTCTTTCGAACTCTTTGAGTTGTAGGGTTAGGTAATTTATTATCATTGTTTCTTGGGTTTTTTTGCAGTAGGCTTGTAGAGCTATGAACTTCCATCTTAACAATGTTTTTGCTGTGTACCATAGATTTTGGATTGATGTATTTTCATTGTCATATGTTACCATGATGTTTTTTATTTCTTCCTTGATCTCTCTGGTGACCCAGTCATTGTTTAATAGCATGCTGTTTAGTCTCCATGTGTTTGATTTCTTTGGGTTGTTTTTATTGTAGTTGATTTCCAGTTTTATGCCACTGTGATTTGAGAAGATGCTTGATATGATTTCTATTTTCTTGAATTTGAAGAGACTTTGCCTATGACCCAACATATGGTCTATCTTTGAAAATGACCATGTGCACTTGAGAAGAATGTACATTCTGTGGCTTTAGGTTGAAATGTTCTGAAGATGTCAATTAATTCCATGTGGTCTAGTGAGTCATTTAGGATTGATGTTTCTTTGCTGATTTTTGGTTTAGAGGATTTGTCCAACGGTAATAATGGGTATTAAAGTCTCCTACTGTGATTGTATTGTTGTCAATCTCTCCCTTGATATTCTCTAGGAGTTTTTTTTTATGTATCTGGTTGCTCCTATATTGGGTATGTATATGTTTACCAGAGTTATTTCTTCTTGTTGGGTTGCTCTCTTTAGTATTATGAAGTGGCCTTCCTTATCTCTTGTTATGTCCTTCACTTTGAGATCTAATTTGTCAGATATAAGAATTGCTACCACAGCTTTTTGTTTTCATTTCCATTCACCTGAAAACCTTATTTCATCCCTTCACTTTCAGTGTGTGGCATCTTTTTTTTCCTGAGGTGGGATTCTTATAGACAGCAGATATATGGGTCGTGTTTTCTTATCCAATCCATTACCCTATGTCTTTTGTTGGGGGTATTTAACCCATTTACATTTAAAGTTATTATTGATAGCTATTTATTTGTTGCCATTTTTATTCTTTACCCCTGTGTTCCTTCTTCATTTTCTCTTTCTTTCTTTTTTTTGTAGCAGTTCCTTTAGCATTTCTTACATTGCAGGTTTGGTGGTAATAAATTCCCTTAGTCCTTTTTAGTCTGTGAAGCTCCTGATTTCACCTTCAATTTTGATTGATAGCTTCACTGGGTACAGTATTCTTGGATTCAAACCCTTCCTTTCCATGAGTTTATATATTTCATTCCATTCCCTTCTGGCTGATCAGTTTCTATTGGGAAATCAGTCATTAGTCTCATGGGGGTTCTTTTGTAGGTAACTTTCTGTCAATCTCTGGCTGCTTTTAAGATTATTACTTGTTGTTGGTGTTTGCCAATTTAATTATAATGTGCCTTGGTGTTGATCTTTTGGGGTACATTTTGCTTGGGATGCTGTGAGCTTCTTGGATTTGTGTGTTTTTTTTCTTCCATATATCAGGAAAGTTTTCTGTCATTATTTCTTCAAACAGGTTTTCTATTCCTTGATCAGTTTCTTCTCTTTCTGGAACCACTATTATGCATATGTTGTTTTGTTCTGTGTTATCCCAAAGTTCCCTTAGACTCTCCTCCTGCTTTTTATTTTTATTTTTCTAGAAGCTGCTCTACTTGGGTATTTTTTCATACTTTGTCTACTAGTTCACTTATGTAGTCCTCTGCCTCTTCTAGCCTACTCTTGATGCTTTCTATTGAGTTCTTTACAGCAGCAATATCATTTTTCTTTTCTTCTTTGTTCTTCATTTCCTTTTGGTTCTCATATTGTCAAATTTGTCTTCCATTCTTTTCAGCCATCTTATGACCATTTCTCTGAATTCTCTCTCTGGCAGTTGCTTGCCTCCATTTCATTTACTTCCTTTTCTGGTGATTCCTACTTTTCTTTTCTATGCAAGGTCTCTCTTCTCTGGGTGTCTGGTTATGTAGTTCTCTCTCTCTCTCTCGTATTGATTTGAAGGCACAAAATACAACACAACCAAGTTCAATGCACAAGGCATTGAACAAAAATGTATTCACAATATTAATAACCACAAACAAAGGTGACCACCAGAGAAGGCAAATTAGAGGATGGGAGAGAAAGAAGAAGAGAGAAAAAAAGAATGGAGTGCAAAAATGAAATTGGAAAAAGGAATAAAAAGTAAGAGAGAAAAGAAAGAGATTAAGAAAAAAGAAGGCAACAAACTATATATATGCAGAGAAAACTACAATAGAACAGCTAGTAATCCCAACAAATGCCAGCAACAAGTACCTGGAGATTAATACAAACTACAAATGACAACTAGTATCAAGCAAGGCAAGGGAAAATAGAAGCAAAAAACAAACAAAAATAGAACAATAAGAAATAATAAGCAAAACAATCTCACAAACAAGTATAAAAAATCGATATAATCAACATTTAAGCAAAGAAAAACAAAAAGACAGAGATAAAAACAATTTTTTGGATATTGATATCAGAGAAGAGAGAGGTGTATATGGACTTGGAGCAAGGGACTGGAAATTAATTATATAAGTAGGGTGAAATTTTAACAGAGGGTAAAAAAGAAAGAATAGGGAAAATCTAAAGCAGGAAAAGTATAAAAGAAAAAGGACAACAAAAGGGGAAAAGTTAGGAAGAGAGTGATAGCATAAAGGTAATGTTGAGATAGGGTAAAATGATGCTAAAGGGAAGATGAAAGTGGAATGTAGAACACTCATCCCAAAGTAAAATAAAGAGAAAATAAAATGATACTTAAAAAAAAGGTAAAATAGTAGTAGTAAAAATACTGATTGAAAATAAAGATGTAATAATCAAAAAAGTAAAATCAAGTGAGGAAAAAAGTAAAAATAATTAGTTTCTTACGTAAAAGATGAAAAACATAAAAAAATAAAAATGTGAAGTAGTGAAGGTAATTCACTTCCTCTACTGTTCTGTTTGGTACACCTGTTTCCTAATCAGGACAGTGTTGCAGTTCCCTGTGTTCCATTGCTCCTCAGTGTTATAAACCTGTTCTGATTTTTAAGCAGGCAGTGTGTGTTAATTTCTTGTATTCCTTTATTTTTGATTACACAATAGTCAATTTTTGATTCAACCCCTGGGTGGCAGTGTTTCTGGATTGACCTTTGGGTCTATAGGTCCTCTCAAGCCAGTTCTTTGATCCTGCTTTCCCTGTGGTACTCAATACTGGTTTGTGGGAGTGGGTGCTCCACAGCTGATTCTCTGATGGTTATTCCCCACTCTGATCCCCAGGTTCCAGAAAAACAACTTTCTCCTGCAGTCTGTTAGGGTTTCCCCAATTGGGTGATCCTATGTTTTGGACTTACATAGATCCTTGGTAATCAGAAGCAAGGATTTAAAAAGAAAAAAAAAAAGCCAGTATAAATGTGCTAACTCTGGAGCTGCGTGCAAGTCTGTCCAGTCTTTTTTCCTCCCTTGGGTCTAAGCAGCTGGCACATTTAAAATTTTTAGGCTGTCCTTATGCATCAGATCAAAATAGGTTGGTTTTTAGGAATCATTTCTATTAGCAGCTCTGAGGATCCCCTTCCACATTCACAGATCACATCAGCCATGGATTTTTCTAGGCGTACACTTTCCCGATCCTCCAGTTCCTGCAGTGCGCGTGTTTCTCTCTCCTGCTGGGACCAGAGACTTCGCCTTATCCCCGGCGAAATCTGACCTTTCCATGGTGAAGCACAGAGTTCCTCTAAATCCTCATGTTTGCACCAATTGGGGACCGATGTTCTGGGGTTTGCAGCTGTTTGGTGGGTGTCGTAGTTGTAGATTTTCGGGCTTCTGATAGCATCTGCTTTCCCCTTAAGATGGCGCAGTCTCCGCATCTGAGCCGGTGGCTCTGGGTGGGAACCCAGCAGTGGTGGGGCCTGCTCCATGAGGGGAGTCCTGTCCAGCAGTCCCTCACTGTCTCCTGGATTATAGCTGTCCCTCAATTCACCAACAAACACTCCCTGTGCAACCTCAGTTGTTCTTTCTATCTACTCTGGGACAAGGCTCGGTACACATCTATCTATTCCACTGCCATTTTTTTTTCTTCCCCTTATTCTCCATTTAAATTCAAAGCAATTAAGCCAGGTATTTGAAAATACTTTTTGTAAGCACTGATTTTTAATGTTGAACTGACATTTTTATTGTGATAAAACATTCCATGCTTCAAAATGGCTTCAGAAAATCGTTTTGCCTATTGGGTAGAATGCCAATTTGAAGCAGGGTGAAAGAATAGTGGTCACTGTATTTCCCTTTAATTTTATCTCGTACCAAAGATATCATGTCAATTACCATAAATCAGTTATTTAATGATTCTAATCCCAACCATGGTGCAAGAATTTTTTCAACAGATTCAAGTGGGGAGGCTATGGGGTAGCTCACCAGGAGTCGTGGGCTCCTCACTTTTTCCAGATGTGCCTTAGCTTCCATAAAATGAGACAGGATTTGCTTTATTACAGCCCTTTTACAACTCTGATTTTCAACCCAGATGATATTTTTTAAAACAAAGTGCTTAAAAACTATTGTAGTATATTCCTTTAAAACTCTATCACACCATTTCTTGAAACATTCAAAACATAGTTTCTCAGTTTCTACTAGATAAAAAGACAGGTAAGGTTAACCACATAGCCCCATTTGAAAGAGTAAAAATGAGAGCCAGAAAATTTTTCCATGTGACAGAGAAATAAGAGAAGGAGGCAACACTAAAATGTTGAGTAACTCAGTGTTAGTCCTGGGCAAATATGAACTCAGAAAAGCCCATCCTTGGCTTTTCTCAAAGACCTTGGCCTCTTCTCAAAGACCACTTCCTGATTGTTCTTTGTTTCTACAAAAAGGTTATTGTTCTCTGTTATAGTAGTGACTTAAAAAAAACAACACACAAATAAAACCTCCCACGGACATTGTATTCAAATAGAGTCTTGGAAGTAGAAAAATCTTCATGATCCAAAGGTGGAATCTGAGGAGAGAAAGGCACTTTGAGCAGAGTCTGGCTCACTAACACTGTATGGGCTACCACACTCTGCCTTCCTGTCTCGATTTCTCTTCATAAAAGAAATTTAAAGACAGATTGGAAATAAAGAAAATACAAGACTCTTCTCTTCCTGGACTGTAACAGTCTCCTGGGTTGGGTTGACAACTCCCTTTTTCTCAAAAACCACCATGATAAGGAAATGGATGATGCTATACTCAGGCTTTTCTCTCTCCTCACGCTTTCTACCCCACCCCTAAAAATTCTTGCAAGAATCCCAAAACCTCAAGTTGATTCTCTTCAACTTGATGCTTCTCCAAGGAGAAGCTATGCCAAATGTTAACTTATGACACATCTGACCAGTGTAAATATTATTAATTTCATTAATCTACTTTTTATTTATTGGTTTATAGAGAGAGGAAAGGAGAGAGAAACATCCATTTGTTGTTCCCTTTATTTAAGCATTCATTGGTTGATTCTTGTGCCCTGACCAGGAATCAAACCCCCAACATTGGTGTATTGGGACTACATTCTAACCAACTGAGTTACTCGGCTTGAGCTTCATTAATCTACTTCTAACTGCCTTTTCTGTTTATAGGGAGCATCAAAGCTCTGGGAAATAAACTACAAATAGCACCACAATAGTAGTCGAATGGCACTTCAAAAGAAGGCATTAAAGAAAACTCACTAACAGTGATAATTTTTCCTAATGGTTCTGAGAGGATAATTAAGTTGTTTATCACCTTTGATGCTTATAACCCTAATACAGGTGTTCCCTGGAAACCAATTAAAAATACTTACAGCTGATAAAGAGTATCTCTTAGCTAAAAAAAATTTACCAATAATTCCAATCCCATTTGGAAAAGAATCTTGTCAAGTCTTTTGACACCAAAGGCAAGTTTTACTCTCACTTACACTTCAGTGCACATAGTGATACGTATACACGTAGTATTTACCCTTGATTTCAATAGTAGTGTCCTCTAGAAAGCTTTCCTTGACTATTGGATGACAAATTTAGTTTTAAAGTATGAATTGTGCTCAGAAGGTTTGAATTTCCTTTGAAAGGAAATGGGCGAGGAGCTCTCAGCTGGTACCTTTGCCTAATTGTCGGGAAATAGTGGTACCTTGAATCTATTCATTGCCCTCAGTTTGTAACTTGCAGTGAACATCAAATAGGTTGTTTTTAGTTGCTTCAAGGACTCATGGAAGAGGGAAAGGTTTCCTTGTGAAAATTTTGGGTGGTAACAGGAGGTTATGTGGCAGACTCATAGAAGGTGGGCTCTCAATGAATAGTTTGGTCAAGATCTACTTGTTTCCTTATATACTGAGCAGTTGGTACATCAAGGCCCAACCCTGGCCCCCTCCACATCCATTGACTATTATGATGGAATCTGCCTACATCAGATCTATTCAACCTGGCTGAGAGTTATTGACAAAGTTCCTGAATCCTGTCTGAAGCCTCACTAGTTCTTTTGTAGGAATGTTTACTAGTTGATTGGTGGATCAGTGTTCACTCCTTTCATCTGCCTCAGTTTCATTCTGACCCATTCCTTCATGCCTTAGGGATAATTCTCAGGGCACTTCATTTCTCAATAGTTATTCTATCTTTAGTTGGGGCAAAGAAGTGTGACTTTGGATTCAGGTAATCCCAGCTCTGCCTTTATTTATTTATTTTTCTTCTTTCTTAATTATTTTTTTTCTATTTTTTAAATTAAGGTATTACATGTGTACCTATCTTCCCATTGCCCCCCACCCCACTCCCATACATGCCCTCACCCCCCCCCAGTGTCTTGTGTCCATTGATTATGCTTATATGCATGCATATTAAGTCCTTTGGTTGATCTCTTATCTACCCCACCTCTCCCTAACCTTCCTGCTGTAATTTGACAGTCTGTTTAATGCTTTACTGCCTCTGACTCTATCTTTTTGTTGATCAGTTTATAATGTTCTTTATTATTTATAAATGAGTGAGATCATGTGGTATTTTTCTTTCATGAACTGGCTTATTTCACTTCGCATAATGCTCTCCATTTCCATCCAGGTTGCTGTAAAGAGTAAGAATTCCTTCTTTTTATGGCAGCATAGTATTCCATTGTGTAGATGTACTATAGTTTTCTGATCCAGTCATCTGCTGACAGGCACCTAGACTGTTTCCAAATCTTAGCTATTGTAAATTGTGCTACTATGAACATAGGGGTGCATAAATCCTTTATGATTGGTATTTCTAGTTTCTTAGGATATATTCCTAGGAGTGGGATTACTGGGTCAAATGGGAGTTCCATTTTTACTTTTTTGAGGAAACTCCATATTGTTCTCCACATGGCTGCACCAGTCTGCAATCCCATCAGCAGTGCAGGAGGATTCCTTTTTCTCCACATCCTCGCCAATGCTTTTCCTTTGTTGATTTGTTGATGATTGCCATTCTGACAGGTGTGAGATGATACTGCATTGTCATTTTGATTTGCATCTCTCAAATAATTAGTGATTTTGAGCATGTTTTCATGTGTCTCTTGGCCTTCCTTCTGTCTTCTTTTGAAAAGATTCTATTTAGGTTCGTTGCCCATTTTGGGGGGATCATTTATCTTCCTTTCATTAAGTTGTATAAGTTGGCTGTAGATGTTAGAGATTAAACCTTTATCAGTGATAACATTTGCAAATATGTTGTCCCATACAGTGGGCTTTTTTGTTCTTTTGTTGATGGCTTCTTTTGCTGTGTAAAAGCTTTTTATTTTGATGTAGTCCCATTTGATTATTTTCTTTTTAGCTTCCATTGCCCTAGGAGCAGTATCAGTGAAGAAGCTCCTTTGGCATATGTCTGAGATTTTGCTGCCTGTAGATTCCTCTAGTACTTTTTTTGATTCTCATCTTATGTTTAAGTCCTGTATCCATTTTGAGTTAATTTTCGTGTATGGTGTAACTTGGTAGTCTGTTTTCACTTTTTGCATGTATCTGTCCAATTTTCCCAACACTATTTATTGAAGAGATTGTCTTGACTCCATTGTATGTCCATGCCTCCTTTGTCAAATATTAATGGAGCCTAGTGGTTTGGGTCAATATCTGGATTCTCTATTCTATTCCAGTGGTCTATATGCCTGTTCTTGTCCCAGTACCAGACTGTTTTGAGAACAGTGGCTTTGTAATACAGCTTGAAATCTGGTATTGAGATCCTACCTACTATTTTCTTCTTTCTCAGGATTGCTGTGGCTATTGGGGGTCTTTTTTTATTCCAGATTAATTTTTGGAGAGTTCTTTCTAGGTCTGTGACATATGCCATTGATATTTTAATGGGGGAGTGCTTTGAATCTATACACTGCTTTGGGTAGTATGGACATTTTAATGATGTTGATTCTCCCAATCCATGAACATGGTAGGTTCTTCCATTTGTTTACATCTTCTTCTATCTCTTTTTTCAGTGTCCCGTAGTTTTCAACGTATAGGTCTTTTACCTCCTTAGTTAAGTTTATTCCTAGGTATCTTTATTATTATTATTATTATTATTATTATTATTATTATTATTATTGGTGCGATGATAAATGGGATTGCTTTTTTACTCTCTCTTTCTGTAAGTTCACTATTGGTATAGAAATGCCATAGATTTCTTGGGATTAATTTGGTATCCTGCTAGATTGCTGAATTCATTTATTAAGTCCATTAGTTTTTTGATGGAGTCTTTTGGGTTTTTTATGTATAATATCATGTCATCTGCAAATAAGGACAGCTTTACTTCTTCTTTCCCTTTTATTTCTTCTTGTCTAATTGCAATGCTAATACTGCTAGTACTATGTTGAACAGGAGTGGTGAGAGTGGGCATCCCTGTCTTGTTCCTGTTTTAAGGGAAATGGTTTTAGTTTTTGCCCATTGAGTATGATGTTAGCTGTGGGTTTATCATATATAGCTTTTATAATGTTGAGGTATGAAACTTCTATTCCCATTTTGTTGAGAGTTTTTATCAAGAAATGGTGTTGGATTTTGTCAAATGCGTTTTCTGCTTCAATTGATATGACTGTGATTTTTATGTCTCAATTTGTTTATGTGATGTATCATGTTTATTGATTTGCAGATATTGTATCATCCTTGCATTGCTGGGATAAATCCTATTTCATCATGGTGTATGATCTTTCTGATGTACTGCTGGATCTGATTTGCTAGAATTTTGTTGAGAATTTTGGCATCTATGTTCATGAGGGATATTGGCCTGTAATTCTTTTTCATTGTGTTGTCTTTATTTGGTTTTGCCATTAGGGTGATGCTGGCTTCATATAAGGTGTTTGGAAGTATTCCTTCTTGAATATTTTGGAATAGTCTGAGGAGGATAGGTTTTAATTCTTCCTTGAATGTTTGGTAGAACTCCCTTATGAAGCCCTCTGGCCCAGGGCTTTTGTTTGCTGGAAGCTTTTTGCTTTAATTTCTTCCATAGATATTGGCAATTGAGATGTTTAGATTGTTACTGATTGAGTTTTGCAAGGTTATATTTTTCTAGGAATATGTTTATTTTCTCCATGTTGTCCAGTTTGTTGGAATAGAGTTGTTCATAGCATTTTTTAAATAATCCTTTGTATTTCGTTGGGGTCTGTTGTTATTTCACCTTTTTTGTTTCTGATTTTGTTTATTTGGATCCTCTCTCTTTGATTCATGGTGAGCCTGGCTAGAGGTTATCAATCTTATTTATCCAGATCTTGGTTTTGTTGCTCTTCTGTATTGTTTGTTTGGTCTCTACGTTGTTCATCTCCACTATGATCTTTATTATTTTCCTCCTTTTGCTTTCACTGGGCTTTTCTTGTTGCTCTCTTTATAGCTCTTTGAGATGTAGGGTTAGGTAATTTACTGCCATTGTTTCTTGTTTTTTTGTAGTAGGCTTGTAGATCTATGCAATTCCCTCTCAAGTCTGCTTTTGCTGTATCCCATAGATTTTGGATTGTTGTGTTTTCATTGTCATATGTTGCCATGATGTTTTTTATTTCTTCCTTGATCTCTCTGGTAACCCAGTTATTGTTTAATAGCATGCTATTTAGTCTCCATGTCTTTGATTTCTTTGGATTGTTTTTATTGTAGTTGATTTCCAGTTTTATGCCACTGTGATCTGAAAAGATGCTTGATAGGATTTCTATCTTCTTGAATTTGAAGAGACTTTACCTATGACCAACATATGATCTATCTTTGAAAATGACCATGTGCACTTGAGAAGTGTTCTGAAGATGTCAATTAATTTCATGTGGCCTAGTGAGTCATTTAGGATTGATGTTTCTTTGCTGATTTTTGGTTTAGAGGTGTTGGAAACCAAATATTGTTCTCACTAAATGGATGTAAACAGGAAG
>JAAGEH010000307.1:20043675-20179435 GCA_011751065.1 Lasiurus cinereus
AAAAAGGGGGGATAGTACAGTAATATTATGTAAGGAAAAAGCATCCTGTAAGCAAATTACATCTAGAAAAATTTTTTTTACTTAACAGCAAGACACCCATGAAAAACATACATAGTATTAAAATAAGTCAAAGGAAAATTATTTGGGCAAAAATAAAAAGGATCCAAAGCCAAATTTATAGAAAAAACTCCTTTACTAATTTTGGTCGAGAATGTTTATATATTTTCAGAAAAACAGCTCCAAGACCATGTGAATTCCTACAACAGAGAATGTTCCAGCTATGAAGACAAGAGGAGAAACAGTCCAGAGATAGAAGATGCTGACGACACCTTGCCATCCTAACAGTCAGCAGCTGTGCATCGATGCGGATTGCCCAGGACCAAACCAGAGAGGGTCGGACCTGCATTGCCACCATTTGTCCACCATCCAGAACTGAAATATCATTGCTAATACGTACATTCAAAAAACTGTTGGACATTGAAACTGGGACTCAAAGGACTGTTGGTCCAGAAAGAAAGATACTATAGACTTATTCATTTACCTCTTAGCATAGCCATTGTTGCTTGTCTTATTTTTTGTTCTTAATATTTATTTCTAGTCTGTAGGTGCAAGATTTTTTAGAGGGAAAGAAAACGGGGGAGATGTTGGAAACCAAATATTGTTCTCACTAAATGGATGTAAACAGGAAGCCAGAAGGCTGGTCAACCTTAACTGCTCTGAAAGGTCAGAGCTAATTACTCACTGTTTAGTTGAAACATTTGTTGGTGGAAGCAACCTCTATCTGTTTGTTTCATGTTAATTTCTGTTATGTTATTTCCTGCCTAAAGGCTAGGAGTGTGTCCCAAAGCCTTAATAAAAGGGAGAAAAAGGCCAGAGCAAGTGGCAGTCCTTTCCACTAGAGGAAGGCTCCCGCCTGGCCCCCCAATATCGCCAAATTAATGCTTTCTAAGAAGTCTCTCATTTCGTTTGCGTGCGGCCTCCTTCAGAACCCGAACCCTGACCTGGGAACCCTGAACCACGCGGGACGTGGAAAGAGGTTCCCACATAGAGGATTTGTCCAATGGTGATAATAGGGTATTAAAGTCTCCTACTATGATTGTATTGCTGTCAATCTCTCCTTTAATAACCTCCAGGAGTTTTTTTTTTTTTAATGTATTTGTCTGCTCTTGTATTGGGTGCGTACATATTTACCAGAGTTATTTCTTCTTGTTGGATTGCTCCCTTTAGTATTATGAAGTAGCCTTCCTTATCTCTTGTTATGTCCTTCACTTTAAGATCTAAGTCATCAGATATAAGTATTGCTACCCCAGCTTTTTGTTTCATTTCCATTCACCTGAAAAACCTTATTCCATCCCTTCATCTTCAGTTTATGTGCATCTTTTTTTTCTGAGGTGGGTTTCTTGTAGACAACAGACATATGGGTCGTGTTATCTTATATATTTGTTACCCTCTGTCTTTTGATTGGAGCATTTAATCCATTTACATTTAGAGTTATTATTGATTGGTACTTATTTGTCACCATTTTTTTTTCTTTTCCCTTGTGTTCCTTCTTCGCTTCCTATTTCTCTTTTTTACATCTGACCCTTTAGCATTTTTTTCATTGATGATTTGGTGGTAATAAATTCCCTTAGTCCTTTTTAGTTTGTGAAGCTCTTGATTTCACCTTCAATTTTGATTGATATCCTCCTTGGGTGCAGTATTCTTGAATTCAGACTCTTCCTTTTCATGAGTCTGTATATTTCATTCCCTTCCCTTCTGGCCTGATGAGTTTCTGTCTAGAAATCAGTTGCTACTCTCATGGGGGTTCCTTGTATGTAACTTTCTGTCTCTCTCTAGCCACTTTTAAGATTCCTACTTTGTTGTTAGTGTTTGCCAATTTAATTATAATGTGACTTCGCATTTGTCTTTTGGAGTTCATTATGCTTGGGATTCTGTGAGCTTCTTGGCTTTGTGTGGGTTTTTTCTTTCCTACATCAGGGAAGTTTTCTGTCATTATTTTTTCAAACAGGTTTTCTATTCCTTGCTTAGTTTCCTCTCCTTCTGGCATCCATATTATGTGGATGTTGTTTTGTTTTGTATTGTCCCAAAGTTTCCATAGGCTCTCCTGCTTTTTAATTTTTTTATCTAGAAGCTGCTCTACTTGGGTATATTTTCCTACCTTGTCTTCTAGCTCACTGATGTAGTCCTCTGCTTCTTCTAGCCTACTTTTGATGCTATTAAATTTTTTACAGCAGCAATATCATTTTTCATTTCTTCTTGGTTCTTCTTCATTTCCTCTTGGTTCTTACTCAGAATGTCGAATTTGTCTTCCATTCTTTTCAGCCACATTATGACCATTTCTCTGAATTCTTCCTCTGGCAGATTGCTTGCCTCTATTTCCTTTACTTCCTTTTCTGGTGATTCCTGCTTTTCTTTATGCGGGCTGTTTCTTTATCTCTTCATGGTGTCTCTTCTCTGGGTGTCTGGTTATGTAGTTCTCTCTCTCCTGCATTGATTTAAAGGCACAAGATACAACACAAGCAGGTCCAATGCACAAGGCACTGAACAGAAATGTATTCATGATATTAATAACCACAAATAAAGATGACCACTAGAGAGAGTCAAATTAGGAGATAGGAGAGAAAGAAGAAGAGAGAAAAGAAAATTAAAAAAGAAAATAAAAAGAAAGAAAGAACAGAGTGCCAAAATGAAATTGGAAAAAGGAATAAAAAGTAAGAGAGAAAAGAAAGGGCATAAGAAAGATAAAGGAAAAGTATATATGAGGAGAAAACTCCAATAGAACAGCCACTAATCTCAACAAATGTCAACAACAAGTATGTGGAGATTAATGTGAACTACAAACAGCAACTTATATCAAGAGAGGTGAGGGAAAACAGAAGCATTAAACAAACAAAAACAAAGAAAACAAAAAGAATAAGCAAAACAATCTCACAAACAAGCATAAAAATCAATATAATCAACATTCAAGCAAACAATGACAAAAGGACAGAGAGAAAAACAATTTTTTGGATAGTGAAGACAGAGAAGAGAGATGTCTGTATGGACTTGGAGCAGGGAGTTGGAAATTAGATATATAAGTAGGGTGGAATTTTAACAGAGGGTAAAAAGAAAGAACAGGGAAAATCTAGAGTAGGAAAAGGTTAAGAGAAACAGGACAACAAAAGGGGAAAAGTTAGGAAGAGAGTGATGGCATAAAGGTAAAGTTGAGATAGAGTAAAATGTTGCTAAAGGGAAGATGAAAATAGAATGTAGAACACTAATCCAAAAGTGAAATAAAGAGAAAATAAAATGACACTTTTTTTAACAAATAGGTAAAATAATAGTTGTAATAATACTGATTGAAAGTAAAAACGTAATATATAAAAAGGTAAAATCAAATAAGGAAAAAAGAAAAAAATTAGTTTCTTAAGTAAGAGATGGAAAAAATAAAAAAATAAAAAATAGAAAAATAGAATGTGCAGTAGTGAAGGTCATTTACTTCCTCTATTGTTCTGTTTGGCATGCCTGTTTCCTAGTCAGGACAGTATTACAGTTCGCTGCATTCTACTGCTCCTCAGTGTTGTAAGCCAATCCTGATTTTTAAGGAGGCGGTGTTTCTTAATTTCTTTATTTGTGATTACACAAGAGTTAATTTGTGATTCAGCCCCTAGGTGGAATGACCTCTGAGGCTAAAAGTCCTCTCTAGCCTGTGCTTAGATCCTGCTTTCCCTGTGGCACTCAATACTGGTTTGTGGGAGTGGATTTCCCCAGAGCTGATTCTCCGATGGTCACTCCTCTCACTGATCCCCAGATTCCAGAAAAATAACTTTCCCCTGAAGTCTCTTAGGCTGACCCCAACTGGGTGATTCTATGTACTGTGCTCAGCAATCAGAAGCAAGAATCTGAATAGGAAAGAATGCAAGTATGTGAGCTCTCCTTCTCCCTTGTGTCCAAGCAGCCAGCACACTTTTAGAACTCCCAGGCTGCCCTCTGTGTCAGATCAAAATGGGTTGCTCTCTGTTAGCAGCTCTGAGGACCCCCTTCCACATTCATGGACCACGCCAGCCCCAACAGCTACGGATCTCTCCAGGTGCATACTTTACCCAGTCCTCCAGCTCCTGCAGTGTGTGCGCTTCTCTGTCCTGCAGAACCACAGATCTCACCTCATCCCAGTCAAAATCTGACCTTTCTGTAGTGGAGTGTAGAACTCCTCTGAATCTGCATGTTTGCACCAATTGGGGACCAGTGTTCTGGGGTTTGCAGCTGCTTGGTGGTTGCCGCAGTTGTAGATTCTCAGGCTTTGGATAACATCCACCTTCTCCTTCAAGATGGCGTGGTCTACACATCTAAGCTGGCAGCTTCCGGAGGGAACCCAGCAGCAGTAGGGGTTGCCCAGATAGGAAAGCCCTGTCCAGCAGTCCCCCACCTTCTCCAAGAGTATAGCTGTCCCTCAACTCGCCAACATACACTCCCCATGCACCCTCAGCTGTTCCCTCTGTGTGCTCTGACAAGGCTTGGGGCACATCCATCTATTCTGCTGCCATTTTTAAAAATTATTATTTTTTCCTACCTCTGCCTTTAAATGGGTGTGCAACTTTGGTCGTTGCCTTCTTCTCTCTAAACCCTTATTTCCTCATTTTCTTATTTGGAAGGGGAGAATTAGACCAGAAGATATGTGAAGGACTGTTCAGCCCTAAATTTTATATGATGTTTTTGGCAGATGGCTGGTTTTCACATGAAATATTATTCCTTACTATACTCTTTTAAGCTAGTTGTTTTAATTCAGTATTTAATTTAGCCCTTTTGAATGTATAGTTGCATTTAAGAAACTGATTTCTGGCCAGTGTTGCTGAAGTTGAGAGAACAAAGAACAGAGTAGCATGAGATAAGACTGAAAAAGAACTTGGGGCAGTCTAAGAAACCAAAAAGGATTTTCTACAGGTGAAAGAATCACTTTAGCTGTAAATGTGGAAAACAAATTAGAAGGAGTTGGGGGTAGATGAATGTACCTCTTTTGATTAAGAAGCTCTTGCAGTGATCTATCAAGGGATAATAATACTTCTTTGTACTAGGTGACTATGGAGATAGAGAAATTAATTTTTCCAAGAGGTAGTTGGGAGTAAGACTTACAGTAATCAAGGATGACTGTGTAGTTTTCTGGTTTATGCTATTTGATGCTTGGAGGTGTCATTCACCAAGACGTGGAACATGGATCATGTTTAGGATAAGCAGAAGATATCTCCCAATTCAGTCTTGACAATTGAGTTGAGATAAATTTGACACATACCGTGGAAATGCCAAATAGGCAATTGTATAGATTGGTCTGGAATTAAGAGAGCAGTTTTGGTCTGGATGTACAAATTTGGGATTTATCAGAAAATAAATGATCTTTGAAGCCATGAACATAGATGATGTTACTTGGGTGAGAGAACACAGAGTGAAAAAAGAAGAGGGCCTTGGACTAACTCCAAGTTTTAATGGCCAGGTAGAGAAAGATAAATTGGCAACAAATACTAAGAAAAATTTATTATGGAGGTAGAAAGAAGTGCAATGTAGTGAAACAAAGGGCTTATTTCATGAAGTATTGAATCTTGAGATACTAGATAGGGGTAAAAAAAATCTATGTGATTTAACAACATGGAAGCAATTGGTGTCCTTAGCCAGAGCTGTTTTTTTGGAACAGAAATAGTGAAGCAAGATTGCAGTGAAAAGAGGAGAAACTGGGAGCTGAAGTCACATAGACAATAAGTGTTAAGACCTCTTACAAAATCTGGTTCTGAAGTGGGAGAGAAAGTGAGATGGAGGAGTAGATCTAGGGAGATTGTGGGATTGCATGGCAATTATTTTATAAGGACTCAAGCAAGTGTTTATTCAACAAATATTTATTGGGCACTTACCTTATGCTAGGCCTATTTTAGGCAATAGGAATGCAGTAGAGAACATTAAAGTCCCTATTCCTATGAAATCTACATCCCAATGAGGAGGTGGAGGGACCCAGACAGAAAGCAATCATATAAATAAATAATATGCCCAGTAGTGATAGTGTATGAAGACTGATAAAGGAAAGTAAGTGATTCGAGTAATATAACAAGTGTTGGGGAGGCTGTGGTGAAAAAAGAACCCTCATTCACTGTTGGTGGGAATGTAAACTGGTACAACCACAATGGAAAACAGTGTGAAGGTGCCTCAAAAATTAAGAATAGAGTTACCACATAGCTAAGCAACCCCTCTTGTGGGTATTTACCCCCAAAATTTGAAAACATTTATTCCTAAAGATGTATGTACCCCTATGTTCATTGCGGCATTATTCACGATTACCAAGACATGAAAACAACTGAAATGTCCTTTCATAGATGATTGGAAAAAGAAGATGTGGTACATTATACTAGTATAATGGACTACTGCTAAGCCATAAGAAACGCTGTAATACACCATTTGTGCAAACATGGATGGATTTTGAGTATGTCATGCTAAGTGAAATATGTCACAAGGAAAAAGTCAAGAACCATATGATTTCACTCATATGTGGTATATACTAAAAGGAACAAATGAATAAACAAGACAAACAAAAACTCATAGACACAGACAATAGTATGGTAGTTACCAGAGGGAAGGGAGTAAAGGGTATAAGATATATAGTAACAAAAGGAGACTTGACTTTTGGTAGTGACCCCCACACAGCACAATATACAAATGATGTATTATGGAATTGTACCATCAAAACATATATAATTTTATTAACCAATGACACCCCAATAAATTTAATACTAATTATTTTAAAATAAACTAAAAGAAGGTAATAGAAGTATCTGAAGGGGGAGTACTATTTTATACAGGGGGTGGACTAGAATGACCTCTGGTGTAAGGTTGCCAGTTTTAGCAAATAAAGATGCAGGATGCCCAGTTAAATTAGCATTTTAGTTAAAGAACAAATACTTTTTAGTATAAGTATTTATCTCATGCAATATTTGGGGCGTATTTATACTAAAACACTAGTTATAGTTTATCCTGTATTTAATCTGGCACACCCACTCTGGTGAGATAACATTTTTGGTATTTAATGTCACTGGGAACCCTCCAATTAAAAAGGATTAGTTGAATAAAAAGGAGAGAAGGGAGGCTGTATTTCAGACTGGTATAAAGCACCTGAGAAATATTAAGAATGGGACCCAGAGCCCAAGAGAAGGAAGAATAGATGCATGTAGATGGGAAATTGTTTGTAAGCGTGGTAGAGGAATGGGGAAGGATATCTGTGTGATATCTTTGATAATTTTCTTTGTGAATAAGTTGGAAAGATGGGCTGAAAGGGAGAGGTGTGTGGACAGGGGAGTGGACTGAAGGTTGAAGAAACTGGAAATATAAATAAAAAGAGGAGGAGCATGAGTTGGCCTAACAGGTTAAGAACTCTTAGGTTATAAATGAAGTTGATTATTCATACCGTAGTCTCCATGACCATTCCCGAGGGCACAGAAGGTGCTTCCCCACTGATCCACCCAAACCATGGTTCTTGTATTGGCAGAGCTTGCTAAATACCTCCTCCCACCATTTTTGCCTTGGGGCCCATTAAGCATTTTAGCTATGTTCCTTTCATTGGAAAGATTGCTGCCACTATAGAAGCTACTTTAATAGCCCTACTTAGGAAAGAAGATGCATCTGCAGATAACATTAAAAGATCCATTTATGAAATATCTATTTTTGACACACCATTGACACAAATTGAAGTACACTGGAGATTTGGCAATTAACTTGCTAATTTGAACAATATTGACAGCCAGTCCATATAGATAACACAGTGAACTTAACTTTTTGGTTTTGGGTTTTTGTGTCTGTGGTGTTTTAAGTTTTTGCCTTTTCTACACTCCTTCAATGTGGCATCTTTCCTTGTCTGAGTTGCACATACATGTTGAACTTAAGAATGAAGAAAATAATTTTAAACAAGTTAAAACTTATTTTATTCATTATTAACACTTTACATTTCATAATCATAGTATTACATCCTTAACAAGCAAAATAATTGCTTTGCATTGTTTCATTTATATGCATAAGATTTTTATGGCATGTGGCTTCATGTTTCATAAACATGGGGGTACATACAGAGCTCCTTCCCAGAGTGAGAGTACCGTGGGTATAACCTTCTTTCGTGGGAAGATTAGCTCAGTAGGCCATTAACTGTGCTGCTGTCCGTGCAAATCAAGAGCTCAGCAGGCAGCCACGTTTAGTGACATTTCCCTTGCACTTGAACACATGCAATCACTGTTCAACAGGAGAGATGCAAATGTTCACCATGAAAAGGTGTATTTGGGGTGGGAGGAGTACATTGCAAAGAGCTTCTCGCTTCCTGTCTCCCAGGGTGAGGAAAGCACTGAGAACTTGCAGAGGCATCCTGTGAGCACTGTCTGGGTGAATTCAAATAGAAAGAAGGGGTGATATCTGAAAAACCTTTAATCAGTGATCTAAAGGGGAAGGGGAGGTGATCAGGATGGCAAAGTTTGAATTCAAATATTTGCTATTTGGCCTTATTGGCTTCCTTGGGTCCTGTTTTCTGTGGACCATTCCCTGGATTATGTGATGTAAAGCGGGGTTTTCATCCATGGTCTGTAGCCATCTCAGAACAAATGTAGCTTTAGACAAAAAGGTCAGTCTTCTGGAGTTTGTTGAGGGGGTGAGGGGGAATGTGTCTCTTACATGTGAGAGAGAAAGCCTGACTTTGAACCAGATTTCTGGATGTTTCTATGCAAAATCACTGCGGTTGATCAAAATCCTCTGAGGAACTGCTGCTGGTTGGGATTGGGAATAGTGTATCTTTTATAGAGTCAGAGAATTCAGATATAAAAGAGACTAAATTGTTAATCTTGCCCAGTAGTCTTGAGACATGGCACTGGCCACTGCACTTGAGACATTGCGTTCCCATCACAATCACTTGGGAACAAAAGTATCAAAATTTTGCATCTCAGAAAAGAGTCATGATTATCCCCATGTTAATGTCATGTTCTCTCACTTGCATCCCGATGTATTTTCCTGACTGGGAGACAAAGGGAAGGCAGCCAGTGTATGTCTGCAAACAATACCCACCATTGATGATATGGAGACTAAAGTTTGGGAATGACAGTCACCATGAGCAGACGGCTGCCTCAGTGTCCACGGGCCTGCTAGCTGGGTCTAGGCTTTGCTATAGTGTCAGCAGCACTCCTTCTACAGGGGCCATCATCTCAGAAATCTAACAGGCAGCCCATGGTTTTACCAGAGCGGTGGGGAATAGCAAAGCCCACCTACCCTTGAGCCTCTGACTTCCAGTCCTTGGACAAGAAAAAGGTTTGCACTGATTTTGGAGGGATTACAAACCAATATCCTAATCCTGTCTTCAGGAGAAGGTCCCATTAGTTGTCACCACTTTCCATAAATCACAGGAGTTAGACAAATTATGTTATGTACCAACTCTTATGTTTGCACAGTCAAAATGATGTGGAGAATAGTCTAATTAAGCAATGTTCATTAATGCATATGAAGAATTTGGAAAAATTAAGGCCAAGACCTACCTATTCCCTTTTATAAGCAGGCTTGCTGGCCCTAACACATAGGTGAGAATTTTGTTCTATTTTATTTTACATCTGTAAACAGCATATCAGAGATAGAAAATTCAGCCTCCTTTTTCTTAGTAAAAATTCCAAATTCTGTATCCTGATAAAAAGGCCTGCTAGTACTCCACTTCTAGTTCAGGAGCAATTTAAAGTAAAATAAAACGAACATAACACGAAACAAACAAAAAGCCCATCTTTATTCTACAAATCAGATGAAGTCAATACATCTGTCTTTTATACATATCACTTTATGAGCAATTCTGTTTTAACTCTGCAGGATGTGGGATTTAAAAATAATTGCTTTAGAATATAAGTTATCAGCTAAATAAATAGAGGCTAATCACTGAAAAAAAAAAAGATTTCCCCCTTTGAGAGAACCCAGTAGACATTGCATTGTACATTCAATTATTAATAGTTCTTTCTAAATCCATGCAGTAAATCATTTTCCAAATGACGGTGGTGATTCTACATCATAGACAGACATTACTTCGCTCTCCCCTACAGGGTGTTAAATACATTTAGAGCTTAGGAGCTAAAACCAATAGAGTATGTCCTATATGCTTGGGAAAATAGACAAAATAATGCACTATATTTACACTATGCCTTAAAGTTTACAAGGAAGTTTATCATGTATTGTCTTCTTTGGACCTTACAAAAGACCACCAAAAAAAAAGTTGCTAAACAGATTATGTAAGATCCATGCAATGGAGTATTTTGTAGCCCTTAAAGCAGGATCAGTGTTAAGTAGAATGATACCATATTGTTAGTAAAAAGAAGTTGTAAAATAACATGTACAGATGTTTCCATTTTTATTAAAAATTATAAAATATGAATTTAACATATGCATGTAATATATATACACAAACATGTATATATATTACACATACATGTATGAATATATTTATGAACCTAGAAAAATAGGCTTCAAGCTCTGGGATGGTATTGGAGGGGTAGAGAAGGCATATTACCACTTCTTTCCATATATATACTTTAAAAAATACAGTCAAATTATGGATAATTCAACAATTTCTTTTTTTTGCATTTAACCAAATAAAACTTTCAAAAATTTTGTCTTCATTTTGAGGATGAAAAAGCAAGGCTCAGAAACTTCCACTGACTTTTGAAAAGGCATGCAGCTCACTCCTAGAATCCAGGTCCCTTCTCCAGCAACTGCTCTCACTACCTTATTCTCAGAGCAGAGCATCTGAACTGTAGGCAAAGCTGGGGAACACTCCCTAGCGCCAATCTCTGCCCTTAAGGAGTGCTATCACCTTAAGACTTCTTGGTCCACAGCAGCGGTGTTTCAGTCTAGTTAGCATATAAAAATATAAAAGTAACTAAATGCCTGTATTTTCTCTTTCTGGGAAGAAGGCCGCCTGGTTAACTGTGTCTGGATGGAATTCCGGAAGTCTGTGTTCCTACCCGAGTTGTGCATATTGGGTGAGCCACTGAACACTGAATCTCAGTTTCCTCACCTGTGAAAATATTGTGCTGACCTACTTTCTTAGGATAGGTGGGTGGGCTACTTCATGATTTAAAACTGCTTTGAAAATACAAAGCTCCATTGAAATTGTTTGTCGACAGTTCCTCCTGGCTTACACCTTCCTTCCTTCTCCTGCCCTTCTCTGGCATATGAGCCCTATAGACTTGGTATTTTTCTATGTCTGATCTAAAAGTTTGCAAAATTAAGCAGTCACTTTCAAATTGGAAATGTGTATTCTGGTATTTGGTTCAAATGAGAATGCAGTCATTATTTCTTCCAAATCTGAATGCAAGGTGTGTGTGTGTGTGTGTGTGTGTGTGTGTGTGTGTGTGTGTGTGTTTAGGACAATCAGGAGGCCTGGAGGTAGCTTTGGATGCTAGCACCAGGTGGGCACTTTCATGCTTCATTTGGCATTGTGAAGCTCAACATTATGTGAACTGTAAGAATTAGTGATACAGCCCTGGTTGGTTTGGCTCAGTGGATAGAGCATCAACCTGTGGACTAAAGGGTCCCAGGGTGAAGGGCACATGCCCAGTTGCAGCTCAATCCCCAGTAGGGGGCATGCAGGAGGCAGCTAATCAATCATACACTCTCATCATTGATGTTTCTATTTCTCCTTCTCCCTTCTTCTCTGAATTCAATAAAAATATATTATAAAAAAAGAATTAGAAAAAACTTGTATAATGGAGGAGAAATCAAGATGGTGGCATAGGTAAACACCTAAACTGCTGCCTTGCACAACACTTTCAAAACTACAACTAAAAGACAAAATGGAAATCATTCAGAACCACAGGAAGGCTGGCTGAGTGGAAATTCTACAACTAGAAGGAAAGAGAAAAGCACTCTGAGACTCAGAGGACCTGTAGGAGGCAGAGGTACTGAGACACGTGCACAGAGAAGACTGGCAACTGAGTGTGCAGCTGGCTCTCTCTAGCAGGAGGGAGACAAAAGCTCCCAAAAGCTCTGAACTCCAGTTCCAGGTGAGACTCTGGGGACCCAGACTCATTCTGGGAGAAACTGTACTGTCTGGCAGAGGGCAGAACTCCAAGGTGCTTGGAGCGATTACCACAGAACACTGAGATATGGGGGCCTGTTAGGGCAGAGATGACGGGAAACCAATGCTGTCTGCTCTGCCCTGAGACTCTGCCCCATCCAAGCTGAGTACAGAGGCTTTTGCAAGTCTTCTCCCATAAAGGTATCTACACCACAGAAGTTCTCCAAGCATAGACACAGCTGATCCTCACAACCAATTGGCCTGGAGGTCAATTCCCCCCAATAATCCATGCTTAACTTCAACAAGGCTGTGCACACAGCCCACAAAGGGGTGCACCAAGAATATTCACCTCAGGTAACTGGGGAGGCTGAGCCACTGGGCCCTATAGGACATATAGCACACAAAACCACTCTTTCAACTCAGGGAAGCAGCCAAAATACGAAGAGAAAGAAACAGATCACAAATGAAAGAAATGGAGGAAATCAAATGACTGGATATAGAGTTCAAAACCATGGTTATAAGATTTTTCAAGAATTTTCTAGAAAAGGTTGATAAATTTCATGAGACCCTCGAGGATAGGAAACAGGACCAACTAGAAATTAAGCATACAATGACTGAAATAAAAAATATTATACAGCAATTTAACAGCAGACTAGAGGATCGCAAGAATCAAGTCAAAGATTTGAAATACAAACAAGCAAAAATAAAAAAGAATCCAAAAATATGAAGATAGTGGAAGGAGCCTCTGGGACAACTTCAAGCATACCAACATTAGAATTATGGGGGTGCCAGAAGAAGCTAGAGAACAAGATACTGAAAACCTATTTGAAGAAATAATGACAGAAAACTTCCCCTACCTGGTGAAAGAAATAGACTTAACAAGTCCAAGAAGCACACAGAACCCCAAACAAAAGGAATCCAAAGAGAACCACACCAAGACACATCATAATTAAAATGCCAAGAGCAAAAGACAAAGAGAGAATATTAAAAGCAGCAAGAGAAAAACAGTTAATTACCTACAAGGGAGCACCCATACGATTCTCAGCTGATTTCTCAACAGAAACTATGCAGGCCAGATGGGAGTGGCAAGAAATATTCAAAGTGATGGATAGCAAGAACCTACAACCAAGATTACTCTACCCAGCAAAGCTATCATTCAGAATTGAAGGGCAGATAAAGAGCTTCACAGATAAGAACAAGCTAAAGGAGTTCATCATCACCAAACCAGTATTATATGAAATGCTGAAAAGTATTCTTTAAGAAGAGGAAGAAGAAGAAAAATGTAAAGATAAAAATTATGATCAACAAATACATATCTATCAACAAGTGAATCTAAAAATCAAGTGAATAAGAAAATCTGATGAACAGAAGAAACTGGAGAATATAATAGAATCAGGGGCATAGAAAGGGAGTGGACTGACAATACTCAAGGGAATGGGGTGTGGGGGTAGGGGAAGAGACTGGACAAAAATCATACACCTATGGATGAGGACAGTGGGGGGGTGTAAGGGCAGAAGGTGGGGTGGGAACTGGGTGAAGGGGAGCTGTGGGGGGAAAAAAGAGGAACAACTGTAATAATCTGAACAATAAAGATTTATTAAATTAAAGAAAAACTTGTATAATGAAAAAGAAAAAGAATTAGTGACATAGTCTTTGGGAGGAAGGAAGAAACTGTTTTCTCTTTTTCTGTCTCCCATTATTCACTTTCTCTGCCTGACCCATGGTTACCTTCTCTGCTGCTGTTGTGGGAACTAGAGACAAGGTACTAATAAAGTACCTTGTAAAGAAAGAAGAAAAAGAGACCAGGAAAGGAAAGCAAAGAGTTTGCATGAGTTGTTTTTTACCAAGTAGAAAACTGTTGAGTGAAAGAAGTCTGTACCAAGAGCATAGTCCCTCTTTCTTCTTCCTCACCTCAGACCATGCAGGGCCAAGGGATTATGAGAAGAAGATGTGGGTGGTCACATTATAGACCCACACCCATGGAACATTCAAACACAGGTCTGACATGGTTTGGGGAAATCCTGGCCTTCTGAGTTACAGCTGGAATCCTCTTCAATTTCCCTCTTTTTTCATATTTGAAACATTTTCAAAATTTTCTCAATATTTATCTTGAGTTTTGGGTTAGTAAAAATGTCTTTCTCCATCTATATTGCACTTTTCTTGGGCCATAAACATATTGTAATTCTCCCAATACCTATACCAGAGCTTTGTGTATAGCAAGCAATTCAGAATGACTAATAAAAATAATTCTAGATGTTGTCCAATGTGTGTCAACCACTCTGGGATTCTGGGATCATATCTCCAGACTCCTGCCAGCTTACTCTGATAATGTGAATATTTTTTATTTAGGGGGCTTTCCTTGGTTAGTGATCATCCATCCCCTAACATACTCATGAAAACCCCATAAAATCCACTTTGAGCAAGAGAATTAATGTCTTCCTTTCTGACAAGCTCTTAAATTATTTTAACTTACATTTTCTTAGATTTTTGAGAGAAAAGGGAATCTTCCTGGTCTTCTAGTTCAGTAACCAGGCTGATTTCCAGTCTATTCCCAATTTTTTCATGAGGTGAGCTCCTGGTGTGTGGTTAAAGTCCTCCAGGGACATGGACCACAGTCCCTCCTTTTTGAACAGCCCATTCCCTTTTTGAACAGCTCTGTCTGATGGAAAAGTCTCTACCACATTGAGTAGAACTATGTCCACCCTGGAATTCTGGCTTTTGTAACCATGGAGAATAAACTAAATCTTGTTGAAGACAATTCTGAAGTGTCTATCTCACAACTCATCCCTACACCTCTTTTCCTAGCTGAATAGTCTTACTTCCTCCCAGCAAAGAGCTGCTTCGATGCTGCAGGTTCCATGCCTTGTGGGACAGAGATGAATTTGTATGACCCCTAGAACCATGGAGCAGGCTTGTTTATGGAAGAAATCTGAGCATTCTACACCTTCTCTCCTTTGCACTTAAGGAGTCCATGCCTAGTACTTCTGCTGAGGCAGGTATGGAGACCTTCCATCCCACCATCCAAATGTGCTCTGGGAAGCAGCCAGTGCACACTCCATGCCTGCTCCCTTTCTAAGGCAGGATCAAGAGTAAGGCTTGAAGGACAGATACAGAGGCAGTAAAGCATCAAACAGACTGTCAAATTACAGCAGGAAGATTAAGGAGAGGTGAGGTAGATAAGAGATCAACCAAAGGACTTGTATGCATGCATATAAGCATAACCAATGAACACAAGACACTGGGGGATTGGGGTATGCCTGGGAGGGGGGGCAATGGAAAGATATGTATACATGTAACACAATAAAAAAAAGAGTAAGACTTGGCCTGATGACTGACATTAATATCACTAATGCCCTTACTACTCCTTACACCACAGCCCCTACCTTAGGAGCTAATAATTCAAAGTATAAAGAGAAGCACGTTTTTCTCTAATGCAAGATCTAAGTTTGATTTATCCAATAAGGGTAATTACAAGTCAGCTAAATGTTTCTTGGTATGGTACACATCATGGTGAGGGATCATCATGTTCTTCATCACTAGAGATGCTCATAAATTCAGCCGGAGGGAACAAAACAGGATTGAGTAAAATCAGGCTAATGGAGGTTTTGGTTCTCATTTTGTTTTAAAGTTATTTATAGAATTATGGCCTATGGAGATTAAAGCACCTAACACATTACCAACTCTGAGCCTTAACTAATGAAAGATAAATAATTAGGTAGTATATTCTCTTTGGACTCATGCAGTAAATATTTTGATTTAGGATGGTTTCTGTGGGACTACACAGACACATTCAAGTATACTTTGTGTGTACTAGCCTATATTCTTTGATACTAGAGGAAACATGTTGAGAATTATCTAGGGTTAATAGATAGAGCTACCTAGAGCAGGAAATCAAAATGCTGGCTTGTAACATTTAGTCAATATGATTTCCCCAATGTCTTCTCATCAGCCTCTCCAGTTGAGTTACTCTCTGGGTCCCAGCTGTGCTCCTTGGCAGCAAAGCCATGGAAGTGAATAGGGAAAAAGTTTTCACTTGTCCCATTTTGACATATTTGCATAAATTGGGTCTTCAAATGAAACAACTAATGCCAACAAATGACTCCCAACATACACATACACAACAAATAAAACACAAATGTGCAGTATAGGGTCTTTTTCCTTTAGTATATATTCCTCTCTCCTTCCTTCTTTTCTTTCACCCCTACCTCCCTTTCTTCTTCATCAAATGCCTTATGAATGCCTACTTTGTGCCATACATTTTCCTGGGCACTGGAGATACATAGTGAACAAAGTCTGGCCTCTGCCTTGACCTCACAGTTGAGATGGGGTGAAGAATCCGTTTTGAAAACCCAGGGTACTGACTGCTAGAACAGAGGGTGCTGAGGCACACTGGGGAGAGATATCTAAGGTGATAAAGGTGGGATAGAAGGCATTGCAGTAAACCTGACCCTTCAACTGAATCTTGAAAGATGAAGAGGAGTCATCCTGACGGTTGAAGCAAAGAGCATTAAGGATAGAGGGACCAGCATGTGTCAGAGAGATAGAAGGAAAAACAGGAAAGAGGGCAGGGTACGGGAAAGCTAGGAAGAAGAAGTGCCTAACGTATTAAATGGCAGAGTATTTATTTATAAAACTTACTTTTCAATTAGAGTTGATGAAACCCAATCATTTTCTATCCTGGGGTCAGTATACTCAGGACTGCACACCAAAGAGGTAAAGTTTGACTGTCCAGAGGTTGGCAGGCCACCTTGATTGACATCAGGATGCTACTTTGCCTGGGGAAGTCAAGGTGCATTTACTAACAGCAGCGAGAGCGAATGCTGGGTGGACCCAAACAACAATTGTCCATTAGCACAGGGGATGCTATCCCCATTGTACAGATCAGGAAACTGTAACTCAAAGAAGGTAAGCAACTCCACCAAAGTTGTACAGACAATATATGACAGGGCCAAGGTTTCAAGCTAACCCTTCCTGCTTCAATGTCTGGTGCTTTCCATTTCTCCTTATTGCCTTTTTGCCTGAACTGTGTATGGGTATTGCATGCGGAGTCAAGCCATATCTGGCAGCTGAAAATTTCTCCTGGTCCCAGAGCTGGGTCAGTCTCTTCAGTTCCCATCCCAGTTCCTAAGGAATATTGCCAGAAATAGCTTTCTGTCCCCTTAAATGAGCCTATCTTGCTGTGAGGATACAGCCTTGCTTTGCTGCCCTAGTGGGAGACAAGAGAATATTAAACCGCAGCCTGTCTCTCCAATGTCTACCTGTTAACTCTATTTTTGCCCTTGAGAGCAACACACAATACTCCCTTCTCGACATGCTGACCTTACAAATATTTTTAAAGAGCTATCTGTCCCACTCAGATCTTCTCTTTACAAAGCTAAGCATTCTCAATTCCCTTAAAGATTCCTCACACTGCTATCCCATATGACCACATGGGGATAATTTCCATATGTCAGCTAATTCTCCAAGACTTACATCAGATGAGAAACTGGCCCTGTATGAAAAGAAACCATTTCCCCTTGCTTTCTTTTTCTGATCCATTAGATTTCATATAAACCCTTCTGATGACTACCTGCTGTTTTCAAATTCAGCTGCAACCCAATATGACTCCCTAGGTAAAATTCTCATTCTTCAGTCTTTGTTTATCATTTCCCACAACCCAAAGGCCCCGAAAAACACTCTTCCAAAGCCACAGCCAATGGGCAATATATGTCTACAAAAAATGCCACGGTTTGGTTCCTTGCCACGTTTTAGTTTATATATAATCATATGACTTTTTTAGCTCAAGATTTTTTTTTTGTTTGATGTAAATAATTTTAAATTTAAACAGCTGTAATCACATCCTCCAAAGAAAGGTGGTTGAAGGTGTTGTATGCCAGACCCTCCGCTTGAAATCTCCTTCATGGTTTTTTTTCCTATTAAAAAAGAAAGGAGAGGTTTAAAAATTGAGGTTTTGAGCATTTTCAGGGCATTTCCTCACAAAAACACTAGTTGTGCTGTGTCTGAAACAAAGTGTCGGATTATATAAACAGTCACAGAATCTCAAAGTTTGATTTGGAAGAAACAGTAAAGGAGAATTGAAAATATAGGGAAAGAAGTTTAGGATTTTTTCTGGTCAGAATCTTATAGCTCGGCAACTTTCAAGACTGGAGCTGGCACATTATAAAGTTAAATAAATACTGGAAGAGTTGGACTGAAGGCGCCTATGTCCTAGGCTCAGCATGTGATCAGCCGCAATCCAGTATTCCCATCCTCCTGCTTTGCAGAACATGAATCAAAATCAACCACTTACAACCTGCACGTCATGGAAAACGAACTGAACTCAAACTGCGGAGCTTACTGTATGGGCTCTGCCATCAAAGGTGAGCAAATAACTTCATGATGTTGAATGCCCCTACCATAAAACAGTTGGTCAGTGACCATCTCGCCACAGAGATGATCTTCAACGAGTAGTTTGTGGTAAGAGGAAAGAGCAATTTCTATTACTATATTGTGTGGTTTCTCCCAGAACAAAGGTAGAGTCTCACCCAGTCTGCTTAACTGGACTTAGAATTAGAAGGGTCACTAGGAGTCATTCGCCTGATGCAAAGATGCCTCCACAAGACCACTGGGCAGTGGTGTCTAGGAGAATGGCTGCTTTGATTTATAGGGATTGGGCTCCTGCCACTTTCCAAAACAGCTCATTCTCTTCTGAGGTGATTTTAAATGCTATACCCCTCCTATGTGGAACTGAAATCCACTACCTGTTGGTCAAACCTACAGGTGCGGTTTGCCGCTCTCTTGACTAGTGAGTTTGCTGACCACTGATCTAAGGTATATCCTCTGGAACTATGAAGTATAATACTTACAACACCCCTAAACTTTCCAATTTCTTTCAATTGCTCTTCATATCACATAATTCCCAGGCCCTTTACTTTCTTGGTCACCTTTTCTAGTGTACACTCCATTTTGTTACAACCTTGTGCATAATTTGAAACTAATCTTTCTATTGGGTGGCTGTCACAAATAAGTGGAAGTCTAGACTATAAGCTTTATGAAAGAAAGAGCAGTCTTTGTTTCACCAGCAACTAATAATGCCTGAAATGTTGTAGGTACTCAAAAAATATTTTCTAAATGGATGAGTCTTTGGCTTTCTCTTTAGTTGCCTTGGGTAGAGGTCCAAGGAATGTCAAAAGTTTAGCTTCTCCTAATTTGATGGGAAATGTAAACTTGAATAAAGGGAGTAGCTCTTTCTCTTGTAGCAAGAGTCATATTAGACTTAATATGACTTATGCTTTAAAAATGTTAAACTATGTGGAAATGTAATTGCCAGAGAATGACTTAGACATTGGGCAATTTTGGCTCAACATATGTTGTATTGATGTTTTTCAGTTCCTTTGTGATTCATACAACTTTCTAAGATCTTTTGATTAATAAAAGAAAAAAAATGTAAGTCAGCAAAAGAGAAGCTGTGGAATTTTGCCTGACTCCATGTGTAAAGTAATCAAGAGTATAGCATTTAGAACAAACTCTGGCACCTGACTTCACAGCTGAAGTGGGTAATGCACTAATTACTTCGTTGTGTACCCCTCTAAATGGCTTTTGGAGTTTGGGGAACTCCAGTGGAGTAAAACAGCTGTCAAATTATTTGTGTTCACTTGAAAAGCACAGAAAACAACAAATGATTTTGCCTCAACACTTAGAACCTCCATGAACAGATGTTGGCTTGTCCTTGACCAACAAGGGATCCAGATCTTGTCCCTGCCACACCCAAATACAATATGTTACTTCACTCTCTGGGAAGGGCTGTTGATTAGTAGGCACTTTACTCTGAGGATGAGAAAACAATCTACTAATGAGACTTATCATCCCTCTTACCATTTCTAGTTTTAATGAAATTCAGTTAACGTCAACATATTTTTCTGTGATGCTGTCTTGCAATGGGCTATGTGTGCATGCATGTCGTGTGTGTGTGTGTGTGTGTGTGTGTGTAGACATGTGCACTTTGTTACATTATATACTTTCACAAATAGCCAGGAGACTGTAGACGTCATGGCCAATCAAGTCCTCCAGTTCCTGGCAAGAAACAAACTGAAGGAAATCAGCTTTAAAAGCTTTTTTGGCCCCTCACATTATTATTAAGCTAAACTTAGTAAGTATATGAGGGGTAAAAGGAGGCAGTATACTTTCCAAAGAAACTAGCCTGAAACTATTTAGAGACCTGGTATCTACATTTTTTTTTAAAAAAGTTCTCAATACCTTCTTCTTTTCCTAAAGTTTGAAATAATCCTTAAAGCCAATATAATTACAGCATTTATTTCCAGTCAACATCTCTTTTGTTAGCCTTCTCCAACCTCAATCTTATGTATCCCCTATCACCAGAAAACACCTCATTTAAACCAAAACCAAAACAAACCAAAAAAAATCCCTTTAAAACAGAAAAGCAAAGACTCTCAATCATATATGGTTCTAATTCTTAGCAAAGACCAAAAGTCTGATTGTTACAGAAAAACCTAAATTAAAAGACTAATAACAAAATCTGTTCTTAGTAATCCTGGGCTGACCTTCTAAGATGACTTCTGTTCTTAACACTGGGAAACAATTCCTATTGAGGGACAAGATTCTGTCTGTAAAGAAATGATTATAATTCATAGAGAAGATTAAAAGTTCACCAACAAGCTTTCTATTTTCCCCAAACTTTCTAGACCAAAACCTCACTAGACTCTACTTTGGCAACTTCTCTAGAGGATTTCACTGAGGGCTCGGGCTGTCTTCCGTCCAGTCCCCACTATTCCTACTTCTCTTGGTTGGAATTCTCCACTGCTAAGTGTCATTAGTCTGACTCACTCTAAGGACTGAGAATAGGAGCCTCCACATGGTGAAGTTCAAGGCTTCTGTACAAGAAGGTCAGACAGCATAACCACAACTGGTTAGGTAAGGCCCAGAGGAAAGAGCAAAACCATTCTGGGGAAAATCCCAGGTTTTCCCAGGCACTTGTTGATTTTAGTTTTTGCTTTTGCCCTCATTTAAATCAAAAGGTTAGTGTAAGGTGTTTATATACCACTCTTGACCTTCCAGGTGACTATTGAAAAGTATGCCATAGAAAGACTTTAATCCCAAACTACTTCTCTACAGCATCAGGTCATTACAATGTTGGGTGCACAGAAGACAAGCAGAGAGCAAAATACTCCATTGTAGTATCATTTACTTGTTTATAGGTCTGTCTCTTCTACTCAACTGGAAGCTTTATCACAGACAAGTAGTGTGCCCTTTACATCTTTTTTATCCCCAAAGCCTTGTGTAAAGTCTGGTACATAGCCAATAAATATTTGTTGAATTAATCTATGAAGGTAAATTGAAAGTAGGCCATTAGCATTTAATTGTTATTACTGGCAAGACCTTCTGTAGGCAAGTAATGGGCCCACTATGGTTCTGGTAACCACAGTGTCTTTTGAGGCCCAAGTTAAGCCCTTTTTCATTCTTCTTGCCAAGCCTGGAGCCTAAGAAGGCCTCAGTCTGATTTCCATATTTGGATCATGCTGAGTGCAGACCCCAATTCCATATCCATTTCTTTGTGAGGCTGTTGGCATCTCTGGAGTCAGGAAGTAACATCTGCTTCAGTGAGCTGATTACCAATGAGAAAAAAAGAGGTAAAGGCCAGCATTAGGTGGGGTCTGGCTTAGCTTCAAAGGAGGCATATGGCTTGTATCTTAATGAGAGAGTTTACATATTCAGGGAAAATACATCTGAAGGGAAAATTAACTGGTTCAAGACCAAGTGCATAAATAAAATGTTACTGGTTAGGTTGCTTTAAGTCAATGGCACATTGTCTAGTAAAAGCCTGAGACCTATGCTTCCCTCTAAGTTCCCACTGCATCACTCTAGTTGGAGGACTTGGTTGCTCAATTCTGGATTATTACAGTGGTTTCTCTGGGGATGTCTTTCTGTACCAAATCCTGCTGCACAAAGTAGCATGTTCATCTCTTTAAAACACCATTTTCATTTGTTCAAACATCTTCAAACTTTTCCCTCTATTTCTGGCATTTAAGCAGTTCCTTGAGGGTCTGGTCTTAATCCACCTTTTCATTTTTACCTCACATCAGAGTTCCAATCCAAATCTCCATTTTACCAGCCTGGTACACTGACCCCTATACCATCTCCTGATTCTTTTCTGCTATATTTGTCATATTTGCCTACAAATTTCAATTGTCATTGTTTCACTTTAAAGTCTGCTTATCCTTCCAGGTTTAGGTAAAGCCTCATTGCATACTAAGCCTTCTGTCATTCTTCTAGAATTCAACAACTTGCTTCTCCGAGCAATTGTAGAACTATAAGACACTGGGGAGGGACTAATGTGTGTCTATATTTTACATGTCCTTTGATTCAAACACCATTCTGTGGGTCAAAAGCATAGGTCCTTTAGAAATCTCTATGTCAGCCCACACACTGTCCAATGTGGAGACCTCTTGTATGCAGAGAATGGTGACTCCATCTAATCAGAGGAAACCAGGATGGCAAGATGGGATGTTCTATCTACTTCACCCCATTTGTCCCTTCCCATCACTGTTCCTTTCAACCATAAAAACACATTAGAGTTATGTTGTGAAGAGTGAGTGATATCAGGCAGAGAGAGGTTTTAGTATTAAAATAACTCTATTCTAAAGAATGGAAAGATCCAGGTAAAAAACATCTACTAACTTGGATCTGAGTAGTGACAGCTTGAAGTGGGACTAGCTGGTTTGAGTATAGGGAGTAGTGTTAGAACAAAGCTGAGTTTTCCAAGAAGAAATGGGTAGAAAAGGATAGAGGAGAGAATTTCAAGGGAGAGGGTATTCCCAAGCATCCAGGCAAGGCAGGACAACACAGCAGAATGTGGCTTGAGCAGGTGAACAAAGATGTTGGACTGTACATAGATTTCTGAGCAGCTATGAGTAAGATTGGGTTATTACTGGTGGTGAACTGATCATGTTCCTATTTTCAGGAGATGCCAAGTATAGCAGCAAGAATACTCCACCCTGAAAGGCACTAGATCTGAGACCTTGTCAAAGAGATTTTCCTATAGGGATATGAGGACGAGGAGGTTGTGGTAGTAGAGATAAGTATGACATCAGGGGGGAATCTAGCTGATTGGTTCATGCAGCCATAACAGAAGAGAAAACTACTTATCTAAAGGCAACTACATATATTTTAATGGAAAAGCCTAAAAGAAAATAACCTCTGAAGTATTAGACTTAAATATAAAGTCTAGCCTTTGCCACTTGTTCCATGACTATTCTTGGCACTTATAATGTCAGACATTGTTTTTATAGAACATGTTTGAAAAACATTTTTGATGGCCACCCACACTAAAAAATATCTTAGACAGGCTAATGTTTCATGGGAAAAAATACTAAGTATAAGTATGATGCATTTTGGCATTTCTAATCTGGTATTGTCTTTTTAATTTAAAAATGCTGGTCAAGATCTACTAGCTGACTTTATGACCTATTAATGAGAAAACTATGTTAGAGTAATTAAGGATGGCTGATTTCCAAGACCATAAGACAAACGCTGAGAAAACCCAGCAAACCTAGTTCAAATGATTTTCTGAGGCATTACCATGAATACTATTGGTAGGAGACTTTAAAGGTTTCTTATGAGTTTTAAACTGTATCCTTTATTATTCTAACCCTGTAGATGCAGGCAAATTCCTTGAGAAAGCAAGCAAGTAAGGATAGAAGGACTACTTAGGAACATGGGCATGATCTACAATCTGAGTCTGCATCTCACTCCACAGTAGTCCTTGGAGAAAAAATAGACATTCAAAACAGACCAAAATTCACACTCTGATGCCAGGACCATATTTTCCTGGAAGGTACCCCATTTGGTGTCTTCCATGAATAAAAGGCATAAAATAATTTTTATCATAAATTTTGAGATTAATAAATTCTACAATAGTGGCTTTCAATTTTCAAAGAGTATTCCTCCTTTTGATAAACATGTGCTCACATTTTTAATTAGATTCCCAGATTCTGATCCTAGATCTTTCTGTCACCTACCACTCCTTTGGTGATTGCCTGTTTTAGAAGACAAAGAAGAAATGAGCATTTGTTAAAAACCATTAAGCTTCAAGCACATAGTATAATTTATCTCATTCTACTTATTTGACAGTTTTATGAGATAGGTGTCATTTTTCCCATTTTTGCTGAATAAACTGGAATTGCGTGAGGCTAGGAGATTTATCAAAGACCCAGAGCTAGGATGTTCCAGAGCCAGGATTTGATCTTACATGTGCATGATTTTGAAGTCCACATTCTTTCTGAGTCTTCAGAGCAGGTCATAAATGGAACTCAGGCCTCTCAGACCTTGGTTAAATGAATACTCAGCTGAGTACAAGTGTTAGTCTTCTGAAACTCTCCTGGTGATATTGGTCAACCTCTTAGAGTTTCAGCTTTTCCATTTTTAAAATGGGGATCATGCCTTCCTCACAACAGGACCATTGTAAAAATTAAATGAGATAAATTATATAAATTATAAACTATGGACTATTTTATTAATGTGGGATGCCACTTAATGCTTTGACTTCCTGTAGAAATGATGACTTTTATAAATTATCTGTCTTCCTGCCTGAAAATGATAATATGCTAAATAAATTTCCCTTTTCTTCCTGCTTCCTTGAAGTATTGTGAGAAATCTGCATTGTAGCAACCCAATAAGACCATGTAGGTAAAGGATAGACTGGCAAGACGTAGGGAAAATATTTCAGGTATACCCATCAGGAAGGCAGGATTCATGTTCACTGCTGTACTTCTATGCTGGAATCTGTCTATAGATCACACAAATGGCACCCAAAGGTGAAGGCTTAAATTCAGTTTACCAACATGGAATCTTTCTAATACTCTCCTGAATACAGGTCATAGGATTTATCTGGCTGATTCAGTCTGCAGGGCAGGCTCCAAATCCACTTTTCCAAGCAGATGTGGGAGCAGAAAAGAGCTCTTCAGCTGCCGTGTAGAGAGACTCTGGCCACTGCTAAAATCATGGCTTCTGTATAACATAGGCCCTGACTAGATGGCTTACTCTTCCTCATATGAAGAGGAGAATAGTCAGCAAGTGAAGAAAGGCCCCCAACAATTTCCAAGGAATTAGAGGGAAGAATTTCATTGGGAATATAGTTCTCCCTTTTTCAACATTTCCTATAGGGACCAATGACATAATAATTCATATTCCCACATATAAAGCAGAGAGACTCCCACTAAATTAAGTAACTGAGTTTTCTATTGCATCCTGGTCTTTCAATTACCCTTCCTAAATTTGGTTCATTGTGATTAGTTCGGAACTGTATTGTATGTGAAAGCACAGTTCAGGATCTAGAGTGATAAAGATCAAGAAGCTCCAAATGAATGAGTTAAGGAGAAGTGAAGAGCTATTTCAGTGAGTTACACTTACCCAATATATCATATCCACTCACAGTAACAAAATATTCATAAAGCTATTAAAAAGCCTATTCTTAAAATTTATATAGGAAAAATAATTTTATGACCTTAAATTTAGTAGTTATACCCCCCCTTTTCCATTGAAACAATTGTTTTTGTAACATGGGTTTTCTCAGGGAGACAATAATCACGCTATAGAAGACAGACCATATTTTATTCATCACATAACTACTCTGTATCTGGCATATAATAGACATTATGAGGAATTCAGAATTTAACAAAATATGGTTTATTTTCTAAATAGTTTATATGCGAGAGAGTGGAAAGCTAATAATAAAATAACATGAGCTAAACGTATAGAGTTGTAACTCAAGTTGGAATGGGGTAAGTGCTCAGAGTGGGGTGCGTGGATGCATTAAGTAATAAAGTAATTACTAGTTTGGGGATGGGGAGGATGTTGGGAAGGTCAGAGATACTCATGAAGGACTTCAGGGAGGAGGTAGTATTTGATCTCAGTCTTTAAAAGGTGGGTATTATTTAGACGTAAAAAGAGGATAGATAAGGCAATGGGAAAATGAGAGAGATGAGAGAGAGGCACTAGGTAGGGTGCAAATCAGAAAGAGAAAGTAGTTTCCGTTGAGTAGATTGTTGGGCTCACCACGGAGAGCATGAGAAATAGAAAATTCAATAGATCACACAGAGAAGTCTTCATGCTAGTCAAGGGATCTTGGGCTCTGCTCTCCACGGCAGTGTGGCTTTGTACCAAAGCCTGGATCAAACTGCAAGCTCTCTTCCTATTTGGTATGTATAAACCTTGGCTTTCTCCCCAAAGAACTGGAGGTGAAGAAAGGCTCTGTGGGTCTATGCAGGAGTTGTGTTCCCTGAGCGAGGGTGGTGGCTATGTGAACCCCAAGGAGAGAATGAATGGAAAATGTAAGTGTTGCTCAGAAAGAGCTGATGGGATTTGATGCACTTGTTGTCAACCCAGTAAGTTGCTGTGACCCATTTACTTCAACAGAGATTCCTCTCAGCCATTTAAGTTATAAATCTTTTTTAAATCAAGAATAAATACAAAATTATTTAGGCAAATGCAAGTGGGCTTTAACCCATTGATTTTCAAGCACAACTTGTGCTGCCCCATCATCCATAGAGCTAAGCAACACTTTAGGAGCAACTTGCCCAGGACTTTCCAACCTGGCTCTCACTTCAGCTTGTGTTCAAGCTGTCCCTTTTTATCTCTTTCACTAATAGGGCTGCGTATACCATTTCCTTGGCACAAAGGGTTCCATAGCTCCAAAATAGTTTGAAAACCACTAACTAATCCAAACTTTTTAGATGAAGGAACTGGAAAGAAACCACAATTTCTGGGCTCCAGGTCAGATCACACAAAAAAGTAGATAATAAAACCCCTTTTCAATATGCCGAATTTTCCATTTCTCTTTCAATGTTGGGACCCCTGCTGTGTCATTCATATTCTGTTTTTCATCCTGGTGCAATATTAACATCAGAGCTGGTTATAGATTGATCAGTATTCAGATGAGAAAAAAATCAATCATTTACAAAAAGAATGCCAGCGTCTTGATGGGGAGCCGCAGAACCACCACTGTGAAGAAGCAAGTTCCCGCCTGGGTATACGCTACCTTGTTCAATTATTTGTGTGCAGAACCTTTGTACTCAAATAGCTAATATTTCATTTACAGCTCGCATTGTAGAGTCAGGTAATTAAGAATTTCTGTAGCTGAAAAAATTGTTTATTTTTTTAAAATCCTCATCTGAGGATATTTTTATTGATTTGAGAGGAGGGGGGAGTGAGAGATGAGAGAGATATATTGATGGGTTGTCTTCCATAGACACAGGATTGGACCTACAACCTGGGTATGTGTCCTGACTGGGAATCAAACCCACAACTTTTTGGTCTGCAGGATGACACTCCAACTGTCTGAGCCACCAGGGTTGGAAAAAATATTTCTTTAACAAAATAATAAGAATCCATTAATCCTCATGGAAAGTTGTTAGCATAATCAAAAGATAATTTAGAAATCCAAAAGTAAGTCTGAAGAGTCAAAGAGAAAAGATAAGTAAACTGTATTATTCTTTCAATAAACTCATAGTCCCTAAAAAAAAAAAAGGTCTCATATTTTTGGTAGTGGTACACAAATTACTAAATTTCTAAGGACTATAAATGGGATGCAGCTTTAGTAAAATTTGAGTTCTTTTGGTGTGCCTCATATTTTGGGATGACTCTTCTGCATGCTTTCTGCCATCTCCAAACACAATACTAGGGTTTCTCAAATTCTAACGGGGACACAAATCATGTTTAATTGCAGATTCTGACTCAGTAGGTCTTCATGTGGCTTGGGATTCAGGTGATGCTGCCGGCCAGAGACTACACTTTGAATAGCAAGGTTGTACACACTTCTCTGCTCTGCCCCCATGGAGTCTGGCCACCTTCTCAAGATTCCTACACTTGTACTGCAGTCAATTTTTTTTCCAAAAGTGTTCATGAAATTTTAGAGAACACTAAGTCTTGCTGAGAGGAGGGTCCAGAAATACACCCAACAGATAGGGCTGGACACTGAGCCACTCTGCTACAGCAGTTCAATTTTCTGTGTTTAACACATAAGCTATTGTTTGAAGAAAGAGTTTCAATGCTTAAAAATAAAACAAAAAATAAAACAAAACAAAACCAGGAACTGATGGCTCTAGACTTCCCATCTTCTTCTCTTGCTGATTGCTTAGGGTGTAACAGGTCCATGCAAAGAGATTGCTCAAGGTCACACATTTGAGAAGCTGTGGAAAAGACAGGATGAGATTCCCAGAGCTGCCTCTTGTTACCTATGCGTGGGTTACTTCACAGCACCATGCTTTCCTCCTGTCCCACATCTATGCCATGTCTTACCCTCAAAGGGTCTAGTTCTGCCTTCTCTGGTGAGAGTTAAATATTATGAGAAACTACTCAGTATTTGCTAATGAACTCTGTAAACAAACAGTGGGGATGAAATTTCGACACATAAATATCAATTGTGTTTTATATACAAACAATGAAAAGTTGGAAATTGGAATTCTATGCTGCCATAAAAAAGAAGGAATTCTCACCATTTGCAGCAACCTGGGTGGAATTGGAGAGCCTTATGCTAAGTGAAATAAGCCAGTCAATGAAGGAGAAACACCACATGATCTCACTCATTTGTGGATAATAAAGAACATTATAAACTGATGAACAAAAGCATAGATACAGAGGCAGTAAAGCATTAAAAAGACTGTCAAATTACAGCAGGAAGGTTAAGGAGAGGTGGTAGACAAGAGATCAACCAAAGGACTTGTATGCATGCATATAAGCATAACCAATGAACAAAAGACACTGGGGGGTTAGGGTATGCCTGGGAGCGGGGGTGGGGGGAAAGGGGTATTTATATATACATAACACATTAATAATTAAAAAAAACTTTATAAATAAATATATAGTTATTTATTTATTTATTAGAGGCCCGATGCATGAAATTCATGCAAGAGTAGGCCTTCGCAGCCCTGGCTTTCCCAGCCCTTGCAACCTCAGCTTTGTTTAGGAGGTCATCTGGACAATTGTTCTGCTGTTTGGCCATTTAGTCTATTTTCATATTATGCTTTTATTATAATATATATTTCCTTTTTAATAACTCTAAAAATCAAAATAGTTAATCATAAATCTAACAATTGTAACTATATAACAATTATAACTAACATGATGGCCATGGCATAGACTACCCTGGGCTGTTGACCCAGCTTATTTTCAGTCACAACTCTTGGCTAAATAAGTCTTCAAAGGACATGCCTAAATATAGTTCATGAATGTGGGATACATCCATAAAAAGAGTACCATTTCTTACTTTCAAGTTAAAAAGGAAACAAAGAATTACCACCTGAAATCTAAATATAGTTTCATGGCAGCTGGAAACATAGCATTCAGTTGCATTGCATATAAAATTACACTTCCCATAAACATTATTTAAACCATCTCTAGCCTCACATCATTCCTAGCTATACAATAGCCACAGAAAGAATATGATCTCTCAAAAAAAAAAAGGATAGGGAACAATTTTGTCAATCAACTCAATTTTATATGCATTTTAATTAATAGATGCATGTACATTTGCCATGGTTGGGTCTCTGCATGAATTGGTTTTTCTCATTATCATAAAATAACCTTTATTTCTTATAATACTCTTCCTTGGAGTCAACTTTGTCGGGTGTTGATATGGCTATACCACTTTTCTCATAGTTGGTGTGCACATAATGTATCTTTTCCCATCTTTTAACTTTCAACATGTATATTTATATTTAAAGTAGCTCTTCTGTAAACAGTATATAGTAGTTGCTTTTTTCCTAATCTCACAATCTCTGCCTTAATTGGAGTATTTATTCAATTCACATTTCATTTAATTAATGATATAGTTGGGTTTAAGTGCACCATCTTTGTATTTATTTTTATTTGCCCCATCTGTTCTTTTGTTTCTCCTTTCCTGTGTTTTTGTGTGTGAATGTTTGGTAATCAAGTAATTTTTAGTATTTTAATGTAAGTACCTTGCAAAAGTAAATTCCATTTATATTCTGTGGGGGTTTTTTTTGCTATTTGTGTCACATATTTTACTGCTACATATGTTATAACCTTTCACAATAAATTGTCTGTTGTAACTATCAGTTGACTTACAAAGATGTTTTTCAAAGGAAAAGTGCTATTTTATAATTATCTATATACTTACCATTCCTAGTGCTTCTTCTTTCTTCCCTTGGACCTGAATTTCCAACTATATTATTTCCCCTTTGAAGAACTTTTAGCATTTTTAGATTTTACAAATTAAAAAAATATTTAGACATATAGTTTAACATTGTTTGAAGTCAGTTCTGCTGGTGCAAATGTTTTCATCCTTTATCTGACTAAAAAATTCTATTTCACTTCAATTTTTAAAGATATTTCACTAGGTATAAAATTATAGATGCTGAGTTTTAAAAGATGTCAGCAGTTATTATAATCATTGTTCCCTATATAAAATGTATTTTTTTTCTGACTCTCTTAAGATGTTTTCCTTTATCTTTGGTTTCTAGCTGTCTGTCTATGATGCTCCCAAATGGGATTATCTTACTTTTTATCTACCAAAGGTTCCTTCAACATCCTTGATCCATGGGATGCTGGGTTTACTTTTCAATTAATTCTGTGAATTGTTCTTCATCATTGAATTATGACCTTCTTTATTCTTTTTTACCTGAAGACTGATTTTCCAGCCATGTTGGTATTTTCTTGTTTTATCGTTGCCCAAGTCTTTTAATCTTTAAGTATCATCACATTTTAGGTATATTTCTTGTAAACAGCACATACATGGATTGTGTTTCTTGAAAATAATCTGATCTCTACCTTTGAACAAACCAGTTTAATTTGTCTACATCTACTGAAATTACTAATACATCTAGACTTTTTCTGCAGTATTGTGTTTTGTCTACTTATTATGTTTTCTCTTAGCTTATTTTATTTCTCTTTTCATCTTCTTATTAGATCACTCTGGTGCTCTTTGATCCTTTTTTTTACATGTTCTTGTTTGGAAATTACACTTCTTTTTTTTTCTATTCTTTGAGTGTTACTTTTAAATTTAAAGTCTAAAGTCACGCTTTGATTAAAATGTACCTATTTCTCTAACTCTGAATAATACAATGAACTTGGAGTTATAATAGCATCTTTTCCCATTTTCTTTGTCCATGTATTGTCATCTAGCATTTTAGTTTCACACAATTAATCTTTTGGTAAAAGAAAAATAGTGCTTTTTTAGATTTACAAACATGTTTACTTTTTTTTTTTTTTTTTGCTTATTATCCTTTCTTGCTTTTTTACTTTGGGCTTAAAGTTCCTGTTTCCTGAAGTATAGTCATTAAAAGTTATTGTGGCAAGGGTCCAAAGTTGGTGAACTCTCTCAATCTTTGCTTCCCTGAAAATGTAAATCCTCTGGATTTCTTGCTTTGGGTGTTGGTTATCTGAGAGTGTTCATTTGTAAATTGCTCAGTCATGATATGTGTACTTTTATATATGTAAATTATATATATTATAAAGTTAAAATATTTCTCTTTACCCACACTGGACAATTTAAACTTACATATGCAAGACTTAGACATACCATACAAATGTGCATACTAGTTATGTGCTTATTATCCATCCATTATGGATGAATTTGCAAGCCCTAATCCACTATCTTAAAAAAATAACAACAATCAAAGTGCATAATCAAAGTTATGACTTCTACTTGTTCATTTCATGAGATATTATATCAGTGGTTTCCCACCATACCACACCAAGATCAGTAAAGGAATTATGTAAGTACAATAGCCAGCCCTGGTGAAACAGCAATTATGTATCTTAGCAGCTGTGTGCTTCTGTTCATGTTAGATAATTAGCCAGAAAATTGTTTGCATAATTACTTTATGGAGCATTTGGTGATTTAACCATTTAACTCTGAAGGCTTATCCAAAAGTCATTAAACCGTTTAAAGTGGTAGAGATCACAGTTGGTGCTGCTTCAGCACACATAACAAAACCCAAATGGCCTCCAAATTCCACGGATTTCTTCCGTGTAACCAATCATTGCAGCTGGCAGGTCTGAGCTGGCTTTTGCCTTTTAAATTTTATTATTTTCTCTCTAAACGACATGTGCGTCGACTCTTTTAAAATGATATACAACCAAAATGAGTTCTTGGGTCTGCCGCTGCTATTTCTGATTAGATGAAAGTGTACATGAATCATAGCCTTGGTTATTAAATCCATGTGCTTCATTCCCTGTTTGTGAATAGGACACATTGAGAAAGGGAAATCAAGAGAGGTTGCAAAGAGAAGCAAAAATAAAGAAAGGGAAACTGACCTTGGAGATGGGGTTGAAAAGTACTTCTGGTTCACCCAAAGTATAGCCTATCTTGTAACGTTTTGGTAGCTTTTCTGTACATTATTAATGCCATAATAACAACATATTTGATAACATGGAGCTTCAATAGGAAATATTTTCTATTCTCTTTTTGGGGGAGGGAGGGTTAGCTGAATAACTCAATTCTGTGTACCTGGCAAGATAGTGAACTAAGTGTAAGTCATTGATGGAGGCCTGTTGCTTTGTTATGGCATTGTGGACTTGGGGTCCAAACACTTGTATTTCAGTCCTAACTAGTTCCATACTATGAAATCCAGTCCTAACTAGTTCCTTTAATAATGTGTGACTTCTCAATGCTTCTAAAATGGGAACACTGGAGAAAATTAGAGTGGTGCTTACAGTTCAGATTGGAATCAAACTACAAATGCTCATATCTCAGCTCTGCCCTTACTAGCTCCATGACCTTGGGCTTGTCACCATTTAACCTTCTGTACTTCTGGCTAATTTGAAGAGCCCTGTCTCATCTGATGCTTGAGGATTAGATGGGTTAATGCATGTATGGGAACTACTTAGAACTGCCAGGCACGGAATAAACACTTCATAAGTGAATTCTATTGTTATTTTTACTTCTAACTGCTGTTAAGGAGAACAAAATAACATCGTGCACATGAAAGTGCTACTAAAGCTGTAAATCCTCGAAAAGACGATTCCCATAATCCTGTCGTTTCCTAAGAATAACCCATTCATAATTCCCCAGGGAACACGTCAGAAGAAAATCTAAGTCAAAATTTACTAAGCACAAGTTCAGGTTAGTGCTCTCTAGGGAAGGAAACCCAACTGAATAGCTGCCATCAATTAAATCAGTCTTCCCAGAGAGCCCACTGCAGGCGCAGCTCGTCTGGAAGACGGTGACTGAATACTTAAGTCGAGGAAAAGAACAAAAGATGGACTGCTATTGCTCAAGGGACAGTGTCTTCCATTTTTAACACTACCCCTTGGGAGTCACTGCTAATGGATATGGGGCTTCTTTGGGAGGTGGTGTATATGTTCTAAAGTTGATTGTCGGGATGGTTGTGTAACTCTATGAAAATACTAATACCATCAAATTGTACACTTCAAATGGACAAATAGTATGGTTGTGAGAACTGAATTTCAGTAAAATTGTTATTTGAAAAAACAAACAACTTCTTGTATTTCGATTTGTATCATGGAGAGAGAAAGAGAATTGGGGAGGGCAGGGAAGGGAAGGAGAAAGAAAGTGTACTAGTATTTGCCTCTCCTGGAGTGGAGTGTATCTACAGGCGCCAAGACCAAGCTCAGCAGTTCCAGCACTGGCCGGCTAAGTGACTGTGGCAGGTATTGCAGACAGTGGCAGCCTAAAATCCCCAATGGACCTCAGGCAGACAGGAAAGAGTGCCAATTTCTTTCTTTTAAACGCCCCCCCCCCTATTTGTTTCCCAATAAGAAAGCAGAATTTGGAAGAAAAAGGTCAACCCCAGGAGTGTGCTCTGTCAGACATAATGATGGGCTCTCCCAGCGGGTGGGAATAGGAGGGGAAGGAAGTGGGGTAAGCACCCGCAGGGCTGTGGTGGGAAGATGCCCAAAAGGGCAGCATTTCTCCTGAGGAGAGGTGTCTACACTGCTTAGGGTGCAGCTGCCAAGCTGTTGGCACTTTTATAGGTTCTTTTGAGGAATAAAGAGACTGAGCTCTCACACAGTGGTGGGGGGCTTTCTCCTTGCCCTTCTCAGAGCCCCCTCCCCAAATTGGTCATCACTCTAGCCCACCAGTTCAGACAGGGGGCTCACAGCTTAGGGCCCTGCCAGAGGCGAGGGTTAACAATTTCCAATGTAAACAATAGGAAACCATCATAAAGAGATCCACAGACAGGAAAACACAAAAGCTCTGCAAAACCCCTCCAAAATAAACGACCAGACTGCAGTCTCAGGGAGGGGAGGCTCTCTGGAGACCGGCAGGGGGCCAGTTTGTCCCAATGCCAGCTGGGAGGACCAATTGAAAGATTCTCTCCCAGTGGGAGTGGAAGGAAGCGCGAAAGACATGGGGAGCTACGGAGACGCCCAGTGGTAGCAAGTCTGGGCTCTGGGCCTTGTCCTGGGGCCTTCTGGTGTACACCCTTCTTGTGAATGGCTTTCTGGGGAGATGAGCTTTAATGAATAGTAGACCTTTGTTAGTTTTAGCCAAAAGTGACACAAAGGGGCAATATTTTAAAAGATAGAACTAGTGGGTAAAAGTTTGAAGAGAAGCATAATATTTTAATAGTCTCAAAGCATCTCCTTACCTGATGTTTATTAATTAATCAACTAGTTCATTAATAGGACAAATTGGCATCAGGTGTTTTCTGGTATGATCATTGAGAAAGAGTCCACCTATATTCCATGATATTTCTGCCAAATTTGCATGACTTGAAAATAGTCTGAGGAAAAATCAGACAGCCCTAATTGGTTTGGCTCAGTGGATAGAGCGTCGGCCTGGGGACTGGAGGGTCCCAAGTTCGATTTTGGTCAAGGGCATGTACCTTGGTTGTGGGCACATCCCCAGTAGAGGGTGTGCAGGAGGCAGCTGATCAATGTTTCTGTCTCTAACTCTCTATCCCTTTCCTTTCCTCTCTGTAAAAAAAAAATCAATGAAGTATATTTTAAAAAAGGAAACATCAGACAAACCCAAATTAAAAAGAATTCTAAAAAAATCAATGGCCTCAAAAATGTCAAGGTCCTAAACGACCAAGAAAGACACAGGAAGAGTTCAAGATTAAAGGAGACTGAAGAGAACAAGGCAATGCCCGGCCCCAGATTGGATTCTTTTGTCACATGATCTATTGTTAAGACAATGGTGAAATTTGAATGAAGGTTAAGGATTAATAATAATGCCATAGCCGTGTTAATGCTGTGATTATAATAATTTTACTGTGTTTATATGAGAAAAATGTGCTTGTTTTTAGGAAATACACTAAAGTAGTTCAGGGCAAAGAGACATTCTATCTGCAACTTATTCTCAAGTGGTTTTAGAAAATAGTACAGATAATAATTATATCTAATTAGAGAGAATAATTAAAGCAACTGTGCTATAATGTTAACATTTGAGGAATTTACACAAAGAGCATATAAGATCCTTCATACTATTTTTTAAACTCCTTTGAAAGTTTGAAATATTAAAAAAAGAACAGTTTTAAAAAACAAAGCCATTAAATTTCTCAAGAATAAAAATGAAATGAAACCTCCAAACAGAGGGTGCAGATGTGGGTGAAGGGCTTCCGAGGAAGGTTCCACATGCTTCGGGATTCCAGAGAAGTCTCCTTCGGGAGGCTGCTCTGTGGGCCGCTAAAACTTATCTCTTCTCCAAAGGGAACCAAAGTGTTTCCTGGTTAGGAGAATGTGAAACACTCCCTTGACACTCAGCATTTGGAAATAATATCTAACGTGATAGAGAGGCCAGGGACCCTGTCCAAGGAAATTGTTTCCCATCCTCCTTCTGTGTGAGGCATCGAAGGTCTGTTGTTTTGGATTATTAAAATAATGAGATGCAGATGAAAACTTAAATTACAATATATAGGCTCTTGAAATGTTTCCTTACTCTACCTCATCCTTCTTCTTGTCCAATTTTCTTTTTATCTGTTTTATGATTATGAATTCATTAGCTGCTATCCCCATGACACTGTCGGAAGAACCTTAGGACTTTGTAATTCATAATTTGCCAAATGCTTTTCGGAACTTTAGTATCACATTGTGCCCACCCACCAACCCCCAACCCCTGCAAGTTGTATTTTTAACTGGTGAAAGGAATAAAAGTGGAAGGAAGGGAAGAGATTTAACAAGAGATTTGCAGCAATATTTCATTTAATCCTCATACAATCTTGGAAAGTATGTGGGACCTCCACTGACAGATGGAGTCTGAGGTTCAGAGAGGTTAAGAGGCTAAAATCACACAAATTGTAAGGAAAAGAGAACAGAGATTCAATAACCAAATTTGTTTAACTTTGGGACCTATGCTGCTTGCACTTCATAGTTAATACTAATGAAATCTGGTTTGCTCATTTCTTTTTAAAAATAGCACCTTTTAAATGTTATTGTTTATATTTAAAAATAATAATAACACACACCTTAGAAAACAGAAAACCATAGTAAAAAAACAAACAAAACACAATTAACCTGCATGGTTTGGAAGTCAAGGCTAATTAAAAATAGCCCCACATTTATCATTATTAATAACTCAAATATAATATTGGGTATCTTTTAAGTAAATCAAATTTCAGCAAATAAATAAATAAATACACAAATGCATTTTGTGAGATCCAGGCTGAGACTCTCCTTTTTAGGGATGAGATCTCCTCCACCTGGCAGGGATGTGGAAACACCAACTTTCTGAACTAAAAGGGAAGTTGGAACATATGATCTGAAAGTTTCCTTTGAATTCAAAGATTTAATGGTTTGAGGGCCTGTGTCTGGGTGTATTTGTTTTGCCTGTGCTGCTAACCTGGATTTCAAAACTGGATACTCACACTTTTTCTGTATCCAGGAAAGTGGAAACTTCTACCTAGTGATAAAAGGAAATTTTGAATATGACGCCAATCCATCAGTTCTTTCCACCTCTCTTGTCTAAACAGCATACATAGTGGTTAAGAAAATGGACTTCCAAGTCAGACACTTTGGGGATGTACTTTGAATTCTACTATTTTCTAGCTGTGAAATGCTGGGCAAATTATTAAATCTCTCCAGGACTCCATCCTTCTTCCATAAAATGGAGGTAAATATAATGAATAGTTGAAGGTAACTTCAATGAGATAATGCATGTACAGGGCTTTATACATTTCCCAACACACAGGAAATGCCTAACAGATTGTTCCTATTGTCAATAAATGCTGGGATTAATGAGGGTAAGTAGCATTCCATAGTGAAACTAATGTAGGTATAGGAATAGAGAGGAACAGGTCAAATCTTGGCATGATTTTTCTAGTTACAAGCTATGTGATCTTTGATCAAGTAACAAACTCTATGAGCTTCAGTTTCCTCATTTGTAAAGTATGAGAATAGTGATTCAATTCAGGTCTGTTTGATTCACAAGCTTATGCTCTCAGCTATTACACTGCAGTGTAAAAATGTCACTTGCAGGGTTGATATTATAGTGCTCTATAGGGAGAGTGATGCCTAGGTGAATTCAATATCAGCAGACATGGTGGTAGGAATAGTAGAAGTTGTTATGGCTGCAGTCACACTTTTACTCACCTTCATCATCACTCAGTGGCCTAGAATAGTATTAGAAGATAGAGCTTGGCCTGAGAAGGTGATTTCACCCCGCTTGAAGGAGAAATAAATGTGAACATCTCTTCTGCCCTTCAAATTATCAAATTGAATATCTAATGAATCTAATGAAATCCTTCAGGATACCCTGGTTCTGAGCCACTTAATCTTTCTGTCCATACTTTTTCATCTGCCAAATGATGATATTACTTACCTCCCCATCCCTGGCAGGAACTCCTGTGTACCCTGAGTGCCTAGGGCTGTGCCTGACCCTAGGATTACATTGTAAGTCTATGCTTGGTGAATGCTGAAGAAAGGCAGGTGGAGAGGAGATAGGTCCCTGCTAAGGCATCTACCCTCTTACTGTTAACAAACAACCCTTTCAGATAAATTAAAAACAGAGTAGAGGCCATTCACCTGCTCTATTCCTATGAAATCTGTGCAGCTCTCCATTGAGTAAACCTCTTCAAGAATGGTGAATGCCCATGATGTCTACACGCTCTTAGTATAGAGGAAATTGGCTTTCAAAGTTTGCAAATAATTAAAGCTCTGACTTCTCCCTGAGATGCCAGCTCAGTTTCCCCCAAGTGCACACCAGATTGGGATGTGGTACCCATGTTTGGCTTTACCATGATGTGTTTCTTCATGCTGCTCACCAGCCACCCAATAAGGTTATTTTGTTTTAGCATCAATGAAACGATAGCCTCTGGTTTTGTGCTTCCACCTCACATTCCCCCTTCCTCCCCAGGACACATCATCATCATCATTCATTGCCTGCATTAAGGACCCATCTGCAGGCGTTTGTCTGTCTATGTACAAAGTGAATTGGCACCACTCCTGCTCTAGTGTCATAGGAACCACATCCCACTCATCTCAGCCCCCAAGTGTCTTCACTACACTTTTCACCTAGTTACACACACACACACACACACACACACACACACACCACTTACAATTCACTATTTTCAGCCCAGGGGTAGAAAATAATTAATGGACAAATGCTCTAGAGATTGGGAGCACCTTAAAACCATTTCAGTCCAGATTCTCCTACCAGTTTCTTGGGGTTGGGGAATTCAGAAGCAGGTATTTTAGAATATGTTTATGCCTGGGAAGGGGTGATTTTGGAAGGGGGGAGGCTGGGACAAAGGTCTGCAGCCAGGAGCAGGTCTGGATGACACCACTGGAAGAGGATTGGGGAACAGGGAGCCTCTTCAAAATCATGCTTCTTTTACCCAGACCCAGCCTGCCACTGCCTTCCAGATATGTGTAGTAGGATGTAGATAGTCCTCACCCACCTTGAGCTCAAATAGAAAGGGCATTGAAAACAAAATCAATGTGAGTGACAGTATTCCTTGAGTATCCCACAAAAGATGGGAGAATATGTGTCCCCATTTGCCAAGTCCAAACTGTTCCCAAGGCTGCATGGAATTAAAGCTTGGGTGCAGCCGTGGAGAGTCACTTCTTAAGGGGTTGGTCCCCATATCCCAATTTTCTTGGAGACAGCCAGGAAGGAAGCACTGACCTTCATACTCCCAACATCATGCAGCAGAACTTTTCCAAGACTAGAAAATAAGGAAAACCAAGATTGACGAAGAGAAAATACCTTTCTCCTCGGAACAGAAAAACATTTTCTGTTGAACTGCTCTCAGGGTATTAGCAATCTCATTATTACTTCCTATGGCAAAGCCTTGAGTCACAATGCTTTTATTTCTAATGCAACTACCCTCACCCCGGTGGATAGCAGTGCCATCTTAACCCTGATCTCCTAATGGCAGATTTGCTGTTCTTGCTATTGAGTGAAACAGCAGTATCCTTTTGGGCTGGGTTTCCAAAGAGCCGGAAATACTGCTATCTGACTTATTGAACTAACAAGTTCACTATTAGGACAGCACAAATAAAGACTGGTGCTTGAGACATCTTGGCTCACGTTCGAAGGGTGTTGTTTATGAGAGCGCCTTAAGCAGTGATCAGAGCAAGACAGCAGAGAGTTATAAAAAGAACTGTGTGTAGTCATTTGGGGTGAAGAGATGGGATAATCTTACTGAGAGGTCCCTAAACAACATTATTAAAGCTTCAAAAATACAAAGGCACTTAAATGAGTTCATATTTTAAAGTCTAGGGAAAGGAAATCCAAACAGAAACTAAACTGGGGAAGTGTTTGAAGGAGGAGGTGCTGTATCTGACTGGCAGAAATGACTTTCAAGATCCCAAACATGGGGAGAGTGGGAATTGCTCATTTTAAGACTTTAGAAAATTTCATCTTGTGTTCTTGCAAAAGAAAAGCAAATCTGTTCTTAGGAGAACTTGTAAGACAGCCTTCTCTTAAAAAAAAATCTCCGAAAACAGATAAGTGCCACAAACTGAAAGAACTAAGATCAGCTTGGTGTTTGACAAAGCTAATATAAGAATGGTAATCAATCCCTTGACAGTGAAAATTTTAAATTTAAAATAAGCCTCAACAAAGCCTTTGAACCTTCAAACACTTTATCCTTAAGAAATTAATGGGTCCCTGAAGAAGTCACAATTCCTTTTCTGTTTCTGTAATATATACTTCAATTGCATTAATCAACAATATGGCAAAATAACTGACACCAACCAACTTCCAAGTCGCATTTCCAAATGCTCCTTTTCTTCAGCAGAGACTTCGCACTGGAAGACAGCTAATTGAGGTTTACATAAGCATGAATAAATATTTGGGAAAGCTGGATTTTCCCATCCTGTTGTCACCCTTTGCTCACCCCAGAATGGTTTCCCATCCTTTTCTTCCTTCTACTGTCATTTCTGTTGAATGTGATAAACTATCTCACTGATGGAGGTATTATATTAAACTGTCCTGCAGTGTCTGCGAAGATGCTGAAACACCCATCAGATGAGTCTCCTCTAAAAGCACACAGGATTTGTGAAACATTTTATTTTCCCCATTGAAAAACAAGCAGAGGTTTCTCTAGTTCTCTGTGCTCTCCTCTGCTCTGGAAAAAAAACAAAAATCAAGTTTCATGACAGTCATCATTTTAGATGTGATTTTCTTTGCAAACTGGATTTTGCTTTTATTGCATGTACCTTCAAATCTATCTCCTAGGACAGTTTTGGTTTCACTTAACTTTTCTCAGAGAAAGTAACTCCAAGGGCCCTATTTTTTCATTTTGATTCTCTCTTTCTCTCAAAAAATAAAAAAACCTTAAAAATAAAAGTCTTCAAATATTAATTTTGTATCACACACACGCACACACACACGCACATGCACACACAGAACTTGAATTTTCCATTTGGGTGTTCCCCTGTCTATGTGGAGTGATCAATATATGTCTAGTGGGAGGTCACTTCTTTTTGCTAAGGACCTATAACTGCTCCTGACACTTCAGATGTCACAAAGATGGCCAGTCTTGCCATGGGGCTCTTTCAGGCCCTCGTTAACATTTCCATTTTACCATCTACTCTCTCTGCAAGGCATAGCTACCTGGTCCATTTCACTAAGACCTTTGATTTACCCATCATCTTAGAAAGCAATCTGATAAATTTACCCTTCCTAAGATGAATTACCTCTTCCAAGGACTTTTGCATTTTCATGGGGAACTTCCTGAGGAGAAAAAAATAATTATTTCCTAAGATGGAATTACCTGCACAGGGCAGAGTAAGATGTTTTTCATAGGATTTGGAATCAGGTAAACCTTTGAGTCTTATCAACCCAGCAGCTTAAACCCAGACATTTACAAGTCTTCTCCTTTGTAAAAGTAATTATGGATTATCAACTACTTCAGAAGTTCCATTACTGATAGTTCGATACACTGCAGGAGAAGCCCATGTAATGAGAGACATGGTTGCATGATTGCTACTTCTGTGATGCTCACCTCATTTGGAAATCTGCTAGTCACCAAAGTGGAAATCAGGACATTTGGTACCACACAGACTTCATCTGGACTCATGGTGGGACTTTCATATGGTCATTTCAAATGAACAGCTAAAGACATGGACATTCATGGTTCAATTGGTGAGGCAGACAGAGCCCTCCAGTCTTAGCTAACGGGAATCAAGAGATTCCAGTTAAAAATCTTCCTTCTAGTTCCTGGGAGCATGCTCTCTGTTCCATGCCTTGAATGTCATTTTGTTCACATACATATGTTTTGGTTACTTTCTTCTATAGGCATACTTTGTTTTATTGCACTTCACTTTATTGCACTTTCTAGATGCTGCATTTATTTTATTTTATTTTATTTTATTTTATTTATATTTTACAAATTGAACGCAAGACCCTCCACCAACTAAAAGATTATGACTCACTTTATTGTGATACTTGCTTTAGCATGATTTGGTCTGGAACCAAATCAACAATAGCTTCGAGGTATGCCTGCATTTAATAAGTGGCAATAATAACACTAATGTAATACCTCAATCAATAAAGAAAAAAACAAGAGTGGCAATATATGTAAGCAGACCAAGTTGGATGAGACTAACTGCCCACATAATCACACCCAAAGAGGAACTATTTGGGTCCAGAACTTCACTAGAATTTGAAGCTGAAATTCAATAAAAGGACTCTATGAACTGAACTAAGTTCAGACCATCCTCAGAATTTGCACATCAAGGAAGGCAACGCCACACATTCAGTTTCCCAACTTGGCCACAAACAAAGGTCATACTTCCACAGTCTCTGGGAAAATGAGATGTTACATGTTCTTAGCAGGAGGTGACAATTAAGCAAAGCGAACATTCATGCGAAGCAGGGGAGTGGGAGCTCATGCTGTTTAGCCACATGCCTCAGGTGCTCGAGAGTGTGAGGCCCAGGGCCAAATGCTTTCAACCACCCAAGAAGCCAGGGATCCTGAAATCTACAACCCAACGGCATGTTATTCTGTTTATTATTGTGGAGGCTTCCCGGTTCCTTCCGACTATTTCCTTTGGCGTGATAAGGATTTTGTGAGGTGCCAGGGGAGATATAATTCATTAGAATCAAGTAATGATTTGTAATATTTAAATTATTCCATTAAACCAGGAAGCAGGTCAGAAACTAACCTTTAAATACAGCCAAGGGAGAAAGTGAGCCCAGCAGCTTAAAAAATATATATCTTTTGCAGGAAACATGGAGCATATAATTAGCTGTAATTTCTGCAACTGTCAGGAAGCTCTAGGCTGATAGGCAGTGTTATCTCGTGGTGGCCTGGGAAATCATATCCCAGGGTTACATTCCTGGATCCCACAGGGACCCTCGTGGGTGGCTTTGGGGGGTGAGGGAGGGAATGGGCAAAGGAGAAGAATGGGCAGGGTGGGGCTGGGAGCGGGGGAAGTTACAGGGAAGGATTGGGGTGTAGCCTCTTGGATTCTTGTGAAAGGAGATTCTGAATGTTGTGAATTACATTTAAACATATTCTGATTTCCAGTGTGATCACTTCCCTAAGACATTGTTAAGGCTTAATATACTGGGCAAAAGCTGTGCTCCTTGGCTCCTGCTGGTAGTTGTGGAGGAAGTTAAATGTGCTACTGTTAGAGGATCACTTTTATTTTTGGCTTTTTCAACCAGCAGAGCTTTTTTTTTTTTTTTCCAGTGGGCAAGTCTCAGTCTGGTAGATGCATTAAAAATTAGTAAAGGTGGAAATGCTTTGAAACATTTGATCTCTTCTCAAAGCAGCTGAGCAGAGGGGAGGGAGTCCCTCAGGAAGCCTTGCTGTGTGGAAGCATATACACCAACAATGAGATTTTCTTCAGTACCTCCCATGGCCTTGAATTCTCCCCTCTAGTTAGGCACCAAAGGGACAGAAATCCAGCTCTCCTTTCTGACATCTGATCTAAACTCCCCAAATCTCAGGGAGGCTCAGATGGGGAGCAAGAGAGCAAAAACAGCAACGTGGCCGTAAATACGCCTAATTTTTTTTTTGTCCGTTCCAAACAGGGCTGGTTTGGTTTGCTGGGAAATGAATGCTCTCACTTTTGTTTTTCTGTAGATTGTCAAATCCTGCCTCCCTTTGCCCTCTGGACCACATCAATCAGCTCATTACCCAACAAACAGTTGCACTAACAGAAATGTACCCTGTCTTTAACAAGAGTGACAGTAATTGGCATTTTTTAAAAAAATGATCTCTCTTAGTTATTTGTCAGGATTCTGCAGTGCCTTAAACCTCTTTCCTAATTATTTATATTAAAAAAATGTGTGCAGTCTATTGGGGAAAGAAGAGATATGATTTTAAAGGATTTAATCCATAAAAATAGTGTCATCTTAGCCTAGCACCAGAAAAGCCCAAATACCATTTCTTTCTCCTGCTTCCTGGAATGAGTGCTCTTTGATGGCGATCACGTCCACATGTGTATTATACTGATATCCCCCAGATAACACATCTTGAATTACAAACTCAGGCATCTTCCAGGTACCGAGGAGGAGAGGATAAAGCAAGAAGGTGAACAAACACTCATTAGACGAGAAATGGAAAAGCAAGGGGGCATCTTTCCAGCGACCTCCTTCACCAGTATTTATCCGACAACATCCACCGTATACAAATAATTGCCTCCGAGCCCTGGCTTGGTCAGATAAATCCGCTCACTGCCTCGTAGAAGCAGCCCGAGAGCATTTCTGCGAAGGCTCCCACCTCTTCCACAGCAGCTGCTCATCTCTAATGTAGCAGGTCGGCGCTGTCCTCTAGCGCAGAGCCGCATTGTCCCAGCTATGAATAAATCATTAACCCTATTTTATTAATAAGGCAAAGATAACAATACTCCCAACCTGGCCCTGCTCTCTCTTCCAGCAGGGCCTCAGAAACAAGTGCCACGGGCTCTGCTGGGCGGAGGAAGGCGGTGAGCCTCAAGGATGCGGCTCGCAGGACCTGGGGTGTGAGGCACCAGCCAGCGGTTGGCAGATGAGACAGACTGGAAGCCTCAGAGGCTTGCAGCTGAGGAGAGAGCCTGCTTTGCAGAGAGGCAGTTTCCCTAGGACACTCAGCTTCCGGGGGCACTGGGGAGGAGAGCACTGGGCATTGTCTCAGGGGGAGAGACAGGGGAAGGAGGCAGAGCAGAGAAACAGCTTACCTTGGTCTCATTTTAAAAATAAAAAAATAACTGTCTTAAAAAAAATCCTTTCAATAGGAATAACACTTATATGTTGTCTTACCCTTTATATGATCTTAAATTGCCCCCCCCTCCCTCGGCAACAGGTAGAAACAGATTATAAATTTTATTTTAAGAAACATTTTTAATGCATCAAGTACCTTACTGTGTCATCAGTTCTGTGATGCTATTTGCTGAGTATATTTCTCATTGTACTCAGGCTTTTTTTTTTTTGTAGGCAAATGAGAGAAATAGAACTTAGATGAATTTAAGCAATATATATAGAGAGAAGTTGTTAGTCTGGTAAGGAATACTTAAAGAGGTGAGATGGACTGTAGGCATGGGCTGAATATGAGTTCAAAAAGAACATCAGACTATTCTCTTTTTCTCTACATATTTCATTTTCGGGAGTACTTTTCACATGAGGACTCCCATTGGGAGGACTCTACTGCTTGACATTCCCATGGAAACTCTGATGAGGAAATTCTTGAGCATCTCCCACCTGTTCTTCTCTGAATCTCCCCACTCAGCAAAGGATAACCAGCATTCACCCAGGGATCCACCAGGAACCTGGAGCCTTTCTTGGTTCATCTCCTTCCTTCATCCTCTGCTCCAGTCCACCAGCAAGTTCTATTAATTCTAATTTCCATATGCATTCCAACCACTTGTCACCACCTCTGTCACTATCGCCTTGTCAGAGCCACCAGTAGCCTTTGCCTGGACGAGTGAGAGACTCAACAAGGAGTGACTAGTCTCCCTACTAACACTCTTGCTCCTCCCAAGTTATTTTCCATGCTTACCACTAGTGATCGTTTTCGAATGGTCATAAGTGGGACTGTGTCCTTATCTGATTAAAATCTTTCAAATTTCTTTTCTCACTGTTCACAAGGCTAGAATTCTAAAATCAAGGTGTCGGCAGGGTTAGTTCTTCTGGAAACTTGAGAGAGAGTCTGTTTCATATCTCTTTCCTAGCTTCTGGAAATGCCAATGTTCCTTGGCTTGTAGCTGCATTACTCCAACCTCTGCCTCCTTCATCCCATGGTGTGTCTGTATCCAGATTTCCCTGCTATAAGGAGACCAGTTATTGTACCACCCTAAGCCAGTATGACATCAACTTGATTACATCTCCAAAGACTCTATTTCCAAATAAGTCGCCATCACAGGTAAGAGGGTTTAAGACCTGAATGTATCTTCCAGGGACACAACTCAGTATACTATAGTTTCTGGCCTTCCCCAAACTCACAAGTATTTCATGGGCAAAATATATTCACTTTCTTTCTAAATCCTTAACAGTCTTAACCTATTCCAGCATCAACTGAATCTAAAATTTCATCCAAATATACTGGGCATTGTCTCAGGGGGAGAGACAGGGACTCTCCCCCTGAGAAAGAACTCAGAAAGTTCCAATCTTATCTCCTTAATCATATAAATCAGGTACAGATGAGACGTGATTCATACTGGAGGAAAATTCCTCTCCATCTGTGGACCTGTGAAACTTAGAAAACAAATTATCTTTCCAAAATGCAATGGTAAGACAAGCAGATGAGAGGCATTTCCATTCTAAAAGTAAAAATTGTGAAGAAAAAAGGGGTTTCAAACTCCAAACAAGCCTGAGACCCTGCTTTGAAAACTTCATTAGGTTTCAGGGGGCTAGAATAATCTTCTGTGGCTCCATGCTCTGTCTGCCAGGCCAGCTGGCAAAGGGACCCCAACCCTCAGAAGATGGTAGGAGGGCCTGTCTCCCTTGGAGATGAGACTGAAGGGAAGATAGCATGTATTGAAAGGAGAAAATGGAAAATATCTGAAAATAACCAACTCATTTTCATATGTTTCTGAGTATGAAACCTGAGGAGGGTCCCTTAGACTGGCTTTATTTAGCCACATCTGCAGCTGCAAACACTCTGGCATCCCCAAAGTTGCCCTTGAGGCAAGGACAAGGGGAGGGAGGAGAAAGTCCTTCAGCTGGTAAATTGTTTATGCTTCAGATTAGGGGACAAGCAGGGCTGACTCCATGGCTATGCAATCTGCACAAGGACCCACACTTAGAAGGTCTTTTCTGTCACCATCTTGAAATTCTTTTTTTTTTAATTAAATCTTTATTATTCAGATTATTACATTTGTTTTTCTTTTTTCCCCTCCACCCAGCTCCCACCCTTCCCTCCCTCCCGTTGACCTCATCCATAGGTGTATGATTTTTGTCCAGTCTCTTCCTGTATACCCCTCACCCCTTTCCCCCTGAGAATTATCAGTCCACTCCCTTTCAATGCTCCTGATTCTAGTATATTCACCAGTTTATTCTATTGATCAAATTTTTAATTCACTTAATTTTTAGATTCACTTGTTGATAGATACGTATTTGTTGTTCATAATTTTTTGACTTTAATCTTTTTCTTCTTCCTCTTCTTAAAGAGTACCTTTTAGCATTTCACATAATACTGGTTTGGAGTTGATGAACTCCTTTAGCTTTTTCTTATCTGTGAAGCTCTTTATCTGCCCTTCAATTCTGAGTGATAGCTTTGCTGGATAGATTATTCTTGGTTGTAGGTTCTTGCTATTCATCACGTTGAATATTTCTTGCCACTCCCGTCTGGCCTGCATCGTTTCTGTTGAGAAATCAGCTGACAGTCGTATGGGTGCTCCCTTGTAGGTAATGAACTGTTTTTCTCTTGCTGCTTTTAATATTCTCTCTTTGTCTTTTGCTCTTGGTATTTTAATTATGATGTGTCTTGGTGTGGTCCTCTTTGGATTCCTTTTATATGGGGTTCTGTGTGCTTCCTGGACGTGTAAGTCTATTTCTTTCACCAGATGTGGGAAGTTTTCAGTCATTATTTCTTTAAATAGGTTTTCAGTATCTTGCTCTCTCTCTTCTGGCACTCCCACAATTCTGATGTTGGTATATTTGAAGCTGTCCCAGAGTCTCCTTACATTATCTTCACATTTTTGGATTCTTTTCTCTTCTTGCTTTTCCAGTTGAGTGTTTTCTGCTTCTTTATGTTTCAAATTTTTGACCTGATTCTTGCCTTTCTCTAGTCTGCTGTTAGGACTCTGTATAATATTTTTTATTTCAGTCAGTGAATGTTTAATTTTTAGTTGGTCCTTTTTCATCTTTAGTTGGACCTTTACCATCTCTAGTTGGTCCTTTTTCATCTCCTCTTGGGACTTGATAAATTTATCCATCTTTTCTAGCATATTCTTGAAAAACCTTATAAGCGTGGTTTTGAACTCTATATCCAGTCGTTTTTTTTTCCTCCATTTCTTTTGTTTGTGATCCCTTCCCTTGTCTCGGCATTTTCAATATGCCAGGGAAACTTCTGTGTTGAATTCAGCCTTATAATGCCAGACTTGCAAAGCCGCAGAAGCCTCTGTTGAGCTTGGGAGGGGTGGAGTCTCAGGGCTTAAGGAACTGCCTTGCCTTCCAGTCGGCCCCGCCCTCCATGGCCCCTGAGTCTCACGTGACTGGGTAATCGCTGGAGCGGTCCTTGTGCACGAGCCCACAGTGCCTCTAACCGCTGCCTTTCCGGCTCCCCTGCACACCAGGACCACACGAGTCTAGGTCCCAAGGGTTTCACCCGAAACAGGGGCTTAGTGGAGTCAGAAGTGACACAGTTGGGAGGGTCTGTCTCCCGCCCACTCGAGAAAGTCAGTGGCACAATCAGCAATCTGTCCTGGGCGCAGTGCTGTGCGCGCCGCCACCAGCCCTCTGATCTTTTGTAACTCCCCTAAATTTCTGGCACTTCTCCCTTTTCACAGTCCAAACTCCCCCCGTATGAGTTTCGGCTGGATCTGGGGTTTAGTGTTGTAAGATAAGGGGTTCAATGCCTTTGAGAGTCTCCGTTTCCCTCCCACCAGAGAAAGTCAGCCAAGTTCTCCAGCACCCACTCTCTCCGTGCACGCGTCTCTGTACCTCAGCTTTTTACAGCTCCTCTGGGTCTCCATGAGCCCCTCTCTTTCCCTCTAGTTGTAGAACTTCCACTCAGCCAGCTTTCCTGTCGTTCTGGATAATGTCCGTTCTGTCTTGTAGTTGTAGTTTTGAAATTGTTGTGCGAGGCAGCAGTGTAGGTGTTTACCTATGCCGCCATCTTGGATTCTCTCACCATCTTGAAATTCTTAATATTTGAACAAGGAGCTCCATATTTTAATTTTACACTGGGTTCCTCATATTATGTAGTTGGTCCTGAGTGCGATCACTACCCTACAGTTACTTATGACAAGTTGGTATAGATATAAAAAACCTGGAATGGGTACCAAATTATTGACAGGATTATTTTTTTGATATCAGATTAAGCTCACTTTAAGTTTCATCTTTGATTTCTAATTTTCTATAAAGAACATGCATTACTGATGTAGAGGGAAATACTTTTTAAAACTTTGTAAGTTATCAGTGAAATAAATTTTTCATAGAGTATCTTTTCCATCTTCATCTCAGCCAGATGAGTCCTATAGGCCTTGTTTTGCCTGGACAGGTTGCTTGTCAGAAGTCATCTATGGAGAAGCAACTGTGCCACTCAGGAATGTCCTTGTCCTTCTTAGCCCAGCCAGCATGGCTCAGTGGTTGGGTATCAACCTATGAACCTGGAAGTCAAGGTTGATTTCCAGTTGTGGCACATACCTGGGTTGTGGGCTTGATCCTCAATAGGGGGCATGCAGGAGGCAGCCAATGGATGATTCTCTATCACCATTGATGTTTCTATCTCTCTTCTTCTCCTTTCCTCTCTGAAATCAATAATATATATATTTGTTTTTTTAAGAATTGTCCCCCCCTTGGAGGGTCATGAAATATGATATCTGCAATATCCCCAAGCTATCTTCACAGAGTCTTCCCTGAAGAAATAAAAGAGAAAGATACCTCTAACACTCACAACTCATTCCATTAGGAAGACCTAACTACTGGCTTCTGTTTCTGTCCCTGCCAGCATGCTACAAAGGAAAACCATACAGCTCTGCCAATGGGTCACACTACACGTTTATGAGTCCAACATCAGCTGGGCCCCAGTGCTTTTCAGCATACCGTGTCTCTTTATTTGGAACCATTTCCCATTTTCCACAGCATATGCCAAACTTAACTCTGCCCTTCTCAACCCTGAGTAAACCATCACTTTTCTAACTGCCTCAAGGAAATGAAGGGCATTCAGTAGGAACTTGCACAGCTTCTCCTTAAAGCTTTTATTTTTAAATATATATTTTATTGATTTTTTTACAGAGAGTAAGGGAGAGGGATAGAGAGGTAGAAACATCGATGAGAGAGAAACATTGATCAGCTGCTTCCTGCACATCCCCTACTGGGGATGTTCCTGCAACCAAGGTACATGCCCTTGACTGGAATGGAAACTGGGACTCTCTGTCTGCAGGCCAATGCTCTAACCACTGAACCAAATCTGGTCAGGGCATAGCTTTTCTTTATTTTAAAATGTCTCCCTCATTTCTGACTTCTACCCTTTAACTTCCAAATGAATAAGGTCCTGATGTGGACTTTACTCATATGATAGAGCAATGCCATCCTCACCTGGAGTACATTTGCAGGATGAGAAACCCAAGGCTGTCCTCATTCTATTCTTTGTCATGCAATTCTATTCTTTTTCATGATTAAAAAAAAAACCCATCCTATTCATACATGGTATATTTTTCTATACTTTGTGGATATCTATGCATATATGCCAGTTAACATGCTTTAATTTGTTTATGAATTAGCTCTTTTTGTCTGCCTAAGCTCAGAGTTTTCCTTCTCCATCTTTTTGTCCTCAGTATTACCTAGGATAGTCAGTTTCCAAAGATGATCCCCAGTGAGCCGCACCTCCCAGAATTTGTGGGTTTGTATAATTCATTCTTTTTAATCTGGGTTGGCCCTGTGACTCACTTTACTCAATAAAATATAATGAGAGTGACACTGTACACATAGGCAGTCAACATATTGAATAAAGAAATTCCAGGTGGATGGAATTGTAAGATGTATTTTTGCTTACAAAGTTTGAATTTCTTTTGGGAAGTTCCTTCCCAACCTTTTAAGGTCTAGCCTTGGGCTGCCATTCAAACATTTCCCAAATGATCTTATAATTTTGGCAGTTATGTTTTGCCTGACATTTTTGTAGACTTCATTTATATTTAAACTACTTCAACATGGATATAATAGTTATGGTCTAAAACACAGAATATCTTTTAAAATTAATGTCTTTTGTTTGCTTTGAATGCCTTGTCTGATACTAGGGTAATTCATAAATGATATGATGAGACCATTCTTCCAGGGTTTTGGACTTTTCTGTAAGTATGTTATTTCTAGCAATATTTTACAGGCTTTTGAAAGTGGTAGTCTGCAATGCAGGCCAGGGGGAATTGCCAATTTGAAGGATTGAAAGAAAAGTATAACAAACCACTATATTTGTTAGCATTTTGAGGTACCGAACTATTTGTGAAATTTCAAACACCATCCATTTCCTCAGGCCTGTATGTTCCAAATGGTAACATCACAAGTCAGAATTCATAGGCCTGCAGAAATATTTCTAAAGACTGTCTTCTGAGACCCCAGGGAGGGTCTCATGTCCACTCTCTGGGTGCTCCCTCTTCTCTGCTGTCTTTCCCCAGGTATCTGGCGGTACTGCATAGCCTCCCAGAACAGATGTTTGCCCCTCAGCCGAGGCACTAGAACCCTCCACATGCCAAACTGTTCAGTGTTCTGTTCCATTTCACATCCTGTTAGGTAAATGGAGCTGTGCTACTTGGACAACATTTCTGTAAAGTTTTCCTGAAACAAATCTTTAGATTTTCTCACTGCTCTATGGCTTTGCACAAGGCTCACATATAAACTCACTGAGCGCAGAGAAGACTCACCTTCACAAACACTAAATGACAGACTCTGTTTTATGCTCAGGACTACTCCCAAGTTTGTAACCCCCAAGTTTTAGTATCATATTACACTCTTTGAGCTTTCTCTGCTTTTCAGGAAAGGCTTTCCCTCCTCTGGTAGAATCTTCTAGCAGGCCTGCTCCAGCAGCTCAGAAATATCCAGCCAGTCCAGTCTGAATTGCAATCATGCACCAACTTAGGTTCAAAGTGGGTCTCCCAACAAAAAAACATAGTTACAGTTGCATGAGACTCTGGAGACTTGAAATGTAAGAATGGTTCACTAGATACATCCTAATTCACTCACTTACTTGTTGGACAACACAGGTAAGTCAGTTAACCTCTCCCAGCCTCAGTTCCTAGATGATTCCAGTAATATCAACCCATAGTTCTGCCCAATGACTAAGTAGACATAGTTTTTCTTCTCTACATGCTGAGAACACCCATCTGAGAGAGAAATGTAGATGGATGAAGTCCTAACAGTTTCCCTCCTCATTAAACATAACGCATGGTGTGATGATGCAGGGGGAACAGGTAATCCTCAGAAGGCAGTCATGGAAACTTGGAAGCAACAAGACACAAGTGCAGGACAGAAAGCCTTAATTTTCTTTTGTAAAACAAAATGCAAGAAAAAAAGGTGAGAAAGACACATTAGATTGAGGCAAAGATAACTTCTCCTAAACTTCCTAGTGGGCTAAGATAAGACATTCTTTTTAGGATTAAGATGGAGAAAAACTATGCTCTTGGATGGCATGAACTAAAGGTATCTTCTCAAGGCTGAAGATAAGCCCAGCTTGTCTCCCTAAGGCTAGAAGGGCTCCATATGATAAAAATAACAACTAACAAATGGAGCACTTAATACAAGTCAGAAACATCGATGAGAGAGAGACATCAATCAGCCGCTTCCTGCACACCCCAAACTGGAGATGTGCCCGCAAGCAAGGTACATGCCCCCAACCGGAATCGAACCCAGGACCTTTCAGTCCGCAGGCCGATGCTCTATCCACTGAGCCAAACCGGTATCGGCATGTCATGCTGTTTTAATGATAAGAAAACTGAGGCAAAACTGAGATTAGGCAAGTTACCCAAGATCCACTGCTAATAAATTGCAGAAGGATTGGAATTTAGCCAATCAGGGCAAGAGCATTTAATTCACATGGCACCAGGGTTTCTCAAGTTTTGCAATAGTGACACTTATGGCTGGAAAAGTCTTTGTTGTAGAGAATTGACCTGTGCATTGTAGGATATTTAGCAGCATCCCTTACCTCCACCCACTAGATGCCAGTAGCATCCTCCCCAGCCGAGACAATAAAAAATGTTTCTAGCGCCAAAACCAGTTTGGCTCAGTGGATAGAGCGTTGATCTGCGGACTGAAAGGTCCCAGGTTCGATTCCGGTCAAGGGCATGTACCTTGGTTGCAGGCACATCCCCAATAGGGGGTATGCAGAAGGCAGCTGATCGATGTCTCTCTCTCATTGATGTTTCTAACTCTCTGTCCCTCTCCCTTCCTCTCTGTAAAAAGTCAATAAAATATATTTTAAAAAAAATGTTTCTAGGAATTTTCAAAATCCCCTTTTGTTGAGAACCATCATTTGGTACTGAAAATCCCCACAGTTTGACTTTATCACAGCTCTGACTGAAGTTCCTGCCCATTGATCCCTTGAGATTATAAAGTAGTTTGATGCAGACATTAAACACATTAAAATAGTTATAACTAAAGGCCTGGTGCATGAAATTCGTGCAGTGGGGGGAGGGGTCCTCTCAGCCCAGCCTGCCCTCTCTCACAGTCCAGGTGCCCTCAGGACCTATTGACAGCTTAGGCCTGCTCAGCTATAGTCTGACCTCCCTCTTCAGAAGGCAACTGGGCTGATCAGGAGAAGGCGCTACCCCCATCACCCCACTGCTGGCTGCCACAGCTGCCAGGGTGTTTTCATCAACATGACTCCAGTTCCTTCACCATGAAAAAAAACCCAAAACTTTCTTTAGGCATTTTCAAGATGTATCTTTCATAGGATCTGACATTACTTTTTTTTTTTTTTATCCTCACCTGAGGATATTTTTCTATTGATTTTTAGAGAACGTGGAAGAGAGAGGGAAAGACAGAGAGAAACATCAGTGTGAGAGGGACACTTCGATTGGTTACCTCTTGCATGAGCCCTGACATGGGCCCTGGCAAGAGGGGAATCTGCAACCTAGGTGCATGCCCTTGATTAGAATCAAACCTGGATCCTGCAGTCCTCAGGCTGAGGCATTATCCACTGAGCCAAACCGGCTAGGGCAGGATATGACATTTCTTAGCCCTCCAGCAGCAGACCTTCACTTTTTCCTCCAGGAGTGAGATGGAAAAACCCTAGATCACCTTTTGGATTCTTATTACCCAAGTTACCAAGAACACTGCCAGTGGCCTACAGAGAGCTTACTCAATGGGTGGTCAGAAAATGTGTTTCCTTGCAGCTCATGAGGCAGAGGTGGGACTACTGGCAAGTTGTGGCTGGCAGCCCATGCCCCCTCCTTCCTTCCCCCCACTCCCCTGCCACACCCCGCCACACCCACTGTCTCTTGGCCTGCTCAAGCCTCCATCGCAGCTTCGACAGGGCTCCCCCAGCTCCACTCAAGCCTCCACTGTGGTTTGGTCAGGGCTCTACCCCGGATCCACTCCAGGCCTTAAAGGAAGCATTCTGTCTGGCTGCTCATGCTGCCTGGTCTCAGTGGCCACCCCCCTGGGACCGGGGGACTCCGGCGGGGCTGAGAGGACTGGGCATTGCTATCTTATGGCTATGGGCACTGCCATCTTTGTGATGAAGTGATGGTTAATTTTCATATTATCCTTTTATTAGATAGGATGCTTAGGAAAGCTCCATGCACATAGCAGCACTAATAATATAAGCATTGGGTATTATTATTATTGCTGTTTTTGCTCTTGTCCTCATGACAGGAAAGACAGCAGAGCAGAGTGGAAGGGAAGCTGCCATGGGTAACCAGAAATTTGGGGAGTGATTCTCCCCACTCTTGGATAATCAACACCAGGGCTGCAGTGTAGAAGGTCCAGCCATCGGCCATGGCCAGCAGTAAGATTTAGTCAAAACATGAGTCTTGTCCAGGCAGAAAAGTAAATCATCAGGAAAGATTTCATTTCTTTCAGTGCTTTTTCATCAAAACGCTATTCTGAGTATGTGACAAGTTTCCTATTCTTGCAATTAATGCTTTTTATTAGAGTCTTGAGTAATCAGGCCTCTGGGCTTATTGAGGAACACAGCTCGTATCAATCGGACAACGGCTTGAGGAAGGGAGAAGGTATAGGAGCAAAAAAAGGAGACCCAGTTGGTGTGTGAAAGGGCAAAACAGTAAAGGGAGTCATCATATTGAAGAGCTGACTTTTGCTCATAATGTGTCTACACGTAGGCATCCATCTTCACTGGGTGACTGAAGTGCAAGCCATACTTCAGGGTGAATGGAGAATTCCTACACCATCTGAAGTACTGGTAGGCACTGGACTCATTCCAGGAACAGCCGCAGAGCTTATAAGAGTCCCAGAGACTCTGACACTAAGGCACCCCTGCACAGCTTGTGAGCTGCTTGGTGAAATTCACCCTAAGCCTTCACCACTACAGCTAAGACAGGCATCAGCTTCTTGAATGCAAGAAGTGTTAAAAATTCAGGGAACACGAGACACAGAGCACATGAAAAGATTTTGCCATTTTCCTAGAAAGCACTGTGTCTACTTGGTAATGTTTAAAGGCACAGAATAGCTGCAGGGTAGTGAGGAGAGCTACTCACCCTGATGGATTGGCCACCTTCCTATACGCCTGTGTAACATCCCTGGGTCTCTGTTTCTTCATCTGAAACCACCGCCGTGTGGTACCTGGCTTTACCTTTTTCATGTATGATATTTAATTTTGTTCTCATAACACCCTGAGAGGTGGGTGTATTGTCCTTACTGGAGAGGTCAAATTGAGGCGCTGAGAGGTTAGAGTACTGATTTAAAGTCCCTTAAACTGTCCCAGGTACACCCGGCTCTCATTTCCTTCCACATGTGACAACAAGACAGAATGAGAGGCAGGAAAATTATTCCTCTGGGATGCAGTTCAAAAAGGACCCAAACTGTGTACAGGGTTATTTTAGAACAGGGCACAAGTCCTCAATTCGGGGCGGGTGGCAGAGGGGAGTAAGAATTTTTTAAAGCCATGCAGCCTATCTTGAGGCACGTTTTAGGGGGGTTTGCAAACATTTAAAAAATTTGCTTTTACATGCAAAGCCAAGATTAAACTATTTTCAGAGCACAGTGTTGGTTCTCTGAGTTATGGAGAGGTCTATGCATAGTCTAAGGCTCCATAAATATTAATGAAGGCCCAGATAACAGATGATAACAGCTGTGGTTCTGGGCTAGTTCTCATGCCTTGTATTTGTACCCAGCGGGGTTGGCTATGATTTCATGTTTAAAGAACTGAGCTTCATGGTACAACATATAAGGCTCAGTGATGTATGTCTTCCTGCTACTGAACAATGAACTCTTGCAAACTCACAGCTAAACACACACACACACACACACACACACACACACACACACACACACTCACTGAAATCAGTAAAAACCAAACTTGTTGAATTTATACAACTGTGTGTTTTTTTGTCTTGAGTTTTGTTTTTTGCCGCTGGGACTCCATTTTTTTGCCTTAATCTGATTATTTTGTTGATGTCTAAAAGCCTAGATATGTTGCTACTGGAAAAAGCAGTGACTGTCCCTAATTTTCCCCACCCTACTCTGAAGTGTCCGTGCTTTCTGTCACAATGACTCCTTCACCTCTCCTTCCATCCACACCTGACTTCTGTTTATTCACAAGACTATGGACATGTTTCTTTAGCAATGAGCCTCCATGTCACATGTTCTTCATGGCCTACATCTTCACGCAGACTCAGGTCTGAATATATGTGCTGCTTGCTCTAGTCAAGGGCGGCAGGGTGGTAGGTGGGAAGGATACCATTTTTAGACTGAATGGGAATGAGCCACCCCAGGCCTCTGTCTTGTGTTCACATTACACTGTCCATAGGAATCATCTAGTTTTGTAGTTTAAACTTCAAAGCAAATCCAACACTTAAGCCTGCCTACAAACTATCCAAAAGTCACCAAGCCCATAAGCATAATCAGTTTGAAGTCACAGAATTATACTACAAACCACGAAGATACTTGAAAAAATGGCCATTCACAGTTTTACTTTTTAACAGAAAATTATAGCCAAGTACCAGAAGCTGAAAAAGGACAGTTAATTTGACAAATTAATCATCTGACTATAGCATGCCTTTTCCTTCTAGAAGCATCTTACATGATATTTAGATATTTTTTCTCTGTACCTTGAAAAGGCAAGAAATAAATATCTAAACATCTTTTTATTTTTCTAAAAATGATATATCCATAATGAATATCATTAATGATTTTCTAGAAGACAATATGAAAACACATACGTATTTCAAACATGCATAATCTTCAAATCAATGAGTCTACTTCTTGAAATTTACTCTTAAGACATTATAAAAGTGTGCAGAGATGTATCCAAGAGTGCTTTATAATAATATAGAAATAAGCCATTTGAGAGAATAATGTAAAACATAGTTATGCGCATGGTATTTGGGTATGATATGTTTCTAAATGAAAATAATAGGTTTTTGAAAGAATATATGTATGTCTGTTTACGTTTGTGTGTGTAGATACATAGAAAAATACCTAGAAAGATATTTATCAAAGTATTCAATGGATTATCACTGGGTGATAAAATTAAAGATTATTTTCACTTACTTCTTTACACCTCTTTTTATTGAATAACTGCTTAGCAAGAGAATGAAAGTAAAAGTATTTAAATTTTTTGGGAAACACATAACAAATATTAATGTCAACTTGAACTATGTTAAAATCAACCATTAGAATCTATACCACAGAATTTCAGGGGCCAGTGTAGTGATTGCAAAGCCCCTTTATGCTTCCCCATGCCCACTGACTTGGTGAGGGCTAGGGAAAATCATGACTATAGGAAAGACCTGGAATCCTAGCCAGTTCTGCTCAGTGGATAGAGCATCAGCCTGCAGATTGAAGGGTCCTGGATTCGATTCCAGTCAAGGGCACAATCCTAGGTTGCAGGCTCAATCCCTGCCTCTGGTCAGGGCACATGAAGGAGGCAACTATTTGATATGTCTCTCTCATATCCATGTTTCTCTTTCTGAGTCTCTCCCCCTCCCTTCCACTCTCTCTAAAATCAGTGGAAATATCCTTAAATTAGGATTAACAAAAAAAAAAAAAAAGGAAAGAGAGAAAAAAAAGACATGGAGCTTTTCCAATGCTGTCACTCCACGCACAGCCTTGTCTCATTAGTAATGTAATATTTGCCATCTCCTCCCACCTTCCCAGTACTCATGGGTAGGCTGCTGATGACTGACTAATAGTCTCTCTGTTGCCAGAAAGATGAGCTGAGATGTCAGGGGAGTGGAAGTGAAAGTGAAGAAGGGCAATGAACTCCAGGAAAGCATGCCCACGAATCACATGCTACACATCCGGAAATGCATTTACTCATTAGGACACAACCCGGGGAAACATTCACTGTAGCCTGTTAGCAAAAAAAAAAATTAAACAGGCACAGAAACTAAATCCAACTTCACTTTTTCTCTTTCTTTCTTGTTTTTCTTCTCTCTCTCTCTCTCTCTCTCTCTCTCTCTCTCTCTCTCTCTCTCTCTGGCAAATTTTGAACATCCCTTAGAACCTGCCATATGGACCCTGCCATGCCTGGAGAGAGATGCTAAGTTTTCCTGAGTGGCATGTGGTCATATTGATATTTAAAAAACTCCCTTTCCCCCTGCATTCTGGTCCCAGAAATGAAGTCCACTTTGCTCATCTTGGCCTAGATGTGACAGCATCCAGTTTCTGACCCCCAGCACTTCTACAGGCATCTCCAATCTGATTGCTGCCTCATTTCCAACCTGCCTTGAGCTCAGACACACCACCAGGCATGTGATGGGCCAGTTAAAGCTGCAGGTCAAGCAGAAACAGAGCGTGTAGATTCTATTAAAAGGACACACGACTATCCATACAAGAGGAAATGTTGTCATCCTGGTCAGGCATGGATCCAATCAGTGCTGGAGAAGATGAAAGGACCCTGGCTACAACGAGGAATCACTGCATACTAATATAACCTAGTCAGATACATCACAATTTCTTGCCATTTCTTTTTTCTTATATGAAGGTTGCCATTATTTCACACACATTTGGCATTGATAAAAGTAATTGTTCTGTTACTACCTGTCTCATAGGGATGAAGGAACAAGCATTTTATAACTGGGTTTCGACCACTTTGAAGTTACTTCCTCAAATTTCTCTCCACCCCTATTCTACCCTCTTTACGTGACATTTTTTTCTTTAAATATAAAGATTAAGTTTTTGCCCTAGCCAGTTTGGCTCAGTGGATAGAGCGTTGGTCCTAGGTTCAATTTTGGTCCAAGGCACATATCTTAGTTGCAGGCTTTTCCCTGGCCCACACTCAGCTCAAGGCTCATGCAGGAGGCAACTAATCGATGTTTCTCTCACATCAATGTTTCTCTCTGTCTTTCCCTCTCTCTTCCACTCTCCCTATAAATCAATGGGAAAATACCTGTCAGTGAGGATGAACAATAACAGCAAAATATTATGTATTTCTCTATGACACACAAACATACCAAGTCTGGACAAATAGCCAAGCAGCTGAGGGCACGGCTCCACTTTTGAGTGCCGAAAATGGAATTAGGAAACTCAACTATGATTCTTTCAGAGCAGTTTGGAGGTGAGCCATGGCCAGATCAATGAGATGTAGGTGGAGCAATGACCCACTCAAAGTGCTCAAAACCAGACAGTGTGGCCCCATGTCTTTGGAATGTCGCCGCTCACTGTTCCTAAACCCACCCACTCGCCTTCCCACCTGGAGCAAGTCAGCAGGGCAGGGCGAGAACATGGCTCGCTGTGGCTCTGCTTATTGTTGCTGTGGTTTATGTGTTTTTAATAACATGCTACAAACGAGGCTATATTATGAAATGTTCACTTCCCTCGATGTTATTGTTAGGACACTCAGTGGCAAAAGGGAAAACATCAGATAGGAAGTCACTACACATGTTGTTGGATTTTACACTGTCTTTGCTTCTGGAAGAAAATGTCTATGACTTTCCCCTTGCAGGCTTGATACCATATTTTGAGAAATACAGAGGGAATAGAACAAACAGCATTTACCACCCACCTGATCGACTAACAGAGCAATAGTAGTAGTTGGCAATGACATTTGCAGATATAAACCTGCAGTGCTGAGCCACACAGAAATTAGTGAGATTAATTCCATTTCAATTACATACAGTGACAATAGAAACCAGGTTCTTAGTGGTAGCAGGGGACAGATGGCAAAGCTGGTCAACATTCAATGATCAGACAAGGGAAGCCCTTCTCCCCTAAATCAAAATAAAATAATTGTCAGAGGCAGCTTGCCCTGATTTCTAAGACTTAGGAGGCGATTTTTTTTTTTTCAAAGGGAACTGTGGGGAAGAAAATTAAAATAAACTACTCCGGTTCCAGGCATTTTTTTGAGCCTGGGCACTGGCTTTCCTCACACAATCCTCAGAAGAGTAGATGGTTTCACAAGAAAACAAAATTGAGCACGATACAGAGCCATATTTTCACCCTGAATAAAATAATTCAGGTCTCCCAAACAGGTCGCTAGGGTGTAAAAAGGCTTGAGAATCTACCTTATAATATTTGTGGTTACGTCCTCTCTACAATTGAATCAAAACACAAAGAGCCTAAGTTTTGATTCTTTTAAATTAACACTGGAATTTTTTAAATTAACACGACACTGAAAATAGAAATCAATATTGGAAACTTAAAAAAAAAAAAGTGGGTCAGTTGTTGAGCATTGACCTTTGAGCCAGGAGGTCAGGTTTCAATTCCTGCTCAGGACACGTATCCTGATTGCTGGCTCAACCCCCAGTAGAGGGAGTGCAGGAAGCAGCAGATTAGTGATTCTCTCTCATCATTGAGGTTTCTCTCTCTCTCCCTTTCCTTTCCTCTCTAAAATCAATAAAAGTATTTTTAAAATAAATAAATAAATAAAATTTTTTGAATTGTCCTTAGCTTTTATGCCAGCCTGAAATCGAGCAACCCTGAAGAGGTCTGTTCACTTGGATTTGATTTGACAATTTGACATCTACCTTTTCCTACTTCTGTCATGTCAATCCCACCCGTCCCTTCCACTCCCACTCATGAGTCCTTTATAATTTCTTTCCTCCTTTACACCCAAATGCAGAAGTGAAGTGTGAAACGCAGTGTAAGTGCACTTAACTCACTGGGAAAGGAAACTATCTGGCCATGTTTATATTCTATGATATTAAAGTAATTCATCTGAGTTTGTGCTAATGACAGTAAATCTCTCGTGCTGACAAGCTGTGGTCAATTATCCTTTCTACAGCCTTTTAAAGCCGAAGCACTAGGAAGTGCGTCAGTGCTGGAAACTGTGGCTTGCTAATTCAAATGAAACAGCCAACCAGCTTTATAAGCTCTTTGAATGGTACCCCACCGTGCTCCTCACCCCCAAACAGCTCCCTTAGGGGGCCTGCCCATGCTGGGACACTTCCGCTGGGATTTACATGAACTCCACGAATGGAGGAAATGTTTTAAATAAAGTGGTATGTTATTTATCCCTATAATGAGTAGTTTAACAGCGACAATTAGGAAGGAAATTCTACAAGCCTGAACTCCGGTTACTTATTACTGCCACTGAAAGTCAATTAAAGTATCTAAGTAATTACAGGGATTGGGATCATCTGTCATCTTGCAAATCACAGGAGAGGGAAGAGGCACTTGGTCTGTTTTGAAAGCACATGATCTAGTCTTCCTCATGTTGGTTAATTTTTGGACAAGGGAGCATGTGCGTGGGCTTGCCCCACACATCTGAAGATCTGTTGATCTGGAAGTTCAACAGAAATGTTTGCTGGATTTCCATCCAACCTCAGAGACTGTGCAAGGAGCAAGAGTCAAAGAGCAAAAAGAGGTGAAGAAGGGCCCATTCTGCCAGATCAGTCACACTCTCTTCAACTCAAGAGCAAAGGTGCCTTGTTTCTCCTTGTGCTCCTACTATGCCAAGTCCTGTTCCCTTACCCACTTCAAGGCCAGCCTGCTCTCTACCAAACTCCAGTGCCTCCCACAGTCATCTTAGTCAGCTGTCTCACAAATATTCTCATCATGATGTAAACCACTTCTGTGCTTTTTTCAGCTTGTTACTTAAGATGCATTCTTCCCCTCTCTGTGTCTAGCCAAATCCTCTGACTCTGCAAGGCTCAGCCAGAGTCCTGCTCCTCCTTCATGTGGCATCCAATACCAGACCTCTCCTTCTATGAATGGCCTATAGAGTTCCATGTTTAGGCTCAGTGGTTCCCAGATTGTGAACACTAGCAGGGGCTACATCTTACATCTCCACTTCTTGCTCCACATCTGGATGTATTTACACCCCCAAGTGGTACCTCCTTGAGCTTTGCTTTCTGGGGTTGCTGTAGTTTAGTCTCAGGTTTGGTTAAATGTCTTAATCAGGTATAGCTGGCATTCCTTCATTTGTCCACCCCATCATTCATTCCATAGCATGTTGAACAGCTACTTAGAGCAAGACATCAGAACTATGGCTTCTAAGTTTGAATCCGGTGCTTCCTCTCCTACCACACTGCCTGAATGGGAAACTATATTTGCTCACACTGCCCAAATGGGGGAGTCTCTCAATGCTCATCATTCCTTCCTTGGCTAACACTTGCAGGGAAATGGTCATAAAAACACTTACAAAAGAAAAAAAAATAGCTCTCTCCCCTGTGGTTCCTCAGAGCATTCTCAGTCCAAACCAAAGGACAAAGAGAGGAAAATATTTTCAAGTGATCTCCAAATGACCTCAGTTTTACATAAAGTTCAAGTTTGGTTCAAGGGATGGGCAGAACTTGGGTCAGCCAGCTACTTTAGGATCAGCCAGATGTTGGGGTCAGCCAGCCTTGTTTGGGTTGAATAAAGAACACTTGCTGTTCTTCACATCCCAAGACAGATATTGGAATTTTAACTTCCCTCCTTGAGGTCTCTTTATGTTTTAAAAGTTCATTTCACTTTCAAGTGAGACTTCCCTGAGGATCTATTTTCTCATTCTCCCTTTTTATGGCATGTCCTTTGGTAGCTCCTATTCCATACCTGTGGTGTTTAGACTTCATATTTCCACTTGCATTTGCCACCAATATGTTGTTTGTGTAAAACTGAACATACTGATGTGTCCAAGGAAACTGATCAGTAGGAAACAAGGAGTCTGACTGATAGGAAAATCCACAAATGTTTTCATTAGTATTTCTCACTGTTTTGTGCAGGAAATAGCGCCTACATGAATGCATTGAACATAGGATGTTCATGTTCTAAGACACCAAACATAAAGGCAAGCCTGACAATTTCAGCAACATTAATTAGGTCAGGCCAAAGAATGCTTAAACCCTTCAGTGGCTCAAGCTCTCTTACAATAGTCAATACATTGCTCTAGAACCATTGTATCTGTGTTGTAACACCCACACCACCAACAAGTATGGGTGAATTTTGCGATGGTTCTTTGCTGTCTCCTGCGTAGGGATTTTTCTGGCCTAAGCATACTAAAACCACTATGGGCCCACTGCATTATACAAACACATATACAAATTCAGACCACCTTTGAAGTGATCAGTTTTCCAGGCTACATGCTTGACAAGAACCCTTCTCCTTTTTAATTGAGCTTCACAGTCAATGATACATTCATTTCAACCATAAAATACATATTTACTGACATCCACTATTACATGGTCTAGGACTAGGTGCCACTAGAGCATAATCTCATCCTCTATTGGCAGCAAAGATGTCTAGGGGTCATTCTGGGGTGGTACAGCTTGGCACTTGCCCAAGGAGGGGACACAGCTGCAACCCAGGCCATGCCTACTTCCCACTGGACATAAATGAAGATGGGGACATGAGAGGATTCTGGTAGCCCCTGAAGCTTGTATGGAGATGTAAAATCCTGAGATTTGAAGACTGAATCATACTCTTTCCAATACCAAGTTTCTCTTCTGTTAACTGGGTGATTCACAGGAGCTTTTTCAGAAGCACAGATTATATGAATTTTATGTTGATCTGCAATTGTTTATGAGCTCCAGTATTTTTATTGGGGGAAATTACCTTTTGAAATAAAACCAATAAAAACAAGGTTTTCTATTCTGACACCAGAACAGGATCCACGAGAGCAGGTCAAAGTGATCATGCAATTCTTAAAGAACCGTTATGGTGGACCGATTGCTCTCAATGGGTACTGGCAAGGTTGCCAGCTTTGCAGCTTATGCATTTGGACTGGTCATCCTATGCCTCCATTAGGAGCTCTCGCTGTCCTTGTTCACATTTATAGTTACAGTCATTCATGCTCCCAAACAAGAGGACACAGAGACATGAAGTAAAATGTCTTGCGAGCTGATCCACATTTTGTGATTACTGCAATAGTTGTGGTCATTGTAGTCCTGATATTAATCTCTTTGTTGGGACCTCACCATGAAAACAAACATTCTTGTTACATAATCATCTGCTCTGTAAGTGGAGTGCTTTTAGTTGGCTATGTTAAAGGCCCGGGCATTACTTTAAAGAACTTTCTGCTGCAAAGCCTCAGCTGAGACATCTTTTGGCTTGGATTCCACTGCTAATCCTCATACGCTGTGTAAGCACACATTAATTAGCTAAACAGAGCCCTGGACATGTTGAACTTATATATAGAAACTCCAACGGATTATACATTCTTTATAGTGTCAGTTTTAATTTGCTCATCTCATCTTCTTAAGGAAGGGCAAGATATGTCTTTTGATGACATCATTGATACTCTGATTGACTTCCTTAAAATCATGTGGGGATGATGATTGCATGCATTTAAAGATATCTAATTAGTCTGGCAAGACAGCCTCTGTCATTTTGATAAGTTGGAAAAACAATGGGTATATTCTAATATTTTTTTATTAATTTTTTATACATATCTCTCCATTGCTCCCTCTCCCTCCTAGGCATACCCCAACCCCACAGTGTCTATGTTCATTGGTTATGCTTATATGCATCTCTAATATTTTTAATATCGCTAATATTCTTAATAGCAATGAATAAAGTTTCACCTGAGAAATTGAGAGCTGACGAAAGTACCCACCAAAGAAATAGATGTCTGATAGGTTTTTGAGAAACAAATTCAATTAAAACATTCTGTAATTCTGCTACTAAATGAGTTGCAAAATGTGTCTAAAAATGACATGTCCTCTTAAATGATTGTTATCTGGAGACAATCTATTTAAGATTTCACTAATTTGAATCAAGAAAAATTAATTTTCTCATATTTAAATTATAGAAGTTAACTAAAAAGACTTTAGTATGTGGCTGCTTTCTATTTTTAGTAACGTTGTATTATTGCATATGTATGTTAAGTCTTGATACCTCCATGAAAAATTAATGCATTAATGCTAATTTTTACATGTAAAAAATTAAATGCCCAATTTCTTTATTGTCGAAAATAAAAAGATATGTCTCTGCATAGTGGTTTTGGTCAACCAAACTACTAGCCAAATAAGAGTAGAATTCTTTCCAAATATTGTTGCAAACTTTTGTTTGTTTGGGAGAATTAATTTGGGGTGATTTTTGAAAATACTCTGAAATGATGTGGACCCAGGTCTGGGAGGTTGAATATGTTACCAAACTTGGTAATAATGTTTTGGGTGGTTTGCAACTATAATGAAGAGACCAATTGTCCTTTTGACTCAGAGATGAATCTACCAAAGAGAACTTTTGAAAATGTTTGGAGAAGGGGCAGTACCAGCAGAAGACACAATACACATGGCCTCATGCAGGACTGTCTTGAGGTGCTCCCATTTGAAATTAAAATTATGAGTTGTTTACTTACATCAGTTCAAGAACAGGATGGGAGTTGTATTTTTAAAGAAGCTATCAGAAGTTGTATTTTTTAAGAAAATAACGCCCCCCTTTATTTTTGCAAACAATATTGGAGTGTAATTATTCTAAGATCACATCTTAGACAGAGAATCTTCAGTGCTTTTTATTGTCTAGGTTTAAAAAGAAAAAAATCCTACACACCCAACATTCCTCCCTATGCCTAAGAGATTAATTTCTCACCACATTGGATGATATCAGTGAAGTCATTCTGAGGTTAATAAAAAATTTTAATGCAAGGGATATACGATATGGGAACACTGTATATACATGTCACAATTAACTATGAAGTGTTTTCTTTATGCATAAATAACACAAGTAACTGAGCTGTCCATTAAAAACGTAGGAAAAAAAATAGCCTGGAAACTTGGCAAGTCTGACTTACAAAGAGTTGATGTTAGTTACTTCACTATTAGTACATTTATCTGTTGAGAAAATCAGAAGGCATTTCTGTCTGAATATATCTATTTTTATGTTTCTTGGTGGTAAAAATGGACCTAAATGGGCTTCCATTTTTCATCTCAAAAGTTTGTTGTAGAAACTAAATAAAATAATACATGTATAGTGCCTGGTAAGCCATTCCTATAATGCCCCCAAAAATTCCTTTTAAAGCTATGAAATATTATTAACTGTGTATTAGAAAATGGCTTATCACTTAGTATAAGCTCTAAGTAAATTTAAAAAATGAGCAAAGAATTCACAGAGTCTTGAAATTTGGGGCTAGAAAGATTTTCAGAGCTTATGTCATCCACCTCTCTTTTCAAGATGGAGACGGTAAAACCCAAGGCACTCACATGACTCACCCAACATCTTTCACCAAGAGTGGCAGAGATGGGCTAGAACCTAATCTGAACCCCCACCTAACTCTTGCTCATCATTACTTAATTGAAGGGTGGGCTTCAAACAACTTTTCCAGGGTCAAAATCACCATGTCCATTGAAAACGAACTGTTTTTAAAGAGACATATAGCAATTTCATTACAAAATTCTTACGAATGACAGAACTGTAGCCTAAAAGTATTATAAGCACATAATCTTTCTTGCCACCAAAATGAAATCATTTTTTCTTATGGGTGGTTATTAAAATATTTGGAAATAACTGTTAGGGGTAGATTTATAACATTATTGAGTATTTTTTTAAATAAAAAGAAGAAAATATTTCTATGTTGGGCTATGTCAAACATAAAATTTCAGACTAGCAGATGAAGATATCACAAATAAGAATTATTTTAAAAATGAGACCATGTAGAAAAAAATGGTAGGCTACATAACAAGCAGTGGATTGATATGTAACTTAACATATAACAGGCTGTTACAAATCACCAGCAGAAAACAAGTGAGGTATGTGCACGCATGTCTCAGTTAAGAAAACACACATAACCAGGAAGCAGAAGGAAAGAGTCTCAACCCCTCATATTTAAAGAACCACATTTTAAAACAATGAGATATACAGTGACCTCAGAGATTACTGAAGATTAAAAGGAATAAAAATATCCCACACTTTGGATATAGTGTGGGAAAAGGGACCCTTTCATATATGCTGTTGCTGTGAGCCTGGTATTGACATAACTTTCCTGGAGGGCAATTTGACAATTTCGATGACATTTCTATGAAAAAGGCTATGAAATTGTTGACCCAGAAATGCCATTGTCATGAAATTTTCTTATAAAAATACTCAAGTGCCTAAAGGTATTTTTACAAAGATGTACGTTGCAGGCTGAGTTATAATACCCCAAACTGGGAAACTAACAAAATGTCTACTCATCGATGAATAGTCTAAAAATAGAGGAACAATGCATTCCTCTGATGCACTCTGCTGTTTAAAAAAAAAATGAGGTTGCTCTAAATGCACTACCTGGAAAAGTGCCAATGGCACAGTAAATGAAAAAGCAAGTTATGAAGCAATGTGTGTGGAATGATCCTATTTCGTAGAAGCGGGGGAAGGTCAATAGATGTTTGCATATGCATAGAATAAATTCTTATTCAGAATCCTGAGTTCCAAGTGATAGAACTGAGCAGAAACTAGCATAAGCTAAAGGGATGGGATGGTTTGGCTCATGTCACTGGGAACCCATAGGTGGAGTTGGCCCAAGAGGTAGCTAGATCAGGGGCTCAGGCAGTGTCCTCAAAGTGTCTCTCCACTGACTGCCCCCCTCCGTGTTTTGTCCTCATTTTTCATTCCAGAGAGCCACCTCCTTCATGTAGATAAAAAAAGGTATAGAGCCACTGGTAGGCGAAGTTCACATCTTCCTAATGAAATGACCTACAAGAACAAAACATAGCATTGCCTGCTAGCACTGGCAGGAACCCCAGGTTCCAAGCCAATTAGGGATCAAGACCTTCCATGAAGCAGTGGCTGGGGCCAGAGGCCAGGGGCCAGGGCTCATTCTCAAAGGCAGGCCAGGCTCCTGATTCCATCGCTGGGAGTGGAGCAGACACAGAGTGGGAGCTGGTGGTTCCCTAGAGGAAGGGATTCTGGTAAACAACCTGTCTACCACACCCTGGCCATCTTTAATAACAACTTTAGGGAGTGGGCTACTACTGTAATGGAAAAATACAAAGGTTGGAACTGCAGAAAATGGGATAAAAACCAACCAACCAACCAACCAACAAACAAACAAAAACAGCAAACCAATAGTCCTACCTCACCTCTGATCTTATTTTACAAGATATTTTATTTTTAAATATTTTAAATTGTTTTTTAGAGAGAGAGGAAGGGAGAGGGAGAAACATCCATATGAGAGTGGAACATCAATTGGCTACCTCCTACACGCCCCTTACTGGGGATGGACCCTGGAACCTGAGCATCTACCCTGCCCAGGAATTGAACTGGCAACCCTTCAGTGCACAGGATGAGCAACCAGCTGAGCCACACAGGCCAGGACAATTTTACAGGGTATTTTAAAAGATAAAGTCTTGACAATGGCATTCCTGGGTCTTGGGGCTTAGACAATGTCTTTAAAGGGTGCAGCTTTCAAGATTAAAAAGAACACACACACACACACACACACACACACACACTTTTTCATTATTTGGCCAAATTGGGGCCAATGTCTTTCATGGTAACAAACTGGTTAATTTTCTGGAAAGATACTGAGAGAGGAATTTTTATTGAAGAAGTTGATTCAATCTGTGTGTGTATGTGAGAGAGCAGAGACTCAGATTTGGTGAGATAAGTAGAGGGAGTGCACAGGCCTGGGTTTAGTGCAGAGATGGCTCTGTGTGAACTTGTCCTGGAGCTCCCCTCCAGGCAGGCGGACTGGAGGGCAGGGCCAGCTCCTGGCTGTGCTGCAGCCCTGAGGGCTTCTGGTAGCTTATGAACAGGCTGCGAACATCCCCATGATAGATCTTTGCCTCCAGAGAAGAGTTAGTGCACTCTCTGTCACACTTGTGGCTGACTACCCCCATCCCCCATCCCACATAGGCATGTCAAAGAGGAACAGGAATGCAAGACCTAACAGTTAAACTCATTAGTTTGGACTCCACAAATCCAGCATTTGAGATCATCAGGTAGGAACGGTAATGAAGTTCCTGTGTTTTTTACCGCTCAATAAAAGATTTATTTTGCAAATTACAGGGTAAATAAGATTGCAGGGAAATGGGGAAAGCTGCTTTTCAAGAACACTTCACTATTTCAGAAGCATCAATCAACAGGGAGTCAGCTGATAAACCAATGACTAATTATAAATCACTGCTTTCTACTTAATTAGTTTTTTTAAAAATTCTCTTCTACTGGACACATTGTAACCTGGTTTCTAGTTATTTTATATTGCCTCAAAAGTAATTAAACAAGGAATAATTCAGAATATTTTACTAGCGCTGGTCTGGTAGTTAAGAGTGTCATCCCAATACCCCATGGTTTTGAGTTTGATCTCCAGTCGTGACACATACAAGAATCAACCAATGTGCACATAAATCAGTGGAACAACAAATTGAAGTTTTTTTCCTCTCTCTCCCGCTTCCTCTCTCCTTGTTTCTCTCTCAAATCAATAAATAACTTTAATATATATATATATATATATATATATATATATATATATATATATATGTCTTGCCAGTTCAGATTATTGGAGAGGGTTTTTTTGGTTGGTTGGTTGGTTGATTTGGTTTGGTTAATCCTCACTCGAGGCTATTTTTTTTCCATTGATTTTTTAGAAAGAGTGGAAGGGAAGGAGGAGAGAGAGAGAAACAGAGACAAAGAGAGAGATTGTGTGAGAAACATCAACGTGAGAGACATCTCAATTTTTTGCCTTCCAAGGCTAGGAATAGAACCTGCAACCCAGGCACATGCCCTTGACCCAGAATCAAATCCAAGACCCTCCGGTTTGAAGGCCAAAACTCTAAACATGTAGCCACACAAGCCAGGGCAAGGAGGGATTTTATTATAGTGTGGCTAAGTTTCCAAATGTGATATCTGGCATAGTCATAGTGGTTAAGACTTGTGAGTCAGACAGGTCTACTTTAAGTTCTGGTTCTATCATTTAAGGCCGCCTCAGGCAAGTTGCTTGACCTTCTGAGCCTCAGTTTTTCTCATCTGTGTAATAGGTTAATAACACTCATCTTATGGAATTGCTCTCAGAATTCAGTGGGAAGATTGGCATATAGTAAGCCACCAACAAACATTAGCTTTTAATCTTTCTAGTCACATACTGTGTTTTAAATGTGTCTGGTTCCCTTAGGTCCCCAGGACATTTTCTATTTAAAATTTTGGTTTAATGAGAACAGAATAGGGCTAGTCTTAAATACACATCAGCCAAGTGTTCAACTGAACATTTCTTTGTTCAGTACAAGAGATCAAGTGATATCTGAAGGGGGGAAAAAATCTATCATTCTGAATCAGTCAACTTCTCAGTTCATTGGTTTTGCAGGATCTATGGGTTCTTTTATTAAGAAACCAACCTTGCCTACTATCTAACTTTCCATTAACAAACAAATTAATAAAACTCTTTTTTTTGAAAGAGTTAAGCAGTATTTGAACCTGGTCAACCTTGGAGGAGTCCACCAGCATAGATGGTTCCCATTTCAACAACATCCCAGTGTATGGCACACACAGGCAATGTTTACCCACAAGCAACATCGAGTGATAGCTGGGAATTCATGAAGCAGACTGAGCAACTCTGATAAAATGGTGAGAAAGTAAAATGACAAGTGACAAATCAGGGGGAAATTTTTGCATATGTGTAATGAGCAGAGGAAGGCTACAGAGCATTAATAGCAGAATGTAAAAATATAAAAAGACTCTACAAATTACTCCGAGATGTCAAACAATTAATGGAAAAATGAGCCTAGATAAATTCACTGCCAAGTCACAAAAGCAATTCAAAGGGCCTGGAACATGTGAAAAGACTCTGAGCCTCATCAGGAATCAAGGAAATTCAAATGAAAGCAATAGCGGCTCATCATTTTTTTACTATCACATTTTCAAAAGTTTAGAAGACTGATAAATACCTAATGTTAAGAATTTCAAGAAATGGGTATTCTCTTAAGTGAATTATATTTATGTTCTACTACACCATAACAAATGGCCCCAAATTTAGTTGCTTAAAACAATACGTACTAATTTATTATCTTACAGTTCGGTAGTTCAGAAGTCCAACGTGAGTCTCACTTGGCCAAAATCAAGTGAGAGATTGGGCCGCTTTCCTTTTTGGGGGTTCCCTAAAGCAGAGGTGAAGGGCTGTCTGGCCCCTGGGCTGTATAAGGCCCATGAAATCATTTGGTCTGGCCCTGCCAAGGCATTAGGGGTGAGTTAATTAAATGTTTGACCAAATATAGCAGGCTAATTTTTAAGCTCATGATTTTGCACGGGCCATGATTGATGTTATAAATATCCAAATGGCCCTTGGAAGAAAAAAGGTTCCTACCCCTGCCTTACAGGAAACTAATCTCCTTGCCTTTTTCATCTTCTATAAGACACAACCATACCTGGCACCCTTCATCCTCCTTTAAAGCCATCAATGTGACATCTCTTTCATAATTCAGTAGCCACAGCTCCTTCTCTGAACACAGCTAGGAAAGATTCTCTGTTTTTAAGGTTTCATGTGATTAGATGGGGCCCAATGGGATAATCCAGGACAATCTCCCCTTCTCAAGGTTCTTAGCCTTAATCACATTTACAAAGTCCCTTTTACCAGAGAAGGTAACATGTTCACAGGTTCTCAGCGTTAGGACATGGACATCTCAGGAGGGGGCATATTCTGCCTCACATTGATGGTGGTAGTGAGCCTATTTAGAGACAGTTCGGTGATATATGCATATTCACTGACATTTGGGTATCTATCCTAAAGAAACATTTGCATAAAAATGTATGTCCAAAGATGTTCATTGCAGCAACATTTATGAAAGCAAAAGATTAAAACAAATTAAATAACTTGCAGAAAGGTTGTTTAGGTAAATTATATATGTCCATATTATGTAGGTAGTGGTATAAAATACAGGTAGATCTCCATGTGCTGATATAAAAAGATCTCCAGAACATATGCTCACATGGTTAAATGAAATAAAATAAAATAAATGAATAAAAGTTTATATTTACAACTTAAAAAGTTAGAAAACATTTGGAGGGATCCCCACCAAACCTTTGAGAAGTAGAATGGAATTGAGAATGGGAGATAGAGGAGATATTCACTTTTTTTCTCTAGATAGATCAGTATTAAAGAGAGATCCATGGACATTTATATCTACTATATGTCTTTGTATTTCTGTAATGTTTGAATTTTCACAGGACTATATTCACATAATACTTTTAAAATATTACATTGCTTAAAAAATGCACTGAACTCTAAGTCATGAGCACCGCTGTGTGAGTTGGGCTATTCTATCTCTCTAGGATTAATTAGTTAACTGGTCTGTAAATTTAAGGGAATGAACAAAAGGACTCTAAATTCCAACTCTATATTTTATGAGTGGATGTAGCAGAAAAATTTTTAACTCAGACTGGTATACTTTGGTCATTTGTGACAAGAAAACTAGTAATTTCTTTAGAGATTTTTAAAAAATCATGTCCTAAATTTTCTGAAATGATCTTGAGTTTAAATAAAATTTTTGATCCTATAAATATATTAGAACTTATCAAATAATATGACTCTATTTAGATTCAGAGCATATTATCTCCACAGGCATTCTGATACACTGCTGGGTGGTAATATAAATTGGAGCATCCTTTCTGAAAAGCAAATCTCAATAGGCCAAAGTGTTAAAGCAATTTAATCTCTAACTGTTTAAGCTAGTAATCCCAAGCAGTTTACTAGTAACCTAGTAATCCCACACTTATAACATTATTCTAAGAAAAAAAATAGAAACAATCTAAATGTTTAAAAAATAGGGAAATGGTCCAATAAATTAAGCTGTATGTGCAGGGAATATTATTATACAGCCATGGGAAATATCTCAAAGAAATGTTAATAATACATGGAAATTTACAATCAAATACCAAGTGGAAAAACCTAGAGAGATATGTATATATTTTCTGTCCACTAAACATCATGCATATGAGCCTAAAATAAAAACTAGAAGGGAATGTGCCAAAATGTTAATAATGGTTAACTCTAGATTGTGATACTTACTAGTAAAATAATTTTAGACAATTTCAAATTTTTCTAAGTGAGAAAGGCAGATCACACTCTATACCATATTATACACATGAACTTATATAATAATATTTGGCCATGGACTGAAATAGAATACATGGTTGACACATAGTATTTTCTGTATTGTCTTCTAAACCATGTGTATCACTTTGAGTCAAAATAACGCGGTGTTGGTGTTAAGCAGATCTGAACTCATGTCACGGTGCTGCCACTCACTCCCAAAGTGATTTGGTGCTTCATCTCTTAATTATTTAATCTCTCTATGACTCAATTTCCTCAACTGAAAAATAGACTTACTTTGGTTTTCACTTTAAAGAGCAATTGAGATAAGGAATCAATGTGATTAGCTATTGCTAATAATATGGACATTAATAAAAATAATAACAGCAACTATTTTGCATACCTGCTACATGCAAGCTAATATACTATCCTAAAGACAAATGGTAGATGGAACATATTGAACCCATTCAATTCAAATATGCTTCAAGAGAAATGAGGAATAATGACATACAGTATACTGATGCAGATCAAAGCAAATCTCAGTGAAATTTTTTAGGGGAATTTGGGGCAGTAGAATTATAGTGGAAACAGAATTGGAGTTGGAAATTCTACCAGTTTTCGACATTCTAATGAAAAGAAAATAACTTCACTATACTTCTATTTTCTTTAATACCCTAAAGAAATTCTATTAGTATTGGTCTTTGAGGTCAATGATAGATTACCTGCATTTTTTACAACAAAAGTAAAATATTTGTAAAGTAAATTGTTTTAAATAGTTCTGAATGAGTTCTGTGCTTTCTAGTCATCATATGTTGTGTATTTCACTACCTACTTAAAATACTTTCCCATTTCTTCTCTGTCAATTCAGATCCTATCCAATCTTTCAAGCTCACCACCAACTCCATTTCTCTGACCTTTTTCAAAGGTCATCCCACTCCTCAGCTTTTTCCACTCATGTGAACTACTATAGGATCTGCATTTAATTATAAAAAAAATTCAACAAGCAACTGTTGACCAAATGTAATGATTCGGGTGCTGGAGACAGAGAAATGAACAAGCCATTCCTGGGGGAATGTAAAGTCCAATGTCAGGAAACAGACAATAAAAAATCATTACTTTAAAAAATATTTTTATAAAATGAAGGGCACATTTATGGAGAAATACTTTCTCAGAAGGAAAACAAACCAACCACTAATTTGTCTTTTTGATAAATCTTGGTTTTCATCTATAGCATAGTGCTCAGCCAAACTTTTTTTTTTTCCAGAAATGGAGAAGTGGTCATTTAAAAGTAGTTTTTGATCTCTGTATTTAGAGGACAATTCAACTTTATAGGAAGGCTTCTCTTTTTATTATGAAAAAGCACAAAGATAAAGCCAAAATGCTACTCTGGAATGGGGACACTCAGGATAGTAGGTCACCAAATGACTTTGCATAAGATGTAAATATCTGACTTTATCAGAGGAAGAGCTATATCTTGTATAAATTAGCTTTTGCCACAATAATGGTGTATAACAAGACACGGTGACTGAAAGAAGTTATGATATTTTCACAGATCTGTGGGTCAGCTGGATTGGTTTTGCTTCACATTGCAGGTCTACAGATCTGGGTCTTCTCAACATGGCTTTCATCTCCCTGGTCCCAGGGGGATGGCTTTTCAGGACATGTTCTTTTCGGTGATGGCACAGGCATATCCAGGGACAAGTCCAACCACATAAGCATGTTTCAAGCTGATTTTTCTACCACAGCTGCTAACATCTTACTAGCCAAAACAAAACACATGGCCAAACACTAAGTCAAGAGGAAGGAAAGTATACTCTGCCTTTAACAGCAGAAAAGGCAAAACTATAAGGCAAAGGATGGGGATATAGGAAATGATGAAGACATACTGATTGAAATGTGTCTGAAACTAGAGAGAAAGATTTGGGGTTTGGAGTTCCTCTGGTAGGTCAGAGAAGGGGATAATTTGAGAGATGTAGAAAAGATATGCCTACAGCAGAACATAAACACTCCTCACAATGTAGGAACAGATGGGAACTAGCAAAAAGCATCGGCTGAGGGCATTTTGATATATCCAAGCTCCTTGATAGAGTTTGCTACATGTTCTTGCTTGATATTAGCTGGGTTTGAGGAACTTGAGACAGGCCCAGGAGCAAAGAAAAGTCAGGAACATTGGAGAGACAAACTAGTTTTGTAACGATTATAGAATTCATCTACAACAGTGGTTCTCAACCTTTCTAATGCCATGACCCTTTAATACAGTTCCTCATGTTGTGGTGACCCCCAACCATAAAATTATTTTTGTTGCTACTTCATAACTGTAATTTTGCAACTGTTATGAATTGTATCTGTGTTTTCCAATGGTTTTAGGCGACCCCTGTGAAAATGTTGTTCAACCCCCAAAGGGATTGCAACCCACAGGTTGAGAACCACCGATCTACAATAAGACGCCTGGTCACTACTAGGGAACATAGTCTTATCTTTGAGAAATCACAGTTGAGTAACAACTGTAATGCAAGATACTATTAGGATTTGCCTAATGTAAGCAGCTTCACCAGTGATATTATTCATTATAATTCATATGTTTTAGATTAGGCTAAATTTTAGTCACTTCCTGGACCTCATCTATTTGGATAGAAGAACATTTCCCCATAGACTTAAGTCACATATCTCACAATCACTTGTGTATCTTATCATTTACTCATTTCATAAATATGAAACCAAAGTTATACACAAGAAAAACAACCATGAAAGACAATGTTTCTAATTTCAAATTACCAGTCCAAGTAAGGTGAGAACATTATAGACAGAAGATGCAAAGTCTATAAATGTTTTGAAGAGACAATGTTTTAGACTTGACCTATAAAAGTCTAAAACAAACCTGATTATAGTAACAAATCCCTTAATGTTTTTATTTTTTAAAATCTTTTTAGTTTTTAACTTTCATATTTATTTATTTATTTATTTATTTATTTATTTATTTGGATTTTGAAGTATATGCCTTTTATTTTTTTAAATAGATCTTTATTGTTCAGTTTATTATAGATATTCCTGTTTCCTCCCCCCGATACCTCCCTCTACCTGATTCCCCCATCCCCACCCGATGCCCTTACCCCCAGCCACTGTTCTCATCCATAAGTATAAGATTTTTGTCCAATCTCTTCCTGCACCTCTCACTCCTCCTTTCCCCTAAGAATTGTTAGTCCATTCCCCTTCTATGCTCCTAATTCTATTTTATTCACCAGTTTATTCTGTTCATCAGATTTTTTTATTCATTTGATTTTTAGATTCACTTATTGATAGGTATGTATTTGTTATCACTTTGTTGTTCATAATTTTTATCTTTACCTTTTTCTTCTTCTTCCTCTTCTAAAAGAAAACCCTTCAGCATTTCATACAATCCTGGTTTGGTGGTGATGAACTCCTTTAGCTTTTTCTTATCTATGAAGCTCTTTATCTGACCTTCTGAATGATAGCTTTGCTGGGTAGAGCACTATTGGTTGCAGGTTCTTGCTATTCATCACTTTGAATATTTCCTGCTACTTCCTTCTGTCCTGCATAGTTTCTGTTGAAAAATCAGCTGACAGTCATATGGGTACTCCCTTGTAGATAACTAACTGTTTTTCTCTTGCTGCTTTCAAGATTCTCTCTCTGACTTTTGCCCCTGGCATTTTAATTATGATGTATCTTGATGTGGACCTCTTTGGATTCTTTTTGTTTGGTGTTCTGTGTGCTTCCTGGACTTGTAAGTCCATTTCTTTCACCAAGTAGGGAAAGTTTTCAGTCATTATTTCTTCAAATAGGTTTTCAGTAACTTGCTCTCTCTCTTCTTCTGGCACTCCCATAATTCTGATGTTGGTACACTTGAAGTTGTCCCAGAGGGTCCTTATACTATCTTCACATTTTTGGACTCTTTTTTCTTTTTGTTTTTCTGTTAGGGTGTTTTTCTTTCTCATATTTCAGATCTTTGATTTGACTCATGGGGTCCTCTAGTCTGCTGTTGGATTTCTGTATATTATTCTTTATTTCAGACAGTGCATGCTTAATTTCTGACTGGTCCTTTTCAAATTTTTTTTTGGCATTCTCATTAAGATCTTTGAAGGTCTCAGTAAGTTTCTCCAAGGTCTCAATAAGTTTGTCTGTGGTTTGTAGAAGATTCTTGAGTAACCTTATAAATGTGGTTTTGAACTCTATGTCCAGTTGTTTGCTTTCCTTCATTTCTTTCATTTGTGACATGTTTCTTGGTCTCCGCATTTTGGCTGCTTCCTGGTGCTGATGGAGTGGCTTTGTGTGCTAGTTGTCCTTAGGGCCCAGTAGCTCTGCCTCCCCAACCACCTGAGGTGGACACTCTTGGTGCACCCCTTTGTGGGCTGGGTTCACAGTCTTGTTGTAGTTAAGCCTTGATTGCTATTGGTACACTGGGAGGAATTGACCTCCAGGCCGATTGACTGTGAGGATTAACTGAGTCTATTAATGGAAGAACTGCTGTGCTGGAGACACCCCTATGGGGCAGAACTTGCTTCAGTGGGGCTTTAGTGCTCACCGAGTTTGCCTCTTGAGTGTGTCACTTATGTATGTGAGGAGTTGAAATCTGGTGTTGTCTCACACTGACTTCTAGGTAAACTGGTTCCTGGATCTCCAAGGAGGTGCAAGTCAGCTAGTATCTGAGGCCACCCAGCAGGAGCTATAGGGAGCTCTGCAGGTTTCTTCTCTTTGCTTGGAGTTTGGAAGTTTTGGAGTTGTCTGACCCAGGTGCAATTTGTTAGGTTAAGCTGCCAGAGGGCAGGCCATTCATATGCAAAAGTCGCCACACAGCTGGGTGGGTTTGTAAATTGGGCGGGGCGGGGTCTCAGGGAGTCTCTAGGCTAGGGCGTGGCAAACAGCAATGGCTGCCAGTCAGCCCTCTTTGCCATGTTCTGTTCAGTGTCCTGTGTCCCTAGCCCCAGCACAGTAAACAATGATTCCAGTGTGCAACTCTGCAAGAGAGCCATCCTCCCTTTCTGACCTGATGGCAGACAGTCCAGTTTCTCCCTGTATGAGTCTGGGTCCCCAGAATCTTGCCAGAAACTGGAGTTCAAAGAGTTGGGAACCTGTAACTCCCTCCCAATTGAAAAACAACAGTGCACGCCAGCCCAATTTGCGCACTTATCCATACCTTTGCCTTTCTGAGCCTCTGCACATCCTACCAGGTCTGGATGCACTTTTTTTCTTTCCTTCTATTTGTAGAACTTCCACTCTGACAGCTTTCCCCTGGTTTTGGGGATAGTTATTTTGTCTTTTAGTTGTAGTTTTGGTGTGGTTGAGAGAGAGAGCACGTAACAGATATATATATCTTATGCCGCCATCTTGGTTCTCCCCTTAATGTTTTAAATGGACTGTGACTGACAATCAGTAAGTAGTGGGCTCAGTATTCAGAATGTTATGTATATAAGCTAAATATATATCATCTAAGCAGTGCTGGAATCCATCATAGGACTCCAAATGAAGAATATACCATGGAAACCCAAAACAATTAAATTTGTATATATGTGTGTATATGTACATATATACTAAGTACATTTTAAACTTATCATAAGGTACACAAAAGCGCCTTTCTCTCAGTTGGTTGAGGAAGGAAACATACAAATTACCAAGCAAACACAGAAAATGAACAAACACATTTAGAAAACCCTAATTGCTACAAAGAAATTAAAGAAGGACGCTATGATGAGCATGATGTCGAGAGCTCCTTTCTGTTGGGTTGTCAGGGGAGGCCTCTCTGAAGAGGCGCCTTTGAATTGTGACCTAATTGGAGCTAATTGTGCAAAGACGTTCTGGGGCGAGAGCCCTACACACAGAGGGGATAGTGACTGCAGAGGCTCTTAAGTGGGAATGACAGCAAGAAGAAATATTGGTTTTTAACATTTCTTTCTTTTACTTGCTAGGTTGAATCAGATCGGTTTTTAATCACTCATAATAATGGAGAGAGTCGATGAATCTTTTAGCACAAGACTCATTAAATGTATAAGTATTTTTAGATTTGCAGTCGATTTTGTAGACACCAGAAAAAGACAGTGTTTAACAGTTTGGACATTTGATATCATTTTTTTAAAAAGAATGAAACTATAGTGTGAGGTGTCAACCCTGAAAAAAATGAAGAAGTTGTTCAGCTATCCCATGTGTTTACCTTCTTCCTTCATCCACGTTTTATTTCATATCTGGGCTGGACAAAATCACCTCTTCACCCAGGAATAACAGCCCCCGCAGCCACCTTGCTTCCTTTGCTTTTTTTTTTCCCTCTAAACTTGCTGCTCGGAGCACCTTCCTATAGATTTCCCAGTGCTGGGAGAAAGAAAGTGGTAGAGGAAGGTAAGAAAAAATAAAATCTATAGGAATGCTAAGGTATCCATGGTGAAGGTGAAGGCCAATTCTTCTCATCCAGCTCCTGGCTATCAGAGAAGCTTCAGTCAGGAGTGGAAGCATTCATTCTTTTTTTTTTTTTTAATTCCACGTTTAAGTAGAAATGGCCTACAGCTTAAGGCGATTTTTGTTCTTGCCTAGTTGATTAGGGTTCAAAGATCTGCACTATAGAGCCACAAAACAGACACTACATTGTTTATAGTGTGAAAAGATTTCCATCTAAAATTGAGGTGGAGAATCTCAGGCATGCGCCCTCAGAAAAATGCAACTTAATGCAGAGACTGATTTCCTGTAACCCATGACTTAGAGAAAACTGGAATTTGTCTCCTGATCAATGAACATCCGCCAAGAATCTCTTTCCCATCCTCAAGCCAATGAACTTGGACTCTGGCTACCCCTTCCTCCTCTTTGCTCTCCTTGCTCACAGATATAGCCCACCCCAAATTTTCTTGCCTGTAACTTGCTACAATTTTGAGTTTCTAGAATTGCAATTCCTGTGCTATTTCTAAATAAACTCAATTTCTGGTAACTCAAGCTTGCCTCAGTTTACCTCTTCATTTAGGTTGACACTAGGCAATTTATTTTAACTCTTTGTATCTATAGCACAGTACCTTGTACAATGTAGGTACAAATATTTGTTGGTGAAATGAATAAACAGTTAATTCTATATGGCAGTGAAGAAATGCTCAAATAAAACATATATATCTGCACCTAAGTGACGGTTACAACCAAAAGACAACCAGTCGATCAGTTGATAGGTAGTTATGACACACACTGATCACCAGGGGGCAGACGCTCAATGAAGGAGCTGCCCCCTGGTAGTCAGTGTGCTCCCCCAGCAGAAGTGCCACTCAGCCAGAAGCCGGGCTCACAGCTGGTGAGCGGAGCTGTGGCAGAATGAGACTCTCCCACCTCTATGGCAGAGCTGCAGCAAGCACAGCGGGGCTGGGCTAGGATGAGCAGGAGCAGCGCAGTGCCTGGTCCCAGCTCAGGCTTCACACATTGCTACATCCCTTGGGGGATGTTGGACTGCAGGTGTTGGCCAATCCCTGGTATCAGGCCTGGGTATCGGGCCTAAACCGGCATTCTGACATCCCCCTAGGGGTCACGGATTGCAAGAGGGTGCCAGCCAGGCGGAGGGACCCACCAGTGCATGAGTCTGTGCATGGGGTCTCTAATAGGACAAAAAATAACCCCAATGTTTTCATTGTTTGTGATTTATTTTTGCCATCCTAATTTCTATTTTATACCAAATTTCCATTCCTCTTTATTTAAGGCCAACTCCATTAAGATAAAACAGGAGTTTTAAATTAAAACATGATTGAAGAAAAGCCATAGCATTTTATTTTATTTTTCAATTACTGTTAAAAAATTTTGTAGCACTTTAAAGAAAAAAAGTTCTTTCTCCAGCAAGTGAACATTTTAAGAATGTTAACTGGAACAAATTTTATATTATAAACTTTTGTCAGATTGTGAAATAATCACTGATTAGCTACAGGAGTTCTGTTGCTGAGAAAACATTGTTGTTGGCAAAATTCAGGTGGAAGGAAAATAATGGTTGTGTTCTTTTGTTTATAGAAATTGAACTGACTCTTGCATCTATAAAAAGGTGACAGCTTCTGAAAAAATGTTGTGTACACCTTAAAATTCAATTATTTTCAAACTAAACTTGGCAAAATGATAGTGAAAGGGTTTACACAATTTATAATTTACCATTCTCATTGAGAGATTCATTGAGTAAGTATGTAAAGAAAATGCATAATCTTCATGTGTTAGATTTTAGTACAGTTTGAAGACTTAAGTTTATACCAGATCCTCTGATTGCAATTCAATCACATTAGAGTTCTATAGCCAGTTTGATCCTGATCTCAAGAAAATTGTTTAATTTTCAGGAATTTTGTGAACCTGTTGTAAAAACACCCATTATTATAAATAAAATTATATAAACTTATAAATTCTATAAAAAATAAAACACATAATAAATACTCAGTTAAACTAATTATTTCCTAGTGATTTTACTACATCTTCCTAGAATGCATGTTCTCCAGGTTATTTATGTCTATCTGTCTGTATGGGGGACATATATATAATGAGCAGCTTTTCCCAACTTCCTGTTCAGTGATGTCACATTGAAATTGACCATGGTAGGCATAATTACGCCATAAAATTTAGAAAACACTAAATACTAAGGCTTGATTTATTGTTTTCTTGATTATCCAGACAAAGAAAATGATGGAGAAAATAATAATAATAATAATAATAATAATAATAATAATGTGAAATAAACTTAAAAGTGTGTCCAATACTTAATTAGAGAGACAGCTGTTAGATATTTATCAGAACATCACTGTAGCTAAGGATTTGAGACTTTTCAGGTGCATTAACTTGGAAGTCCTGTCCATGTGTTAGGGTCCCTTTGGAAAGAGAAACAACAGAAAAAAATAAACAAATTGGGATTATATCAAACTAAAAAGCTTTCACACAATAAAAGAAACCATCAACAAACTGAAAAGGAAGCCCACTGAATGGGAGAACATGGTTGCAAATGATACATCTGATAAGGGGCAAACTTCAAATATATATGAAGAACTTATACAACTCAACACAAAGAAGACAAACAACCCAATTCACAAAATGAGCAAAGGACCTGAATAGACACTTCTCCAAAGGGAACGTACAGATGACCAATAGACATATTGTTTTTTTTTTAAAAAAAAAAGCTCAATGTCACTAATAATCAGAGAGATACAGTTAAAATTACAATGGGATATCACCTCAGACCTGTCAGTATGGCTACCATCAACAAATCAACAAGCAACAAGTGCTGGAGAGGATGTGGAGAAAAAGGAACCCTCCTCGTGCATCGCTGGTGAGAATGCAGACTGGTGCAGCCACTATGGAAAGCAGTATGGCGTTCCCTCAAAAAATTAAAAATGAAACAGCCTTTCGACCCAGTGATTCCACTTCTGGGAATATATCCAAAGAAACCTAAAACATGAATTTGAAAGAAGACATCCACCGCTATGTTCATAGCAGCATTATTTACAACAGCTAAGATCTGGAAACGGCCAAAGTGTCCATCGGTAGATAAATAAATGGATAAAAACCACATGGTACATTTTCAAAATGGAATACTACTCAGCCATAAAAAGAAAGGAAATCTTACCTTTTGTGACAACATGGATGGACCTGGAGAGTATGACACTAAGTGAAGTAAGTCAGTCAGAGAAAGACAAATACCATATGATCTCACTTATATGAGGAATCTAATGAACAAAATAAACTGAAAGACAAAATAGAAACGGAGGCATGGATACATGGAACAGACAGACAGCTGTCAGAGGGGAGGGATTTGGGGGACTGGATGAAAGAAGGTGACGGGATTAAGCAACACACACACACACACACACACACACACACACACACACACACACACAGTACAAAGACACAGATAACAAGGTGGTGATTGCCGCATTACAGAATGGGAGACGTTACTTTCCTTCGTTCCCCCACCCACCACTCCTGCCCCATCCTACTCCCACCCTCACCATTAAATGATACATTGTTCTCAGCTCAGGAAATCAACTGGGAACTAAACTGATCGGAAACTGGTTAGAGCAGATCAGGAGAACATGACCTTAAATGGCTGCAGAGCCGTATGCACACACATGGCAGGTTTCCTGTGAGGCAGGTTTGCTTCCTTCTTGTGCAGGAACCCACTCTCCTGAGCAGACTCCTCCCGGGCTGGGCGGAGCCCTGTTTCGGAGTGTTCCTGGACTGGTGCAAGTGTCTGCTCGGTGCTTGCCCCTCCTGTCTCCCGGGCGGGATTCGAATGTCTTCACCTTTGAAAAGATTCTCTTTAAATCCTTTTCGATCTGTTTTTTCCCCCACACATTAGTAGTAGTGGGCACTCAGCCACTGGAACATGGGGTGGGGGAGAAGTTTAGGCACACTCTTACCGTCTGATGCTCAGTGTAAATGAACAACAAACCAAATAGTTCAGAGCTGAGGAAAAGAGGAAGGCTACCCTTTCTCGGGTGCGCAGTAAGTGCACACGCCAATTTTCTCAGTCAGAAAAACACGGGCATTTCCAACAGGTGACTACAGGTAAGGCCCGGTCACTTGTAAGGGTTAGGTGGTCGATGCCCTGTCTAGCACATCTATTTTCCTTCTATTTCACTTTCCACTTCCTCTTCACGGCCAGCCCCCTACCATGCCCATTCCAACCCACCCCCCTCCATGCTCCAATTCACCAATTAAAGCATTTCTGCTGGGAGCTATACATCCAGTGGATGACAGGGGATCACCGCAGGAGCTCATGTAGCTGGAATAGCCAGATGGTTGTCATAATTCTTCATTTTTACTTTGCAGCCAGTCTGCCTGTCCTTTCTCATTTTATCCATCATCAAAACACGTGGAGTCATCCTCTCCAAAGAAAGGAGAGGCGAAGCTTTGAGGAAGGTGTTTCAAACCAAAGTTAGGAGTTACACTGGAGGTCAGAAAGCAAGCTTTCGGAACAAATATTGACTGACAAAAGAAGATTAACATCCCTTTAAAATATTTCCTTTTTCTACGTGAATAAAATTATTTACTATGTGCCAGACATTTTTCTGAGCTCTTGGTATATCTCAGGGACCAAAATGAAGACCTCAGCACTATATGAGCTTACATCTTAGGTAAGAAGGCTGACAATAAACACAAACGTTACAAATAAGTAAATGACACAGCTTGTGAGAATCTTTCCAAGTGATATAGGAAGCTCTCCCACGTGATAAAAAGAAGAATGAGAAAACACGGTCGGTAAGAAGGATCAGGAGGTGTTGGGGTATAATGTAAAGTAAGGCGGATAGGGCAGGCTTTATGGAAAAGGTAGCATTCACATACAGCCTAGAGGAGCTCTTCAGGCTAAAGTAACAGCTAGTGCAGAGGCCCTGAGCTGGGGGTGTGAGGAACAGCAAGGGGACCAATGTGGCTGGAGTGGAACTTATTCGGGGGGACAAGATGGAGAAGTGTCAGATGAGAAACTGAGGTCAGACACTTTGGCTTTCACGCTAAGTAAACCTGAAAACTGTTAGAAAATTCTAAGCAGAGATGTAATCTGATCAGAGGTAGATTTAAAGGGGTCACTCTGGTTGTTCAGTTGAGAAGAGACATTGGGAGGGACAAGGATGGAAACAGGGATGTAGGTTAGGAAGCTGGTCATGATGGTACAGACCAGGGTGGTAGCAGAGGTGGTATTGAGAAATGGCCAAGTTCTGGATATATAATGAAAGTAGAGTAATAAACATCCTCATGGGTTGGATATAAGGTGTGGGGGAAAGATAAGAGATAAGGATGATGCTAAAGCTGTGGCCTGAGCCTCTGGACGGTAATGTTACCATCAACTGAGATGGGAACAGCTGTGGGAGGCACAGGTGAGAGGCCATCTCAGGAGTTCAGTTTTTGACATGTTCAATTTGAGACAACCACTGAAAATATGGTAGGTAACTATGTGTGAGGCAAGAATTGTATAGGAAAGAATTCAGGAGAGAATGGATGAAGAATCAGGAATGGCAAGTAGAGACATTCCTTTCAATAAATTTTGCTGCGAAGAACTTAAAGAAACTGAACGAAAGCTGGTAGGGAAAGTTGGGAGAATAACGATATGCTTATATGCTTCTGGAAATGCTCCAGTAGAAAGTAAGTACCTTGATAATACAGAACAGTGAAAGGATAATTACTAACAGGTTTAGGTAAGAAGGAATGGGCACCCTTCCTTCTGGGTGAGGGACCGGCTTAGTTAGGAGCGTGGCGTCTTCATCTGTGTGAGCAGGTGGGATAATGGCATGCGAGGGAGCAGATTTGAGTGTGGAGATGTGATTGTAAGAGTCAATGGAAGTTTTCTTCTAATTGCTTCAGTTTTCTCAGTAAAGTAGGATATAATATCATCAGCTAACATGATAAAGATGGCAGGAAGAGCTAAGATTTGAGGAAAGAGAAGAAGGTATCAAATAGCCAGCAATTAGGCAAATGAATGGACCACAGAAGTATAGAATACTTACTTTGACCACTAAGGGCACATAGAGTGTGTGCTTATGAATTCAAAGTGAGACCAATCAGCACAGGTACATTGTTCTGGGGCCATGTTAAGATATCCAGGTGTAGGTACAGCGTAGAGTTGGATTTAAGAAGCATGGTGGTTTTGCCAAGCAAGCATGACAAAGCAGAAATTGAAGGTGTGAACTATTGAGAGTGATTGTTTATGATAGAATTCAGCTGGGTAAAGGGGCACCAAACATGAAGGAAGGAAGAAATAATAGGTAGTAGAATGGGAGTTCCCAATGGGGTCAAAGAATTATAATCAGAATGCTAGAGGAATAATCCAGAAAGTCAGGGGATGTTGGCCAGAGTGGGACACATGACATGTAGAGAGAGGAAATGATGGTCTATCAGGTCTGACCTTGGGAGTGGGTGACTGTTGAAAGAGAGGACTATACCACCAAGGATCTACGAACCCAAAGTCATTAGAAGGTCATCAATTACATACAGAAGTCATCAAGAAACTTAAAAGTCCCAAATAGCAAATTAAGGTGAACAAAGTTATGTTACACTAAAATATTATGCAGTAATATTTTATTTACATTAAAATATTATAACAAACAGAATTTAGGAAAATATTTTGAGACATGAGGAAATGATGAAAGAATGTTAAGAAAGGGGAAAGCCAAGATATATAATTTACATGTAGTTCAATCTCATTACTCTTAAATATATCTTTATGCATAGAAAAGACTAGAAGGAGAGAAAACAAAATGTCAATGGGATTTATCTCTATGTGAAATTTATATTTTTCTTTGTATATATTGTAATTTTTCTAAATTTCCTTAAAAAGAACCCCCCAAATATTAACAAAAAAGTCACAAGAGAGATCACACATGATATTCTAATGCATTAAATTTCCTAAGAGCAACTTTTCAAAATAAAAAACAAATTATTCACAGCTCTCAGATTTCCCACTGTCTTCCAGATGACAGGTTACATAGGTTACATGAAATATGACACAATTTTGTGACTAAAGTTTCAATTTGTTTTCATTTTCAGAGGATTTTTTTTATACAATAGATTTGTTTTCAGTCAATTGGGACTCTAGGAATTTGCTTTTCTGTCCAAAAGTTTTACAAATGGATGTTCAAATTTGAAATGATCTTTCCTTCTGGATAGGACAAATGTCTTTTACAGAAGATATGGGAACACAGTAGCTATATTTCTAAAGTCTTAAGCATGTAGCTCTGGCATGAAGAACCACAACGGATATTACTTCTATAGAGCTGCTGACATTCAAGGCTAAGTTAGGAGAACAAGGCTTCTAATGGGGGATCTTTGTACCCTAATAAGGCACATTGTGGTTGGGGATTTTTAAATAAATGCAGTTAATTTTAAATTTGTTACTAAGTCTGGCTTGAAGTAAAAGTGAACACACACACACACACACACACACACACACACACACACTTTTCTTTCCCCAGAAACAAATAAATGTCTATTTGTGAACCTACCGATTGTCTTAGGTTTTGTTCCTGACCTATTAAGAGAAACCACAGGGGAAAAGAAAAAGACCTTTCAATTCTCAGTAGAATGCATTTCTACCAGTCCTTATCACCCTCTGTAGTCTCATATTAAAAATAGGGAAATAGGTTAGGGAAGATATAAGGAAAGATTTAGTGTCGAATCATATGACATTTTAGAAAACATTAATCTCATACTGACCTAGCCTGAGAAAGAAATCCCATTTACCATTGTAAAGATTTATTCTATCTTTAATACGGAAGGTCAAAGAGGAAAACTTTTATTTTACTTAAAGCCATTTACAATACAGATGACAAAAGGAAACTAAAAAGAAAAAGTGATTGAAGTTTAACCATCATGTTTGGGTATCACCCTAGCTCAGTGGTCAGCAAACTGCAGCTCACGAGCCATATGCAGCTCATGAGCCATGGTTTGCCGCTCTGTTCACTAATGAGTTTGCCATCCACTGGGATAGGGACTTAATCACAAGGAACAACAACAGCCTGTAATTATTGGAATCTAGAGTCTAGGTCAGTGGTTTGCCGACCACTGCCCTAGCTGGTTTGGCTCAGAGAATGGGCCGGCAGACTGAAGGGTCCTAGGTTTGATTCCAGCCAAGGGCATGTAACTCGTTTGCAGACTCCATCCCCAGCCCTGATTGGGATACATGTGGGAGGCAACCAATTGGTGTGTCTCTCTCACATTGATGTTTCTTTCTCTGTGTCTCTCCCTCTCCCTTTTCCACCCACTCTCTCTAAACTCAATGGAAAAAATAGCCTTGAGTGAGGTTTTAAAAAAAACAACAGTTTGGATGTCTGGTCTTCTCTGCAGAAAAGTCTCTGGGGATAATTTTGAGAAGAAAAAAAAACATTTTTTAAAAGCTGAAAAATATCAGTTTTAAACATGATTTTGTAAGTCTTGATGGTCTAGAATCTTTGCTGTTTCCTTGTAAAATCTTTCACACCCGTATTCAAAAACCTAGTGCCAACAGCCTGGCCAGGGAGGGCGATGGGATGCTCAGCTGTAAGATTGACTATACCCTGTTCCCCAAAAGTAAGACATCCCCCGAAAATAAGACCTACTTCCAGTTTTGCCTCTCGCTGTAATATAAGGCATCCCTCCGAAAATAAGACCTTCCCGATAATAAGGCCTCCCCCAAACATAAGGCCTCCCCAGAATATAAAGCCCCTGAAGCTACCGTAAGGCATCTGACTTCTGATTTAAAGAGACCTCGCACTGCCTGAACAGCTCCATCTGCGCTGCGACCAATCAGTGAGCTGGTTTGTGATGACAGCTACTACCGTACGGTATACAGGTAATAAATTTTTTTTTGTTCAACAATAAATGTGTACCGTATTCTTCTTCATGGAAAAATACGACATCTTCTGAAAATAAGATCTAGTGCATCTTTGGGAGCAAAAATTAATATAAGACACTGTCTTATTTTTGGGGAAACAGGGTATCTCATCTGGTCATTGTCTCCATCCTAAGCACAAAGCCAAGGCAAGTGAAAAAGAAAACTCCTATTTCCACATTAATTTTTATTTGGGTATTCCATTCAAAAATTTAAGTTTGAAGTGTTTTAACAACTTATAGCCCTTCTCATAATAACTTCACTTTCTCCATTCTACTTGTATGGTAGTATAAGCAGCCTGAAAGAAGAAGATAACCTATAGCCCAATTTTGTAGACTCAGAGGGTACATGAGTTACCCAGGGTGATGAAGGCTGAATAGGAACCCCCTAAAGGAAGATCCCAAATTGGGTTCTCTTGGGTACATGTGTCTAAAGTATTGATTCTCTCCTACAAATACATATACTGTACATACAGAGCTTCCAAATCTTCAAATAGCTCTATATTAAGAATTAAAAGAAGCAAAAACTAAAAACCTGGTTAAAGTTACTGGCCCACTCATTTATCTAGCATCAACTGGATTTCCTTCCTATTTAAATGTAACATTTCAATTGCACGAGTTCAGACACTTTGTATTCTGAACCATCCTAGGTGTGCAAATGCTTCAAAATCATGTGTTAAATAGAAAAACTTGTCTTGTGTATATTAACATTAAATATTTCAATTTCTCCCTATGCAAGTTCATGAAATGCTATTGATTCTAAATGGAATAAGAACTTGGTTGTACAATACAAAATTGCCAAGAAGTTCTGGCCCACGTGTTCTAAGATAGGTGGAAGTTTGTACAATCAATGTGATTTTGGCAAAAAGGTAATTTTTTAAATTAACAGATCTATCTATATATAAAAGCCTAAGCAACCATTGCAACTGAATGGATGACCAAACAGGCTGCATGGGGCGACCAAGCTGGCAGGGGGGTAAGTGAAGGACAATCAAACAACTGAGCAGCAAGCAGTGTGGCGCAATCAGGCCCGCAGGGCGGCAATGAGGGGTGACCAGGCCGGTGGGGGGCAGTTGGGGGTGACCAGGATGGCAGGGAAGGGACAGTTGGGAGTGACTAGGCTGGTGGAGGGGGCAGTTGGGGGCAACTAGGCTGGCAGGGAGGGCAGTTGGGGGTGGCCAGGCCAGCAGAGGGGGGCAGCTAGGAGCGATCAGGCAGAAAGGCAGGTGAGCAGTTAGGAGCCAGTGGTCCCTGATTATGAGAGGGATGTCTGACTGCCCGGCCTAAACGGGCAGAGGGACATGCTCCAAGGGGTCCAGGATGGGAGAGGGTGCACGCTGGGCTGAGGGAGAACCTCCCGCTCCCCCCGCCCCCACCATGCACAAATGTTATGCTCCAGGTCTCTAGTAAATCATATAAAGAAGCTATTTATTTTTAAACTAAAATCAGTAACAATAATCATAAGTGTTCACTAAGTGATTAGTATGTGACAGACATTATACCTAGTATTTTCCATACATGATCTCCTTTAATACCTCTAAGAATCCCATGGGAAGAGCTACTGTTTCTATGCTCATTTTATAGATGGAGGAAGTGGAAAAAGTATGGAATTTGCCACGATAACAACCTACCAAGTAGCAGACTTGAGATTGGAACCAGGCAGTCTTAACCACTCCTCCAAACAGATAGCATGGAACAGTAAATCAGAAAAGTATTCTTCCGTGTGAATTCAGTTCTCAGTTGAATGAACTGTATTTAACTGACAGCTGATACTGTGATTAGTGCCATACACACTTTTGGAAATAGTGCTTGCCAAGCATGGAAAAGTAAAATATCTGTTCTTATGCCTCTGCTCCTGAAACTAATTTTCAAGAATCCCACTAACATTTTAAGATAGTAATAATGAAAAAAATTAACTGCATAATCAAACCATTAGGTTAGGAGTCTACACAGGCATGACCTACCAATTTTCCAAACTAATGGTAGAAATTAATGGGTTGATGGACTTTAACCATTGCATATAAACAACCTAGCATGCTCTTGTAAATCATTGTTCAATTCATTACTCATTACAGATTGTACTTCTCATTATCATGCCACATGCAAAATCTTGACAAGATTTGCCTGACATCCAAACCAACTCTTACAACTCAAACAGCATGTTTCTGTGGTGTGTCAGCCGCTGCAGGTGTTTTTCTATCACAATGAATAATTACATCAAACAAAGACAAGAAATAGTCTAACGATGACAAAATCACACATCTGAAACCTGTATTTTCTACCTCTTGGGAAATTAAAATCTACAAGTATAGGGGCTTCAGTGCCTATGTCTTGGGGCCATTCCAGGTTTATAAAGAAAGATCTTTTCTTTGCAAGCCCAAAGATTGCACTAATACAGGAAATTAAACTATATTTATAGACTGGACACAAGCACACCAGCATGCTTTCTTAGCTCTCTGAATCTTGCAACGAAAACAAAAACACTAGCAATCAAACGTGTGAGCAAGAAATGACAAGTGTTTTGACAGCCCTAGAATACTTTGAGGTATTTTTAGCATGTTTCTGAGTTGTATTAGCTTAACCTGTAATAGAATATAAATGAGCCCATATGGCACAGATGTAATTATGTTCTATGGGAGAAATCCCTGTGGTAAGGTGAGGAGGAGGGACGGGGAGAAGGATATACAGACCCCATCCCCCCTCCACCCTCTCCCCCTCACCACATGTGCCTTCTGGAGGGCATGATTTACACATCATTTGCATTGAGAAGAATACGAAGAAGCACAATGCTAACAACACCGCACTGAAAAGGGCAATGGAAAGATTGGGGATCCCTAGGGGTGCTGCTCTCTGTGACTGACATCCAGTTAAGAGCACAGGCAGCTTCCCCTCGGGATCATGTGTGATGAAGCGATCTTTGATTATGTGGGCACAGCAATCATAAGGCGTAATTATTATTACTGCAAGAGAATGGGCAACACATCTCTGGGGAGAGCCTCTGTCACAGACACTTTGCTGGCGCACGCTGGAAGCAAATGTTCTCCCAAGGATCATTTTCATTCCAACCTGGTATTTAGCTGAAGCTTCTCTGACTACCAGTCATGAGACATTAAATATAGATTAGAGCCAGAGAGATGTTGAAAGTTGAAATTCACCGGAGGTACACGCCTGTGTCCTTGAGAAACAACCCCGAATGCTGTCCAGATGTTACAGCAGCAAGGCAGAAGGGTCCCAAGCTCCAAGGAGGCCACCACAGAGCAGGGCGGGGGGTGTTCGGCATTCTGCCGGCTTCTGTTTGGTTTGTTTGCTCTACATTCATTCAGCAGCGAATCCTAACAGGCTGTTCGTGCTAGATGTTGCAAAGTGTTCACTATCCCAAAAGAATGAAGAATTGCTTTTGTGCCAGGGAAGGGAGTCATTCAGAGCACGTAATCGATTTTCTACAGTTTCATATTGTGATAAGACTTAAGGCCTAGCAACAGAAACATATGTTAGCAGTTTTGTCTGTGTCTCCCAATGTATCCACAATAAAGAGCATCCCCATAACTCGTAGATGGTTAACTTGCTTTGAACATCTCAGTGGATATTAACTGGCGCTGGAATTTGGAGTCCATCAGCCTGCTCTGGATCAGCTTGCAGGAGGACAGCTGTGCTGGGCAAGCTCATCCTCCAGGTGTATGATGGGAACACCTCTTCCGTTTCCTCAATGAATTTCCAGTGCTGTGTTTCCTTGTGAGGCGCCCCCTGCTCTCCCACTATCCCCCCCCCACACACACACATCTCACCCACTTGGGCAGAACACGCACAGAGGCAGGCTCTTCTGTTATAAGTTAGAAGCATATAACTGGCATTATTCAGGGAAGACTCTTGCTCCCTAGAAATCCCAGTTAATTAACCCGCCACGTTATACAAGTTGCCCTGTAGGCAGGAAACAGAGTTAGAGGAGATAAGATGGGTGGCAGGCAGAATAGGAAGTCAGACCCAGGAATTCCTCCCAGGTGCTGACTTGGACAAACAAAGGATTTTTCATTCCCACACCTTTAGAAACAGGAGGTAATGGTTAGTTCCTTGAGTCTTTCTGGAAGCAAAGAGTTGAATTAAATAATATGCTGATCCCCATTTCATTTAGAAGATTTTTACCATTCTATCAAACTAGCTACCAGAATTTCTAAATCTCTCTCTACTGAATAAAGAAAAGGGTGAGTGGGGGTAGGGAGGGGAGAGGGGAGACCAGAAGCTTTGTCTGAAGTTGCAAGAGTCCCTGGGGGGTCTCTCATCCTTGTGCTCCAGGGCCTAAGGTGATTCATCATTCATAGTCTGCAAGGCAAGCGCCCCAGGCTCTAGAGAGCAGGGAGGTACAGAGATGAGTCTTCCCTTTTAAACATTCCTTCCCTATCTCATGATTTAGGCCCCTTCTACAATGCTAATTATTGTATTTATACTGACTAAAGGCCCAATGCATGAAATTTGTGCATGGGTGGGGTGTGTTACTCAGCCCAGCCTGCACCCTCTCCAATCTGGAACCCTGGAAGGATATCCTACTGACGGGGATCAGACTTAAACTGGCAGTCAGATATCCCTTTCACAATCTGGGACTTCTGGCTCCTAACTGCACACCTGCCTGCTTGCCTGACTGCCTGATTGCCTCTAACCACTCTACCTGCCAGCCTTCTCACCCCTAACTGCTCCCCTGCTGGTTTGCTCACTCCAAACTGCCCCCCCCCTTGCTGGTCTGCTTACCCCCAACAGCCCCTGCCATTCCATCCTGGCCTGATCACCCCCACTGCCCTGAGACCCAAGGTCCCAGCCCTTCCTTTTTTTCTTTTTTCAGCACCTCCTTGAGGGGAGGCCAGGGATGGCTGGAAGCAAGTATCTAGGATTTATTTATCTTTTATAATTGAAACTTTGTAGTGTTGAGCGTACGCCAGGGCAGGAAGCTTGGCTTCCTCCATTGCAGGGGTGGGGGGAGGGGGGAACCCTAGCCTCCTGCTTGCTCCAGCTCTGTGGCCAGCTGCCATCTTGGTTGGGTTAATTTGCATACTCACTCCTGATTGGCTGGTGGGCATGGTTTTGGGGTGTAGCAGAGTGATGGTTAATTTGCATGTTTCTCTTTTATTAGTGTAGATGATGGAAATAGGTTTGTATTGCATAACTTTGAAGTCACGTTAAACAAATATAATTTACCAAAAAGATGGGGAAAGTCATTCCCTACCAATTTTCATCATTCTTTGTTCCACTTATATAAGAACCATGGTAACTGAGCAGAAACCTAACATCAAGAATATTGCCATACTCTATCAATGGATAGCCCTTCCTATAATAGTTCTAGGGCAAGGACAAGGGATGGAGTGAGAAATGTTTCCCAGTGAGAACCCCCTTTGAGTTGAATCATAAAACATAAAAAAGATTTTTCTAGAAAAATAGGGTTGGGAGTATGGGGTGCTAAGGAGGGCATTCCTACAGTTGGTATGGCACATGGAAAAGCATAGAAACTTGTATGCATATATGCATAACCCGTGAACACTGACAATGGGGTGGTGAGGGTGTGGGGATGGGGATGGGAGTGGGCTGAAAGAGGTTAATGGAGGAAAAGGAGGATCTATGTAATACTTTCAATAGTAAATATTAAAAGAAAGAAAGAAAGAAAGAAAGAAAGAAAGAAAGAAAGAAAGAAAGAAAGAAAGAGAAAGAAAGAAAGATACAGAAACCTGGAATTATACATTGTAAAGGAGCTGAAAATAGTCCAGTTTGGCTGGAAGGTAGATGTAAGTGAGAAAGTTAAAATGAGAATCTGGACAGATAAATGGTGACCATCCTAAAAAGTTTTCCTGCCATTGAAGGTGGAGAAAGATTTGGGCAGAGGTTGTAAGTTACATGGTATTACCATCGTCCCTGTAGGAGAGGATGAATTCTTGAACTGGAGCTGTAACTGTGGATCGAGAATAAAGAATAGATCAGAAATAGGTTAAGGTGGTGGGATCTACTGGACTTGGTGGCTTTGAGAATGTGAGAGGGATGAGGGAAAGGAGAAGTCTAGGATGACTTGCAGATAGAGTGAGCAAACAATTTCCAATTAATTTAAATTTTATCTTCAAATTGATTAGCCATTTCCTTGAGTAGCAATTTTCGGTTCTTGTGTTGATTTTATTGAATTTTGGAGTTTCCTGGGTGCCTCCTCCAGGGACCAGTATAAAGAAGTCACCCAGAGGAAGGGATGGGAAGAGGGCATCTCGACTGGGAGTCTCTCGATTGTGGACAGAGGAGGAGAGGTGATTACAATCCCTGATAATGTCTTTTGGGAAAGTAATATGACAAAATGGATTAAAAGTCTTAATTATATCTTTTACCTAACAGATTACACGCATAGGAATATATCCTAAGGCAGTGGTCGGCAAACTCAGTCAACAGAGCCACATATCAACAATACAACGATTGAAATTTCTTTTGAGAGCCAATTTTTTTTAAACTTAAAACTTCTTCTAATGCCACTTCTTCAAAATAGACTCATCTAGGCCATGGTATTTTGTGGAAGAGTCACACTCAAGGGGCCAAAGAGCTGCATGTGGCTCTCAAGCCACAGTTTGCCAATCACAGTCCTAAGGAAAAAATCCAAAGTGCTCAAACTCTGTGCAAATGCTAACTGCAACATTATTATAATGGGAAAAGATTACAAAAGATCAATAACCAAGGCATAGTTATATAATTGTTCTAGAATCCTGTTCAGCAAACTGCAGCTCGTGTGCCACATGCGGCTCTTCGGCCCCTTGAGTGTGGCTCTTCCACAAAATACCATGGCCTGGGCGAGTCTATTTTGAAGAAGTGGCGTTAGAAGAAGTTTAAGTTTAAAAATTTTGGCTCTCAAAAGAAATTTCAATCATTGTACTGTTGATATTTGGCTCTGTTGACTAATGAGTTTGCCGACCATTGTTCTAGAAGTAGTAACACAGTTACATAAGAGAACAAAATTAGAAGTATAAAAGTTGGAAAGAATGAAGCTAAATAATCATTATTTACAAATAAAATGAATGTCTTGGTGAAAAACCCCAAGAGAATTGACGAAAAAACTACTATAAATAAGAAAGTGCAATAAAATGACATATTTTAAGATCTGTAAAAAAAAAAATAAAACGATTCAAAGTCTGAGTTAGAAAATAGAATAGAATAAAAAGATCCCATTTACTAAGGGAACATAAAATGATTGAATAAATAGAGAGATATATCCTAATTGAAAAAATTTAAATAACTTATTTGGAAAAGGAAAGATCCAACAGCATAAGAAATTCAATTCTCCCTGGGCCAACCTGTATATTATTTGAGTTCCCCAGTAAAAGTACTGGTAGGATTTTTGTTGCTGATAATGGTTTGGGGATGTTTCCTTTTTTTTTTTTTTTTTTTTTTTTTTTTAATAAGAAAAATAAATGTCAAAGTTAATGTGGATGGGGGATGAAATTCAATAATAGTCTGGATGTTTTTATAAAATTTAAAAGTAATAAAGTTGGAGGGGCGGGTGCTAGTCTTATGTGCCGTAATGGTTCAGTAAGTAAAACCTTATGCTCTGGTAATTAAGTACACAACCAGATCAATGAAAGAGATTGAGAGTCTAAAATAGAACAGAACACACTCTGGGATTTAGTATATGATAATAGTCCAGCATTGGTCAGGTCTTAAATTCTAAAGAGATGATAGTCCCTTTCAGAAGCATATTTACAGTATTTCAAAGTTCAGTAGATTTCAAGTGAATGCTTATTTGCCTGTTGGGGAATATTATAATTTGACTCCATTCTTTACAACAGTCAAGTGTGGGGAGTTTCTATACCGTTGTTTTTGACAGTTGAAGTATATAATTAAATAGCTGTTTGTATTCCCCACATAATCTGACACCCAGTGAGCAGTATGTGTGTGACATTTTTGTGGAATGCAGGCATTCTTGGGTGCCCAGAGAAATAAAGCCATTGCATTATCATCTTCAGCAAAGGGTTTGATAGGTGAGGCATTTAAAACTTCTGGCTAAAATAAGGTTTGGGGATTATTAACGGATTCAATTTCTGCAAGCCAGCCCCATGACACATTACCATGGCTAGCTAAGCATTAACTAGATTTTTCCATCCGCTTCCCATATTGTTGGGCTCAACCTTAACTTGTCAGCTTGGGCAAATCCCTTAACCCCTGTAAGCCTCAGTTTCTTCCTCTGTCAAATGAAGGGGTTAGGTGAATTGATACCTCCAGATTCTTCTTACTCAAAGCTTCTGTTATTCTGGGCACAGCAGCCGCTGAACTAAGCCTGGGATGAAACGAAAGGAGAGGTGTGCTTAGCTAAAAACAGTGCAGACATTTTAGGGAAAGTGCTTACCAGTTAAGAACAATGGTTTCCAAGCTTTTTTGAGCCTGCAATTCTGTGTTTTAAAAAAAGAGTATGCACCCCAGTGTTTGTAAATTATGCACATTTATTGCTATATACACTGAGTGGCCAGATTATTATGATCTCTGAATGCATAATAATCTGGCCACTCTATATATTAGAGGCCCAGTGCATGAATTTGTGCATGGGTGGGGTCTGCACAGCCTGGCTGGGGGGGTAGGGAAGGGCAGGGGACATGGGCAGTTGACTGGCCTGCCTGCTGGTCAAACTCCTAGTGGAGAGGACAATTGGCATATTAGCCTTTTATTATATAAGATATACACTGAGTGGCCAGATTATTATGCATTCAGAGATCATAATAATCTGGCCACTCAGTGTATATGTGTGTATGCTTATATGCATTAAGATATACTGTAGTGCTATAGTATGTTCATTTAAGGACATCTAAAAATATAAAACTAAACAACCCTAATATTTTCTTCCTATACCCATACAAAATGGATCATCTTGTGTATCTTCTAGAACTACTGGCTTAGAGACTAGAACTAGTTTACTCTTCAACTAGTAATTGTAACAGGAAGCAAATTGGTGGATGGAACCTAGAATGTTTTTCTATTTAATGGCAAAAAGAAAAAAAAAATACTGCTTTTCAGCTTGCCAGTTGCCACCAATTAATTTGTGGTTGAGAGGCAGCCAAGTATAGTTAAAAAAAATCCTTGACTCTAAGGTTAGAAAACCATGGTTTAAATGCCTATTCCCAGGTGCTTCTACCCTTCTCTTTGTATCTTAATTGTTTGTGCCTTTGTTTCTTTGTGTATTAAACATAGTTAATATTACATGTCCACATACCTCACAGAGTTCTTGTGATAGATTATATATTATAAGTATATTAGATTATATAAGCAGATTACATATAATACGTAATTATTATTTACATTGCATCTACAGATGTGAAATGTAGGAATCATTATTACCAAGTAAAATGCACAAATAGTATAAATTTCAACCCAACTTAACCTTCTCCAACTGACTTGATTTTTACCTACAGAACTTAACCAAAGGGTCCCAGGTACTGTAGCTTCCATTAGGAAAAAAAAAAAACACAGAGTAATTAAATTGAAGCGTGAGAATAATCTTGGGCGTCTCATCTTTGTAACACAGTTTATCTCCAGGTAGACAATAGATATTTTGATAATAGATCCTTCCTACCTGTCCAGTTCACATCCTGCTCCCTCCACACCTCAACCTTAGATACTCAGCATCTGTCCACTTACAGTGCTCTTCCCTGATGGGATGGGACTGCCCTTCTTGGGCACTGTCCCATGCTCTGGTGACCTCTGGGCCCCATGATCAAATTTACCTGCCATGTGGCCCATTGTCTCAGAACCTTGCTGTCTCCACACCAAGAGAACTTATGCCTGGGCTAATTATACAAATGCCATTTACTGGTGACGGGTTCATGTAGGACCTCCAGCCCCAAGCATTTGCATTTCTACAGAGAACTGATCCTAAATACACAGTGTATTAAATCAAAAGACTAGGGAACTAATGGTGGAATCATAACCAAGCTCCTGGAAGGTGGGTGTGGGCAGTGCATTTAACTTTAGCTGCTATCTCTTTGCCCTTGCCTATCTTGTCCCCAGTTTCTTCAGAACCCACCTCCACACCATGGCCCCACCAGTCCCTATAATCCCTGATCCAGCAGTGAAGTTCAGGCCTGAGCACAGGACAGGCGGCCAGTACTATAGCATTCTTGGACTGAGCACAAACCCTGTTACTGCTTCTCAGATCTGAGGTGCCTACTCTTGGGCTTTTGCACTGTTCCCCAGTCTTCCTGGATGCCAACCTCCCTGTCTTCCTACTGATGACCACTTGTTATGTATTGGGTTCTATTGTAAGTGCTGTACGTGTTTTAAGTCATGCAATCCTTACAACAACCCTGTAACACTGAAATTATACATCAGAACAAATACCAGCTAAATATTCATCCTGGCTACAGGCACTATTACTATCCCTGCTTTGAAGATGAAGAAATATTTTTTTTATTAAACAGTTATTTTTGAGCATCTACTATAGCCAGGTATTGTTATAAGGATACTCCTGTGGACAAAACACAAAAATTTGCACCCTCATAGCTCTTAGATTACTAGGAAGGTTAATAAAGAGTATTTTTAGAAACACGCAGAGCAGGGATCTTAAGTGAAACCAAAGAGTCAGTTATCACACCTTCTGGGCACTGACTTTTGCAGTAGATAGCCGCTTCTCACCTTCTGTATAGTGATCAGACCTGGAGTCAGTGGACTAAGCAGCCCATCTGCTGGCCTATTTCACGTCAACTGCAGCATTATTTGCATCTGTGTGGGCACTGGGAGCCATGTCACCAAACATCATGTCTCTCACAGAGGTGTTGTTCAAGGAAGTGAGCTGGGACAAGGACAGAAGACTGCACAGTTCATCTGTACCAGACCTCTGGACATTGAAACTTTATAAAAATTATAAAGTCACTTGAAACAAAACAAGTATAATTTGAAATCGAAACTTCAAGCTACCTTAACTTAAAAAAGAAGTCAACTGCTCTTTATGAATGAGGAGCAAAGTAAAGTAGAATCTTGTTCTCAGGGGGATTATATTTGTAAGACATTTCCTGCCATTAGTATCTTGACAGCACTGATGGGTGTGGCCAGCTGGGATGAGAAGCATTGTGTTTCTAAAAGTGACCCCTGGGAGTTTAAGATAAAGTCATCCCTTTGGGCTTTCAAAGGCTACTGTTCCAGAAGGATCACAAAGCAGAGTAAAATCAAGTAACAAAAGTGGGGCATACTACAACTGCGGGGACAGTGTGACCATGTTAAGCAAGATAGGATGCTTAGGGGTTGCCAGTGAGTGATGGACAATTGACAGACATAATAATTTTACAGACATAGTTTTCTAGATCATAATGTGGGGTCAAGAAGGGGGATACTAGGGTCAGCATAACAATGAAGACATTATGCTTCTATCTTTGTCTTGTCATTCTTCCGAGAGCTCATTCTCCTTACTTCATCTGATTTAAAAAATACGTGCTTAGGCTAAAACATCAAACCTTACAAAACTAGCGGAGTTGAAAGTGACAGTTCCTCCTGGTGTGACTATCCTTTCCAATTTGTCCAGGACAGTTTCGTTTTGCATATGTTGTCTCAGCATAATTATTAGTAGCACACACCCTTCATTCTTAATGTCATCCTTGTTGGGATGGCAAATTGCATGTTACTCGATTCATAACCCACACCCTAGACTTAAACATGGTTAATTCTCTCAGTCAAACTTCACCTTCGCCCAGTAATTTCCAGAGCTCAGAAAGTTGTCTCATGGGCTCAAGAACATGGTCCTCTCAGCTATGGTCTGATGCCCACCATTTCCCTCCTCCTGAGACGGGCTTCTGAAGCTTGCAGCATCCATGGAGATAGTCCTGCAACCCCTCTGTTACCCATACTGGCACTGGGCCACTTCCCTTTACAGTTGAAGCCAGTTAGTTCTACCTGTACTGATGGGAGGGTAACGGGATAGCTTTAAGTGAGCCAGGTGCACCCACATTGCCTCAGCTGCCAATGAGCCAACACTCCCAGCTCCACAAAGTCACCGTGAACTCTAATGCAATAGGGCACCCCGTTCGTGGTGCGCTTTGTCGGTGCAGGGGAAGCAAGCTACTACTGTCATTTACAGATTTTCATGAAAACTACACTTTTAGTGTCCATTCTCGGGCTGCCTTCCTGGTAAGCTTTAGATACAATTTCATGGGATCCATCCAAGGACAGTACTTGTAAAATCTCACTCTGGGTGCTTTGTCACGAATCCTCCACCAGCCTGGGGGGATTTGATTAAATCTTAAGGTAAGTTGTTTCCCAGGAGGTGCCTTGGTTCTCACTAAAACAAATTTTGCTTGTGCTCCAGTTATTCAGGTGTTTTTTAATCATAGTGTGATCTTATTTGCCATATGCAATCATTGCTTAACCTGTTGATGTCCTTAGTTCCAGTTTCATATATATATATGTTTTTATTGATTTAAAAGAGAAAAGGAGAGGAAGAGAGAGCTAGAAACATCAATGATGACAATCATTGATTGGCTGCCTCCTGCATGCCCCCTACTGGGGATCGAGCCCCTAACCTGGGCATATGCCCTGACCAGAATTAAACTCGTGACCTTCTGGTTTATGTGTCAACACTCAACCACTGAGCCACACCAATTGGGCAGTTGCAGTTTTCTTTGCCTTTTGCCTAAACTGTTTTCTTCCCTCTTCCAAATTTTCTTGACAGTTTTCCAAATCTCATGGGTTTTTAATTAGTATAATGTTTGTTCATGTTCTTAATTTTTATTCTTCATTTTATCATTTTTTTATGGTGGTAGAAGAAAGTATGAGGAGAAATATCTCTCTTGTCAAATGACATGTTTTCCATTGTAAATTCCTAGAGAACAGGACCATGTCATAGGCCAGACTCAGGAGCATGTGAATCCATGATGACTGCTGTTCTGATTCAGAAAATAAAGCTCAGGGTTTATAATACATCCTTCATATCATGCACTTTGGGGCAGAGCATAAATATGGGTATCAAGGCATCAAAAATATCGGGTGGGTTCAGGAAATATAGAAATGTTTTCTTTTTCATGGCAGCCAATAGCGAGCCCAAAAGGAAGAGAGCAGGCAGGAGAAGTATTTTTTGTCTCTTCGGCATCTGTTAACAGAAAACCTACTTTTTATCAGGGCTGCTTATGTGAATGTATGTTCAGAAGAGAAACGTATTTGAAAAACTTTAGTTTTGGTAGTTTTCCACTTGGTACACTTTTCTGACTTGACGTTCCAGAAGTTTCTCTCGTCAGTTAGCCAGAAGCTGGCTATTGCGTCCTGATGATGTATTCAAACATAAGAATTCAGTGTAAGGTCAACGGAAAGCTCTCTCAGATCTGGAGGGAGCTCCCGCAGCCTGCCCCCATTCCCGCAAACTGAAGCCCTCCATTCTTCAGGCCCTGGCTGAGCTTGCCAAATGGACAAGTTAAAATAATTTTAAGCAGCCTTAAATTGTGTGGAGGCACCAAATTCTGTGCTAATGAGGAATATGTAGATCGCGGGGATATCTTACAGAGTGGAAACTTTTAAAACCAAAGGATACTGAGTTCTCATCACCATGCTTCCCTTAGGCTTCCCACTCTGGGCCCTTCTTTGGGGTATGAGGAGCTGCCCATAAGGTTCTTTTACTGCTTCAGAAACAAACCCCCTTGAGTAGTACCCGGTCCACTCAGTATTACAGCCTAGAGTTACCGAGTGCAACAAATAAAAGTAAGTCTTGAAATCATTTAAGTTCCAAGTTCATGTTTTGTGTATTGGTAAAATGCTAGATTCCATAGTTTAGGAGGTTTTTAATGTTTCTGAATATAAGTCTCTATTTGACTAGTTCATAGTAAACCTGAAATGGTGTTATCAGAGAAATCATTCGATTTGCTGACTGCCTTCACAGCCTCTCACAGAATGTCTTGCTGTTTTGAGACAGCAGAGCCCCTCTGTATAGTCACTGATCCAGAGGCGGAACCACATGAAAGAATATAGTATTTATACATATTATATATTTGACCTAAAGTAGATATGACTTAAAATTTTAGTCAGGCAATGTGCTAAGCTGTTGAGATGCTGAGTAAAACAGAGATGGTAGACTAGTAAAGGAGAGGCAATTATACAAATGACTACTTGAAATACGGCAAGTTCTACGATAATAAATGTGCAGGGTGCTATGAGAGTGCACAGTAGGGACACATGCATGTGTCTATGGAGGTCAGGGAGACATATCAGCAAAAAACACATATATTAAATGATGATATATTTAAAACTTTGGTGGGAGGTGGAGGGGAAGAGAAATGTGATGTTTTAGAATCTTAAATCAGAAGAATGACCAAAATTTCCCAATACGTACATAATTAAACGTACTGGATATTTCCTCCCCATGGCACAAAGTACATAATTACACTAAAAAGGCAAGTGCAGCCAAAACCGGTTTGGCTCAGTGGCTAGAGTGTCGGCCTGCGGACTGAAGGGTCCCAGGTTTGATTCCAGTCAAGGGCATGTATGTATCTTGGTTGCGGGCACATCCCCAATAGAGGATGTGCAGGAGGTGGCTGATAGATGTTTCTCTCTCATGGATGTTTCTAACTCTCTATCCCTCTCCCTTCCACTCTGTAAAAAAATCAATAAAATATATATATATATATTTTTAAAAAGGCAAGTGCACATATTTCACCTTATCCCTGATACACAGATGACATCAAATTGGCCCACAAAACAGCTATGACCTGTGACAGAGTGAAATCTGAAGTTGATCATTTGAGTCTGACCAGATAAAGTTGCAGAAAACAAGATTACTAGTTCATAGTAATTTTTATTTGATCGGGGTGCAAATAAAGACTTCCAGTTAGATCAGGAAATGGAAGCTGAGGAAAACCTAGTTTCCAGAGCAGATGGTGGGTTAAAATCTGAGAATTTTTTTTTCTAATTCTGGGAGTGACTTTTATTTTTTATTGAATTTATTGGGGTGACATAGGTTAATAAAATTATACAGGTTTCAGATACACAATTCTATATCATCTGTATATTGTGTTTACCACCCAAAGTCAAGTCTCTTTCCATCATCATTTACTCCCCCTTTACCCTCTTCTACTTCCCCTTCACTCCCCACCTTCCTTCTGGCAATCATCATTCTATTGTCTGTGTCCATGAGTCTTCCTTTTTTTTTTTTTCTTTCCTTAATCCCTTACCCTTCTCACCCAGCTCTCAAACCCCACCCCTCTGACAGGAGAGAGGGAGAAAGAGAGAGAGAAACATTGGTGGAGAGAGACGCATTAATTAGTTGCCTCCAGCAGTTGCCCCATCCCGGGTCTGGGATGAAACCTGTAACCCAGGTATGTGCCCTTGACCAGAATCAAACTTGAGACCCCTCAGTCTGCAGGGCGATGCTCTAACCACTGAGAAACACTGACCAGGGCACTTCCTTCTTTTGTCACCATTGAGTTAATTTCAAAATATTGAAAAAGCAAAATGCAAAACAAAACCACAGTAAGATACCATTCCACACTTATGAAAACGTCTATAAGAAAAAAAAAAAAGAATAAGTGTTAAAGAGGATGTGGAGAAATTAGAACCTTCATACATTGTGGTAGGGGATGAAAAATTGTGAGACCACTTTGGAAAACAGCTGAGTAGCTTCTCAAAAAATTAAACATAGAGTTGACAAGTGACCTAGAATGACTCTTAAATGAAAACATATTTTCACACAAACACTTGTACACAAATGTACATAGCAGCATTATTCATAATAGTCCAAAGTGGAGACAACCCAAGTCAAGGAACAGATAAGCCAAATGTGGTAAGTCCATATAGTGGAATATTATTCAGCCAGAAGAAGTGAAGTGAGTGAACTTAGAGACCATGCTAGGTGATAAAAGCCAGGCACAAAAGCCACATGTATGATTTCATTTATATGAAGTACTAAGAATGAGCAAGTCTATATGGAAGGAAAATAGATTAGTATTTGCCAGGGACTAGGGGAGGAAAGAATAAGGAATATCTGCTAATGGGTTGGGATTGGTTTCTTTTCTGCATGATAAAATATGCTGGAATTAAGTAGTTGTGAGGTTGTGTAACTTTGTGAAATTTTAAAAAACACTGAACTTTACACTATTTAATAGGATGAATTTTATGGTATGTGAATTATATCTTTTTTTTTTTTTAAGGAAGTTTAGTTGGGGCATGTGGAATGTGTGGGAGATAGATCTAAATTTCATTTTCCTACACAGGACTTTATTGATTATCATTTCAACCATCTCACTTAATTCAGGTACATTCTGTTGTAACTTTCTTTTAAAACCATATCAAACTTGTTTTCCTTAGCCTTAAAATTTAGACAATTTGTTATTTGGAAGGAATAACTGCCAAATGACTACATCCCTTTTCTTTTTAGTCATGAACTGGGTGTGTCCTTTGAATGAAGTATTAAGACTATATATCAGTAATTAATTAGATCTAATAAATGTTTTGTTTTGAAATTCAATATCTGTCTTTACTTAGATAATAAAAATATTCTAATAATAAAAAATTTTACCAAAAAAATTGCTCTCCATATTCCCTAGCGAGGGATGCCCATGGCTTTCACTCTACCTGGAGGAGGTATTTCTTCCCAGGATATACCCAGCACCAGGGGAGAGGCTGCCTGAAAGTTTCCAAGCTCCAGTAAGTTCTATGGAATAAAATTACCTCATTCTAAGAAGATGTGACAGTCCTCTCCTTTGTACTGTGATTATTCTTTCCTACGAAGCAAGTTCTTAACATGCTTAAGACAACATGAGTTTAGATATCTTAGGTCTGTTTTGTTTTGTTTTCATCTTGCAAAGTCAGCCGGGATATGTTAGTCCTGTTTTACGCACATTTCCCATAACCTGGATTAATTGATGTGAACAACAATGGTGCTTTGAAGAGCTCGGTTCCACCGTGGAAACAATCACATTTCTTAATTCATGAATGAGCTGCTCTTTCATAGGCTTTGTTTATGGAAACAAATAGAGTATCGCCTTGATTAGTGGATTCCCTGGGAAGGAGGGGCCTTCTAAGAAGTCAGCTGCATGAAAAACCTAAACAGAATCAGAAAGGATGGGAAACTGAGCTGCCTGAGTGAAAAGCGGAAACTGAGCTGCCTGAGTGAAAAGCCTTCGTGCTCAGCTTCCACCACTGGCTGCCCCCCCTGAAAGCAAACAGACCCACCCCGGGGGAGACAGGAGCCTTTTGAAGTCTCTTTTCTACCTGCCCATCAGGCCTCCTCCCCTTGCTGCACTGTCCCCCCTCTTCGTATTGCGTTCAGGAGTTGCATCTATGCAAGAGAAAATCATATCCTTCCTCTTCCTCACCCAATGATCCGTGAACTGATTTTACTCTGAAAGTTTTCTAAAGGGTAACTCTGAATTAACCTCTACTTATATGAAGTAGTCGTTAAAATGAAAAGAATTTTAGACCCGGACAGACCACTCAATGGTCTGCCTGGGTCTAAAATCGGGCAGTTCCCTGATTTAAATCTTTAGGGACAAAGACAACACAGGCAGGACAAGTCTGCTCTCTATAGAAATGAGTTCTAAAAAGCTAGTTATATTAGTTTTCAGGCCCTGAGTTCAGTGAAATTTGCACAAGTCTTTCTAAGAGGAGGCTTGCAGGTGGGAGGAATGGCGAGGCTGTGTTTGCTAAACTTCACATAAACCTGAGAAACATCAGCTGACCCTATCAAAATCTAGAGGACAGGCTGGTGGAGCAGAGGATCCTGCCCTCGCTGAGACTCCTGGGTATCTTGTTACCAGTTTCACCCAAAATCACCTTGCCCCTACTTGAGTCTGTTAGTGTGTTCCTTCTCTAAGCCATGTCTCTTCCTACTGGTCCTTTCCCCATTTCCTTAACTTGACCTAACCCAGGGTTTCAAAGACTATCTCAAGTACCTCAAGCACCAGATTCATCAGAAAGGAAGTTTCTGAATTTTTCCCCGGCTCACAAAATCAGCATCTCTGGAAATGAGGTCATAGATCCTCATATTTAATAAGTTCCTTGAGTGATTCTTATGCACAATGAATTTTAAGAATTCCTAGAAACCCTTTGCCAGCTCTGACAAATAATGTATATTTTGAGAATCATCATTTTATTTTAGTTAGCGTTGAATTTTCCTCATTGGAGATCTTCAAACACACCCTACATTTCATACATTAACTCACCGGGCTCTAATGAAGCTCTATATTATTAAAACGTAGCTTCTTATTTATAGAACCTTTAATGCATTCAAGTGATCTCTGGTCTGTTACTGAATTATCCCTACTTGGGAAAAAAAGCTATAGGAAGTACAAATGGTGTAAAATTTTAAAAGAAGATAAGTGATAGTAGTATTAAGTACTTTGTATATGATAATGAATTACTGATCTCTAAAAATACTACTGTATTTCTGTATAATCCCTCCACATTCAGAAGCTTACAAATAATGCATATTTGGAAATAGCTTTGAAATTCTGAAATCCTTCTTGAATAGTTGCTGAAAAAGAAGTACATTTTTTCAGACAGATTTATACATATATGGAAGGGAAAATATAATTTTAGCTCTAATGGTCTAGATAGAAAAAAAATCTTGCTTTTGGTTTCTAGTGTATTCTAAAAATTAAATTTTAGAGAACATTTTCAGGGATGCATTTGTAATGCTAGAGAATTTTCTTTTCCAAAAATGTCAATACAACATTTTAAACTAGGGCACACGTATTTGTTACCTGAATTTACACATTCAGGCAATCAAAAAGTTGGTGTGTTTTTTTTTTTTTCGACAAAACATTGAAATTGAAGATCACAAGAAAAAAGTTTTTCTCTATGATCATGATGGTAACTTCATGAAGAATTAAAATCTACAATCTTAGCCAGAAACACAGGTACAATGAATAGAGATGAGATGAATTGTGCCCACTATCTCTCACACCCCACCCATCAGCAAAGGCAAAAATACAGTAACTTGTCAGATACGTTTCTGCTGAAAATCATGCAGTTATATCACCTGTAGAAAAATAAAAATAGTGGGAGAAGAGGGTTGACATTAGTCAATCACCATCATTTCTGACCTATTTCTGGGACAGACACAAAACATGAATCTAGAGGGATATGTATTGAAATCACAAGAGGATATGTAGCAAGGAAGAGGAAGAAAGATGACATCTAGAATATACAGAAATCCAGTAGAGTTAGAGGACTAGACCTGATTTATAAACTGCTAAGCAGAAAGGGGGGGAAGGGAGAGGGGAAGTCAATGAGGAACTGACCATTGATAGAAACATACTTTGAGAGAATGAAATGGAGGCCAGAAGAAATTTAGTGATTTAGTTGCCTAGAGGGATACTTCTTGAAGCTGGAAAAGGCAGGGAAATGGATTCTCTCCCAGATCCTTCAGAAAGGAACACAGCCATACATTGTAGCACAATGAAACTAATGTTAGACTTCCTACTATAGGCCAGGAAGACAATACATTTGTGTTTTTTTCAGGTTTGTAGTTCCTGAATTTTTTCCCCCAGCTCACAAAATCAGCATAATTTATTACAACAGCAATAGAAAATCAATACATTAGGCCCTGGGGGTGACCGAGGCACCAAATGGCTAGTTACTCTTTCTATATAATAAAATAATAAAATGACCAATCAACTGCTTTGATATAAGCCCTCAATCTTGCTTCATGCACTAAAATATATTCAGTATGTTTCAGTAGTACCAAAGGAACATTTACATAATGCTATTGAATAAACTCCCTTTGGCAATACAGTCAACAAGGACAAACAAAGGACTCCTTCAATTCTCCCATTAGTTATCATTGCAGTGAGGAGCATGCTTCTGAAAAGAAATTATGATTCTCTTCCTGGTCATGATTTGGAGTGGCCTCAAAGGGCTGTTGCCATGTTACCCTAGTGTATAACTTACCAATTAGGTCAGAATTGTTAGCAGCTGCAAAGAAATTGAATTTGAAACGGTGTAGCCAAAATGGGCATGACTGCATAGAAATGCACTTACACTTTAAAAGTGGTATCACTAGTTAGCATACAGAACATTATTATTTGTGTCATTTAACATTAAGCCTGCCCATTAACTTAATCTTTTATCTGAAAACAACAACAACAAAAATCGGATGCATGAAAAATATGACATTAGTTTGCATGATACCTTTTTCAATTTCCATCATGCATAATGGTGAGTAGAAGGAAAAGAAGGGAGAGGAAATTTTGAGAGATAAGACAGGAGGGGTGGTAAAGAATTGGTAGAAGAGGAAGAGAGATAGAAATATACAGGGAGGAGAGGAGCACTAAAATTTGTAGATATCTCTCCGGTGCTAAAAATACCATTATATACTTTTATTTCTTTGATCCTCCCAACAGCCAATTTAGTAAAATATTGTTTTTATTACTATTTTAAGTAAATGGATTTGAGGCTAAGAGCTAGTTGGGATTCAAGCCAGGTCATATAAGCCCAACATTCTTTCCAAGATGACATTCAACTTCTCTGTTGCTAGTTCCCTATTATCTTAAATTGATTTAAAAAAAAAAAAAAGAATGAGGAAAAAAGGTGATATTTCCAGTCCAGGGTTAAGGCTCTATTCAAGAGATGTCTCCGTTCAACTTCTCTACTCACCTCCACAAGGACTAGCCCCAGAAAAGAATAGTTCACTTTGATTTTCATTATAGCCCTTTCTTCTTTATCTCTCACCGTCCCCACCCCAACCCCCCCCCCTCCCGTCCCTCTTCCCTCCCCCGAACTCCAAATGACACACGCCCTGGCTTCTTCTTTCATCTACCCCAACTCATCAATGAGCAAAGCAGACAAACACAGCTCCTGGGAGAGCTGAGCCACTCTGTGAGGGCTCTCAATCCAGTGTCTGCCTGTATTTTTTTTTTGCCACATCTGGATCTAGAACATCTTCTTGGTCCTCTTACCCCTCTGATCCTAAAACTCTCCTGTAGCAGAATTCTTGCCCCAAATCAGCCCTCTTTAACAAGGGCCTTCTTTCTTCTAACTAGGACCCGATCTCTCTTAAAGGGTGCAGTAGCTGCAATGCAGAATGATTTATTGTATTTAACAGGAGTCTCATAAAATCTGGGGAAATCCTAAGTGTGCTCAAGACAACCCCAGTGTAGAGACATAGTAGAAACAAAGACAAAGGCTGGGGCCGGGAAAACTGCAGAAAGGCCCCTAGTCACCTGGGGTCTTTAATGATTAGAACATCCTTTTCTAAAAGTTGGGGTAAGTGGGGCGGTTAGAGCTGAGAAGGAGACTTCGATGTTTCCGGCTCCTCCTTAATTAGCTCAATGTGAATGATAATGGAAACCCCTCACATTTGTACAGAGCTTCACTGCTTATAAAAGGGGCTTTCTCGTCTACTATTTCATCAGGGTCTTCCTCTGACTCATGAAATCCTATGGGTCAGACTCCCCCAAGTACCTTAACCTGATTTCCAAGGTCAATACTGGAATCCAGGTTTTCTGGCTCCCTGGCCAGAGTTCTTCCTCAGCACCATAACACCTCCGGTGCTGCAAGGAAATGTGTAAAAGAAAATGAAAATATGGGATATGAACTATAATAGCATTATACTAACAGACGCTTTAGGAAAATTTTCAATAAATTTGTTTAATGTTACTTACAGATTTACTTCCACTAAAATGATGACTTCATTTACATCCCTGTCTAGATTTAAATAATAAAATCAGATTTATATTACTGACAGTTATGGGCTGAATGTTTCCTTCCTATGTTGATGTTCTAGCTCACAATGTGATGGAATTTGGAGGTGGAGCTTTGGGGAAATAATGAGGCTTAGATTCACTTGTAACTATTGGACCCTCATGATGGAATTAGCATCTTTACTCTAAGAGAAATCTCTCTTTCTCTACCCTCAGGGGAACAAACCATAACAAGGTGGTTATCTATAAGCCAAGAAGCAGGATTAGGAACCGTGTCTGCTGACAACTTGATTTTGGACTTCCCAGGTCTCTGAAATATGAGAAATAAAGGTCTGTTGTTTAAACTTCACAGCCTATGATATATTGTTATAACAGCCCAAGAAGACAAAGCTATTGACAGCTATGCAATATCATTAGGCTATTTGTCAATTTAAGACAAAATTTGCAGGTCAAAAATAAAGCCCATGCTGTAGGAACAGTAAATCCATATTTTTTCCTCAATTCTATTTTATAAAGTTAATATAGTTCATGATTTTAAAAATGTATTTTTCACAACTTAAAGTATTCCTCTAGAGCAGGGTCTTTCAACTTTGGCACTTTGGATCAGATCATTATTTTCAGGGGCTGTTCTGTACATTGTAGCTTCCCTGGACTCTACTCACTAAATGCCCATGGTAACCCCACTCCCCATGCTAATCAAAAATGTGTTTGGATATTGCCAAGGGAGAATCACAGCTCTAGAGCATAATGTATAGGTACCTCCTGAAATAATTACATTACCTGCACATCTTTTTTTATTCCTTTACGTTGAGCTTAACTAAAAGACAGCAAATATAGTGTTTTATTTCTACAACAAAGGCAGTGAAATCTTATATGCATTTCCAAGAATGATGGTGGGAATGGATACATAAGAAATATGACAGGAATGGACAGATAAGAAGAATGACAAGAAGGATGAACTCAGTATGGAAAGGGTGGAAGATTCTGACTGAAAAGTTTCATACAAATAGAAATGTGAAGGCTATGGAGTGCTTGGTCCACCAACTATATTCTACAATTATCAATAATCATAGAATTCTAAATTTACCTACTTCCTTTTTCTTTCCTGTAGATAGAACTTTTCATTTTTGGGAAAAGTATGGGTGCTAAGCCTACTCACCTCTGAGAAAAAGTCCCTGCTGACAAATAGCTATTTGGAGTAATCCCTGCTTGCATTATTATACAGGAAAATAAATATAAACATATGCAAAACCCCAACAGTTTCCCACAATTTGATAAACTGCAACATCAACTAAAAATAAAATAAAACAAACAAAACCCCAACTCTATGCATTACAAAGGGAATACTTTTGAGTCTTTCATAAAAATATTTCCTTCACCCGATTTCATGAGTAATAAAATACAGATTCCTGCATCTAGACCCTATTTCTTCAAGAGGCAGAAAGCTCAAGGCAGAATGGCCAAGATATCAATGTGGTTTGTTCCTGGGTACCTTCATGTTCCACTCAGCTTCTGTTGATTGGCTCTGACTGTGAAGATCAGTTACAAAGGGTTGGTTTCACTGGCTTTTCATCTGGTAATAAAAAAGACGAATGCTACAGTGGAATATGTTTAATGCTAGACCAATCACCAACCTAGAAGCTTTTACTCTACCTTAGAAGCACAATTTAATCCATGGAATAGGAAGGACCCACCATCCCAGTTTGCCCAGGATTTTCCTGGTTTTCCTACTGCAAGTCCCACATCCCGAGAAACCCCTAGGTCCTGGGCAAATGTGGAGAATGGGGTCCCCTATCTGAGTTTTAACAGAGCATTTACGGAAGTTAACTTTTATAAAGTCTTTTCCAAGAGTTTGAAATACAAGATCAAGAACAGTCTCAAAATCTACCTTTAAATAAGAAAACTCCTTGTGACAATCAAATGGCATTTGGAATATGCATTTCACTAGCCTGTATGACTTCCAGGGATCTGCTGCCACGTTTGTGAAGATGAGCATTTCCAAGGGCGAGAGAACAATCTGTCTCAGAGCGCTTCACTTAAGCAAGGACACACTGCCAGCTTGAAAGGAAATCAAGGCCACACTTCATCTGTGGGGGGAATTCTGTGGTTATTCCCCAGCAAATTTAATTCAAATAGGTATTGAGATCTGAAACATGGAGATACCCACAAATTAGAAGACACTTGGTTTTTTAAAAAGAAAATAAAAGATACTCAGGCCTCAGAGAACTCCCCTGAAGCAGCAATAGTGCTTCCATTTCATGTTAATCACTATATTCCTATGAACATGTTTTGAAAGTCAGTACTATGAATGAAATCTCTTGAGATCTTCTTTATATGAAATATGTATATTATACATTTTAAAACTTAAAAATTGCCTTCAAGCAAGTCAATCTTATTTTTAAAAAAAATAGAATGCATATATAAAATGTGCAAATCAATGCTTTACAATTAAACTCAACGTAAAGGAATAAATCAGTGTGCAACTTTGCTTTTAGAACTATGAGTTATACAAATATGATATTCAACTAGTGTATTAATGATCCCCTTTAGAAAATGCAATGTTACTTAAATTTATCACCCCCAAGTATGCCTTTTTAAATATCACCATCTTAATAGAAAATGATTGAGAGAAATCTCTATTGAAAAATGTTTTCTTACTTTTTCAAGCAGTTTAAGAATCTGCTTGACTTATAAAACTGATAACCTTCAGAATATTTATTGCATGTTCATTATAGGATATACTTATAGCTATACCTGAGCCTATCCACTACATGAGATTTCTGTGAGAAGCCCTTTGATTTGACCTGTTATTAGGGTCCCAGATCAACTTGTAACTATAGGAAGTGTTATTTTATTTGAACAGGAACTTGATTTTATAGCAGAATAGAGACACTTATCACCACAAATCATAAAACTGAATAAAATTAGTCTAGACGCTATTTGCTTTTTAATCACCAGTTTCCAAATAAGCTCCTTTGTCACTATACTTAACATATCCGTTGTCAGAAGGTATGACCAAGGTGAACAGAAATAGCTAAGTGCAAAAAGTGTAAGGGAATTCTGTGTCATGATTGAAGCTCAAGTACTCTTTTTCAAATTCTATTGGTATCTGCCAATAGTTCAAAATATAGATGTAAATCTTAGAAGTCACCAACTTTTCCTTGTTTGGCACTTCCCTTGTAAGACCCCCATTTCAAATGTAAGGGCCTTAAAATAAAAGCCTTGAATACAGGTAATATTGCAATTTCTTTCTAATAATGTACCTGCAGAGTTTTTACATAGTCCATATCTAATTTTGGCTCCTGCAGGTTAAATCTTGCAAGGTTTTGAAACTAGTATATTCTGTAAAGTATTCAATAACTATACAACTAGTGTCCACCCTAATACATAGGTAATGAGCACATTTTGATTCTTATCTCTCAGGCCCCAGTTATACAGAATATTATAATCAGAAATGTCAGAGATACCCAGTGTCCTACCACTGGTTTCAATTAACTGCATGTACATTACATAAAATGTGGCCTAGAGCCAATAGATGGACTAGAAAGCAATAAAGCTAGAGGAGCTAAAGTTGAACCCAAATACACACATTGAAAATATGGCATCTCCAAAAAAAAAAAGTGTACCAAGATTGTAACATGATATCAAGGAAAGTGATTGGAAACCATCCAGGTCCTGAAATGGTTTATGTTTTTTTGTTGTTGTTGTTTTGTTTTGTTTTTTTTTAATTGGCCACCAACTCGTCAGTGTGGTCTCCTTTCCTAGTTAAATACTGGACGTCAGAAATGATGCAACTACAGGAAGCCTTCAGTGGTCACTTGGAGACAAAAGGACCAAATCTGTAAACTCAGGCTGACAAATGACTGCCCCAGACAAACGGAAATATCTGGTCCAGCTGTTTTGCATATGTTTGACACTTGCTGGCTTTGAGATTTAAAATATGATTTTCTGCCCCCACAAAGTTCAAGTTAAAAATGGCTTTAAAAAAATAGAGCACCAGAACCCTTTCATACTATGTATAAAAGCTGAATCAAGTACATGGTGAGGGAGGAAATGGACTCCCATTGATAAGCAAACCAATTATCTGAAAATAGGGTTTATCATGGAAAGAGCAAGTGACTGGTACCAAATTCCCAGTACCTTTACAATTTTGGAGGCAAGTCTTATTTTGCCACCAGTATTGGAAAAAACAAAATAATATGCTGGCTTTCTGTATTCTATATAACTTACAATAAGTTGTTTTCCAAACACAAAGCCTGGTGCCATCTTAAAAATGTCTTTAAAAGCTGTTTAAATCCAGCATTGTAAAACTGGCTTTCTGCATCAAACTTGTCGTTACATTATTTTAAGGACACCCACAATAAGAATGCTTTATATTTATTCCTTGGATAGAGAAAAATAATTTCTTTTTCTTTCCAGAAATTATCTGATTGAATTATCTTGTCAAGAGACATGTTTTGATTTGGTATAAGAATTGCTTTTTTTTTGTTTGTTTGTTTATACAATAAAACCTTTTCAGATACCTACTACATTAATGTACCAAAGAAAAAAAGAACATAAAAAGCATCTTGGAACTTAGAATACTATATTTTCTATTAGACTGAACTTTTTTCATTTACCTTGAAATAATGATGACATAAGACAATAGTCTTATAACCATGAAAGTAACTCTACTGTATCAATGATCTTCATTTTAGCACCTTGTCATTTTATCACACCACTTGTTTTCATGGAAAATTTAATAAAGATGTTTTTAATCTGTAAAGGAATAAGAGACTGGTATTTCAAAGGTATTTAAAGTTTCCCATCTGGCATTTCTTATTTCCACATTGTAAAATGTATAAGTAAACTTTGAATCTCTATTTTATACAAATTAATGTGTATTATATATATATATATGTGTGTATATATATATATGCTTATGTGTATGTGTATAGATTTGTACATATATATATTCTACATATATGCATGTATATAAATTCTAAGAGTAGATCAACTAGATAATGCCTCTGAAGAAGGTTCCTTAAACAATATAAAAATGGAGTCTTCAGAAGCAAACAACAAAACAACCTTATACAACCAACTGCTGTTTAAAATGCTTATAAACACTGTCAGTTAAACATTTATTAAATACCTGTTTATAGTTTTGGAATACCCAAGATTATGGAAAATATAAGATAATACCTCATAAAAACTGTGACAAAGGTGATGGCTGATGATTTAAAAGTAAACCTCCATATTATAAAAAGTCATGTAAATTTACCCCTTGAAACAAACAAACAAAAAAAGCTTTAACATTAAAATTAGAGTTCTCTTTTTAATCATTTTCTTTGACTAAAGAAATAATGTTCAAACTTCTCTTTTATATTGTTACTGCCCTGCAAGCAGATCTTTTCTAGGGACCTCACAATGTCAATCACAATGCAAGTATGCTATGTCTTTGGAAGGATGGGTATGAAGGTTTAAAGATAGGCTTTTTCATTGAATTCCTGACTTTATATACTGTGGGACTGGCCATGAGACACTATAAAATGCAAAGACAGTTTGTAGTTTAGACAGTTTCAACGCTATTATTTTTCAGGCACAAAAACCATATAATTTTGTACAAAACTTTGATTTTTTTTATTTGCGAAATTAAAAATATGGTATAATATATATATAAACTTCTATTCCTCTATAAATATAGATGATTTTGTGATAGTGAACAGAATAAATGCATACCAAATTCAAAGACCATTGTCATTTTAGGGTATGATAGACATAGATAAATTTAGGTCCTAAGTACTGGCATTTTGATAAACTCTTAAAGTTTACAATACAATCAGGAAGATTGCCTTTCTCATCTTTTTCACAGAGAACTAAGGTAAATATTTTAAATGGCTTTGAAAGATTTACATTTGATACATTTCTGTAAATCCAAAAAGGAGCATACAGGATTTAATGCAGCAGACCTGCACACAGTTTCCCTTTAGCATGCATGCCCATATTGTGTTAATTTCAGGAGCTAATCCATCAATTAATCCACCTCCTTTACCTCTGGGACTCTTACCAGGTTTTTATTAATGTGGATTGTTCCTCCCTCAGAATGCGTTGCCGAGTAAGAATCATAAGATGCCGAAAGTACAACTTTTACATTTTAAAGTTTCTGATACGTGTCTAATTAGTATTTGATTAAAAAAAAACAGGAAGTAGCACTTCATTTTGAGGAAGCCCATTACAAACTGAAATCTCCTTCAAGTTTTCATATTCCGTTTAGGTTCTGCAGTCCCGTTAAGGAAAGCCAAAAGATCAATTCCTCGACGAAGCTTTCCAGGTGACCTCAACATTTCCATCTCACAGAACGCTAAAAAACCTAAACCCGGACCGTCTCAGTCCTGCAAGGCAGGTTGCCAGGCATCAGTATACAATTAGAATGAACATTTTTTATAACCCCCATCTTCAGCCTCTCCCAGCCCACGCAGAGCGCCTCATGCCTCTTCCCAAATCTCAGTAACCACATCTTTCCATGACGCTGGCCAAACTCATACCAGGTTTGAGACACTAGAGAATGAGATGAGCTCATCCACCAAAAATTAGACTTTAAAAAGTTTGGCACTGGTTCTCCCACTCACCCTCTCTCTCTGCGACTTGGGTGGAAGGAGGGAGGGAGTGTCTGGGCGGCGCAGGCTGGTGCGGAGGAAGTCTGGGACTGCCGGCAACCACAGACAGACCTGGGCCTCCGGGAGGCCGGGGAAGGCTCTCCACCGTGAAAAAACTCCGCTTCCGGAAGTCCAAGGGGGCAGACCTGGGAAATCGGGCCCCGACAGGGGAGACTGGGAAGCTTGAGGAAGCTCAGTACCTTCAGATCTCCAAAACTCAAGCCAGGAGAGGAAGGGAGGGAGCAGAACCAGGGGGTGGAGAGTGACCCGGACCTGCAGCCCCGGGCGGCAAGGCGGCGGCGGGAGGGGCGCGCGCGGAACCGGCGGGACGGACACCCGGCGGCGGGTGCTCTGTTTTTATCTCTGTAGTACTCCAAAAAAAAAAAAGGGGGGGGGGGGGCAAGAAGGAAAAGCCTCAAATGGTTAAACCGCCCTAACTCATCCAAATGGAAACAAAACAAACAAATTAAAAAAAAAAAAAAGGAAAGAAAAGGAAAAGAAATCGCGTGAGCAGTCGTCACTTAAATACAAATATACTTACAAAAATCTTACACAGGCTATTTACAATCACAAAAGCGCACAGTCCTGGTACCAGGGAGAGGGGTGGGTCCATCCCCCCCCCCCCCCCCCCGCAGGCAGTGGGGCCCTGGAGTCCGCTGGCCCCCGGGGAGACGGGAGCTTCTGCAGGAGCTGCGGGTGTTCAAAAGGAGCCTGCGAACGTGTCTGGTGAGGAAGCCTGGAGCAGCCAGGGTGGGCCAGGATTCCGTGGGGAGGGGGAAAGGTTTGGGAATGGTGGCTGCACCCCCCCCCCACCCCGCTGGCTGAGGGCTGGGAACGGGCTGAGCGAGCCCCCCCGCCCACCCCCCCACCAGGTCTCAGACGGTGGTCTCCCCCTGTTTGCTGTTGGTGAGTCTCGTGTAAAACTTCCTCCAGGAGTTCAGGGTCTTGCCAGACCAGATCCAGAAGCCTGACGTGATGCCCACGATCAGCGTCATGAGATACTTGATCATGAAGACGGTGAAGTCCGGGCTCATGGGCGGGTGCGGCGGGGGTCCGCCACCGGCCTGGAGGTGGGGGCAGGGGATGGCGTAGCTCTTGCAGCTCTGGGCCACCCAGCTGCGCTCCCACTGGTCCCGGAAGGCCTGCTCGTAGAAGTAGCAGGCGATGACGATGGTGGCGGGCACCGTGTAGAGCACGCTGAACACGCCGATGCGCACCATGAGCTTCTCCAGCTTCTCCGTCTTGGTGCCGTCGTGCTTCATGATGGTGCGGATGCGGAAGAGCGACACGAAGCCGGCCAGCAGGAAGGACGTGCCGATGAACAGGTACACGAAGAGCGGCGCCAGCACGAAGCCCCGCAGCGCGTCCACGTTGTTGAGCCCCACGAAGCACACCCCGCTCAGCACGTCGCCGTCCACCTGGCCCAGCGCCAGGATGGTGATGGTCTTGATGGCCGGCACGGCCCAGGCGGCCAGGTGGAAGTACTGCGAGTTGGCCTCGATGGCCTCGTGGCCCCACTTCATGCCCGCCGCCAGGAACCAGGTGAGCGACAGGATCACCCACCAGATGGAGCTGGCCATGCTGAAGAAGTAGAGCATCATGAAGAGGATGGTGCAGCCCTCCTTCTTGGTGCCCTGCGCCACGGTGCGCGCCCCGTCCTCGGAGAACTTGTCGTTACACACCACCCGGTCCTCCAGCAGGAAGCCGGCGATGTAGGCCACGGCCACGGCCGTGTAGCAGCCCGACAGGAAGATGATGGGCCGCTCCGGGTAGCTGAAGCGCCTCATGTCCACCAGGTACGTGAGCACCGTGAAGAGCGTGGAGGCGCAGCACAGCACCGACCAGATGCCGATCCAGGTGCGCGAGAAGCGCAGCTCCTCCGGCCCGAAGTACATCAGCCCGTACACCTTGGTGGGCTCGCAGGGCGCGCCGCAGTCCTTCTCCCCCAGGAAGTGGTAGTTGAGGTAGGAAGGCACCTTGAGGGCGCGCGGGCAAGAGAACTTGCCTCGCTCCGACGCGCCGGCGCCCCCCGGGAAGCCGCCGCCGCCGCCGCGGTGCCCCCCGCCGCCGTGCTGGGGGTTGCTGGTCCAGAACTCTGGCAGCAGCGAGGGCGTCGGGGTGCCCTTGTCCGAAGTGTTCTGGCCCACGCACAGCTCGCCGGCGCCGTGCACCGGGAACTTCTCGCACTTGAGCGTGTCCGGCCACTGGAAGCCAAACTTGTTCATGAGCGCCTCGCAGCCCTGGCGCGCGCGCTCGCAGAGGGAGCGGCAGGGCGGCAGCGCCTGCTCCAGCACCGTGCACACCGGCGCGTACATGGAGCACAGGAAGAACTTGAGCTCGGCCGAGCACTGCACCTTCACCAGCGGGTAGAACTGGTGCACCTCGAGGCCCGCGTCCTCCTGGTTCGTGTGGCCCAGCAGGTTGGGCATAATGGTCTGGTTGTACGCGATGTCCGTGCACAGCGGGATGGAGATGGGCTGGCAGTAGCCGTGGTCCGGGATGGAGATGCCCCGCTCGCCGTTGTACTGCTGCCCGCTCTGTTGCTGCTGAGGCGGCGGCGGCGGCGGCGGCGGCGGGGGCTGCTGACCTGGCCCGGGCCCCTGGCCCGCCGCCTGCGCCCGGACCCCAAGCAGCAGCGGGGCTTCCAGCAGCCCAAGCAGCAGCAGCAGCCAGCGCGCCAGGCGCCCGGAGCCAGCTGGGGGGCGGCGGCGGCGGTGGCCAGAGTCCCAGCTCCCCTCTGCCACCGGCCCCGCCGGGAGCGCCCCGGCGCAAAGTTCCCAGCTCCCGCCGCCGCCGCCGCCGCCGCCGGCGGCCGGGGACTTCTTAGGCGCCTCCTCCTCAGCCATACTTTTTCAGCTCCTCTCTTGGCGCCGCTCGGCCGGAGCTGGTGGTGGCGCGGCGGGCGGCGGCTCCCCCGGCGGTCGGGGAGATCTCCTCGGCGCCGGTGCCCTCCGTCGAGCCCGAGCCGCGCTCGGCCCGCTCCCCCGTCTCCCGCTCTGCGTCCCGCAGCCGCCGCCGCCGCGGAAACTTGCGATTCATGAAGCGCGGGCGGCGGGGAGAGCCCGGGTGGGTCGGGCGCGCCTGGGTCGCGTCCCGCCTTCCTGGCCCTCGGCTCGCTGGCTCCCGGCTGGCGGCGCCGTGGCTAGTGGCCGCGGCCGGGTAGAGCGCGCAACTCTCGGCAGCCCAGCGGCCTCGGCTCCCCCCAGCGCCTCCGCCTCCTTCTCCGCCGCCGCCGCCTGACCATTTGTGTCAATCCCTCAACTCGTTCGCTCTCCTCTCCCTCGCGCGCCCTCAGACCGGTTTCCAGGCGCCCCGCAGTCTGCCTTTCACCAGGAGGGAGGAGCCTTGAAACCGACACGGACCTGGAGGCTCAGGGACCGTCGCCCAATCGCGGCTCCGGCTTCCCGGCGCAAAGGGCGCCCGCCGCCTCCTTCCCCCAGTGAAAGTCGGCGGCGCGGGAGGAGGAGGAGGAGGAGGAGGAGGCGGCGGGGGGCGGAGGAAGTAGTAGTCGCAGAGGCACCGCTCCGGCACAAAGAGTGGGATTGCTATGAAGCGGGACAGGCTTGGTTGCTTTTACTTTTAAGGAAGAAAGGGAGAGGACAAGCAGGAGAATGGTCCCATATGCTGCTGGAGATAATGAATAGGAGTTGGCGGGCCGCGGGACTTCGCTTTTCTTTTCTTTTATCCATTTCCATGTTTTAAAAATCCTGCTCTGAACGCCGGTGACAAACGGCAAACCGAGAGCGAGGCGCTCAGAACAGATGCCTTTGACTTAAGGAGCGCACGGCTGGCTTTGAGTTTATGTCTGTGGAGTGTTTTTGTTTAAAGTGTTACCCTAATAAACTCTAGAGCTCGGGCTGGGCTTGGCGGGCTTTGGATGCGCCATTTCCCCCCTAGGAGAAGTTCTCGGATCGCTGTAAAGTGAAAACAAACAAACAAAACACACACACACACACACACACACACACACACACACACTCACAAGAACAGCAAAAACTTGGATGGAACTTTAAAATTCAAGCCAGATGCGCCGTCTGCTACTATTCTTGTAGTCAAACTCCCCTTTCTCCTCTTTAATCAAGTCAGAAACAGAAGCAAAGGGAAACTACCCATTAAATATTGAGAGAGAGAAAAAAGTTGAGAACCCCCCGCCCCCTAACCCCCAGCTTCCTCGCAGCCCCGGATCCCAGAGGTGGCTCCAAGCTGGGCTGGCGGCCAGCCTGGGCCCTGGAGAGCTGCTAGGAGCCTCCCAAAACCAGGGAGGCCCATGGCTCTTGAGGGAACTTCTGGAAGTGGCAAACCCGGGCCAGTTAGGTGCCAGAGGCTGGGCTGCAGAGCTGGGGACGCCGGTGTAGAAAACAAAACAAGTCTGAAAGCTAAAAGCACACTGCATATCCCTTTCCTCATCTCAAACAACACAATCCAACTCAGCTGACTTACATTCTTGTTTTCTGTGTAAGGTGTTTTGCGGTGTGTGTGTGTGTGTGTGTGTGTGTGTGTGTGTGCGTGTGTGTGTTTTCCCAAATGGTTTAACTACATGACTCAGTTTTACCCATCAAGTGCCACTGTATTAATAATTCTACCTAGAATTGTTGGTTAGACTCTCTGGGGATACTTTTCTACCATTACTTTTCTGTCTTTTGTTTATCCATTCATTTGTCTAAGTAGTTCTTACCAAACACCTATTATGCTGTAAGCACTGTTAAGTAGAAGAGTACAGAGGTCAAGACATGGCCCAGCCTTACACCAGGGCAGAGTACTATGGGGGCACAGACTTGTAGATGTTATTCGAGGGCCCATCTCAAGCGGAAGGAGCACATGGGAAGCAGCCAGCCTGCGGAAAGGGAAGGAAGGGTTCTGATGAAGAAGTGAGTGGAAGGTGCAAAGGACAGGAGGAGCTCAGAAACGCATACTTTCTTAAAGGGTGGGATGGGTGTGTGTGTGTGTGTGTGTGTGTGTGTGTGTGTGCGCGCGCGTGCCCGTGCAGGGAGGGTAAGAGTGGCTGAGATATTTTGGGGAAGTCAGGAGAAAGTTTGAGTCCATGCTAAAAATGTTTGGGCTTAATTATATGGACAGACGATAGGGAGCACTAAAGGCCACTTCTCCCCCACATCAGCAAGGGATGGCTTTAAGATGGCTGTGAAAGCGGGAACCAGGGGCACCCTGTCACCAACAAGCGGGAAGATAAGTGGACACATGAAAGGGACTACATAAGATGGGTGTGCTTGTTAGAGAGGACAAGAGTTTTCAGGCCTGGGTGGTTCTTACTGAACGCTATTCTTGCTAAATGCTAAAGTATAGCACGGTGTTTTGCAGACGCAGCTGAAACCAGATGAGCTCAACCAGAACCCAACCAGGGTAAGTGTAGCCAATTGCAAAGAAGGAATCAAAATGTAATTAACTAAATAGTATATATTTAGAGATAAAAACCTGAGAACCCCCCTCAGAGAGACAGCTTTGGGTGTGAATTCCCTGTTTAGTTGCTGCAAGTAAATAAAACTACCTAACCACAACCACATCTCAGTCTTTAATAGAACACCCCAGGTGGCAAACACCTTGAGTTTGGTAACATTACTTGAACTGCACATTAACAGGACATTGTGAATTTCATCACCATGCATGTTGGTGTCTCTAAAGAATGTATAGTCATATCTATACCTGTTAAAACAAAATGACACCGCTCCAGCCCAGCCTATATATATATATATATCCAGCATATATATATATATATATAGTTCTTAAATATTCATAGGTTCAGTAAATGCATAAAATATATATTTGTTTTTAAGTGTTCCTGGCTCAGTAGGTTGGAGCATCATCCCATACACCAAGGACCAAAGCAGTTAAGTCATTTGTCCAAGGTTCTAGAGCCAGTAAGTGCCAGAGTAGGCTTTGTGTCTGACAAAAATCCATGGACTTCCATTGGATGAACATGTCCATTCCTGAAAATTATAAGAGAAAATTTGGTTTTGGGGTGCAGGTCATGACAGTTCCTCAGTGTTTAACATAGTTTTCTATACTTGGATAGAGATGATAGGAGTATCAATGCTTGGGACTGACGAGTTAGACTAGCATTTTCCAAATTGTATTTTGTGAAATGCAATAGGTTCCCTAAAGATGTTCTGTAAAATAAATTTGTTCGAATAGGTTTGGGAAAAGACCATATTCTTTGTCCTTATTGGAGACTCATGTGAGCTTAATAAAATCTCTGAGAAGTGGTCAGGTAAAGAACCCTTTTTAAACTTTATCTTACCTAATATTCCTTACATTTGGAATATATCTATGCACTTGGAAGACACACACACACACACACACACACACACACACACACACACTATTTTGCTTGACATTCATGTACTAATACAGTTTGAGAATTGCTGGATTAAACCTAACATCTTGAAACTAAACTTTATAAGGTTGGACTCTCACTTCTGTATCACTTTTGTGTGTTTGGAATAAAAAGTGAGAACTTGGTCTATTCTGCTTTGAGTTTCTAACTCTTCTCTTTCCTAGTGAAGGGTATTGCTGGGTTAGGGAGCTAACAGTGAGAGAAAAAGGTCAAACTATGCTACTCCCTCACTGAGCAGTCTATGATAGAGGTGCTTTAGGTGTAACTTTGCCTGAGCTTCCAGCAAAGATCTCTACCTCATTTCTTCTTGAATTTCCAACCCAGGAATTTCTACATCAGCTAATTCTTGTCTTCCAAAACATCTGTATTCTTTACTACAGTTCTAAAACCTAATGTCTTTTCTTTCTTCATTGTTATACAAATCTGTCCTTGACATTGGTGAGAGAGTTCTTGGATTCATTTACATACATCTTTTAAATATATATATATATATATATATATATATATATATATTGCTTAAAACAACTTATCAAAAGAGATGGTAAGTTTGATTATCTTGACTTTTATCTCACAGGCACTTCTGGCTGCTTCATATCAAGATCCTAAGCTAACTTATCTTTTGAGAGTCAGCCATAATTTGTTAGAATTTACATATTAAGCATGGAAAGACTCGAAGATTTAATATAGATGGTAAGTTCACTGGGTCTTAATATGAATCAGGATTACTTGAACACAGATCTCAGAAACACATTTAAAAAAATAGAAATATGAAAGGAAAAAATATCACCACCATCACTAAATTATCCTCAACAAGGTAGGGTAATAATTATCCAAAATTTTCTTGTAATTCAAAGGTTAACTAAAGATTTTTGCTAAAGCTATTACTTAACTCTCAGTGCCTCAAAAAGACTAGAGGTAAAGAACTAGCTCATGACTCTGCTTTAATTACTGCTGTTGTTATGCAATTGGAAATGGTATATACTGGTATTATCTGGGAAACCTTTTGCAAAACATACACGCACTTGTATTGGATTTAAAAATGTAGTCCTCTGTGAGGCCCTGGGAAAGAAATATAGATGATCCCTTGTAAATTAAAACCTTATGTTTCATGAGCTTAAAGAGGCCTCTTTGATTGGCTAAGATATGAGGAATTGAGCTTGGAATCATTTTGGTGCAGAAAGAAGTTTTTAAGAGAACAAGTAAAATTTGTGCTTCTATAAGCGAGCGTTTTTGCACGACCTGACATTTGTGTGTGTATGTATGAAGGAAATACTGTTATACAGCTTTTAAAATCAGAACCCGATTGTTTTCTTTTTGTTTGTCTCTTGCTTTAACCTGAAATCCTCTGGCTGACGGTGACATGGAAGTCTATCCACAGTTTCTAAAGTACAGTACAAATTCTTCTTAAAACAATATCTTTGGAATTACGATTAAGAACAAATGAAACATGCAACCAGGCTTTGCCATTTCGGACCTGACATCATTTCTTTGGCCAGAGTAAAAAAAAAACAAAACACCAGGTTGTTTATACTTTATTAGACTTCCAAGGCCTAAGAGATCTTAATACTTGAAAGAAATTAAAAAAAGAAAACAAGCCATTTTTTCCCTCTTCACATTGTCATCAAACCTTAGTGTGTGGTTTACTCTTCACAACAGTGCTGATGAAGGTAGCAAGAAGATGATGCTGAGTTAACACACAGAAATGGAGGTTTGCCAATAAGAAGCTGACTTGCTCACGCAGCTGGGGGAACCAGAATTCAAATGTAGTTACCACATGAATTAGCACAGCAGCTCACCAGAGGAAATAAGATAAATTACACAGGTTTTGTAACTTAAAGAAAGTTTTTAAGGAAATGTAATATTCTGCCTTGCTGTAAGACAGTTATTTGGATGTTTTAGTATAAAGGAGATCAAATATCAAAGAACATCGTCAGATGGCCATTTCTTATACACACCCATGATATAATGATCCATCCTAGATGGGGGAAGATGTTTCTGTAAAAAGGCAAAAAAGGGACTCAATGCATAGCTTTCCTGTGATGCGATTTGGTCCAGAATGAGGTTTTAGGGGATGTACTTGCCATTCTTATGTTTATTCTGTATCAGAAGAAAGGCCTGGTCTTTGGCACGTTCTTTGGGGTTGAGTTAAAGGCACCATCTTTTATCATGAAGAGTTTTCTTGCTTTACTAAGAAATTTCCTCACTTAACAAATTAGAATGATAATCTAATGAGCATTCTGTATCTTGCTGGCTTCAATACACTATTATTCTGATCACAACAAAGAGTGCTTACGTTTAAACATCGGAATATTAACAAAATGATACAGGTTTCAGATGTACAATTCTACAACACACTGTATTGTGTGCTCACCACCCCAAGTCTCCATTTATTTTCCCCATACCTTCCTCCACCTCTCCCTCCCATCCCTTCTCAGTCCATCACCACACTGTTATCCATGAGGTGTTTTTTTTTTCTCTCTCTCTCTTTTGCTCAATCCCTCCAGCCCCTCTTAACCCCTCCCCACAAAAGCTGTCACTCTGCTTTCTCTCTACCAGTCTATCTCTATTTTGCTTGTTAGTTCATTTTGTTCATTAGACTTTGTCACCCCAATACATTCAATAAAAAAGGAAAAATAAAGTCAGAATCTTAGTAACTAGGCAAGTGCCTTTGACAAGATGCCTCAACACATTGATTTTAGGAATCTCTGTAATGTTGATCAGATAGGTTGGAGTACAATCAGGATCTGTTCCAGGGGTGGGGAATGTCCAGCCTGCGAAATCATTTGGTCTGGCCCTGCCAAGTCATGAGTTAATGAAATGTTTGACCAAATGCAGCAGGCTAATTTTTAAGTTGATACTTTTGTACTGCCGGAGATTAATGTTATAAATATCCCAATGGCCTTTGGCAGAAAAAAGGTTCCCCACCCCTGCAAACTGAGAGTTTTCTATTCAGCTTTCATTTCCCCTCAGTTCTCTCTGAGAAGAACAGAAGAGAAGGCTCTGTCCATTCGGCTAGTGTGCTTCCCTTGGGGCCTTGCTGTTATTTATATGGCATTCTATTCGTGCAGATCCTTCAGGTTAACATGGAACTTTTAGCTTAGAAAGAAGAAAGTAAAAACGTTGTCATCATTAAAAACTGACATATGGCCGAAACCGGTTTGGCTCAGTGGATAGAACGTTGGCCTGCGGACTGAAAGGTCCCAGGTTCGATTCCGGTCAAGGGCATGTACCTTGGTTATGGGCACATTCCCAGTGGGAGGTGTGCAGAAGGCAGCTGATCTATGTCTCTCTCTCATCGATGTTTCTAACTCTCTGTCCCTCTCCCTTCCTCTCTGTAAATAATCAATAAAATATATTTTAAAAAATAAAAATAAATAAAAACTGATATATGTTTGAAAAATATGCACACATATTGGATCTGCTAATTCTGATATGATTAATTTTCCCTTTCTCCCATTACTACCCCCAAGCCCATGATTTTCTAAACGTCCCATCTATCTGTGGTTATGTATGCCAGATTTAGTGTCATAAAATAATACTCTTTTATGCTCACAGTTTGTGGAGTTAGGAATATGGACAAGGACTGCAGGAATGACTTGGAACTCAGCTGGGTGGACTCTAGCAGCAACGGGGGTGACATTGCCAGTTAAGAGCTAGAAAAGTTGGTGCTGGAGGATCCACTTCCAAAATGCCTCCTCCTAGGCCGGGCAGTCACCCAGAGTGTTTGCCAGTGGCTTCTCCGGTGAGACGGGTCCATGGCAGCGCAGTGTTCCAGTAAGCAAGGCAGAAGCTGCATGCTCTTCCAGGACCTCGCTTTGGAAGTCACAGAGTGTCACTGCCAACACAGACAAGGTCAAAAAAGTCGCAGGCCTGATCAGATTCAAGTAATGGAGACATAGTCACCACTTGCAATGGAGCAGTGTCAAGGAATTTGTAGCAGTTTTTAAAAAACTGCCATATTGCCGAAACCGATTTGGCTCAGTGGATAGAGCATCAGTCTTCGGACTGAAGGGTCCCAGGTTCGATTCTGGTGAAGGGCATGTACCTTGGTTGTGGGCACATCCCCAGTAGGGGGCATGCAGGAGGCGGCTGATCGATGTCTCTCTCTCATGGATGTTTCTAACTCTCTATCCCTTTCCCTTCCTCTCTGTAAAAAATCAATAAAATATATTTAAAAAAATAAAAAGCTGCCATATTAAACAATCTGAATTTATAAAATAATTTTATTTTTTTATTACAGGGCTGATAGCTATCATAATAACATTTACTATGTTCATTTCATGAAGAATGCTCTATTTTATCTCCAGTTCACAGGAGAGAGAGTGAACCTCCTGAAAGAATAAGGAACTGGTCACACCCAAATGAACAGGACAATGGAGATTTGAACCAAGACTGTCTGGCTGTACATCAGAAGAGCTTAACCACTGGGTTATGTAATTTCTTCTTAGCCAACTACAGTAAAGCTGTTTAAGAATTGTTAAGCAAAATTTTAAAGTTATGGATCTTTACCAAATATTAAGAAATGTTTTAGATAAAATTGTTACTTAACAGATTTGATGGTTTCAGACCCACAACAATTGAACAAAATGTCTGGCCTCTACATAGACACCTGTGCATTGACAGAGTGTTTTCCTAACAGGTTTGGACAGGCTTGAACTTGCAGAGCTGGAACCTTCCCCAAGAAGAATGAGGTGAGTCACGAGGCTTGAGGGTTAGTTACTGAAATGCGAATGTTAGCAAATCACGCTTTCGTCTTTGACTATTAAGTTGGATATCATTCCAAAGTTCAGAGATGTTTTTGCATCCAGAATTGGGCTGCGATCAAGACATATTCCATTGCAAGGCAATTAGAAAGTAGCTAGCTGAAGCACAGAAATGCAAAGCTCCCATTTCTGTAATTCAGTTTTCATACAGCTGACCAAGTTGTCTAGTAGGTTCACATCCTACAAAAAATACAAAATTGCAAAGAGACACACCTCTGGGATGAATTAAAAAACGTGTGTCCTACAAGTTCCCTATTTCTTACTAGAATACCTCAGCGTGCAGCTAAGATAGTGTAACCCTTGGGACAGCAGCCTGGATGTGCTAATAGATTGGGGGCAACCCCAGAACTCTGTGGCTGTCGAACCATTGTGAATACTGAAATTTCAACCCTCTCAGCCCTGTGTCCAGAGAATTGGAGTGGACAGAAAATGGGACCTCCTGGAGCTCCTCATTTCCACCCAGCCCTGGCTATTCCTTGCTGCAAATGGCTGTCGTGGCTGCTGACCTCACACACCAACCACAGGAGACTGCCAGTATTTTTCCTGTTGCACAGCTGTCTTCTCGCCAATCAGTGCTGGGCCACACAGCCCCGCAGGGCCCACTGCTGCATGGAGCTACCACCCTCTGCTCCTGCCCAGCACACAATTTAAAGAGATTTTTCTGTCTATGGTAAGAAAGCGATTTTAGCTGATCTTGGCATCCAAAGGTAAACAGGAAATTCGTACTGCAATCTTTTTGCTATCAATAATATAGGATACTTTCCAAAGGTTGAGCTTTGTAGCCCCCTCGGCGATTCAATCAAGGGTTTACATTCAAAGCATTTCTTACCAATTTGTAATCCAAACGCTTGATGGTCCCTTAACCCTCCTGCCCAGCCATAATGAAGTCTCATTCTTTCCTGGGTACTTCGGAAAGAGCTACATCAACCTTGTATTTGCATTTATTTATTCATCCAGCAAATATTTATGAAGCACCTATCCTGTGCCAAATATTGTGCTTGGTGTTCAAGATATAAAGCCAAACAAGGTATAACATCTCCCCTGTCTTCACAGAGCCTTTATTCTCTAGCACTGAAAAAGGAAAGAGAACAAGTACTTACATCATTTATTATACATGTGCACATGACTTCATTCTAGTTGGTATACATTATATTGTTGTTTTTTTAAATCCTCACCTGAGGATATTCTTCCACTGATTTTTAGAAAGAGTGGAAGAGAGAGTGAAAGACAGAGAGAAACATCGATGTGAGAGAAACACATTGATTGGTTGCCTTCTGCACGTACCTGACCAGGGCCCTGGCTGGGGAGGATCCTGCAACCGAGGTACATGCCCTTGACCAGAATTGAACCTGGAATCCCTTTGGTTTGCAAGCTGACGTTGTTTCCACTGAACTAAATGGGCTAGGGCTTGTATTGACTTTGATTGGGAATTATAGGCAAGTCTGTGTAGCTTTATCAAAGAAAGGATTGCATGGGAAAGTCATAGAGATGTCTAAGAAGATACAAGGGAGAGATAAACAGGTGCAAGCCTCAAATTAGTGCCACCTCTCTGGCAGAAGTTTATGAATCTTCCCTCTAATGTGCTTCATCAATGTGATTTAGTTATTAATACTCCAACTCTTTCAGCCCAATAGGGAATGTCTTTGGTCCATCTTAAGTGTAGTGTCTGCCTCTCGACTATTTGATCAGAGTCAGGGAAGCTGGTTTTTGTGTACAGACAGACCCCAGAGAAGAAGTAAGGCAGCCTCTGGAAAATTAAACAGAAGTAGGAATTTCCCCAAGAGCACTTGACCTAATTTTGGGAATGAAGCTATAATCCCATTACCTAAAGGATGAAGAGGAATTAGTTGAGTCAACAGGAAAAGTGAGGGCAGGAGAGAGAGGAGAGCATTGTGATAAACAGGAACGGTGTCTGCAAAAACTCAGAGGTAAGAAAGAGTAAGACACAGTAGAGGACCCATAAGAAGTCTGGATTATACTCAATAGCATCTCTTCATTCCAATGGATTGGACATCCAGTCCCAGGCCTCTTTCATCAGCCTTCCCAGGAAGCCACTGAAACTCCTGGTAGCCTGTAAGGCATTGGCGTGTTCCTGGGCCAGACATCCAGAGTAGGCTCTTCTCTACTGTTAGTAATAGAGCTAGTTGACATCTCTGATTTATGGTTGTTTTTTCCTTCCAGATATACTCATCTTCTTCACAGAAATATATTGGCTTTTCTTTTTTTAAATACAGGTTGATTAAAATTCACTTCACCTACTTTCTCTAGATTTATAAATATGCCACCTGATCTTTGTATCTACAAAACAGACCTATATAAATTCCAGCAGAATTTTAAATAGTTTTTAAAACAGCTCTTGAATTTTAAGAGTCTATCACATTAAATTTTCTAAGACCAGAAATTGAGCTATTTTGTTTGGAGAAACAGCAGCTATTACAAGTTACATATGATGATCTGACCCAGATTTATTAACACTTTAAGGAGTAATTCCTAAATACCTATTGCAATAACCATGATGATTTGAGCTAAGCCAATGTGGAGGTCTGCAGTGGATTAAAGATGACCACAAATTCTTTGTCATTCCTGCCATTAAGAGATGGAGTCTATGCCCTAACTATTTGGCTCGGCAGATAGAGCTTCGCCCTGTGGACTGAAGGGTCCCAAGTTCGATTCCAGTCAAGGGCATGTACCTTGGTTGCGGGCACATCTCCAGTAGAAGGTGTGCAGGAGGCAGCTGATTGATGTTTCTAATTCTATATCCCTTTCCCTTCCTCTCTGTAAAAAATCAATAAAATATATTTAAAAAAAGAGAGATGGAGTCTATATCCCCTCCCCTAAGTCTGTTTTGGTCTTAAGACTTGCTTTAATCAGTACTATAATGTAGAGGAAATGACAGTATGCCAGTTGCAAGTCTAAGCCCTCAAATATAGGTGGTTTCTGCTTTGGTGCTCTTGGAAGCCAGCTGCCATGCTGTGAAGAAGCTCTGGGACTACTGAATGATGGACGGAAACACAGAAAGGTCCTGGAGGTTGAGGTGCTTTCTTATGCATTCCAGCAGCAGCCATGCTCCCGACTGAGTGCAGCTGCTGAGTGACCTCAATTTATACCTTGGGAGCAGAAGAATTGCCCAGCGGGGCCCAGTCAACCCATCGAATTATGAGACATAACACATTTTTATCGTTTTAAGTCATAAGCTTTGGATGGTTTTTTACATAACCACCAAAGAGGTTCCACTTGAATTTTTTTTCCATTTCTTTAGGAGGCAGTGAATTTCCTGTTATTGTTGGGGTTTTTGTTGTTTCTAGCATTTTCATTTTACGACTACTTTTCAATTGTTTTACTAGCAATGAATACCAAAAATCATATAGCAAAGGAAAAAACAATTTTTTCTTCTTACCCTTTTCTTTGAGTCACTTGGTTCCCAGAGGTAACCATTTTTGGTAGATCCTTCTGTATTTAAATATAGGCCATAAAAGGAAAGTCTGTCTTTTTTTTTTTTTCATTTCTTTTTTTCTACAGATGAGTTTACATCTTTCTCTTATTGCTTAATCATATATGTTGAAGGCAGTTCCATACTCAACACAATAAAGCTGCCTTATTCTTTTTAATGACTATATAACATTCTATTGAACGATATATCATATTTATTTAACCAGGCCTCTATTCACAGGTGCTTGCCTCTACTCATTTATTACAAATAAAGCTATAATAAATATTCTGTATCTATGTCATTTGTTTTATGTAAGTACAAGAATATATCAAATTGTTGGGTCAAAGCTTCTGCATATCTTAATTATGATAACTGTTACCAAGGTATCTTCCATATAAGTATTCAATTAAACTCTCACCAACAAAATGTGAGAATGACTGTATTCTACATATTATCTAACACATCTAGACCGAATTAATTTAAAATGTTATAATTTTACAGTTGATTCTCTAAGGTTTCTGATACCCATAATTTACCCCTTTCTCTTTACTACTTTATATTTTGTTTCTTTTTCTAATCTAATTGTGTTGGCAAGTGCTTTTAGAATAATTTAATATATAAAAGGCCAAGGTTGTAATGACCCAGATGTTCTTCAGTCAGCACTGAGTTGCTAGGGCAACCCAGCACTGACTGCCCAGGGGGCTGAGACCCAGAGAGAAAGGCAGGGTCTGATCTGCAGCCTCAGTGGCAGCTGTTGATCAGTACTTGCCTCTCTCTTTCTCTCCCTTTTTCTTTCTGAGCTTTGCCAGCAGCCAGGCTTTTCTTTCTCTCCTGGCCTCCACTGGGGCTGCTATTAAGCCCTGCCTCTCTGATCAGGCTGACCTGAGGGAACCCCACCTTCTCTGGTGTTAGGGATAGGCCCAGAGATGGTGACTGGCATAGGAACCAACCAATCATAACCAAATGTGGGTGCTGTGAAGAACCAATGGCTGTCTAGGAGGTGAAGCTTTTGACACTGACTGGCATAGGAACTGACCAATCAGAACCAAATCTGGGTGCTGTGGGGAGCCAGTGGCTGCCTAGGAGGCAGAGCTTTTGATGCTGACTGGCATTAAAACCAACCAATAAGAACCAAATCTGGAGCTGTGGGGAGCCAATAGCTGCCTAGTAGGTGGAGCTTTTGACACTGCATAGAAACCAATCAATCAGAACCAAATTGGCCAGCAGAGGAGGGTAGTTGGGGGTGAGATCAGGTCGGCAGGGGAGGGCAGTTGGGGGCAACCAGACTGAGAGGTGAGGAAAGTTAGGGGCGATCAGGCCAGAAGGGGAGGGCAGTTAAAGGTGATCAAGCTGGCAGGCAGAGGCAGTTAGGGGCAATTAGGCAGGCAGGCAGGTGAGCAGTTAGGAGCTAGCGATCCCAGATTGTGAGAGGGATGTCCAATCTCTGTGAGGGGTCCCCAATTGGAGAGGATTGAGGCTGAGCTGAGGGAACCCCACCTTCTCTGGTGTTAAATAATATAGTGATACTTGTTATATTATTGATCTAATGAAAATACTTCTAGTATTTTTCCAGTAATAATAAATTTGATGTTTAATATGAGACATTTATTTTATCATGTTAAAGAAACAATATCCATCTATTCCCAATATTGAGAGTTGTTATTAGAAAGGATGTTAAATTTTATCACATTTCAACATCTGTGGAGTAATTATATGACTTCTGTCTCCTTCAGTCTATGAATATGGTGGATTATATTAATAAATTTCCTACCACTGAGCTATCCTTCCATTCTTAGAGTAAGCCTCATACACTTGGTCATGATGTATTAGTCTTTTGATATTTTGCTGTTTCCTTCTTGCTAAAAATTTTATTTAGGGAATTGTATTTTTATTTATAAATGAAACCAATCTGTTGTTTAAAAGAAAACTTGACAAATCAAGTATTACATCAGACATAACAGTAATAACAATGTGATGGATTAAACCACCAAGTGAGAAATTCTAGAAAACAGAGAAAATGAGAGGGCCAAATTTTGGAGCATAAGTATGTTAAACTATGCTTTAGGGAGCAGAGGAAGAAATGTAAGTAAATGAAACAGAAACTACAAAGAGATGAAAGTCAGACTTTAATGACCTAAAAACCAGCAAAAACAGGGCACCATGAAAAATGGAATTGAAAAGACTTAAACCTCTTGGTGGATAAAGAGAAATATCCCAGTAAAGAGAGAATGGCTGAGGCACACAGTGGGACTGAAGTGTCAGGGGAGATGTTCAAAAAGGATGGAATGAATTTCTCAAAGAGGGGATCTCGAGCAGAGATGTATAAGTTGGAGGATGCCTTCTCTCTCCATGAAAGAGGGACTGGGGGAGAAAATCCAGGAAACCCCAGTGGCAGGTAGAAAAACCGAAGAAGCTCATATCAGACAATCAATTCCGGTCAAGTGGAGGTAAACAACTTGTGCAGAGGATGGAAACCAATGCTCGCTTGTAGTAACAACCTGTTTAGAGAACAATCAATAGTAAGAATAATAATAAATAGGCAGATTAAATATTTAAAAAATCTTAAATGATAAGTGAAAATTTCACTGAATTGTTTTGGCAAATGGAAGAGAAAAATAATCAATTTTCTATAGAAAACACTTACTAGTCACAGAGAAAGTATAAATTGGCTGATTTGACCTCCAGGGTCAAATGCCTAGTCTATACATTAACTCATCCAAGCGACTTGCCTTTTCATCCCTTCTTTACTGGTACGCATTTTCCACCACTGTAACCAGAGGAGAATAGACAGCCTGAAACAAGGGAGATGGCTCTCCTTCAGACCTAGATGTTCCCTTCACTCAGTGGTGGGCAGACCCTGGGCAAGCAAGCAGAGTACAAGTCCCGGGTTTGGTAGAAGTGGCCACAGGGAAGCTCTTCTCTTTTCCATGATCCTGTAACGTCAATTTCATGTTCTCTCAAACAGGAGGAGGTAGCTGAACATGGGAATCATTAAATAGTCTCAAGTGTCCCGACTGTCTGCAATCTTACGGAGGATTCACTCTGACTTTTATTCCTTTAAATGTGTGGTTTTAGCAATGATATCACCAGAAGCTAATAAGCTTAATATGAGATGAGGTCATTTATAGGGCTCATTCACATATGACATTGGACATACCCTGTTCCTGCAGCTCATTAGCTGGTGATTTGGGGCAAGTGTATTTAACGACACTGAGCCTCAGTTTTCTCATCTGTAAAATGGCTGTTATAAAAACAGCTTCCCTGATTATCTCACTGGGCAGTTGTGTAAAGATCTAAAGAGATAATGAACATGTATAACACTTTGAAAACACCCTCTAAACATAAGGTGCATTGCATAAATCACTCGTGAAGAGTATCTTTGCTTACTATAAAAACTCATCCCAATCTTGGGCAAACTGGTGGGAGACTTTCCCTTTTTTATCCCAAAGCAAAATGAAGAGAGAATTTCCTTTCCTCTCTGCATTTGGGAAGTGTCATGTTGAACTCTGAATGGTATAGATTGATGATTTGCTGAGCTTCTTTTGCTGTCAGTGCTAAAATACCAGCAGCTATCCATCGAGACTATAAGCACAGTCTGAGGCACCAGGATCATTGGCTAAAAGAGAAGCTTCTGCCTAGAATAAGGTTAAGAGGATAACCACAACAGGGAAAAAACTTTAACTGGCATGAGAAAGAGAGAAATAGTACATTTTCAAACAAACAGCTTTGAAAAGCTTGATGGATGCAGAATGTACTGTTTAAAGGTAAGAACCCAGGACACAGATTGTATGGATTTGAATACCGGCTCTCTCCCTTTCCAGCTGTGGGAACTTAGGCGAGTTATCTTTAGTTTCCTTCCCTAAACAATGAGTAATGTAATGGTACCTCCTCCATAGGCTCATTATGAGTTTCAGTGAGTTGATATTTATGAAGCACTTGGAACAGTGCCTGGCACATGCAAACGCTACATAAGTTACCTGGAAGATGGTATTTACCAGTAGAATGCCAGACTCCAGCCTTAGACCTCTATGTCTATTTGCTGATTGGAGAAGGCACATCCCTCTGATTGCATACTGCAAGGTTTAGAGAGCCTATGAATTTTCAGTCCTAAATGTAAACATTTTCATAGCCGTGCCCCACATTTTACTGCAAAATGAATACACACAGCACAGACGTTACATCAAACCAGGTTGCAGATCTGGGATCTCAGATCTGGCAGCAGATTGGGCAATGGGTATAACTTCGCGACACCTCAGCTGCTCTCTCTGTAGCAGTGCGGTAAAAAATGCTGGGGTGTCATGAAGATGAAAATGAGATAACGTTGATAAAACTCTCAGTGCTTAATCAGAGAGGTGCCACCGAAACACAGATTGGAATTATTAATATCATCTCATATCCTAATGGAGACTGGCTTAAATGCCATTATCTCATTAAGCGACCAAAGCCAATCTTCAAAGTTATAATGGGGGGGCTTGGGTAGTTAGGAACATGGCACCAGACAGCTCGCTGTGTGAAAGCTGTTGCGAAGGCGCCACCGGCCTTTGCTGTGTGAAAACTCACTAGTAGCACTGGCCGGTTTCCCCTGGGGCAACTCTAGTCGCAGGGCTCCAGCACTTGGCACATACTGTACTGCTCTCTCAGGTGTTCCCTCTGTGACTCCTGACACACTG
>JAAGEH010000307.1:20183901-20208140 GCA_011751065.1 Lasiurus cinereus
AGGAGGAGGAGGAGGAAGAAATATGAACAATACAATGGCAATAAATACATATCTATCAACAATTGAATCTAAAAATCAAAATAAATGAACAAATAATCTAATGAACAAAATCAACTGATGAATAAGATAGAACCAGAGCCCAGAAACATGGAACAGACTGATGAATCTAAGAGGAAAAGGGTGAGAGGGGCGGGAAGATTTTAACCAAAGAATTTATATGCATACAGGCAATACCCATAGACACAGACACTAGGGTGGGACATGATAGGGTGGAGAGGGGCAATGGGGAGGAAAGAGAGTGGGGCATCTGTAATATTCTAAACAATAAAGAGCTAAAAAATAATAAATTCTAAGATTTTATAAATTGATAAAACATACATGTAGATACACATATACATACATGTAAAGGATCCATAGGTATGGATATACATATGGATATAAGACATGATTGTTAATATTTATCTGGGAAAATAATATTGCTACAGAAAATGGAAAAGCTTTGTGTTCAAAGCATTTAGAAAATAAATTCTTCTTTGACAGAGCTTAGCCCCCTGGGATTTGTCATAAGAAGGAAGAAATAATTTTGGAGAAATATCAGGTTATCCTTTGGCATATTCCTACTTTGTTCTGAAACAATTTGAGCTCAGAAGCACATTTCATCAAGTATAGGAGTTATAGGTTTTGCTAAGTGTGAATAGAAGTGAAAAAATGAGATGCAGGGCTATATTTTAACCTTAAAACTTAGATAGGAATTTAACAGAATTCTCCTCATTAAAAGATAATAATTCCATCTTCATCTTTAGTAATGAAACATTGTCAATATTAGCAACTATGGCCTAGTAGGGAGAAAATAAACAGGGAAAACTTTCAGGTAAAATATAGTTAATTTTATTTTATTTCTTCCCTGATTTCTTTCTGTAATACCTTCAAGATACCATCCCAATACTATTATCATAACTGAATATTTTACATAATAGAAAGCACAGGCACCTCAGATCTCCTTTTGCATGACAAATGCTTAATTAGAAAAATAATAGGATGGAAATGAAATTAGTATTTACTATGACTGGAACAGAGACTTGTCCTGGAGAAGAAAATTTAGTTTTAATTCACCAGAGGCAAAAAAGAAGAAGAAGAGAGAGAAAAAAAAAGCAGGCAAGAAAGAAAAGAATCTACAAGATGAATACTGAAAACAAATCAGAGACAAAAGCATGTGGCCTGTGCCTATAATTGGGATGGAATCTCTTTCTTTCTCTCTCCCTCCCACCAAATACACACCACAAAGCCCACCACCAAAAAAAAAAAAAAGATATTAAAGTTCTTAAATTGAAGAAGTCCTTTTTAATTGCTTAAAAAAAGTCAGGCCCTCTAAATGTTCCATTTCCATCAGATTAGATAAAGTGTATACCAAATTAGTGTATCGCCCAATTCTGCACTGCATTAGCAACCTAATTATAACTGTTAAATAATTCAGTGTGGAACCACATGTTAAAATACGGTAATTTCTGTGGTAAGGTTTTTGAAGAAGTAGTTGTATTTTCCCATGTCTTTTTGAGTTGTTGGTGGTGACTTGTTGCCTTTGGCTAGTGAGTCAGAGGCCATAAGGCTTTTTCTTACCATAGCATCTGAGGGCTATGTACACTAGTTCTTCTCTGCATTTATTTGTAGATTTCCACTTCTTTAATAGGAACACATCTTGTCATAGAAAAGCAGATAGGATAGGGTTTCACACAAGTTGGGTATCTAAATTCTTTTGTCCATCTCAATCCTGCTCTTCCAAAGTTATCTAAAAATGTGCATGGGATGAATATAATTTGTCAAAGTTCTTCTATTGGGAATATGTACAACAAGTAATCCTTAACGTTATTTGATAAAATGCTGGGCCATAGAATAATATGTCCACTTCACTCCATTATAGCTGATGCAATTGAAATTACTCCATAGTTATTTGTTCTGATTTTGTGGGGCTTTTTTGCATTTAAAATAATCAAGACACATTTTAGAGAAGTTTCAGGTTAACAACAACAACAACAAAAATATTGAAAGAGAAATTTAGAGATTTCCCATACACCTCCTGGTTCCACACATGGATAGTTTTCCCTGTTATCAACATGACTCAGCAGAATGGTATTTTTTTTTAAACAAGGATGAACCTATATTGAAGCCAAAGTCCATAGTTTACATTACAGTGTACTCTATAGGTTGCATAAATGCATGACTCAGATCTATCATTCTAATATCGGAATATTTTTACTGCCCTAAAAATCTCCTGTGCTCTGCCTATTCATCTGCCCACCCTTCCTGGCAACCACTGATCTTTTTTATTGTTTCCATCATTTTGCCTTTTCCAGAATGTCATGTAGTTGGAATCATACAGTATGTAACTTTATCAGATTGGCTTCTTTTACTTAGTAATATACATTTAAAGTTCCTTCATGTATTTTCATGGCTTTTAGTGCTAATATTTTATTGCCTGGATGTGATGCCATTGTAATTAGCCAGGTACTAATAATAGCAAAGCAGAAAAAGGAAGGCCAGACATTATAAGTAAGGCCCTCTGGGCAGATTCACCAGGAAGCTGCAACTTCACACTCCTTAGGGAACCACTGGCCCTTCCGCAGACCATCTCTGCCAAAGACCATCCCCACCACAGTGAAGTCAGGATGACAGGGGGAAGGTGCTTGCTGCCGGTCAAACCTGAAAACAAAGATCATTGGGTAGAGAGGGCAGATCCACTGCAAACCCAAGGAGATTTGGAGCCAAATAAGGAATTACATCTCTCTTGGCTCTTAGCTCTTTTATGCCCCTGGTTTTGTTCCTGCCCCTGTTCCGTCCATAGCCATGTGGTCCTGTGGACCCCACATGCAATGGACTAATGGATTGCAGCTGGGAACACAAACTAAGCTCGCCTAATGCTGGATCAGACTGTGCAAACATGGAACAGAAACTCTGGACACTGGCTTTAATCCTAGCCCTGCTGAAGAAACAGCTGAACTTCTTCCTTGGTAGGATGGAGGGAAATGGGACCTTGGAAACTAAAGGGTTTGACTCCACCGAAATAAAGCTTTCTACAATACCTCATGCTCCCATGGGAGTTTCAGAAAATTCTTTTTCTCATGATATCATAAGAAGCCCACTTCCCCCGGCAGCAGGTGGGGGCATGGAGAGCTCCCCACTGCTAACAGATGTATCAGAGTTTATTTATTCATTCATCTGATATCTTGGTTGCTTCCAAGTTTTGGCAATGATGAGTAAAACTGCTATAAACATCGGTATGCAGGTTGTGTTTACTTTTTGAAATTTTCACTTCTAGATCAGGACAAATTAAGATCACCAGATGGGAGAAGCTATTCAAATTATTAGCTATGAATTGTGTTGCCTGCAAAATGCTACACAGTAGGTCTTCAACTTATTAAAATGTCATAGCTATCTCGTTGCATGTGTGCCCAATTCAACTTGTCATTGTCCCACCAGAATTTGGCCCGATTTTTAATTGGGAAAATTATAGAAAGAGGGCCCATCCTGCTTCCTCTAAGTAAATAGAAAATTACACATAATTAACCTCTTGAATTCCATTTCTTCCTCTTCTAACTAAGGGGTCTGAACTAAATACTGTCTGACATCTTTCACTTAGTGTCAACTCCAAGACAGAGGAAATTATACCACACACCCATCAAGGATCATCTGCACTGTGATAGCCAGATCAGTCATATCTCATGCTTGATCAGAAGTATCCATCCAGCTTTCATACCACATTTGAACAAGGATAGTGGGATTAAAACTGGAAATGATTTCAGTTCTTTCATTCTTCCATTCAACTTTTTTTTTTTTTTTGCTACGTACCTACTGCTATAGTGGGCCCTTGGAGTCTAAAACAAAATGAGATACAGAATAAGGCATGGGAAGGTAAGGTAACTGCAGATAGATTTAAAGATAGGGTATCAAAAGGAGCCCTGGAGCCTGAGCTGCAGGTGTAATGTTGGAAGAGGTGTCCAGTAGATGGAGCTACATGGAAAAGCTGTGGGAGGCCCCTTCCTTTCTGTCCTCATTCCCAATGCCCCAAATCAAGCCAACATCACTTTTACCAGAACTACTGACTGCAAGGGGCTTCTAACTTTTCTCCCTGTCCCCAGTTCTAAGCCTTCACATCCACCCTCTTCACAGTTGCCAGAATGCGCTTTGCAAAATGCAAACCAGGCCATTTCCCAACATTACTTAATGCTTCAGCACCTTGCCTTCACCTTGAAGAATATGGCTGAGCTTATCAGCAAGGCGTCAGGATCTGGCCCTGCCTGCCTCCCTCCGTGCTTCACCCCACACTCACATCCTGGCTAAAGCAACTGCTTGTGTGCCTATCACAGGAGAGCCTCAGGACTCCCCCCACTCCCCACCCCCCTTCACTCAGCCTGTGTGTTAGCTGCTGGACTTGGCTGCCACACAGCTCTGGGTTTGCGTGCAGACTCTTCCACTTCCCAGCTCTGTGACCGTGGGTGAGGAACTGTGACTCCTGAGCCTGTTTGCAATGTGGGTGTGATACTTCATGGGACTCTGCTGGGGAAACTAAGTAATGCAGCACAGTAAGTCCTCAATGTCATCGATGGGGTCTGCAGCATTAGCAAAATGACATATAATGAAATCAACTTGATTGTAGGCTATGTAACATAAACAAGAGTTAAGTTTCTATAGGATCTCATCAACTTTGTAACAAACTGATGTTGAATGAAATGACATTATTTGAGGACCTACTGTCTAACATGGAAGTTCCTCATATACAGTGAGTGTTCAATATATTTTACCTATTCCTACTACATTTCTCTTTTTCCTAAGACTTAACGCAGGCTTACCCTTCTCCAGGGAGTTTTCCCTGTGGGCCTCCAGTTTCACAGGCTGTATTAGACATTTCTCTCAAGTGGTCCATATTGCCCTGGGAATAGCTCCTGTCCTACTGTACTTGCAATTGGGTCTTGCACCCAAATTATTGTTTCAGACGATGAGCCTCCTAAGGGTAGAGACTATGTCATCGTCGTCATCCTCAGACTCACCGTGTCTGGTGTTCTGATGGTAAAACTGGATTCATTGTGTGTTGTTTTGTTTAAATTGCAGACCCCATTGACGCCTCTAAGTGAGAATCTACAGTATGTTCATTATTTAATTTAATCCCCACAACATTGTCCTATGAAGCAGATTCTAGTATCAGGTCCACATTTCAAAATGTCTCCCTCTGCTCCCGATGGGGAAGGAGGCCCCTGGGTTCATCCTGGCTAGAGTTGGGAATTGGGGCAGGAAGTAGGGCAAACTCTCACAACAAAGAGACACTGAAAAAAAAACAACAACACACAAAACACCCTGGAAAACCATCAGAACTTTCTCTACTTGCTTAAGATGTTCTTTTTATAAGCATGAATTTTGTGGACAGAAAGGATGTCTCCTTTCAGGAGCGTGCCACATTGGAGAAAGGGTCAGTTCAGGGCCGTGTCCTGCATTCTGTAAGGTGTGTAGTCCCAGATTCTGACTGGAAGAAAGAAAGGGAGGTCAGAGATGGCCATGGGCCTTTGCAGGTGCTCGGGCTGAGTCCTGACTATGCAGAATGGGGCAGCAGGCTGCAAAAAGAAATGGGACGTCAGAAGAGACCGGCCTTCCTTCTGCTCGTGGGTCACAAAATGGATATGTGTCCTTGATGGGCAGATGCCTGGTTTGGGCATCTTTCCCCACAAGACCAAGAGAAAACAAACAGAAAGTGAGATGGACAGAAAGGCAAGACGTTCTGAGGACTGCTTCCTGGGTATTGTTACTAAGGAAACCAGTTCTTTAGTATTCATGTGTTCAGCACACAGCCCGCTGAATCTCCGAGGCTGAGGCGAGATCACAGAATGGCACAAGGAATAAGAAGTGATGAGAACAGCCAAACAGATAAATATGGAAGCTGTTTAAGAACATGTCAGTCACTTAGCCATTACTTGTGGTGTCTAGTGGCTTTAAAAAATGGCATCATTATGCACATCTCATACTTTAAAGAGTGAGCAGGAGCTCATTCTCCTGCAATCATATTCACATCCCATCCACACACTGGGGAAAGCCCACCTGGGGGGGATGAAGGTCCTTGCAAGCTGGGCTCATTTTGAGGAAATCATCATTGCGTGGAAGGGCCTCTGAAATTTCTCTCTCTCTCTCTCTCCTGTCCCTGTTCCAAAAAGCCTTTCCCTGAGTATCTAAAGATAGAGGTGGCAAATGTATTGTTAAGGATCTCAAGGACATTTTCTTCAGTAGACGATTTACCATAGTTGCTGAGCATCCAGCCCAAAGTATGAGAAGTCACAATTCCAAAAGGACACCCATAATCCTGCGGACCAGCCTATGTGGGAGCAGAGGCCTTCGGAATAGAAGAGCGAAGTCAGGGAATATAGAATCCCTCTGCTGGTCATTCTCTGAGTGAGAAAGCATCACCTCACAGCTTGTCCCAAATCATCAGAAGGATCAGTGAGTCTTGCAGTTGGGATTGTGGCCAACTAGCAAGTCTTATAATGAGTATCGGAACAGGGGGATAGCAAAGAATTCTTTCTCTCAGAGAGAAGGAATATAAATTGAAACATTTCTTAGGTAAAAATCAGGTCCATGCCCCTTCATTTCTCCTCTGCCTGACCAAGGGGAAACCGCTGGGGATTCTTGGTTTGAAGATGCTAGTATCCACTGACCTAGGTCATCATTAACATCCCAGCACAGTCCCATCACTGACATGCTTTCTCATGTTCACTCAGTCTTAACTGAGCACCACTGCATTCAAAGCCCTCTGCTGGATGTGGTCAGAGATGTAAAAATGAGTATGATGCAGTTCATAACTCAAAGAATCCACAATCTAGTTGCTAGTGAACAGAGTGAAAAATGTAAATCTGAGCAGGTCACATCTTTCATTAACATCCTTAACCATTAGTGATATGGCCTGGATTTTCCTGGACTCTGTCCCAGTCTCCTCCTGCATCTTCCTGGCCCTTATCCCAGGTCACGCTCTACATGGACTTCTTCAGTTCTCCTGCTTCTGCCTCCTCCTCTCAACTTCCAGATCTGGTTTCCAAAGTCACTATCCTCTGGAAGCTTTTCCTGATTCCCAGGTCGGGCCCCCGCTATGTCTCCTCATCACACTCTCTTTCCCTTGGCTGCAGTAGTTGTAGTCTGATTATATATTCATGTGACTGTTTGATACTGTCTGTCCTCCTCCATTAGACTCCAAGTTTAATGGAATCAGAGGCCAGGACAGCTTTTCTCATCACTGAGCCCTCAGTGTCCCTTACTGGGGTCTTGGCAAATATTTCTTAAATACATAAATAAATAAATGTACATGAAGAACTAAGTTAGAAGATAAAAGAAAAAATGTCCTGAAGCAGAGGACCATTAAACAGTGTGGCTGGAGGCTTGCTGTTTTTCTTCCAAACATTTGCTAGGTACACACTGCCCTGTACATAGAATGCTTGTGGAATGTATAAAAATGAATGAATAAATACATGGCTTGTGAAATCATCTCTCACTTTTCTCTTCTGTTTGTGTGCTTATATGATATTTCTTCACATAAACAGTAATGTTCAAAAATCCATTTTTTGTGTGTGTATGTCTCAACCTTGTGAAAAGATAGTTAAAAATAAACATTAACCAGTCAAAAACCCAGAGTTGAGCTGAGTGACGCCTCTTTGCATTTCCATCCCAAACAGATTCTGGCCTGCAAACCTCTGTAGTAAAAACACTGGACAACTTCGGTTTCCTAAGAAAGAACTCCTGGCTGCTGATCTGAGAAGCTCCTCTCTCATACATCCAGAAAACTGGAGCTATCGCTCATTGACTCACTGATTAATTAACTTACTCATTGAATCACTCAACTCACATTTACTGAGTATCCACCATATACTCGTTATTGAACTGTGGTCTTTACCATATACCAGGGAAAAGGATAGTCAAGCCCTCTGTTGATTTACTTAGGAAATCTGAAATACAGAAAGATGAGTTCTCCCTGCCACAAGAGTTGCAAACAGATGCCTCTGGCACGTAACACCTTCCTCATTTGTAGCATTGATCAGACTCATTCTCACACTTCCAACGTCTGTGAGCTCCATGAAGGCAAGCTTGCTTTCATCTTATCCACAATGGTACCTCCAACAACTAGCAATATTTATCCTTTGACTAACTTTGGCTAACATTTATTATTAATATTTATCTATTGACTAACTCTGGCTAACTTATTATATGTTAACATGCGGTGGGTGTCATTTAATCCTCAGTCCACCACTATGATGCAGTTGCTATTATTATTTTTGTTTTACACATGAGGGAATTGAGGCATGAAGAAGCTAAGGAGCTTGACAAGGATACACAGTAAGTGAAGTGACTGAGTCAGTATTCAATCTACCTGTCTGACTACTATGTATGCCCACTATGTACTCCTACTTTTCTATTACCCGGAGACTATATGATATTGTTGATGTTTGGCCCTTTGACTTGCAGAAATAGCAAATGTGTAAGTAGATAAGTAATAACAAAGTACTTATCATCTAATATAAGGAAATGAAATAAAATAAAAGTTATATATGGGGTGTTGGGGAAGCAGAGCAAGGGCAGTCAGGGGAGGCTTCCCAGGCCACCTGCAGATGGCCAGGAATTAATTGGCCTTTCAGGTGGAAGAAGAGCAGTACAGGACCTTACCCACTCCCTCACTCAATGCAATTCTTTTATGGGCCTACTGTGTGCCAGAGCCTGTGCTCATGTAGAGAGTGAGCAGAAATTGGAGTCACGCAGAGGAGACACTCATCTAAAAAAGTGTTAATGTTCTATTGTATTTAGTGAAGACCTATCAATCAGGAGTTGTCAAGAACAGAAAAACAGAACATTAAAAAAATTAAGCCAATTCAGCAAAGGTCATATTCTGGTTAAGTGCATGATCATAAATTTAAATATGTTCTTTGAGATTCTCTGATCAAAAACAGGGCTTGACCATTGAGCTTTCCCTTGCTATAATGAAGGCAATCTGTAAGCCAGACTACTCTGTGTGGTCATGAACAAACGTTTTGGATAGAGGTGGCCTGCTGTAATCACCTCCTCTGCTATTCTGGGTGGCTGAGCGGACAGGAAGTGGTAGAGTTGCTAATGGGTAACTTTCATTTCAGCATCAGCTCTCTATTGCTGTTGTAATTCCCACAATCTTTGGCAACAAAATTCCCCTAAACAATGAAGCATCTCAACTCCCTGAAAGTAAACCTAAAAAGGGCCTCCGTGGAAAATACTCACCCCTAAGGACCTGTTCACCATAGACAGCAGTAGCGCTGGGAATCCTCTAAGAGAGCAACAATGGAGACTTATGTTGCCATCTGTCTGTGGTAGACTTGAATGCTGATGTCACCCCTCACTGTAGAGTTTGGCAGCAATATTGTTGATACCCAAGAAGGAAAGATGTGACTAAAATGAAGAGACTAAGAGCTGGAAGTTGATCTGATGCAATATGATATTTTTTTCCTCCCACCCTCCCTCCCTCCCTTTCTCCCTCCCTCCCTCCCTCCCTCCTCTTGCCTTCTTTGCTGACTATTTTTTCTTACACTTATCTGGTCTACAGCAGTTCAGTGATCTCTAAAGTTTGCCTTTGCTGGTCTCTAGTCCTCCTCACTGCTTTCCCCAAAGCTTTGTGGATTTCAATAATTTCTCATCTGGTCTCCAATACAGTAGTCGTTAGATTACTCAAATATCTGTCACATTTTATGCACCATTTATTTTAATATAAATTAATCTTTATTCACCAAATAAAGAATATTAAAAAAATGTCTACTACCTCCTGCCCACCCGTTGCCCAGAGTAGCTCACTCTCCCTAAGGAGGTGAACAATGGGATTTGTGTTTGAGCAAGTTGTTAAAAAATAACTCCTAAGCTTTAGAAATGAATCTCCTGTGACTCAGTTATTTTTAAAAAAATAAATAAATAAAGCCTGGTGAGGGAGGGGATGGGGAGAATGGTTTAAGGGGGAAAAGAACAAGCGATTCATTTTCATGAATTGCAAGATGTAGTCTAAATATAGAAAAGAAGCCTCCAGTCATCTCTGGGTGTTGAACATCACATCACCCTCCCCCCCCACCCCACACACCCATAAACGTATTTTCATTTGTCAGCCTGCAAAGAAAAAAAGTATCTGCACCCCTAGAATTTCTTCACACTTGGAAAATTGATTGCACACTCTCCTAGAGATGGCCACAAAACTTACACTCCACAGAATGAAAACCTTGCAGAAAAGAGATTTTGTTTCCTTGAATGAGGTGAGGTTGGAAACTGCTCGCCTGTCCCAAAAGTTGTTATTTTAGTCCCCTGTGAGGCATTTAAAGCTAGACAATGGCTTATTTAATTCTTTGGCACAGCAGGGCTTCTAAAAATTAGTATTACAAAGCTACTTATCCAGACTAAGTCACATGGAAACACTAGGAAGTCTTAGAGACTGGAAATGGAGAGAATGCTGCTTGCTGGCTACTTGAGGAGGATTCTTTTTCCTCTGGGACGGTGGCTGCCTGGCTTGGGGATGTCGGAAGCTAATGAGGGACGGAGAACAAAACTCCTCTGTATAATAAATACGCCGTTTCCTGTAAGGCAAGTTATCACCTCCAGATTCAAAAGCAACAAGGTAGGCAAAAGTTCCCCAAGTGCTTATGGGGAACAATATTCGCTTGCAGGTAATTTAAAAAACAGAAACTTAACTCCCAAAATTCCAAGAAAATCACGGTCTTGGATTTTTTCCCAGTCTACAAAACTTTTCCCGATCAGCAAGCAAACGTGTACTTAGACAGTGCCACTATGTTGTTCAACTCCAGAGGTGCGGTGGTTTTAACACGAGTGTGCAAGTGATTTGAAATACCACCCGTAGAGAGATGGAATCTAATTCCTCCTCCTGTAAAATATTGGATTGGCCTGAGTGACTTGCTTCTGATTGAGAGTAAATAGCAGACGTGATTCTTGTGGCTTTCAAGGCTAGTTCATCAAAGGCAATAGAACTTCTGTCTGGAAGTTCTCTCTCTCTTAAGTTACATTTCTTTGGAGCATGGATCCCACCATGCTAGAGAAACAACAATAAGAGACCAGGTGGACAAACAGAAAGATCCCTGCAGAGACCCAAGAGCTCTAGCCCCAGCCATTCAAGTCTTCCCAGCCCATGTGCTGGTGCCAGATAGCTGAAAATGAAGTCTTTGAGTTGGCCTCCGCCCCAGCAACATCTGACTGTAGATCTTGAGATAGAACTACTCAAATGAGCTGATCCAGAATGCTGGATCCACAAAACCAGGAAAGAGAACACAAAAAATGCTGTTTTTATGTCACCAAAAAACATAAAAAAGGTTTTTTTTGTGTTTTTTTACAACAGTAGATAACTGGAATCTGGGGATACCTACAAGTGAGGCATTGCTGTAATTAAACTTAAAATATGTGGAAGTGGTCGAGGCTGGGGTGGAAGGTGGAGATTGAAAGAGTTTTGAAGAGGCTGTCTGTGAAGGATTAAAGGAGAGTGAGGAAGTGCATTAAAAGCTGGAGAAAGGAGGCTGTGGTACAGAGTGGTAGATAGTTTAGCAATATTTTCACCAGTGGTAATTTGGAAAATAGAAAATGAACCTTATGATCTATTATGAGAATTAAAAATATCACCTGATTCTTCTGGCTGTCCTTAGTAAAATATGACAGGAGAGAGATGACCTCAAGAAAGAATTAAGTATAAAAGCAACAAGACTTTGGGGTTCAAAAAAATAAAACTATTTCTCAGATTTCTCATCTCCAGATGGATAATGTAACTCTAGAACCTTTTGTTAAGACCTCAGACAGACTTAAAACCTCATAGGTTCTCTCAAAAGTTTCTCTAAAAATCTTAAGGGCATGTCTTTCAAATGTGTCTATTAAACAGAAATGCTTCTAAAAATCTTAAGGGCACACTTCCATAGTAGCCTTTGAAGTCAAAGGAAGAGAAAAGCTTACCTCACTGAGATTTGTGGATGTGGTTTTTACCTAATGAAGTGAATCCCAACAAGACTGATGGGAAACACATGATGCGTTAAAGAGGTTTGTATTACTGAAAGCAATGCCTGCTCAGACTAAAAGGGCAGGGGTAGTGTAGAACGAAAAGAAGTGTTTGGGCCCCCCAAATTCTGTGATAAAGAAGCAGGCTGAGAAGACTGCTGAGCTATAAAAATGGGGCCCATTTGATCTAACAGGAAGGGGAATTCAGAAGGAGAAACCAAGAGCTCAGAGAGTGGAGTCAGGAGCCATGGAGTATTATTGCTAGGATACAATACTGAATTCTGATCAAGGAATAGGCAACAGGTGCCTGGCTAGACTTCAGAACTGCTACAGACTACTGATAACCTGATGGCCACAGATTACTGAAATGTCTACAAGTGGTATCCTATGCCCATTCCATCAAAGCATGTTGGGTGAAGGGAGCAAAAATCTTGTCACTTGAGTTTACAGATATTCCAATTAAGAACAATACCCAAAAAGCTGTCATTGAGGGTCTGTGCTCAGGGAGACCCAATTGCAGGCCCTGGAACTGATTTGGATGATCAGATACTGGACGTTGGGCCCCAGAAGGATGCTATCCAGCTGACATATTGGGGGAAGGGAGTCTTAGGAGATTCAGTATATTTAGCATGTGGGATCAATATACATAACCTGTGGCTAGAGGCAGACTGTTCTGGTTTTAAAACATGCCCATAATTCTTTGACATTCTTTCCATCAAAAGGTGCAGTCTAATTCTCCTTCTCCTAAATATAGGCTGGCCTTAGTGACTCACTTCTAACAAATAGAATGCTAGGTCATAAAAAGCAATACAGGTTCCACCTGGCTCGCTTGTTCTTTTGGCACATGCACTCTGGAGCCCTAAGCCACCCTATAAAATGTCCGGCTCACCCGAGCACCACACTTTAGAGACCTTGTGAAACCACATTAGGTTAGAGGTGCTCTGCTCTCAATGTTTCAGCTGCCATCTCTTTGCATATTCTCAGCTTTGACACCAGATATGTGAATGACCAGCCTTAGAGATGACCCCAGCTAAGCCACGATCCGACTGTAGCCTCACGAGAAATCACAACCAGACCACCTGGTCCAACTGCTCCTGACCCATAGAAATCATGAGATAATAAATAATTGTTGTTTTAAGACACTAATTTTTTTTGGGGGGTGGGGGGGGAGGTTGTTACACAGCAATAGATAATCAGAGCACGGGGCACCAGTCACATTTTATCCTGAGTGAATACAAATCCTTGGGATTCTTCAGCAAGCAATCCTAGGAGTCTGTTTAAACCCAATTGTGTTGATTGACATCTCCAGGCTTTGTCTGGGCTACTCGGTTTCTCACTTTTTCTCTCATCTTTCCTGGTTTTCTTTCTTTCTTTTTTTTTTTTAAAAAAAAACCTCCATTTGATGCCACACCTTAACTTCATTTGATAAAGCTTCGAGGCTAGCCCCTAATGAATAGGTATCCTGGCTTTGCTAATCTCATCTAGGCATTATAGTCTAGTTTAGCCTGGGATTTCCCCCAGTTACTGCCCTGATCTCCACTCCAGCATCCCTGTACCTGACAAGACAACAAATGGAAGCCCCTCTCTTCCCAGCCCAACCTTCTCTAAACTGGAGGGGATTTAGGAGACACACACATTCAAGTTCCCTTTTCACCCCATGCAAACAGCTGCCTCTTGTCTATTCCCCAGCGTGGGCTTAGAAGGTGGGGGAATGCCCCCAAGTTTCCCAATAAACCTCCAACCCAACAAATTGCTAATGATCATCAGCACTTCAACAGCAACCAATGACCTCCACGGAAACGTAGCTGCACCTGGACTCTCAGGGTCCGTTTCCTGGCCCACAAAAGGAGATGAACAAAAATACCTTGATGTTGCTGACAAACTTATAATAAACTTGAGCATGGAATGAGATAGGATAGGGGGTAATGCAGAACCTTAAATGACATTAAATAGAATGCTATATGGGATTCTCCATTTTGGTAACAATTGAAAGAACGAACCCTCACCGGGACATTCATGACCAATAGCAGACAAAAACATGTTTTTTGTGGGTTTTTTTTCTTAGCCTACACTTGGCAGATAAACCACACAGAGACTGAAGGGTAATTCAGCCCCCTCCCTGGGGTGGGGCTCACCTCTGAGGTCAATAAAACAAACATGTCAGAACACATGATATAACTCTGGCATCCATATCAGAAGAACATTCATTCAGTAATGTACCCACTATTTCACAGAACAAGGACAAGAATGGGAATTTTATTCTTTGGTTTCACTTTATCAAGACACAGGCAATACCTTGCAATATGCTCTTCCTCATGTGCTTAAAGTGGATTGCTCTTTTTGTACCTCAGAAATCTGGGAGCACCTGAACTGTGCTGGACACAGCTACAGAAATGAGTAAGACCAGATGTTCACTCTTAGGGAGCTCAGGGTTCCCAGGGGGATCAGACAGGTATGGCCATGTTGGGAGGACAGGAGGGAGGAGGTGGAGCTCTGAGGAAGGAGTGTAGAGAATTCCCTGGGGAATTGTTATTTTATAAGGTTAAGAGACCCCTGGGATTTTACCACCTCGCATTCATAGGCAAAACTGGGGAACCCTGATGTTTTTACTACAGAATCTTTGAATTGGGTTGAAGGAACATGAGGGGGGTACCACCTGTTTCATCCCTCTGTGTGTTTGTATTTGCTCAGAAAAACCTGGCCAGGTCTCTTGGAAAACTCCATGTGTCCTTCCCAAGATACCCTCCCCACCAACCCCCATTTGCCCCGGACCCAAAGCAAAATATCATACCTCCTCTCAACCACTTCTGTAACCCTCACAATTTTGCTGCATTAAAATAATGTCTGCACAGGTGTCTGCACCAACTAGGCTGTGCAGGGAGGACAGTCTCACCGGTTCTGTACCCTCCGTGCCCAGCACAGAGTCTGGCACATGTCAGTAGGGAGCAGATCTTTGGTAAAATGAAAAATGGTGAGCAACCGGGGCAAAGTGGTTGATTCCAAAGCAGAGTCCAGATCATGCCATTTCTTTGCATGATAATTCTTGGAGTCTGGCACCCCAGACTCTTCGCAGCCCAGTTTTATTCCTCTCTCATTCTCTCACACACCTTATGCTCCAGGCTAAGCAGGGTTCCTTGATATTCCCCCAAACACCCTGCATGTCTCTCATTTATGTCTTTGTGTTCTCCTTTTTTTCTCGTGTGACTTTCTGCCCTGCCTCAGTGTATAAGTGGTCATCTATTTGTATGAGAACTACTTTTTTATGTGTCATTTTTTTTAAGGATATTTTTTAATCTTTCTATCTCTAATACTTAGAACAGAGCTTCCTCCAGTGTAAGTTGTCAATAAATGTTGGTTAAATGAATGAACTCACAAAGCATCATGTGACAGGGGCAATGAACACACAGTCCAGAGAGAGGAAAGAAAAATGGAGGGCACAAGCCAGAATTCCCAGAGGCTGGAAGATCAGTGAGAGGTCAGTCGAGGAGATGAAAAGGAAGAGGAAGAAAGGGGAGATCATAGGGCATGGTGGGATGAGGGTGGGGAGAGGGAGGCTTAATTCCACTGCACTTTGGAGGTGAGGAGGAGCCATTGAAAAGTTTGAGAAGCAGGAGTGCCTCTCAAATGATCTGCAATTTGAACTAAGTCTTCAAGTGGAGAGGACAGATTGAGGGGGAGGCAAACAGACTTGCTGGGAAGTTCTGCATCTAAACTTCCCTACAGGGTGGCTCACGGTCATGGCTGACCATCGGAATCGCTGGAGGAGATTTAAAAATGTACACACCCCGGGGCTGCCACCTGGAGACTGGGCTTCAGTAGGAATGTTTAGAAAGCTGCCGGTGGTTTTGGTCATCAGCCAAGTGTAGGACTCAGGGCTCCAGCGAACTCCTTGAGGACAGCAGAGATCTTTCTGCTTTGGTTCCTCTTTCTCCCTGAGAGCCAGGCAGTACCTTGCATATAATTGCATATTGTAGCATATAGTATGCATGTGGTAAATCCACATGGCAATTTTCTGAACCCTTTATTTGGCAGGTAAACTAAATTCCTAAATTCCATTATACTCTTGTTTAGTCTGTATTATCTGTTAATACCGGATTCATTTAAAAAAACCAACAACAAAAAACACACACACATACCACAACAACATTGTTAAACATCTGTGGTGCCTTGGTTGTGATTTATGATATTGACGATATAGAAACTGAAAAAAGACTGTTGTTACTGTTTTCAAAATGCTGTGTGGATGTGGAAGAAGGAAAACACTGTTTTGAAGGTAATTCTAAAATGTTTTGCAACAGATAGTTTGAAACAGGGTCTTAAAAGGGTTCATAGGATCTTTAGGAACTTGCCTGCTAAAAAAAAAAGGAAAGAGCATTCCAACCAGAAGAAACAGTGTGTGCCAAAGAACGGGGCCCGGAGGAGGCCTGGAGCACCCTGGGGTCCGTGGGAAGGTCAGAGCGGTGGGTGCGTGTGGAGACCTGTACATGGACTGTTGGGACATGAGCCTGGGAAGGAGGGGGTCAGGAGGCAGTGGTGTGTTGGGGAAACTGGCTCTCAAAAAAAAAAAAGAAAGAAAGAAAGAAAGAAAGAAGACCTGATGTATAGACTTTACCGATTTCTGTGGTGTAAGTATTTCCATCTGATTTCAAGTTACCAATGATTAAATAAGTGGCTCATAAAATTCCTATGTTTTTAACAGTTGCTTCTTGTGAACTGGTACCAGCGAGTTCCATTACATGACTGACCCGGGGCCAGATCTGGTAATTCCAGGAGATGGAAGCAATTTGTTGCCCTTGCCTCCGAGTGGTTCTGCTTCACCTTAGGAGGTCTGCTTCGTGGGTTTGGAGTAGGTTGGGCCCATGCAACAAGGGACCTGAAAACTCACTGGAGATGATTCCCAGGCTCCTATCATCCCCCAGGGTACCCTTAAATCCAGGCCAGAGTGCACCTGTTCTGGTTCCCATGTTTAAAGGGCCTGGTTCTGATCCTCCCCAGGCAGAGCTCGCCCCACAGAATAAGGAATCCATGGAACCGCGACCCACCGGAATCTACCTTCTCCATTCTGCTCCACAAATGTTAGGGGTGGTCCTGCCCTACCCCCATTACCGGAGCTGCATGCTAAGCCCAGGTAAATAAGCCACAGCTGCAGGCAAATCCCGGCCCGCTGCATGTTTTATACAGGCTGTGAGCTAAGAATGGGTTGTGCATTTTTAACCAGTTTTTAAAAATGAAAAGAAAAATATTTCGTGACGTGAAAATTATACAAACATCAGTGCCCATCCATTGTTTCTCTGGAATGCAGCTCATTCCTTTGCGTTGTGCGTGGCAGCAGCAGAGAAAGTGGTTGTGGCAGAGACTGTCCAGCGTGGAAAGCTACTCTCTGGTCCTTCCAGAAGGAGTTTGCCTACCCTCTCCAGACGGACCTCCAGGGAAGCATCTAGCAGTTCTCATGCAGCTGCACAATAGAATCGCCTGTTGAGCTCCCAAAGCAGATGGTGCCGGGCCCCAAACTTCAATATTTCTAGAATGGATTGGTCTGGGGAGGGGTGTTTTGAAAACTTCCCCTGGTTCTAATGAGAGCCAGGGTTTTGAGCCATGAGGCTAAGGGTGTGTGGATTCACTGGGGCCCGAATTCTCCAAATATTAGGCAGGGTAAGGTGGCAGGACCTTGCCTGCTTCTCCCAAGGCTCTAAGTGGACGGTAGCCTTTCTCTGAGGATGCAAGGCACCCAATGACTTGATTTGGTTGGAGAGGAAGGGAGAGAAATGAACCATTGGTTGTTTCACACTGTATCACGATACATAAAGCTAAGTGGGTGTGTGTTTTTAAATGCAAAGTTATTCTTCTTCCTCAATTTTATTTTATTTTAGATGGGTGTGATTTTTTTTTCTCAAAACCATGCCGGTTTCAAGTGCAATAAAACATCATCTGCACATGCTCCATGTACCCAGCGCCGCAAGCAACCTCTCTCAAGCCTTGAACCCCTGTTTCTAACACGTGTCCCTGCAGGCCCCAGCCTTGTCTACATCTGTCAGGCACCCTGGCAGGGGCCTCTACCAGGACCCACACTGGGTCCCTTCTCAGGACAAACCCCAGTCGGGAAGGAACCCTTACCCACCTGTACCGCGTGCCTCCGTAATTATCAGTGGTCTTGCAGGGAAGGAGAAAGAAGATAACTCTCTTAGAATCCCATTCTCCACCAGCACAGTCAGCACCATTGGCAGAGGCTGGCTCGGGGCTGCGGGGCTGTTCCCAGCTATTCTCGTGCCCGGCTCTCTCTCAGCAGGACCCAAGGCAGACAATATAGCACAGCGAGAGCGTGGGGGACCAACAGTAAACACGAGGCCTGGATTTTAAAATCTTGTCAGTTTCCCCCGATGTGTGTCCTTTATCCTGGCCCCCTCTACTGTATAAGCTTCTCCAAGCTAATGTCCAGAATGCCACCACCCACTGGTAGCAGCAGGCTGCCGGGCCGCTATGGGGTTCTCATTGCAGCGATTTGTGGTGCCTGCCATCACGCAGCCGCTGTGTGCGCTAGCCTAGGGGCTCAGGTTGCTCTAACACCCCCTCCCTGTTTCTCTTTACTCCGGGGGGCCAGGAGCAAGTCCAGGAGTGCTGAACAACCGACTCTAACTGCTTGCCTCAGTGAGCACATATCCCCCACACCCGGCAGAGCTGGAAAGCCCCAGCTGGAGAAAAGGTCATCTCTGCTGCTACATTGAAAAAGTTAGCCAGGCTGGTGTTGCTCAGTGGTTGAGTGTCACCCTATGAACCAGGAGGTCATGGTTCAATTCCCGGTCAAGGGCACATGCCTAGGTTGCAGGCTAGATCCCCAGCATGGGAAATGCCATCAATGATTCTCTCTCGTCATTGATGTTTCTCTCTCTTTCTCCCTTCCCTTCTGAAATCCACAGAAGTATTCCCCAGAGCTATTTCTTTACCCTCTTGTAGACACCAGCCTGACACCTCCATCTTGTAAGAGTTCATGGGATTACACCCCAGGGACACAGTCAGGCTCTAAAATGCGAGCCCATCGCTGAGGTTGCCAGTAGCCTCCCCAAGTGGCCCCTGTGCCTCCACGGCTGTGGGAAGGTGGGCAACGGCACATGCGTTCCTCCCTTGGAAGGACCCTGAGGAGCGAGTTCTTCTTACGGCGCTTCTAGAATCCTGATCAGTTTCCAGGGTATCATGTGGTTCCCATTTAACTAAGAAACTTGCCCATTATCTCTACCTTGGTACCACGAATTTCCCCATTTCATGCCCCAGAGTCCACAGAGGGCACAGGATGTTGTCGACAATGCCTTCGGCCCGGGCGAGTCGCTGCTGTAGGGAACCAGCAGGGGCAGTCAGGGGGCAGAAGATGCCCGGGCTCTTGTGAGCTTTTCAGGATCGGAACATGCGTCCGCTGAGAACACAGATGTTTGTGATGTTTGTGAGAATGTTAGTTTGCAAAGGGCTTAGAAACCAGGAAGCCATTGAAGTTCTAGGAGAGGAGCAAGGGGAGGAAGACTGGGGGGAGTAGCTGCTGGTAGGTGAGGATCTGCCCAGAGGAGAGCCAGGGGCCTGGGCCATTTGTAACATGAGACTTGAACTTGGATTTTTTACCTTCAAAGGTAGACATTCTTAAATCATGGAACATCATAGCTATACATCGATGACTATATCTGATATGAACTTTATTAGCAATTTATCAGTTCAGGGTGTTCTTTCGAGTGATAAAGCTGGCAGATCGGACAAAGAGGTGGTGATAGAAAGGACACCAGCCTCCCAGGCCACATGTGAATACCTGCCCATTCAGGTGCAGCCCCCACGAGGTGGTGGTCAGGGAAGTGTGCTCAGTAGCAGAAACTGGGATTCGTGTTCAGTAGAGAGTAATCTAGTCACCTCATCTTAGGACATGTGCCAAAGCCAGGAAAAAGAAGTAATACAAATAAACAGGGTTGTCGTGAAAGAAGACCAGATTGGCTCCAGATGCAGAGAACACGTGGTGAGCATCATAAGGAGCTGGGGCGTTGTGAAGGCCCCCGAGTGCACAATTCTGGTTTTGCACAGCCTCCTGCACTTCACCTAAATGTGGCCTCGCAAAGCAAGGCGAGGGAGGGCTTAGAAGACTCCTGGACATCCCAGCTGCTTCACTCCTGCCCACATCCCAAGGGCATTGTGTGTTCTGTCTCTTATTTTTCTCTTTGGGAATGGTTGTGCCTAAAAGTTTTCCAGGGGATGGTTCTTGGACATGGCATATAGTGTTTTGGGTACTCACCAAGAAGTCCTACCAACAAAATGTACAGAGATTCTTTTATTCTGTATCATGTTACAAGAAAACAACAGTGACAGCTGACAAACCATTACATCTTTCATAATACAGACAAATTACAATTGGGAACAAATATGCAACATGTATTACTCCATTCTCCTTACTATATGTTATTTTGAAGTATAATAGTTTTCTGAATGATGCTAGCATATTTCTTAGGTACCAACCACCGTTAGAAAGTACACATCTCAGTGTATCTTACAGGAAAAAAAAAAGATAAAAAAAGTCCACTCCCAACTAGAGAATGTAGATTTTATTTGTGCCTCTAAAATATGCTGCTGTGGGAAGGGAAAGAGAATAGGAAATTGCTGATTTTATTTGATATATATATATATATATTTTTTTTTGCTTTTTTTGTTGTTGTTTGTTTTTGGTGTATGAGGATTGCAAGGCAGTAACATATGTGGTTTCCTCTGCCTACAAGCCAGTAAGGGAGATAGAAGATATGCACAATTATGCAGCATATTCCTATGTATAGGGGGCAGGCAATAATCTACCCCAGTATATACAGCCTAAACTTCCTCTTATATAACAAAGATTACAAAACCAGTAATATTCACAGATGAGTATCTTATAGAGACACATGACCAAGGGCATTGATTACACTGGTTGTCATGGATACACTGAGGGAAGGATGCCCAGAGGCCTCCCTTTCTCTGCAAGCCTGGAGGAGGCACCCTGGAACTTTTCTCATCACCCTTGCGAGGTAGAAATATCTTCTCACCTAGTTTCAGTGGGTGGACGGCCACCCCTACTTTATACCCCGTTATTTCTGAGTACGGCAAACATAAAATTTTTTTTTTCATGTTCTACATGACTTGTATTGTTAAGTCAACCATACTGCTCCTTTAAGAACATGGACATGAAGTCTCGCATTTCCTTTCGAAATACTGTGTGTATACAGTCCCCATGCTGGTCCAGCTGTTTGAATTCAAGCTACTCCTTCCTATAAAAATAATCTCAAAAAACATTCCAGTGCTTTCTCAATGGAATAATAAATCTGCTAATGGACGCATTCTGCAGTGATTTTCATGGCTGCCCTCAGCTAGAGACAGTGGGAAGAGAAGAGTGGGTAGGGGTGCGTGTGCGGGGGCGGGAGAAGAACATGAATTTGCAAATGTGAGAGGAAAGGAGGGAGAGGCAAATGCTGGATGTTCTGTACCGATGGCAAGGAGGGGGAACTAAAAGTTCCTAAACAAGATCTTTGGAGAGGTCTGTCTCCGTTATAAAATAGATTTACCCCTGCTGAGTAATAACCTGTTTCTTCTCCAACAGAAGCTGCCTGGGACAGGGACAATATCTCTGAATGACTTTAATATTCCTAATAGAAGTATTTTAACACTAAATATTTTCAAATTAGAAAGGTTATTACATAACAAGATTTAATCATCAGTTGCTCTTGGTTTTGACTGAGTAAAATACAAAAGGTATGCCTCTCCCCCAAATGAGTAATTCAATACAAATCACAGGCAAGGCTGTTTTTAATTGCGCGTAAGGGTTTCTTTTTCCTATTTTCTGTGAGAAGTCCTATGTTAAATACACAAATCAAAACACCTGTAGAGACTACTAATGAGCTGGAATGTATGAAAGAAGAATGGGAAATATTTCTAGGTAGCAGATAGTAAACACTCTAGCCTTGAGTCACTTTTATTCCCTTTAACACCAACCAGTAAATTAATTCCTCACTTAACACTGAGAAGCTCACAATGAATGCTACTTCTAGATATAATGGACCGTGACCTTGACTGTATTATATACTCACATGTCACTCCAGGGACAGTACCATTTTAATGTTTAGGAAGTCTGGGTCCAATTCCCTAGGTATACTGGGTTTGACTACAGAAAAGCTTTTCTCTTACCTGCCTCTCAGAAAGTCTTTGTCAACCTGGCTCACAATTCCTAGACTTGGTCCCCCAAAGTGCGATGCATTTCAAGTTCTTGGTCTCTCCTTCTTTCTAAGAGGAAAATGTAAAACAATGTACAGGAAGTATTTCCATAGGAATTTGTGTCCTGAGGAGCTAGGTTTCATGCTTTTGATGAATTTCCTAACCACCCCGTTGGCCTGAGGATTATCTGGGATTCTGCAAGGAGGCCTGTCCCCACTGGGGAGACAGCCGACACCAGACAAAGCTCCACAAACGCCCAACCCACTTTTTTCCCTCCATGTCACATCCTCGCCTTCATCCTCCAAGGCTTTCCAACTCCTTCAACAGGAGAAGCTGGCCTCTCTGTTCCACTTCCCCATCTTTAAAGCATGAGTCCTGTATTGCTTCTAAAACCTGCATTCAAACAGTTTCCTTTCCAGGAGACAGTGTAGAGTCAGGGTCCCCAAGGATGGCTTCCAGTCAGCTTGGAATGTTTTCAAAATGTAATTTAAAGGTGCTCTGATGTAAATGAGCCTATTTTCAACTCTGTATCCCTTTGTCACTTGCTTATGAAGTGATGACTAGCAAAGATGGCTTTCAGCGCCCATGCAACCGACCCGACTCTTTGCACCCAAGTTTTGAACGCTCTGTTCCTCACTCTTTTCCCCCCTAAGGAAACACCACGTGTCAACGACTGGATGGAAACAATAAGATGCTGACGAGACCCAGAACACATGTGAAAAGTCACCTTGAGCTCCACCGGTTGAAAAGGAAGCAATTCATCCCCATCTTTGTTCTTAATGCTTGATGCTTGGTTCTTCACTTCCAACCTATTTGGAAAACAGTCATGCTATGTGGCTTGAAAATGCTAAGCAGGTTCTGATATCTTATAGAAATGTGTGGTATTTCCAAGAAAAAAAAAACCACACTGGGAAATGTCCTCAAAAGGTAGGCGACAAGGGCGGGGGGAGCCCCACAGCCAGGGACCAAGTTGCCAAACAGTCAGAGAACATGGGTTTGCTTTAGCTAAACATTTCCTTCCTAGTGGTTGCAAAATGTGCAGTGGTCTCCAGGAAAGCGCACATTGTTTCATGCCACTGTGTGGCTTTCAAGTGCAGATATTACTGAAGAAGTGTGAACACCAGATGTGTTGTCTTAATGTATTTAAGACATGGTCGGTAAAGGCATAAAAACCTTCACAGAGACGCTGCGCTGCTGAGGGAAATCAAACAAAATCAAACACAAAAGACTGAAAAGAATACATGCCATGGATCAGTAAGCGAAGCTTAATCTTCACATAGTTCTTGGGAATCACAAGGTATCCAAATGCGTGCAAGGTTTTAAATAAATTGCAGAGAAAGCAGGGTCTTGCCAGCTTCAATTTTCTTGTAAGTGAAATCCACCACAGGGAGTGAAAGGAAACTGATCCATGATTCCCTTCCTCTTATTGGCCACTTCATAATGGTTTTTTTTTTTCTTCCCAGAATGATGACAACTTAATCCTGAAAAGAGGAAAAAATTGTTATAAGGTAAAGAAAAGAAATCATACATCATTCATTTTTCTTAAATTACATAAGACATCCAAATTGGTCAGGCAAGAGTGAGCCTACGCGCTTTCTCCACAGCCTACCCCAAGCACACGTATCTGAGGCAAAGTTGCCTCCTTCATCCCAAAATCCTTATAATGTGATAAAATAATGTTCTGACTGCTCTTTCTTCTCTTCAAAGAATTTAACTCCGTGAATTTAAATGACCTGACTTCACCCAGCTGGAGTGGCTCAGTTGGTTGAGTATAGTTCTGTGCTCCATAAGGTTGTGAGTTCAGTTCTTGGTCAGGGCACATACCTGGGTTGCAGGTTTGAACTCTGGTAGGCAGATATGGAAAACAGCCAATGTTTTCCTCCCTCCCTTCCTCTCCTCCTCCTCCTTCTTCTTTCTTTCCTTCCCTCTCCCTCCCCCTCCCTCTCCTCCCTCTCCCCCCCTCTGTCTCTCTCTTTCCACACACACACACACACACACACACACACACACACACACACACACAC